>JAMLFY010000003.1:11872851-12529851 GCA_030441495.1 Dalbergia oliveri | reverse complement strand
AAAACCAAAACCACCAACATTCAAATAAACAACATTACAAACATCCAAGGTCCATAGAGGGATTCAAAGGATCCCTAGTTACAATTTAGCTATCCATAACAATGAACAAAACACAAACTAGTTCAAGAGACATAATGAATATTAAAGATGTAAAGAGAGAGGAAGAGATGAACAAATGGGGCTTCCATCCCTCTCCTAGCTCTTGGTCTTCAATCTTCAAGATGAATCCTTCTCTAGTGTTGGCTCCTTCCAAAACCTAGGGTTTCTTCTCAAACCTGAAAAGGCCCAAACCAACTCCCTTCCCAATCCTCTATTGGGTAATTATTTACTAAAAATGGGCCTGGCCGCGTCGGGTTGACCCAATTAAATTGTAAGGGCTTGAACCACTCAAAACTGATCTAATGTTTAGGCGCCCAGTAGGTTGCAACCCAAAATTAGGTCGCTCAACAGCAAAAACTTCAATTCAATGGCTTTTTCTTCATGCTTTGCTTCCTTCCTCTTGGCTTCAACTTGAATTCTCTTCAAGCTCCAAAACTTCTACAATTTTCTGCCAAAAATCATTCAATGAAAATTTAATTTGAATTATGCAATTCATCCCAATAGTCTTAACTTATGACATCGAATTTTTCAACAAAAGTTCTAAAACAAATATGAGTCAATTCTTCCTATTTTTAAGTGTTTCACTTGGAAAATGAAAGACAAGTCATGCAATTTCAATCCCAGTTAGAAGCTAAATAACTCCATAAACTGGAGTTATCAATCGCGATATTCTGTTGATATAGAGTCTTCCATGGTAGGATTCCGAGGTACCTCCTTGACAGTTAGGGTTTATCAACATTTCTGGCATTTAGGCCAATTTTCTAAAGAGGCCGGTCAATCATCCACTCAGAGAGGTCGGTCAATCTTCTTCCTGGACACAACTTGATCTAAATGAGCAGCCTTTCCAACAAAATGTGTATGTATCTCAAATGGAGACATGAGCTTTCAGTTGGACATTTCCACACAGGAACGCTGTTGATATGTACGCTGATCCCAGCATGCAATTTGAGGGTAGATGATATCATGGAGATGTACAAGAGGTTGAGAGGGCAGGTGAGAGAGAAGGATGTGAGGATGAAGATGAGGGTGGGGTGATCACGGTGAGGGTGAGTGTGATCACGGTGAGGGTGATGTGGGAGATAGGGATGAGGGTGAGGGTGAGCGTGATCACGTGGAAGGTAATGTGGGAGATGGCGATGATCAGGGGGAGGTGACCATGACAGGATTGATCTAAAGAAAGAGGAAAACAAAAGCAAAGCATGATAGATAAAGCATTTGGAACGCTGTATCTGGCTACTAAACTATATGAACGTGGCAAGCAATTACGAGCTACTCCAAAATCCCTGATAGATTCTCCAACCCCTTTTAAGCAAGTCAAGAACCCACGTCCTAGGCCATTTAATCAATCATAGTTATGTATCTTTTTTCATTTGAAACTGAATTAGTATTTGTATTTATTTAGTATGTTTATAATTGGTTTTAATTAAGGTTTATATTTTTTTTATATCAAAAAATAATAAAAATAATTTTAAATTAGACAATCAAACAAAAGAGTAATTAAGTGATAATGACATTAGACAAAAGGGAGTGGCTAAATAGAAGTAGATGAAAAGAAACAACTTGATAACACAAGTACAACACATCGGTAATAAAATTAATGCAACTAGAACATATCATAATAAAAATAACACAAGCACAATACATTAGTAATAAAAGATATAATAACCAACCAAAGATAATACAAGTACAACACATCAATAATATGAGTACAACACATCAATTATAAAATTAACACAAGTACATCACTACGAACTAGGACCAGCGTGTGGACAACGCGACTTGTCCCTCACCGCAACAAAGGCCACAATGTCCTGGTCCTCACATCTCATGAGAATCCATTTCATTCAAGTAACGGGTAGATTTAGGTCGACCTTTCACTGTGCACTTTAAGGCTGGGTTAGGACAAATCTCTGGACCTCTGTCCTGGGCCATGAACTTTCGTGTCCCACCACCCCAAATTGTGTCTGGTACACTTTGCAAATTTGTCTCGTCCTATAGACATCATCAACATATCGGTGCCAATCAAACCTCTTGCTATCACAACAAGCAATCACATGGTGACAAGGAAATCGATCTACCTGGAAATCGCAAGTCACAAAATCCGTGCCTCAAATCAACCTTGTATTCTTGCTTGCTAGACTTCTCTCTAACAAGGAAGGATTCATAATGTCTGCGAAGGTAAGGATGTCCATGTTTCCTTCTTGCTGGTTTTCTCGAAGTCGTGTAGTGATGAATTCCGAGAATTCATGACCAGGACTTTCCGGGTAAATGCATCCCGCCCTTTTCGAGCAAACAACTCAGCTAGGCGGAAGTATGTTGCTATAACAAGTGCTGTGATAGGTAAATTACGAGCACCCTTTAGAAAAGAATTGATGCACTCGACTAGGTTGGCGGTCATATGCCACCGATATCCACCATCAAATGCTTGAACCCATTTTTCTCGAGGAATTTCATCGAGCCAATCAATATAATTTGAGCCATGTTCGCGCATTGGTCATAGCGATAATTAAATTCACGTTCAGTCCTTGAGTACCTTGCAAAAGTTAATGTGTTTGATACGTTAATTATTGAATATCATTATCAAACCTTTATTTCAAGACAAAAGTGGGAGGAAAATGTAAATTACCTATGCTCACTACAAGCCTGTGCAAGAATGACGCCTTGAATCTCGCAAGAAATTGGCGGCGATGTGCTTATTACAATACATATGGAATGCTCTCGGAGGCTCCCACGACCGTTGCTGAACTATTGCTGCTTTAATCGACTCATGATGATCAAAAATAATTCCAACCCTATCACGGGTCACTACATGTCTACGTAGATGGTTTAGGAAAACATACCATGCATCTCTTTCTCACTCGACAATTGCGAAACCAATTGGCAATATATTCTGATTTCCATCTTGTGCCACTGAATTAGAAGAGTTCCTTTATATTTCCCATACAAATGTGTCCCATCTACCTGCACAAGTGGTTTGCATGTTTAAATGCTTCAATGCAAGGACCAAAGTCCAAAACACTCTGTGAAATAGCCAAACATTTGGCACCAGATCATTGAATTAGCACGGAGGCCTCTATAGCATCAAACATGACAATTGACCCAAGAGCAAGCACATAGTGCTCCACACCATTCTGGAGCTCTGCATATGAGTGCTCCCAATTACCAAAAGCTTTTTCAATTGCCTTTTGCTTTGCTGTCCATGCTTTTAATACGTTGTCATGTACCCATATCGAGACTTAACCTCTACAATCAGCTTTCACTTTAAGAGATGGATCAAATTGTATCATGGGCTCAATAAATTGTGCAATCGTGTCTGAATCCAACTTTGAATGATCCTGTAAATTCCCTGAAGTGCAAGTATGAGGTCCATTGTACTTCCTAATTTCTCATAAACCTTTATACTTCCTAAGACTAACTCTAAGAAGCCATCCGCAACCTCTCTCATGGTGTATGCATCTAAAATGTCTTCGTTTGACTCGCATACCTTATAGTCCACTGCTTTTGTCTATGCTATACCTCTTAATTGCTCTTATAGCATCCTCCCTACTATTAAACATTATTCCAACTTGAAATTCCCCATCAGTAATAGGTACACCTACAAGGTATTTATTATGAAATTTTTTATAAAAAAAAATAAAAATATATGTAATAGTTGAAAAAATAAACTATAATTCTATATTTCAATAATAGAATACTTATTATTGCTAGTCAACTTTAATAAATAAAAATTTCTACCTACTTTAGTAATATCATAATTAAGATTTAGTAATTGCTACTTATTTATTGTAATAAAAGATACTTTGAAATTTATAATAAAGCAAGTAACAAATCAAAAATTTCAGAGTTAGAACCACATACCAATGTTTGTATACTCAGGAAACTTAGGTGCATGCATAGCATCCAAATCCAACATACGCATGAAAGACGCTCCTCATTCAATGCCTCCTAGCCACATTGCTTGAGATGCCTTCACCATCTGCATCATTGTCTACTTCATCCTCTACACCATCTTCTCCACTTTCATAGTCGTCTTCATCAATTTCTTCCAATTCTACTAAATCTCTAGGAAATAGGCTCCACTCTGGTTCTTCATTTTGAGCAACTTCTTCAAAATCAACATATAGCTCAATGGGAGAAGAGGAATTTGTATGATACCGCCGATGTGTCATGAACATCTGTTGCATGCTATCATCGTTATTTATTGGAGTTGCTTGATATTGTACGAAGCCACCAAAGATGGAGACTGGACACCTATAACTTAATGCAGATAATGCTTTTGGAGTGCCAGTATCTATAGACTGACATAGTCCATCCACTAGCTCCATATACGACATTGTGTATGGAATAGAAAACATGCTGGATTTTGACATATAAATGTCAGACCCTCACGTGTTGCTAAGAATATCACCATTGAAATATACTATTATATTTGTCATATCACTCATTTTTTCTCTCTATTCTTAGTACAACCATAATACTCTTTTTTTCCTCACACTCACAGCTATAGAAAGAAAAAACTTGAGTCCCACTACACTTTCTCGCTCAATAAGGTTGCCATGGTAGTAGAATGAGCTATTTTTTCAGTCACAAAACTTGTGTTTTCGGTTTTGAAGTTGCACCCCTTTATATAGAGCTCTCAATGAGCCGTTGGGGGTATATGGGTTAAAAAATAATTTTTAATTGGTAAAATCTCGTCATTGGCAACTTTTGTATTAAATAATTTTTTTGAAATTCTGGTCACTTTAATTTAAAAAAATTAATATTATATTAATGAAATATTGTCATTGGCAGATTTCGTTTAAAAAATATATATTATATTGCTGAAATATTGCCATTGGTGACTTTTGAAATTTAAAAAATAATATTTTAAAAATAAAATCTTGCCATCGGTGAGATTTCGTTTAAAAAAATTATATTTTATTAGATGATTAATGTATTGCAGGTTTGGTTTAAAAAAAAATTTATAATATTTCTTTTATGAAATCTCGTCATTGGCGAGATTTCATACCCCATAATCACATAATTCCAATCTAACCCATTTCATGGCAAAATTTACCTCTCCACACAATATTGAAGAAAAAGACCCTCTTTTATCAGCCTAGTAATAATTAAAAAAAAATTATCTTATTCAATTGAAAGGGTAAAAATGTTTCAAATATCTTGTATGTTAATGGAAAAAAAACCTTTGTACGCACATAATTTAAATTTGTGCAGAGTGAGGAAGTTTGATTTCTTAAATATTTGTTTTGCGAGTTGCAGAGTATTTATTATTGTAGCTTTTCTAATGCCTATCAAATTATATATATATATATATATATATATATATATATATATATATATATAATAGTTTAAGTTTAATGCATTGATAGTAAACTATTTTAATCTTCTAATCAAAATATTTGTTTAAATAACTTTTCACGCCTTTGGATAATATATAATTAATGACAGTGTATAAAATATTTTACTTATTACAATTAAATCCACACAGATATATATATATATATATATTACATTTATTATTTTATATAATATAGCATTCGTTTGTCGGAATGCAAAGTGGTTTCAAATAACATTATTGTTTCGCTTGGAGCCAATTTTCTTTTGTAGCAATTGAGTGAGTTTGATAGAATATATCCGTGCACTGCCGGAGATTGACCTTTTCATGGAAACTGGGCTTTTGTGCAAATTTATCAAGTGCAATTATATAAATTGCGTAGAACGAGATGCAATCACATTCAACGTGAATATATAGCAAATTGAAGGCAGGAAAGTTTATGGTATAGTAGGGGTTCAACGTACGCACAAACGTATATGGTAATTGGTTAGAAAAATGAAAGAGAAAAAACAGAGGAAAATTTCACGAAAATAAGAGAGGGAAGGAAAAAAGAATGTGTATCCATAAAGCATTAATACTTACATACGCCAATGTGAAATTTCGTATTAAATTGATACTCTTTCAAACTACCGCCAATGTAAAATTTCCTCGAGCCTATAATTCACATCCCTCTTAAAGGACAATCAGATCCAGCTTGATCGAGGAATTGTTCTGACTGAGAACATTTTAGATTTTAGATTCACAAGTCATGGCAACTTGTTAGACTCCCTGGACACTTAGCAGATTTCAAGCTTCAAATCTTAATCCTATTCACCATCTGATCTTTCCAACATTCATGTGCAATCATCACTTCTCCATTGTGAAACAGAATTCAGAGCATTCATCACCGCCCTCAGAGTTCAAAATGACAACGGAAGACACGTGTAATATTATTAGCTCATTTTAACACACTTGTAACGTTTAGATTCTTGAAATTAAATTCTGTTTGTTTAGTTTGCGTTTGAGTTCTTAATCAATAATGAACCTATTAGGGATGTTGCTGTCCACTCCACTGCAAAACCAGATCCTTCCCGTGGTTCTTGGTAACTCATTTCCTTGATAATTTGTTTGATATGTTTGTTTTTTACTTTTTCAAAAACGAATTAGCAATTAATACAGCTCTAAACCGTGTTTATGGCAGGAAAGTTGGGATGATAATGAGAATTGTTCTACCATTTTGGCAGGGCAAATTGGGAACATTACTTAGACTGAATTGAATAACATTATTGATTTGATGCTGCATCTTATAAATGTTATTTATTTTTCAGAGAAAATTGAAACAGCAATGGACACAGCAGAACGCGTGGCAAACATCGTGGAAGAAGCAGCAGAGGATGTAGCAAAAGTGGCAGAAGGGGCTGTCAATCATCTTCCCGAGGGAAAACTTCATGATGCTGCTGAATCTGCCGGAAAATTAGCTGAAGAGAAAGACAAGGATGCCCAGCAAGCTGAAAGATGACTTGTTTTGGAAGAATTTTGTCTTTTTTTTTTTTATGTTCTCACCAGGGGATTTGATTTCGCAGGCTTGGTCTGGAATCTTTTTCACAAAATAATCTTGGTCTGGAATCTGGACAAGTGAAACTGTTTTGTTTAAGTCACTTTCTGCAATGTCAGTTAGAAATGAGTTTTCAAGGGCTAATCAATTAAGCTTTGCTGCTTAACAGTAATGAATAGCATTGAGGGACTTAAGCTTCTTTTTCATTTGTTGTCCAACAAAGCATTCGGTTCATCAATGGACAAAAGAATTTGATGGGCTGAATGTAATTGCCAAGTGGAAGAACTGGGCAACGCGGTGAAATCATTCGTTCAGTCAAACTCTCAAGAAAGTGCCCTGTAGAAGAGAAAGGTCAAAATTAGAAGAAAACAAGACTGCTGACCAATATGCTATTTGACAATTTGAACCTAGATTTGGTGAAAGATCTGAAGGAATCAATTTGTTTTGTGTACTGTTTGCCAGTATCGTGAATCGTGATATGGACTTGTTAAAAAACAAATATAAATGTTTTCATCTATGTATTTGGTGATATACTGATATTTTACATCCATAGCCATTGTTTAAACACTAACGTTATTGATTAATTTGACCTAATTACATATATTATTATATTTTTTTATCCTAATAGCTATTAATAATTTCAACTTCTTAAATTAATTATTGTATTTAATAATTTTTTACATATTATTTACTATAAGTTATTGCTTAGGTTATTAACTTGTTATATAGTTGGTCATAATCACTATAGTCTCTATGAGAAAGAAAGTGTCACAACCAGAGTTTTGGAATGAATTTAATGATAATAAACAAGACTTTAACTTGAGTTTGTAAACTTGTGAGGAAAATGTGAGAATGAAGAGGAAAAAGGAATTATCTCCTTGCGTGGTTTAGGCCAGAGAACAAGAGCCACCAACACAAGAGTCATTAGCGATGATTGGAAGCTTTTTCCCTATAGAACTAGAAGGACGCCGTCTCTACCCTTCTCCCTTGGTTCTCTCTAGTTCTTCAAAATTGGTCTGTTCTTTTTGTGTGAATGAATGGTCTTAAAAATCAGATCCACTTGGAGCCAAAATTGTGTACTTTTTTTTATTGAAAAAAAAGGGAGTTGTGTGTGTATGGTACCGTCTTCATTCTTTCTTTTGGCGAGAAATTAGGGACTTTCTCTCTCTAATAGCTATCAATAAGCTATTTTTTTACTTGTGCCACTCATCTTTCAGCCTTTTGAAATGACATAAGCTTCACTCTTTTTTTTAGTGACGTGTGCTTTATGGATATAATAAAAGGGGATATTTTGCTTGGTTTTAATCATACGTAAAGCCATTTATGGCAAGTTTTGCAAAGGGAAAGGGACTAAGAGTTGAGTTATTGGTTGGATATAAGTTTTCTCTAAGATGAGATTACTCTTCTCTTTGAGCTCTCCAGACTATGGGAAGCTGCTAATGCCTCCTCCTAGAGACCAATCTCTTATCTTGGGGGTTATGGCCCTTAAAGCCTACCAATGCACAAAAAAAAAAAATAGTTACCATAGTTCCTAATATCAACCTATCAAATGTCTTCCTTAATAGGACTTCATCCATGCACCCATTCACTCTATGAGCTCATGCTATAACCCACCTTTATCTAAGTCAACACTAATTCAGCTTAATTACACTTCAAATTAATTTCACAAAAATGAATCTGGAACAAAGAGCACAGGGGGGTTTCATCAGACTCATTGGGTGATGATCGTAGTTAGACTCATAACTATTAAACCCATTAAAGAAAGATAATTTAACGAGAAATGGTTCATAAATGAAAAGCTAAAACAAGGCTAACAAGAATGGATGAAACAATTAAAATAAAAAAGGTTAAAATATGTGATGCTATGGTGGAAAAAGATGTTCAAAACTTTTTGAAAAATGATTTTGCTATTGAGCGTCATCAAGAATCAAAGGAAAAAGAAGTCTTAATTGTTTACAAAACCTTTAAAAACAAAGTTTATTTTTTATGCTCTACCTGTATAAAATAATTTTATACTATTAGTTAATAGAATTTTATTAAAATTATAAGTTATGGTGGATAATTATAATAGTAGATAGTTATTTATTTTACATTACCAATATATAAAAGTTAAATATCATCATGGTACTATAAAACCAGAGAGACAAACTTACCTATTTTTTTTTTATTTGGGAGATTAGGTTCACTGTTCTGTTTTTTGGGATATTGGCCTTGGTTATCCTTTTTGGTCGGGAGATTAGGCTTATTTTATGTTTTTGGGGTCATGGAGATTAGACCTGATTGGGCCTTCAGTGTAGCGGCAGCCCAATGATTGAAAGTGGGGTACCTTGGGCCTACGATTTGTATTTTGTGGTCTGTTGTTGGTACCCAAATGTGATAAGAAGCATTCCGTTAATTGTTGGGCTTTTTATTAGTGGCATGCGGGGTTTGGCCTTGTTGGAACGAAGCACCGGACCAAGTTACTTGCCTCTTTTGAGTTTTGACCCCAAAAAATGTTGCTCGGCTCTGCTATAAGAAGCGCGGCCCCAACGGCTAGAACGCTCAATTTGAATTGAGAAGACAGTCACAGTCACAGTCACAGAGGGACTCCATAAACGCTGTTGCTCCTTACAAATTCTTGAGAACCAATTCACTCCCTCCTCCACCCGCTGTCTCTTTCACTTTCACTCTCAAACGCTAGAATTTGGGTCTTTTTCCTTCTTCTCATCCTCCTCCTCTTCTTGAATCATCAAGTTCCCGCAGCAGCAACGTCAACAACAATGGATCTTCCGCGAGATATCGACGATTACATCAAAGAAACCATTGACGATTGCTGGGGCTTCCAATTTCTTCCCAAACCCTAGAGGCCAAGCTTCGAGCCTCCCAAGAGTCCGAACGCCGCCTCCGCCAACAGAACCTTCATCTACTCTCCAAATTGAAGGAGAAAGAACAATTAATTGAACGCTCCAAGGTTTCACTCTCATTTCCATTTATCCTTCCGATCCTCTTGTTGTTTTTTTTTCAATTCTTGATCGAGGGTTGTTGTTTTGTTTTATTGTTTTATATCAGAGTGAAGCCACTATGAACGCGCAAGCCCTGAAGAAGTTCGTCGAGGAAAATCAGAGGCTGGCTTCGGAATGCGAGAACCTTCTTGCTCAATGCCAGAACTGGGAAAAGGAATGCGCTCTTTATGAGCATGACAGGGAAGCGTTGATGGAATTCGGTAACGATGCTGATGAACGGGCACGCGAGGCTCACTCGCGTGTTCTTGACTTGGAACGGGAATTGCTTGTGTTGCAGGATGAATTGAAGAAGTACAAGCATCACCATGAATTGGTACTAATATTTTTGCTTTTTCCTTTTGTATTCAACTTTAGCCATTTTGAGACTGAGGATACTTGTACCTTTGACGTGGTTCTTTCAATCATGATTTTTGTTTTTTGGAAAAAGAGGGGGTGGCCCGGTGGGGGTTTGGTTTAAGTGAATTAGTTAAAATTTTGTTTTCTGATGTTAATAAAACATTTTGAACTGGACAAGCACGAGGCATTTCTCTTAGATTCTATTAGGTTCATCATGAAGAAGCTATGTGAATATGCTTATAGTAGTAAGTCGTAAGTAGTATGTAGTAGGAAAAGATTCCGACAGTGTTATTTTCTCTATTGGCTATTAAACCTTATAAGACAGCCCCACATGTTGGAGTTGTTAATGAAATGCATTGCATTTCAGTGATTCATAATCTGTTTTTGGTTTCCATTCATAGCATTAGAAATAAGAAATTGAAATCAGTTGGTTTGCTGACTGCTTATAGCAATAATCAATTCCGCGATACTGCTGACACAAGAAGCATAGGATTGACTTTGGGCTGCTGTTAAAATGACTCAATTCTAATGTGATATACTGTACTAATGAACCTATGTTACTAATTAACTTCACCACAATTTCTTTTCTTCTTCTTGTTAAAATCGGGAAACTGTAATAGCTTTTGCAAATTGCTAGTTCTAGTTCCTTCGCTTGGCAATGTTAACCCTGAATGTTTGCTTTTTCCATGAAGGTTGATTCTTCTTCTACATGTACATCTGAGGAAGGGGATTTACTTGACTCTCTTTTGGCAACACTTACTAGTGTAGATGATTATTGTACATATACATCATTGGAAGCAAATTGTAAAGATGATTACTGTATGAAGTTGCTGACTATGTGGAACTGGTGAGCCCCCAACCTCCTCATTCTCTGGCCTGTTTCCTTCTTTCTCTCATTATTCATTTCTCTAGGCGTTACTCTCATTTGGCCAATTTAAACTGTAATATCATAAATTTTCTATTAAGATATGTGCAGCATAATAGTTAATCCTATTAGAGTCAATTGTTTTCATTTCAATTTTTGTCTATTTATTTTTTAAGCTTGATTTTTGTTATGGATATGGTAGCCTAAAGCCATCAACTCAGAGAGTTTTGTCACTAGTTGCCAAAGTCAAATCGCTTGAGAAAGATAAGGAGCATCTGACAACTAACCTTCACAAAGCTGAGGAGGAGGTAAAGATTGGTTGACCACATATTTTGTTGACCTTTTTAGATTGTTGGATGTATTGATCATTCATTAAAATAACACACTGGAATGACCTTCACATCGCTTGGTATGCTCAGGTCAAGTTACTGTTTGATGAAAATAACACACTGGAGAAGGAGAACAAAATGCTATTGAGGCATTATAAGGAAAGAAACCATCCCGGTTCTGGCGGGAAACATACCAGTAGTGCATCTGCCAAGGTGAGAAAGTTGATTTCATTTCTTTTTACCATGCTTAATGATATATACTGTCTAATAGGTATCTTCTGCCCATCTCATTTGTATTTATATCTTTTGCTTCTGTAGTCAAATAAGAGGAAGTCTAGTCCCAGAGCAGTAGCCCAGTGGAGAGGAAGATTGATTTTGATGATATGGATTCAGCACGACAACCATTATCACCCTTACGAACTAACTCCCCAGATTGTAGAATGCATAAGAAATAATATGACTGACTAATGTACTAATTGTATGGGAAAGTGTAGCAGTTGTTGTAAGGGGCATGGTCACAAAAATCAGAAGAGTATGTTTGTGATAGTCATTGTGCAGGATCAGGAAAGAGCTTTCTTTCAGTCCTTGCCATTAAGTTTCAAGAAGAAATTTACGAACAGAATTGGTCAGAAAAGAAATGGGATGAGAATGCTATTGACAAGCGGGAGTTTGGTTTTGTTTGAATTAAAAACAAAGGAATCATCGCTCTATTTTACTGTCACATTCTGACGGTCGAGTGTGGTGTGTTAATTTTGTTTGGTAATGGATGATGAGTGGAAAGAGGCTTCCGTGCCTCCAAAGTTTATTGGCTTGGTTTTGTTTAACAGGAAATAAATTTATTAGGTCAAGTATGTCATCAGTCTGACTTCAGCAATATCGTCTTGTAAGTAGTAATCTGGTATAAAAGTATTCTTTTCGTTCATTTCATGCAGCCCTTGTCCTCTGTTGCAATTCATTTCTTCTTTTGCGTGGAATGCTTTTGACATGAGCTATAGGCCTATCATGAGCCAGCAGGTTGACATTATTTCAACAGCAAAAAGATGTACTTATTTTTTATTAACAAAGGTATTATATACAAAGGATTGGTGAGATTAAAATACAGGACCTCCTACTTAAAGGATGTAGGAGATAATCATAATATGATGAGCTATTATGAGCTTTCAATTTGAGAATTTTTAAAAAAACAGGAATAAATTTAATCAAATTTTTTGCAGTTCTAATCAAATTTTAGTTTTTTAACTGGTTTAACAATGTATGGCTGGGTCATATTTAAACACACTAACTAAACTCTCACGAATTTATATATGACAAATTTTCTTAGCAAGAAGATAAAACATGAAAAAATAATTGTCAAATAATTAGAATTCAAAAATAATCTTACCATTATGTTTGATCCAACTGTTACAATTGTAAAGAACTCTAGTTGCGTATTAACGGTAATTGAGTCTAGGAGGAGCTTATGCCTCGTACATGGTGAACCACAATTAGAATTCAAGCTGAACGAGGTACAACATTTAACATTACCTTACATAGGATTTTTTTCGGTTGCAATCTTACATAGGATTTGTCTTTAATTAAGAATAACAAATATTTAGATGAAGCTATTTGTATCCATTATATTTAATTCTCAAATTAAATAATAACAAATACAGTTTTTTTATCGGATAAAAAAAATAGATATATATATATATATATTTTAAAAAAGAGTGTTTATATTTAACTTTTAAATTATATATTTTTTGAAAAACATCCATGCATCATTATTTTATTTAAAAATTGGTTGAAATGGATATAATTGAAGTGTATAAGTTTTCTTCAATCAAGAAGAGACAGGAAATACAAAAAAAACTCGAGACAGAACAATTGAATCCCTTATCCACTTCGGACATCGTCACACTATACACTGCAAAGCTGTGTGTGTGCCATTGCTATGCTATTGCTAATAGAGTGAGTACAAACATGGCGCTACTGCGTCTTCTTTGGTTTCCTTCAACAGCACAAACCCAAACCCTTGTAACCTCTTTCTCATCCCATAAGACTCACAACCATTCCATCGTCGCCAATCCACCTTCTTCTTCTTCTTCTTCTTCCTTTCACCTCCTACAACTACAATGGTCCCTTCCACACCACACCCCAACGCTTATCAGAACCAAACAAACCCCTAATTTCACTCTCAGATTCGCCCAACAGGCAGAGGCAGCAAGTGTCTCCGCCGAGGAAGAACAAGGAGAAACCCAAGAATTTTCTCAGACGAGGTTGCTCGCTCAGAACGTGCCTTGGACCAGTACCCCTGAAGACATTCGTTCTTTGTTCGAGAGACATGGAAGAGTCATCGAAGTTGAGGTTTGGTTTGGTTTCTTCTTGCATTCTCTCTCTCTCTCTCTCTCTCTCTCTCTCCCTCTGTTTTGCTCTCTGTTGTTAATTTGTCTTCTGTCTGTTTTTGGTGTTTTGAAGTTGTCCATGTTCAACAAGACCAAGAACAGGGGTTTGGCCTTTGTGGAAATGGGTTCACCAGAAGAGGCTCGTGCGGCTCTGGAAAATCTTGAATCGTATGTAAGCTGCTATTCCCGTTACACTCCTTTTCATACATTTCTTATTGTTTTGGTTTGAAGAATTCACAACTTCTAGTATCAATTTTCAATGGGGATAACAAACTGACCCTCAATGGACCTTGTGTCATTTAGTCTGTGTATTTAGTTATCGAATTTCACTTTGACATCGGCACTTACTGAATGTGTTTGCAAGTATGCCTAGGAAGAGACATTTACTTGATGAGTTGATGCACATTTGCTTTCTTTGAATGGTGTTTAGGAGTTTGATGGTCGGATAATAAAAATCAATTATGCTAGCCCGAAAAAGAAGAAAACTCCTCCGCCTCCTAAGAAACCAAAGCCTGTGACATTTAACTTGTTCGTTGCAAACTTGTCCTATGAACCAAGGTCCAAAGATCTCAAGGCGTTTTTTGATGATGGAAGTGGCAGTGTTGTTTCTGCGGAGGTTATATTTCATGATAACCCTAGAAGGTCATCTGGTTATGGATTTGTGGGCTTCAAAACCAAGAAACAAGCTGACACAGCTCTTTCTGAGTTCCAAGGAAAGGTAACTAGGGGTTTCCTTACTTCATCAGTTTATTTACTTGAGCTAGAATTCATGAAGTTGTGTGATGGTTAGTCTAGTGGTTTTTCTCTGTGTCTGGATTTTGGAACTCTATTTTTAATTGGGTGTTGTGGGAAAAATTTGTTCTTATGCAGATTTTTATGGGAAGGCCTATCAGGGTGGCTCGTGGTAGGCAATTTGTTAAGCAACCAGTAAAAGAGAGTGAAAAGTGTGAAGATGAGTCTTCTGAGTTGAGTGTGAATGGCGCAGAAGCTGACAAAGCTGATTGATAGTTTGATACCATTATTTCCCTGCTGCATATCAACATCATTCATACTGTATTCCCTTGCTTCAGATGTTTTCTTGTTTGCTTATTCTTACAGCTAATGCAAACCTTTGATCGATTTAAATCATGTGTTTTAAAGGTGTTTTATTGACAGAGTCATGGACAAGAGGCCGAAGGGATACAAGAGATGAATTGGTGTAAGAATGAGCGTTTCTGTTATTCAAGAAATGGATAGTCAGTGTAAATGAACCATCACTTATCCATGGAATCAAAATATCTTCATTGCCTGATGTAACAGCTGTTGGAATGCTATTATATCTTTAGACAGTGAGAAACAAATCAATATTCGTGATGCTGTTTGCAATGCATTTTCAATATTTAGTTCACAATGACATGTGGAGATGGTCATGTAACATTTTCTTCTTTATTATGTGGGGAAGCTTAAGAATATTCGACTTCTACCAGAAGAAAACTAAACAAGAACATTGAAAGAGGGGAAGACAAAAGCTTGAACATAAATTTATGTAACATTACAAACCATTTGTACCAAGCGGTGGCTTCCATAAGATAACAACTTGTCTTGAGGCTTTCACTCTAGTTTAATATTTTTACCCTTTATTGTTGCTTGAAGGTTGGCCTGAATGCATTCCCTTCTACATTAGGACTTCAGTGTTACTACTTACGTATCATTGCTAGTTCATACCTCCAAATCAAATTCTTTCTGAGTATATATATGTTATATCGTCAAAAAAACATAAAAAGGGTGAATTCTGCCACTGCATCCAAATCTTTGATGTAGTAAGTAGCTATGTTTTTCTTGATGGGTTTTAGGGTTATAACAGGCAAATTAGCATCTTGGTATGACAGTTCTTTGAGCTTTCCAGGAAATATCTATTACTGAAAATTTTAAATCGTGGAAGCTGCTGCTTACTTTACACGTCTGTTTGTCCTGCATTCTGTCTTCGAGTAGTTGTATAAGCTTTTAATTTACAATTTTAGATTATGTTATTCAGTTACTACTTACTTTCAAACAATTTCTGCTTGCAGGTATGGTAACTTTTTTTACTTTAGGTCGAAACAAGTGTGGTAACTTCTATTAATCACCTTTTTGGTGGTTTTCTATTATAATTGCTTCCCACACAATTCATCATTATATTATGTATTAAAATTTGGACAATTAGTAACATGACACACTATACAAAAGTGACACATAAAGTGATCACATATCTCTTCTTTTCCATCTGAGACTAGTCGTTTTTGGGACTTTCGGTGGTTGGGAAGCTCCTTTTTGACACAATAGCATTGCTTGCATGCAACTTCTGCTGTGGATATAGAGTAGACGAGGATATAATAAACTCTTTGAATCGATTATTGACTTTTAATTCATCTCATCTATTCGATGATGCTACGCCTTATGTTGCCCTTTACGAAACGCGATTTCGTGAATGGCCTCTGTATTTTCATGTGGTGCTAAGTTTAAAAAATGGTTTTATCCATGAGAACGTAATCCATGATACAAAAGATACCTTTTTCTTCTCTAACTCTGTGTGCAATGACAACCTTTATTATTGCCCTAACACGGTGACATTTTTTGCCCCTGCCTTTTTTATTACTGCTACACGATGTAATGTACAAGATTAATAACAGATTCGTTCTAGTTTCTGCTAAGATCTGATAAATCAAAATGGTTTTATCCTATGTATAATTTCATTGGGGTGTTATGTTAATATGTTGTCCTTCTACACAAATTATTGTTTCCTTGTAGAGCTGAACAGCTGGAAACACTTAACAGCGATGATTATTCCCTTGAAACTAGGTAGAAGCACATTAGTAGTTGGCTTGAAAGCAAGGGACCCAACAACCCTAACCATTCGAACTTTATTCTATACACAAATGGAATGATATGATTTTGGTTATTTAAATTCAATGAATTGTGCCATAATGGGTTCATGACCATGAGCCTCTCTAAAGAAAGAGCCCATGTGGCATGGTTTCTACTTTCACTCGTCATCGTGTTTGGTATGCAGTTAGGATCAAGATATCAGATGTCACATTCTTCCCCAAACCCCATGTTTTTGTCACTACAAAGAAATTCTGCTTTCTATTGCCGCGTTCACAACATTTTTCTCTGCTGACTTGTTCCTTTTGCTTCCCTCTAAAGGAATCTCTGAAAAGGACTAAGCTACTCGAACCTTCCATTTCATGACTTAAGTTTTTTTATTTCTTCAGTGATAATTTGGCAGGAGAAACAACCCATAAAATTTGGCAAAGAACCTCCAATTTTGTGTTATCAAGATCTTGAGAGTACAATTATATCCCAGTCCTCAAATGTTTACTCAAGTGGTTGAACGCCTCATCAATGTGACAACTTTTATGAAGAGGGACCAATTCAATAATTAATCTCACACTTTTTAAAGGATGTGAAAAAAAAAAGTATTGAACAAAAGTAATGTGAATTACTAATCATGTGATTACTAATTTTATTCTTAAATGGCTCAAAACACCCGAAAGGGAGAGCTCCACGTACATGCCCAATAAAATGTGTTGTATTCCTTATGGATGATAACAAAGAACTACGCAATGATATCCTTCATGCACATTTTAATGCTTAGAACTTTATAATTATGAATTATACCTCTTTGGCATGCCATTATTTAGGAAGTCGTTGTTGGCTCATGGTAAAGGGTTCGGGATATACTATTAGGAGTTACGTAGCGCTGAGCACCACAATGAGTAGGCTCTAAGCAAGCATTCATTTTCAAACCATGATCTAGCTATGTAATTATAATTATGCACGATAATGAGGGGCCCTCATCCAATATAACCGACAAGTGTTCCTTAGAGGCACCAACACATAACCTTCCCAACCATAATCCGGTTAGCCACAGAATTAGAATTATGCTTGTCCATAAAACAAAAGACACAGTTGAATTTTGGGCAGGCAAATGACATAGGTATATGAAACTAACATTCCCTTCATTTTTCATCATTAACAGTTCATCATAACACCGATCACCTTAGGCAGTTGAAAGTGAAGTCTTATTGGCAGGTTTAGTCAAACGACATTGTAATTGCAATAGAATAATTCCACTCAACCACTACTTCATATCTCATATAATTTGGGGTAGGAAAGAGCACACAAGACCCACTTCTTTTTTTCTGGTGATTAGGTATGAAGTGTAAATCAAGTCATCCTCATGCAGAATTGGACAAACTGGGCCTAACCCTTAACAACTCCAAACCCCTTCCTGAATTATATAAAGCAAACCAATTCTCAAACTGCATGATCAGATCAGAGCCTCCTCTGCAATCTGTTTCCCTTATTTCCCTTCCCTTCACTTTATTTTCTCATCATATCAAATGGCTTTCTCCAATGCCTTGGTTCTAGGCCTTTTTGTAGCAATCAGCATGGCCATGCCAACCATGGCAACTGTCTACACTGTAGGAGATACCTCAGGTTGGGCCATTGGTGGTGATTATAGCACATGGGCTAGTGACAAGACCTTTGTAGTAGGTGATAGCCTTGGTAAGAACTAAGAAAATGTCCCTATTATTAGTTAATATGATCATTCAAATTTAGATTAGGAAGAACCTTATATGTACATTTTATTCATGTGAACAGCTTTCAACTATGGAGCTGGGCACACAGTGGATGAGGTCAAAGAGAGTGACTACAAATCATGCACCACAGGCAATTCAATTAGTACAGATAGCAGTGGAGCCACCACCATTGCCCTCAAGACTGCAGGCACTCATTACTTCATATGTGATGTTCCTGGACACTGTTCTGGTGGCATGAAGCTTGCAGTTACTGTGAAGGCTGGAACATCCGCTACTCCTTCTACAACACCTTCATCATCATCATCATCAGGGAAGGGTTCACCTTCTGATGGAAGCACCACAGCCACACCAAGCAGCACCACCACCACCACCACCACTTCTTCCACTAAATCAGATGCTTCTTCAGTGAGTAGGTTCACACCAATTGTTATGTTGATTGTTTCTTGGATCTCATACTGTGTTTTGCGCATGGTATGATTTTGCTTAGAGATATAGCCAGGACAGAGGCAGTGCTTTCCACGGTTTCTTTATTGCTCATATTATCATTATTATTTATCTGTTTTCTTGTTTGATCTATTCAGATTTCTATGAGTATTGATCGAGGTTCTGGTAGTGTTTAGTTATCTAGGAAGTCTCGCATGTTTTTCCTCTGTAATTTTGGTTTAATATATTGAGTGATTACTGTTTATTAAGATTATAAAATGCTTATTTGAGTAGGTTGAAAATAAGAAGTTAGAATTTTCATGTAAGAGTAAATTAAGAAAATCCCCTCAGCTTTATCTCATTTGAAGTTAATCCCTTGACATCTACTTTATAGTATTTTAACCGCAGCATCCATACCAAAAACTGCATTTGCGGATACATCATGGATTCATGGGTGTAAACTAAAGAGTTTTGGGAGTACACAGCAACTAAGAAAAATGGAAAGGTTTTCTCTTAAAAAATCTGCCAAATTTAGAAGGAAAATTCCTTCATGTTTGATACATAAAATAAATCAAGACATTTGAAAGTGGAATACAACTCATTTGCTGTCTCACAAATTTTGACTACTATGGCATGAAAGATTTTCAACTTGCTAACTAACACTAAGCGAGAATCAAAACCCTCCTGCCCTACCTCAGTTTTGTAATTACTCAAACAAACGTAGCCTCAATTTCTCATGTTGTTTGGGAGAATGGAGGATCAAAGAGAAAGTAAAAGAGAAGGGTGAAAACTTTTAGTAAAATATTATTTTAACTTATAAAAGTAGACATTCGACATACATACTAGAGAGAAAGACAAAATAGTGGGAAAGGGTGCCGAGTGGAAGGAAAAAAAAAGGGTTGGAGTCCTGTTTTTCTACCATATCTGTCTCATGTCTAGTTGTAGATGTATAAATAACATTGTTTGTTTTTTAATTAAAAAATATTTTTTAAACTGTTATACTTTATTTATATATTTAACTTTCGCACAATGTACCAGAAAAAAGTTAGCTTACTGATCCACACTAGGGGTTTAAACTTGGTTAACCTTGCTAATATTATTAAGGTAGGTCAAATTTTTAAAATGAAGACCAATTAAGATACAAATTGTGTTTATAAAATTTGACTCCTCTGTCCTTTCAATATATTTCCATCAGCCAAAAAGATTGCTTTCTTGGTTACAAGTGACTTTTTTTCCTTTTTTGGTGAGGAGTTAGAAGTGATTTGATAGAGAGAGAACAACAAAAGATGAGCAAAGTTTTAGAGGATTAGTATCAACTTTGTTATATCCATTTCAACTAATTCTCAAAATCAAATAATAACATGTATGTATTTGTCTCATAATCAGTACTTAATAGTTAAAAGTATAAACTCTTCTGATGAAAAAACATGTTGGACTTGTCATTCTTTGATAATTCTCTTTGATTTGAGAATTATATGTAATGAATATAAGGAGTTTCATCTATATTTTCCTCGGGAATGTATCTACTGAGAAAAACTTTCTTATGTAAGAGATGAGAGGAAACATTTTTAACTGTCGAATTAAACTGTGTGGCTGGGATTAAATCTCAATTTAAAAGGATCACCTGAGTTTTAAAAATCACATCCCCAGAGTGTGTGGGTGAAATTTTAATCATTCCAACTACGTCTCACCCCTGTAAGTCTAACCGAAAAAAGAGATTTAATCATGGATTTGGTAAATTTAATTTTTTACCGTAAAACGATCAAATAAGAACTTTAGAAAAACCCGCGTTAATATAAAAATGCCAAGAGGAAACTTCGGTTTTCTGTTTTGTTCCCGGAGTGACCAGAGAGCAAATTCTAAGTAAGTCCGTTCTACAAAATAGGAAAAACTTCCTTTGCGAATAAATAAATAAATTTTAAGGAAGAGTTATTTTACCTTTTGAAGGAAAAAAAAAAAATATATATATATATATAGAGATAGAGAGAGAGAGAGAGAGAGAGAGAGAGAGAGAGATCATTATCTGTTCCTACTTCCTAGTAGTAGTATCGGTCGCGAAGCACATGCGTCCGTGACACATGAAAGCTCGCTAACAGGTGTTTGCATGTGACACCTGTCCACCTGTTCACCCCCATTCAACAACATCTCAAGACCCACTTTTGTCCGCCAACTCCATTTTTATGCCATTAAATTGAACTTTTAAAAAAGTTCATAAATAAATTTTATTAAAGAAAGAAAAAATAGTATTAAAAGTAGAACAAAAAAGCCACAGCCATCCCTCCGCTACTCCAGCTGTCCATGGCTCGTGTTGAGTTGAGTTTTCACTTCACAGCCCTAAAAGCAAAACACGACAAAATACTCGTTCGGTCGTTCCTTCCATCACTTCCTTTCCTTCGTCGCTCAGATCACAGATCCTGTGCGTCTCGCGCAAACACGCAATTCCATTATCTTCTTCTATCCATATAACAAATTAACACATAAGCTCTAGTATCTTACAAGTTACGTCTACAACTCGAATTCAAGAAAAGAAACAACCAAAAAGGAGAATTTAATTACGCGCATCGGAACAGATCTCGGGCAGATAGAAAATCATTTAAACATACGGAAACATAAATAAATAAACAAATAAACTATAACAAGGAACGACAACGATAATAAATGATAATATAATAACAATAATAATAATAATGATAATGGAAGTCTCCATGAGTCAAGCTATACAAATCCTCAAACCCTAACAAAAGATCTCCAATATATCGCTATCACCACCGTCCATCACAAAGCACAAATCATGATCATCAAAATATTTAAAAGCTAAAAATGAAATAAACTAAATGTACGTCCAATGTCCCTAACTCCAACTGAACATAATCTCGTACTCAATAATAACACTAAAAATAAAAATCAAGCCCCAACCATAAACAGCAACAACTACGGTGATGGCACTCATCAGATCTACATCAGCAGAACTGCAGCGGCGACGGCGGCAACAGATCCGCCGACGGAGGCGACTCTGAGGAGGGCGGCTCCGCTCTTGGGTGTGGGAGCGCCGGCACCAGGACCGGGGGGCACTGGGCGATGGAGGGAGGGGAACCTGTAGGGGTGGCGGCTGAGGGAGCGAGTGGAGCAGGAGGAGACTGACTGGGGGACTGAGTAGGCGACTCGGTGGGCGTGGGGGCTGAGGCCGGCGGAGAAGAGACCTGAGGGGAAGGTGCGGGTGTGGCGGTGGTGGTGGGAGGAGTGGCCTTGGGGGCCGGAGAGGCCCTGGGTGAGGCGAATGGAGAGTGAGCCGGTGCTTGCGTGGGGGCTTGACCGAGACAGCCGGTAGCCAGTAAGGCGGTGAGGAGGATGAAGGCGAGGGAGGCCATGGCACTCAAGGCAGAAGTAAGAGACAAAAGAAGAGTGTGTGTTGAGAGTCGAGGGTTTGTTTAGAGTGAATGGCAAAAGGAAAGAGGTTGGTGGGTGGGGTATATATATTACTGTGAGACGAGATTATGAGAGTGAGAGGATCTTTGTTGAGATGAGGATGACTGTTGGTGTGAATATTTTCTTGTTAAGTCCTACCAAGTCAAACGCGATCGAGATAAAACTAACGATCCTAATCAAAACTTAACTTCTTGTGCCATGTGGATTGATATCCAATAAAATTTGAATTCAATTTAATGGAAAGTTAATCATTTCTCACTCCTTTTCAATTCATTTATCTATTTTTTCTTAATTTTTTTCAATCTAATATTATCTTTTTTAAATAATATTATAATCATGTAAATTTATATTTTTAACAGGGTTTATATAGCCCACTCATATAATTTTTTATTATTATCAAGATATATTACTTATTTTCTTAACTAATGCGTTTTTTAGTTTTTGACACTTGAAATGAAAAGAAAGAAGTACTTTATTTATGATTTGTAAATAATTATAATATAAATACATTCAATTCTTTATAGTTACTCAATTCTTTATAAATTATGCATTGATATACATAATTAGCAGTGGAAAAATGTATTGATATACATAATCAATTATGTAGTTTATTTGTTAGTTTATCTTTATGAATGGATTTTTAAATTATTTACTTAAAATTATACATTACTTTTGATTTTTTTACTTTTAAAAAATCTCTTACTAATGTTAAATTGATCTTGATAATCTATATGATTTTTTAAAAATATTCAAATGAAATCAAATTTAATCTAATTTTTTCAGAAATCTTACAATAGCCATAAGTTATACCAACTGTATTAACCTCACTTTTTAAAAATACAAAAAAAAAAAATTAGAGTATCTTTTTATTTGATAAAATTTCTAGAAACGTTAACCCCAACAACCCTTTATCATTTTTGTCTGATGATGATGATAACAATAATAAAAATAGTGAAACATCCCACTTAAAAATAGATGGCTGCGTATGAAGTTGCCTCTGGTTTTTGTTATTTTGAGCAACAATTTATTTCCAAAACTTGTAAAATTAAACTCAATCTGTTGCGAAAAAACTTGCAAGATTATAGAAGTGAAAGATTAATTTTAGATAAATAAGGCTTCAAATTGTATTTGAAATTTGTTAGCATCAATAAAGAAATCCGTGCGATGCACGGAAATGATATGTAGGTTTAAAATTTTATTTAATTTAATGTATATAACTATATTATAATGTATAAATATGCAACTAAAATATTGGAAAAATTTTATTAAAAAATGAATTAACCCAATTAATCAAATTATTTATGTTTTTATTATAAAGTTCAAATATTTGTTGCAAGATACAAAATAAACGCATATAAATTTAATATAAATTAATAATAGTGATAAAATATGTAAATCATTATCCACATAATCTATATATTCGGTATCACTTGTGTAATGTATATATTTTGTATTATTAGAAAATTTTTAAATTAAAAAAAATTAATAACAATTTAAATTATTTATATTCTATTATAAATGTTTGAAAATCATTTAAATTAAATTGATAATATTAGACTATTGGGCTAAAGTTCGGTGTTAGGGTTCCATTTGATCCCAATTCCTCATTACTTACCTAGAACATGTGAAAGCATGGCATCCATGAATTTATAGAGAAATATCATTTTTTTTTTTAGGAATTCAGTGATTAGTCTTATATTTTGGAGTCCGTTTAGACACGTCTTTATAAATTTGGAATAATTTTGATATAATTTTCTTATCAATCTTGACTTTCTCCTTACATAAAGAAATCAAGGGCATTTCACGAGCAACACAGGTTGCATTTATACCAACATGGAATGCATGTCATATTCTCCTCAACTGTGGCCAAATATAATTATTTAGATGTCTTGAATTGATAATAACTAAATCAATATTTTGTAATTTACAAACTTAGTAGGACCATCAAGTGCGTGTGTTTGGTATTTGTCATGTAAGCCTGATTATGTTTAACAAAATTTTAAAATAAACTTGTAGCATAAGTTAAAAAATTACATGTAGGTGTAAAGGTGGGTATGTTCGTCATTATAGACCACAATTAAATAGGACAGGCTATCCGTTAATAAATGGATTTGATTTTAGCTTGGTTTGTCCGCTCTGATAAACTCGAGTTTGAGGATAGTCGCATAACCCATCTTTTTCTCTTTCTTTTTTTTTTTAGCTTTTTTTTATACCCTATACTATTTTATATTTATACAGTATATTTACCTCGCAAAATATATATAAACATTTTTCATTATAGTATCCAAAATATTACCAATCAAATATGCATAACTCCTTCAATTATAAAAAATAGTGAAACTATAAAAGAATATAAATTAACAACTACCAATTATCAAATACTAAACACAAGCAAATCAAATACTAAATACAAATATAAAAAATGGTAGAATAAACCTCACCAAAATTCATTTATCAAGAACATAAATAAATACCTCAAAATGAAAGCATTCCCTCACTTATGCTAAAGTGGGTTGGTCTTGGGTTAAGCGTGACCAAAAAGTCCATGAGTTGGCGAACTAAAATTTTTTTTGTCCATTTTCATGCGGTTGTTTAAACGTGGTTAAGAATCGTGACCTGTACCCAACTCTATATAGGTGTGAGATATATTAAGATATAATAAAATTCAAAATTGTACATTATAAATATCAAAAACTATAAATTATATATATTATATATTATAAATTTATGACCTATTATCACTTGTAGTATTGATATTAAATCAAATTAAGAATTACAAATTTTAATTAAAAGATAAAACTCTATTCTTATATTTTAACATAACTTACTTTATTCTAATTTTTTTTTCAAACACTTCTTGATAAACAATATCTTTATTGTGTTGGATGGATTTTCATTTTCATTCAAAATCAGTATCTTCAAACCATTTTTAGATTTCACTTTTGAAATAGCAACATACAATCGTTCATGTGTAAAAATTGGTTTTGGCAAAAGCAATCCAACATAAGATAGAGATTGGTCTTGACTCTTGTTAATCGTTATAACAAAGCAAAGAGTAATCATAATTATTTTTTCTAAAACTTTATATGAGTTCCAAGATTAGTTATAATTAAATTCATCATTAATTTGATTTATAAGTTAAATGTTGTGTTTAAAATAAATAAAATAAGATAATAATTTAGAAATCAATACTTATATCATAAGTTCAATAGATAGTATTTGAGATGATTAAAATATAAATTGAATTAAATTGATTTGAAGTTAAGTTTTAAAATAAAATCAACTCCCATCATATTATATTATCAATTATTATTTGAATGGTTCTCACCTTAGGAATAAAGTTTAAACTAATAATGGCTCTATTCCTTAAAGGCCTAGGACACAAAATAATTAGTCATTACGTCTGCAATAGCCACTTTGAGAATAAAAATATATATATTTCAGATTCATCTCATTTTATCAACATATCTGATTTATCATGATTATTAAATATGTTTTTAATTATCAAATAGGTATTATCTATCTAAAGTATGATATTATTATAACTATTATTTCAAATTTAATTTTATACAGAAAAAATTTGAAATTTAAAAAATTAAATTGATTGTTAAGAAAACCCATCAATGAGTAGTTTTATATCACGTTTGAATAATTTCCTCTTTTTAATAAATTTTTCAAAATTTTGAATTCCAAAATGCTTTAAAAGTTGTCATGTTAATAATTCTTAAATAGTAATAGTATCGATTTGAAATTTACTTTTGAAAGAATTAATATCTTAGCATAAAAAAATGGTGATGGAATATATTCTTTCTTTACATAAAAATAAAAACTTAGCAAATCTTTTATATAAAAAGAAAAGAACTTAGCATATCTTTAGCTTAATAATAATAATAGTACTTAAAAATTCATTATTGGTGTTAGATCCACACAAAAAAAAATTCACTATTAGTGAATTTGAATGTTAAGATTAACTTTTATTCACTAAAAAAAAGGCAGAAATCGACAGGTAAAAGAATAAGGAAGGAACTGACTTCGGAACATTTTTTGCCATCATCATGAAAGAAACTCGACCCCTTTAAATAAAAATAATGACATTTATTCAATTCAAATCAATTTTACAATATGCAATGCATTGATATAACAAGACGTTTAAAAACCTTTAATAAGATAAAACTGAATTAAATTATGTTTAAAATAAACCAATAAATTAAAAAATTGAATTCAATTTCTTAATTTGAAATG
Organism: Dalbergia oliveri; assembly: GCA_030441495.1. NCBI lineage: Eukaryota > Viridiplantae > Streptophyta > Magnoliopsida > Fabales > Fabaceae > Dalbergia > Dalbergia oliveri. Next base: position 12,503,317 of record JAMLFY010000003.1, on the reverse strand, counting down.
ACTAAAAATGAATGAATTTAATTATTTTACTGTTTTATACTTGATTAATAGGTTGAGAACAAAACATTATATTCAAGTAAAATTATTTTAAAATTTTCATTTGTTAAAATTCAATTCCCATACCAAATCACGCCCCTTTGAATTTAACTTCAATTTCTTAATTGTTGTTGATTTCAATTCATTAGAATTCAATTCCTTCACTTAATTGCTTCCAAACATAAAATTCAATTCAATAAATTTCCAAACACCCTGTAACTGAATCAGGAATAGAGAAAGATAAGGAGAAATACTTAGGTGCACAAAAGAAGGATAACACTTACTCTGATTCATTTATTAATTGACATATAAATTTTATGAACCATTATGTCTCCACTTCCTACATTTTTAATGCAATAACTAATTTGTTAATTACTAAATTGAACAGAATAAATATTTTATCTTGCTTTAAGAGCAAATAAGAAAATCTTGATAAATAGATACATTGATAACAACATTTATCGAACCCAAATCAATTTTACGGCATGCACAAACATAGTAACCGATCACCGAACATCGTAAATCAGCCTCAAGTAGCCAGTAACCTGACTCTATGCACTGCTCCGTTCTGGAAATGACATTAGCTCGAATTTCCCCTTGATCCGTGAACTGTTTCACAAAACATTTCCGTGCAGGTGCAGTTCTCCTGTTTTGTGTGTGTATATATATATATATACAGCTTAAACATGACATCCGAGATACGTGCATATACTAACAGTTATTTTTTTTCTGAGAGGTGTAGGGGTGGGTACACGTGTGGCACAACAGCTTCTGCGATCAAAACTTCGCCTCAAGAAGAATGGAGGAGAATGGAGCGACATTATACATGTTTCCTTTGCAGGGGACACCATCAAGGATGAAGTCATCAGGAGATTTGACATTAGTGTCCACCTGCATATGCATCAAGAATTCGACTTAAACTGAATACGAAATTTATTAGGAACATTTTTCTACAAATGACACACTAAAAAAGTTTTTGTTAGTGCCTAACATCAATAAATTTCTTCCTGAAATCTTGATTCTCACCAGGACCATGGAATCCAATCACAGCATGCATGAGACAAGCCCAATCGCGTAGTATAATCAGACTTCCAGGAAGATGCTCTAATCATAGCAGAGCATAGAAATTTGATAGATCTTGTAAATTCTTGTTGCCCTTATCCGGTGACATAATGTCACGGACTTCGGCAGTTGTCATTCTGATTTTCTTATTGAAAGATATTAAATCAACAACCTACAATATGATACTGCAAATTGGCCATAATGACAAAATACTTACTTTAATTTTATTTCTTTAAGTACTACCATGAAACTAGACCTTGCCTCAAAGTTGATGGATTTGAAATTTGGCTTAAAAAATGTTTTATTCCGGGAGTTCAGGGAGTCTATAATCTATTATTCATGGGCATTCTGAGGTCGATATCATAATTAAAAAACTTAATTGTTAGGTAGCCAACTATTACATACAACGCAATTTCAGGTGCAACTCTGACGTGGCCAGTAAGTCCTCAACATTCTTTATTTTTTTTTAATAATGTTTTGTGTGGAAATTTATAAACAAAGCGAATAGCTTCCACAGCATATACATACCCAGCTTTAGTTGGCATCGGATATAAAATCATTCACATTTATCTATCTAATAGTTGAAGGTTTTAGAAGAGATAATTCATAATATAGTGTTGGAACTTCTATAATTAAGTAATTTAGAGTTCAATTCCAACTGATCCAATTCTTCCATATAATAATAATAATAATAAAAATGTTTCAGAAAAGATAGTGAATCTACGGATTGTCTATGCTTCAAGCCTAATGGGATCTTATGTGGAGGAGCATATTAGATATAAAACCAACTATTTATGTGACTTTATCTACCAACTTAACCATTTGAGAGGGATAATTCATGACAACTGTTTTGCTTGTTTTTCTCACGGCTCTTAGTCTCTTACTGTGGGATAAGAAGCTCCTCATGAAAAAATGAAGATCAGAGATGCCTGGAATATCTTCTGTCGGTTACTAGATTCATTCTTCCTCAGGGACTCAGAAGCTTAGGCTTTGCTCCTTAGTTCAATAAAACAAAAACTGAACAGCTCTCCCTAATGCTTCGTATGTTTGGCTAACAAAGGTGGGTCACTAAGATTTTTCCTCACTTTCTTATACAAGCATACAAGGCTACTATTCTTGCTCTTTTCAGTCAGTCAGTCAGTCAAATGGGGTGGACTGCAAATTCTGAAGGATGAGCAAAGTAACTTACCACACGAAACCACCTCCTCCGAGTTGGAGGTGTTGGAAGCAGAACTTTAACGAAGTAGTCATGAGCATTGAATGCCAAATAGATGTCTCCGGCACTTCTGTCATGAAGCCTACATATACACACGACACAAGCACAAAGCAAGAGCTGTCAAGTCACAGTCAGAGTTAACTGATTGTGAACAATAGAAATTACACTAAAATGATTCAAAACACACACACAGACAAATTATTTTTCTTCATATTAAATTCAAAGTACATTCCAAAACTGAGACGATGTCTGAACGCGATGCTTAGGTGCTCCGCTGTGCAAAAGAATAACTAAAAATGCACTATGATTTTCCAATCCAACTGTGATTTTCCAATCCAAATTCCCAATTAAAGTTATGCATAAATTCTTACGTAAATGCAAGAAATTTGCTTTCATAGTTGTCCCAATTGTCCTCATGCCAAGTTATGTCAGTCTGGCCAAAAAGTAAAAAATAAAAAGAAAAGAAAAAAATTGTTCCATGAGCACAAATGGCAATATGTATTTCAATCAACATTTGCAGTATTAGTTTACAATCTGAAGCAGAGCAGATGACCTTGCTGAGAAAATTTTCATGACTGAATACTTTATGTGCATGTCGGTACTCTATCACCTTGGCGAAAAACATGAAGTGATCATTCTTGCGTGCATCCAACTATTGAGCAAATTATTATGATGTTAATAAATAGTCTCTAAGAAGCTTTCAAAAAGGAAGTTTACGTGTTATAAACTTGCCTGATCCCACAGAAAATTATTAATGGTAGAATCATGCCCATAACTATTGTTATTTCCATAGCGAGTATGGCCATACTCATCTCCCATTAGCATCATAGGTGTGCCCTGGTCATTCATTACAAAATTTTAATCCCTATACTGGTTTAAGTGGTAGCATAATGCAAACAAATGAAACCATGTTGCGGCATCTTTACTGTTTATCTAAAAGCAAAATTAATTGAAAAAGGCCATAGAGTACTATACCATCATAACTGCATATATAGTTATAGAAGTGATAGGTTAAAATGCAAATTATCCCCCTTTAACTTTGACTCTTGCGCACAAAGCTCTCCATGGTTTTAAGTTGACATTTAACCAGCTTAAACTTTTTAACATATGGCCCACAGTGGGCTGACTACCAAAATTGAACCACAGAGGGTTATTTGCCAAAGGGTCAAAGTTAAAGGGTGGTTATTTGCATTTTAACCAAAAAAAAAAACCACAAAAACAAATTGGCCAAAATTCAATAAATGCAACAGGTAAAGATAAAAATTTCGGAAAAAAAGTTCCTCTAAAGTGGGTTGCTTTTGGAGTGAGAAAATAAGCCGATATCCACACTTAAATCATTTAGCAGATTACAATTGCAATGCACTTTATTGGTTTAAGGTTGAATAACCATTCACTTTCTTACTTTAGAGACAAGTTCAATTTAGAGTAGTTTAATCCAAACATCTGAGCTTGGGATTCCAAACACAATTTTCTGCTAACAAATAACTGAAGCACCCTAAAATAGTTCTATTATGTACCTGAGATATCATTAATGCCAAATGAAAGTTTTTCATTTGCCGTGACCGTAAAGCTTTTATGATGGCATCATCAGTTTCCCCTGTCAAACAAATACAGACAATCAACAGTTTGCAGTAAAATAATAATAAAGTTCAATCTTTGACAGACAACCAACCATCTGTGAAAGTGACCTTTGTCAAACACAATATATGTTGCAGAGTGCACATTCCCAAAGAGAAAACCAATCGTTGCTCACTTACCAGAACCTCAGTCATTTCTTTCTCAAAAATATGTCCACAAAATGAGCAGAAGAATAGGGAAGAAAAACAGGAAAGAAAAAAAATACCTGGAGATAAGTTTTACAGTTCTTGATCCATGTCATTTTACAACTCTTCCATTCAGTAACATCAAATTAAATGAAATTACCTTGGGAAAAAAGCTCCCTGTGGTTTTAATTCTTTCACCCATATAATATTCTCTCTCTTCTTTTAATGCAAATACAATAAAATCACAAAATTACTCACATCGATATGTTGATTCAAAACAGAAAAGGGTAGGTTTTTCATCCAAAATAAAATGTTGAGCTAGCTAAACTCCAGATGGAGGTGTCAAGGTTACCAATCCCCATGTATATATAGTGAATGATGAGGTATGACTAATGTGAAAACAAATGAGACAATTGATTTCGCAATCTCAAAACTTTAGTATGACTATGAACAACAAATTAGCTACAACAGTTGCTACAAATGGCTGTAACATGGTTGCTTTCAAAGGACGTCCATGCTTCAGACAAAAATTAAAATTATACCACAGCAATACAAACTAGGTCATATCTGGATTGTAAAGAGTCACTAACTATGAATAACATTTTCAGATAATGATTAGTGACGATGACACTTGAAGCATGTAGAGTCAATGTCAGAAAAAAGTGAATTTCAGTCTTTATCCCTACTTATGTGTGTTTTTCAGATATCCAGATTGTAGTACTATTAGACTCACTGCTTTAACATTTTACAAATATATCAATGTGTATATTGGAATGAATTAACTTTAAAAACAGGCTATGGCTAAAAAAGAAAGCAATTGTAAACAGCGTCTAGCAAATAAAGCATTGTGATTTGGGGGCTACCTTCGAAACCACAATTCCAACTAAAATTATCATTGCTTCCGTCCCTTCCCTCTTCCCCATTGGCTTCATTGTGCTACAAATAAAAAAACCAAGGAAAATACTAGGTTTCGATAAACAATGAAAGTTTGAAGATCAGAATCAGAAGAGGTACCTTGAAATTGTATGAAACAAGATCACACAAGGTAAACCCATCATGTGCAATAACAAAGTTAATACTATGATATGGCTTGCGCTTGTTCACCTGTAAGAAAAATAAACCAAGGTGGCAAGCCAATATTTTAGAATTATTTACATAGCAGAATATAGCAATCCAGAAATTTGCAGAGTGAAAATCAGATGTATTAACTCTTTGACCCATATTGCAATACATCATTCAAGCAAGATAGAAATAAAGTACTAGTACCTTGAAATGTAGGTTAATCTTAAAGTATTGGAGAGAAACTAAGGCTATGATTGGGAGAATGTAAAAGGAGAGCATGGCAAGGAGTGACAAGACTAAAGTTAAGTGACCATTATTTAGAAGTAATTTTTGGACAGGGAATGACATGGCTAGTAAGAAACAATGTGTCCCTCTCTTGCCACTCAAAACCAAGCTTTTTTGATCCTCCAAATTGGGAGATCAAGGAGGAATGAAAGCAACTTCCAAATAAGGGAGTTGCATAGTCTTTTCCACTCTACTCTTCACCTTTCTCTTCCATTCCATTATTAGTCACTCCCTTCCATTATCCACAAAACTCCCAATCATAGCCTAACGCCAAGGGAGGTATAAAATAAGAAATAAGATGGTTCTACTTCTATTGTAATGTAGCCATGAAACAAAACAAAGATATCATACAATGAGAACTACATTGCACTGATACATTGTCTCAATAAGAGTATTTTCTTTATGAAACTAAATAATTCTCTGAACACCACCCAATAAGCACCAAACAAAAAAAATCAAGCTTAATCATGAATCTTTAGCAGCCCGATCTCTGTACACATGGTAGCTTGACTGTATCATAATGATATTGAGTCGAAGTAGTAAGGGAAAAATGACTTCCATGACGCATTTTATTTCATGAGTACCAAAAAGACCTTAATTTTGATGGTCCTTTATGATGAGCGAGTGAAAAATTTAGCCTTTAAAAAATTATCACATATTTATGGTAGATGTGTAGTATAATATACTGTGACTTTAGAATAATTAACATTAGTTTAATATAATATTCCAGCCTCAATAGTTCAACTTCATAATCTATTAAGATGAGGGAAAAAAAAAAAAGATCACTCGCAAGCCTCCACTTAATAGCATAAGCTTTAGAAGAGTTGGTCTTTGACATGATATATAAGTAGTGATGCTTACTCTGTAGAGGTCAGAAGATCCAGAAACACGAGTTGCAAAGCTCCCCTTCATACCAGGATCACCCTACGACACATTTTTAAAAGGAGGAAAAAACTAGGAATAAATTAAACAAATCATAAATCAAATCACAGCGCATTGCAGAGACAACCAATCAGCTCTCGCATCTTAAAACATTCATAGTTCTTGCTTTCCATAAAACATACTGATAGAATAGAATTTATGTTTGCCTAGTACTAGCTTGAAGCTAACTTCTAGAAATTATACTATTTAACCAACCAAAAGAAAAGGTTAGGCTATCTGGATCAATCTAAATTTAGGTATCTTTTTCCTCTTTGAATTACCTTGATAAATTTCCGCACATCATCACGATACTTCGCATTCCATTCAGCCCATCTACATCAAATAAAAATAGTTAATGGAAGAAACAGGTTTTCTGTTTTGACAATAAATTATTTCTCTAGAGAAGAACTCAATTCCAGGAAATAAATGCAGATAACGTCCTTTAAATCATCTTTTCATACTTAATCACTGGTGAAGTTGTCACTTGTCAGTGAAGAAGGTCTGAATCATAAAGAAAAATGGAATCTCAAATATCATGATAGCAAGCCACTGAAATGAAGAATTAAACTAGTAACCTATACAGAGTATCAAGATCAAAAAGGTCATGAAGGCTGCATATGTGAAATTGTTTGCTTTCAACTACTAGGAACCTGAGTGAAACTGATATTTATGGAACAGTGGAGCCTGCCTCCATACAACAAAGGTAGATCTCTGGGATTCCTCAAAACAAAATGAAAGAAGAGATTCCATGGATCACTAGAGAGACCTGTAACCTCCCTCCCAAATTCTCACCCAATAATTTTCTACCTTCACACTTCCTATCCTTCCCTCTTATATTCGCATTTCTCACACTGAGTTCCCTCCTCTACCATCACTCTGAGCCAGCTCAGCATTCGGTTATGATCCTTAGCATAAATTTTCCCATTACTTTCCCATTATGTCCTCCTTATCTGCATGTGTTGGTCCTCTACTTCCCGTCCACTCCTTCGTAGCATACGCATTAGTAATGGGGGACTATCATCAACCAAACATAAAATTCATCGAGTTTCATAATGTGTAGGATTATAGTAAAGATTATTCATAGCATAATCATGTTTACATAAAACAATAAAAATTAATATCAAAATGATAAATTACCGATCCCAATTTGGAAAACTTCCAACGAGATAGAGACCTCCACAGTCCCAAGGCTCTGCTATAATTTTACATCTTGATAAGACTGCATCTTTAGCAATTGCCTGAAAAAGAAAATAGAGATAAGATCAGTTAACTAAATAATTAAATTTAAACAAATTTCCTAGCTGAGGTAGAGGAGAACTGGTACTCTAGGATTGCCTTCAAATCTTATAAGCTACAAGGGTGTTTAAAACCAAACTGGCTAGATGAAACCAAACCTACCAAAACTGATCAACAACCTGATAAATCCAGGTTTTAGTTGGCTTTCATTTTATTGGGTGGCTCAGCTCCCCTTGGTTTTCAACTTCTAAATAGTCATACTTGAAAATAGAGAACTTGAAAACAGAGAAAAATGGAGTTAAAATGATTCTGTTTTCTATTCTATCACATTAAGAGAAAGATACAACACAATTTATATGTACATTGTAGGATCCACCTAATAAATGCATAAACCAACCTAATAAATGTAAGATATTGACATTCCTAAAACTATCCATCACAATAAACGATAAAGACAAAAACAATAAATGATAAAGACAAAAGTGTCAATATTTCAACACTTCCCCTCAAGCTGGTGAATGGATATCTATCATTCCCAGCTTGCATGTAAGCTCTTGAAACCACTCCTTGGGTAGGCCTTTGGTCAACACATCTGCCAATGTAGTTTGGAAGGAACATATATTGTGGCTATGAGTCCACTATCCAACTTCTCCTTAATGAAGTGTCGGTCAATTTCAATATGCTTTGTCCTATCATGTTGGACAGGATTATGAACGATGCTAATAGCTGATTTATTGTCACCTAACATCTTCGTAGGAGCCTCATATTTTATTCTCAAGTCATCTAAGATAATTTTCAACCATAGAAGCTCGCAAATTCCTTGTGACATGGCACGAAATTCTGCCTCTGCACTTGATCGAGCAACAACATTTTGCTTTTTGTTTCTCCAAGTCACCAAATTTCCTCCTAAAAACATACAATAACTTGATATTGATCTTCTGTCATTAATAGAGCTTGCGTAATCAGCATCAATGTAGACTTCTCGAGAAAGCTTGTCACCACTTTTGACAGCAGTCCTCTACCAGGTGTGGCTTTAAGATCCGTAATATTCTTTCTCCTGCTTGCATACGTCTCACTTTGGGATCATGTATGAATTGGCTGACCACACTCACAGCATAAGTCAAGTCTGGCCTAGTATGGGCCAAGTATATGAGTTTTCCCACTAGTCTTTGGTATTGTGTCTTATCAACACTAGGACTCTCTTCTTCACTTCCCATTCGATAGTTTTGTTCAATGGGAACACTAGCAACTTTGCACCCAAATTTCCCCGTCTCTTCAAGTAGATCTAGAATATATTTTCTTTGAGAGATAAAGATGCCTTGCTTAGAATATGCCACCTCTATTCCAAGGAAGTATCTCAATTTTCCTAGACTTTTCATTTCAAATTCAGAAGCTAACTTCTCCTCCAAGATCTTCTTCTCAACTGGATCATTACCTGATACAATGATGTCGTCCACATATACCAGGAGAAGGTAAGTTTTCCTCCAACTGTATGTTTGAGGAAAAGGGTATGGTCCCCTTGACGTGTTTGTATATCATAGTCTTTGCAAATCTCCCAAACCATGCACGAGGAGACTGTTCAACCCATACAAGGCTTTTTTTAGCCTCCATACTTTGTTTCTTCCATTGGTGACATCATATCCGGAGGAATTTCCATATAAACTTCTTCCTCTAAGTCTCCATGTAAGAATGCATTCTTTACATCGAATTGATGCAAATCCCATCCAAAATGAGCTGCAAGAGAAAATAAGACTCTGGCTGTATTCATCTTTGCTACCAGAGCAAACATCTCCTCATAGTCGATTCCATATGTCTGTGTGTATCCTTTTGCAACTAGTCTTGCCTTATATCGATCTAATGCACCATCTGACCGATACTTCACAGTGTATATCCACCTACATTCCACCGGCCTTTTATCTCTTGGCTTCTCAACAATCTCCCACGTTCCATTCTTCTCTAACGCCCTCATTTCCTCATTCATGGCTTAAACCCAGTTCATATCTTTTAATGCCTCTTGTATTGAATTTGGGATTTGTATGGAATCAATAGCTGCAATGAAACTCTAATGCTGCAAGAAAAGATGTTTAGAGGAGACAAAAAAGAAATACAATGTTTGGTGGAAGTCCTTTTTTCTTTTCTCAAGGGAATCGGTAAGTCATCTAGGTTGGATTCACAAATATTGGAAGAGTCAGTTCTTTAGTACTTACCATAGGCTCAAACTCTTGAAGTTGCTATTGGATCATATGGGTTTCTTTCTCCTTTCATATACTAAAAGTGGTTTCTTCTAAGCTTCCTCAAATGGTGTAGTGGAAGACACTAACTCTTGGGAACTAGAGGGAGGTAATTCTTGTGATGATGGGAGAGGGAGAAAGGATTAAGGAGAAAAGGTCAAGGTCTCTACTTCTACTAGACTCTCCCCTGAAGCGGAGGACTAAAAAACGACTCAATTTCAGAAAATATAACATCTAAAGATACAAAGAAACGACGACTGGATGGGTGAAAACATTTGTACCCTTTCTTGTTAGGAGCATAAACTATGAAAACACATTTGATGGCCCGAGGATCAAGTTTAGTACAATGTTGACGATGCAAATGGACAAAGGCTACACATCCAAAAACCCAAGGTTGTAAACTTTGCATAATTGGAACAAAGGGAAAGTGAGACAACATAGATTGAACAGGACTGAAATTACCAAGGACCCAAGAAGGCACCCTATTAACCAGGTAGGCAACTATTAAAATTGCTTCACCCCAATAAGAGCTAGGGATAGACATTTGAAAAAGAAGAGCGAGGTAACCTCTAGCAAATGCCTATTCTTCCGCTCTGCCACACCATTTTGTTGAGGAGTATCAACACAAGTAAGTTCATGAATAATGCCATGTTCTTTCATGAAGTGACAAAACTGTTGATTTACATATTCCCTACCATTATTCTAACGTAAACGTTTAATGGATTTTCCAAACTATGTTTTAATCATATGATAAAACTAAAGAGAGAGTTGAAAAACTTCAAATTTATCTTTTATAAGAAAAAGCCAAGTCACGCGTGTGCAATCATCAATAAAAGAAACAAACCATTTTGTGCTAGTGATATTATGAATAGATGCAGACCCAGACGTCAGAATGAATAAGTGCAAAAGGTTCATCACTTTTATTAAAATTAGATGGAAATGACACATGATAGTGTGTAGCAAACTGGTAAACTTCACAAGAAAAAGACTCAACTGACTTTTTAAAAAGAGACGGATACATGGACTTTATTAATTGAAATGGAGGATGTCCTAGACGTCTATGATGTAACCAAATTTGTGATGCCTAAGATTCTAATTTCAGTATGACATGAAGTTGGTATCTTTTGTTTATCATCACCTTCAGTTAATGCATTAAGGAGATAATATAACCCTCTTTGTTCCTTAGCAACTCCAATCGTCCTCCCGTGGCAAAATCCTAAACAACATAATGCAAATGGAAAAAAGTTATAGCACATTAAGCTCTTTGGTAAGCTTATGAACAGAGATAAGGTTATTGGCAAGTTGAGGAACGTCAAGGACATTATTCAATTGTAAGGAAGGGTGAAGAGAAATGCTACCAGATCCTGAAACTGAGGTTTGGGAGCCATCAGCTACAGTGATGTGGCGTTTTTCAAAATGGGAAGGTAAGAAGAAAAATGAGGAGTTTTAGGGTCATATGATCAGTCGCATCAGAGTCAATGATCCATAAATCCTTACATTCAGGATTAGATACATGAAAAGATTGAGAACAAGGAACCTTACCAGACAAGGTTAGAGAGCAAGAGCCAGATAGCTTACTAATAGTGCTTATGAGAGATCGCAAGTGTGTAAGCTCATCCTTACTAAGGGCAGGAATTTCATCATCCACTTGAGGAACGGGGTATTGTCTGATGCAGCCATTGAGGCTTGACTGCTGACAAGCGAGAACTTTGTCTTTTCCATGAAATTTGAAGCAAGTTTCTTTAGTATGCCCGGACTTCTTACAATAGGGGCACCAACGACTATCTCGAGAAGGCCTTGAAAAGGAAGAAGGGTCCTGGCTTAGCTGCCTTGCCAGTAACCAAAGCTAAACCACTCCTGGGTTTGTCATCAAGCATAACTGCCCTATGACTTTCCTCTCCCGCACAATGTAGAACACCTCGATATAGATGGAAGTCGCTCTTTCCAGAATTTGAACTCAAATGGGACCATATTCTGGATTTAAGCCAGAGAAAACTCAAAAATCCTGTCCCTATTAACAAAGTCTACCAAAGTAGAAGTATCTTTGCTACATTCCATCTGAAGTTTTGATATTGGTCCAACTCAGTCCACAAACCAGGAACACCATAGTAATTTGTTACCGACATCACTCCTTGTTTGGTGGAGAATATTTTCGTCTTCAACTCATAACAAGTAGCAATATCTTACTTCTTGGAGAAAGTTTTGCTAAGCATAAGTAAGAAACATACAATTCTAACATAGCCATGTCATAATAAGAGAATCCTCATTATCCCAAGCCTCAAAAGTAGGGTCGTCCTTCCGAGGAGGATTTCCCTCAATGTGGGACAATTTACGACCTTTAAGAGTATGCCGATAACTTGAGCCCACTACAAGTAATTTTTTCCATTCAGGTGGTAGGTTGGGTGCAACAGGGAGGTCATTAGGATTTAAAGGTGTAGGTGTAATAGTTGTGGAGGTTTTCAGTTCTGCCATGATGGTAGGGTGGGCGGAGGTTGGTCGGAATGGGTCAGAAGGGATTGGAAAAGGAAGCGCAGCCGAGATGGGGCTCCACGCGCCTTCACGCGCTCCAGATGTGTGCGTGTGAGGCTACTCGCAGAAGATTGTGGCAACGCACGTGGGTGCGTAGCTGCAGCGAGAGGCTCGGTTGGTGGGGTAAGCCGGGACGGCAAGGCGATTTGAATGGAGTGGCCGGGCGGTCGGAACAATGACCGGAAGGGTGGCCGGCAGCTGTAACAGTGGTGGAGAAGGCTGTAACAATGGCGGAGAAGGAAAAAACAAAGGAAAAAAAAGAGGAAACTGGCTGTAACACCCTGGAATTCACAGGTTGATCTGTTTTGGTTGATGATGCTCTAAATGAAGGTTTGAACTGGATCAGGTTAGTTGTGAATGCTGGAAAAAAAACAGGCCAGCAATGAAAGCTGAAAAACAAACCCTCATACAACCCAGCAAATGAAGGCTAAAAAAAAAAGGCCCAGCAATGAAGGCTGGAAAAACAGCGGAGGGTGATCAAGCTCCCAGACCAGAGCTCTGATACCAACTTGAAAATAGAGAACTTGAAAACAGAGAGAAATGGAGTTAAAATGATTTTGTTTTCTATTCTATCACATTAAGAGAAAGATACAACACAATTTATATGTACATTGTAGGACCCACCTAATAAATTATAAACTAACCTAATAAATGTAAGATATTGACATTCCTTAAAATATCCATCACAATAAATGATAAAGACAAAAACAATAAATGATAAAGACAAAAGTGTCAATATTTCAACAGTCATCTAATTAGGATAACATGGGATTGTCCACCTAACTTGGAGGTCTTCTTTCCTACCTGTTTTCAAGATTTGGATGATAAAAAGGAGAATAAGGTGGTATTGTGCTCGTGTCTGGTGCTTGGTGCTTGGTGCTTATTTTGATGAAGCAAAAACCCAGAATTATTTCTAGCATTTTCTTCCTTCAGTTCCCATGTCTAGCATATTTCTAGCAGAAACCCATAAAGTTGTAGGACACTCCTTTTTCTTTGGTTACAAGGCCATGGGTATCTTAAATAGTTCCCATGTCTATTTTGCAAAGGGACTAAGTTGCTCATGTGCCACTTTGGCTGACAAATTAATCACACAACTTTATGCAGTTTTACATGTTTGCTGTTTGATCAAATGGGCCACTTGATATTTTACTTTTTTCATGTCAGAAACCCACCCCCTCCCTTTTTATCTATCGAATGCTCTGGATGTCTCCACCCCAATCCCAGGAGCATATTGTGAATAGGTAAAGCTGCAAATTTGCTGGTACTGAATGAAGAGTTTTCACAGCTATGAATTGCTTGGAACACTATTAAGATGTTGTGACAAAATTTGAACTCTAATTTATCATTTGATAACCAAGGAGGTTGTTTCTTTATACTAATGAAAGAAAATGCAATCCGAGCTCATTAGTTATAGCTATACTAAAGTGCATATTTAATATACCCTAATAAGAGGGGGAGCATTAAGGGGGAACCATTAGTTCCTCGACAAAGGACACTTGCAAGATCAAATCGAAATCCATCCACATGATATTCAGTAACCCTACAATAAAGTGAAACAAAATTAAAATATATACATATACATATGTATACATATATGATGTAAATTAGCTACTCCATTTAACAGAATAAAAGGAATATACAAATCACAAAGTAGTGCTTCTAAAGATGGGAACTTAAAAGAAAAAGTATGGCTTAAGTTAGTCTCGATCTGCTAGTACTTCTAATGGCATCACAAAAGATGATTCATTTCACAATTGAAAAATAAAAGCATTAACAAACTGAACTTTATGGAATGATGACAAAGTAGAAAAGAAACACAGCAAAATGGAAAGGACAGATAAAGATAATCTTAACAATTTAGGGAGCTTCAGGAACAATTGAAAATCTGATGGTTTAAGAAACAAGAAAATTATAAATTCCAAAGTATCATGTCTCTGTGATACAAATGAACAAGGAGAATCTAGTCTTAGATGTCCACTAAATTAATCAAGATATATACAATTAGCAATCACACAAATAGCAAGTGTAATACAAGCAGACCATACCAGTGTCTTAGGCTGTCAAGAATTAGCTCCATGACCACAGGATGGTTACAGTTCAATGTATTCCCTGACAATAAATATTCACTCCAAATGAGAGGATTTTATGATATTGAATACTAAAATTTGTTACAACAACCAAGCCTTTTATCACTAGATGGGATCGGCTCTACATGAATCAAACGATGCATACTGAAATTTTGCTAGTAACAATTAAAACCAATATAGAGCTTTTATTCTCAAAATTGTCACAGGAAAGAAGTATTGCATATTAAATGTCCTCGAGAAAAGTGCCCCACTGCACATAACAGGGCTGCTACTGTATGTTGTGGAAAAGAAAAAAGATTTACCTAGGCCCAAACACCTGAGTCCCATGTGGACCTTGAACCAAGCTTGGCTGGGCCCAGCACGACCCAACCGATGCATACTAATATTTGCTATCTGTTACAGTACTAGCAAGTACTTATTGGTGTATGCTTGAGGACGTTACCAATTTACATTGTAGTAGTATATGAATGCTACTTGTTATGTTTGCAAAAGCAGTTGTTCAAATACATTGTTGGCCGACTTTCTACCCAGGTAGGGAAGCAAATGGCAACACAAGCATATCCAATACTGAATTAGTACATAAAACCAAGAAAATTCTGTTACATAACTTAAAAATTGGTGTATGCAGTTGTAAATTCAAATGAGCAGCAAAGCCGTAAAGACAAAATCTTTATAGTTGGACCAAGGTAAAATTACCACAGCCAGAGAAGTTCAGAAGTTCTCCATTATTGTCCAACATGTAATAAACCTGTAGTAATTGAGAAAGTTATAGTAGAGAAAAAACAAATCATTCTTCAACTTTCTATATGACTAAAGACAAACATAGACCAATAAATTTGCCAATGAATAGATGATACCAGCAAAAGGTGAACAAACTTGAGAAAGAAACTCACTAGTAAATGCTTTTTAATTGTAGCATTATAAATTGTGGTCGTGAGCAGTTATTGTACTTGTAAAATTTCAGAGGACACTGAATTCACATACTGCTTAAGTCAGGACCTTGAAGCAATTGGATTCCTTCTCTCCTTCTAACTTTGTTGCATGGATAATGCCAGATGCATTTACCGATAATATTACTTACCCTCAATGTCAGCTTCCAAATTGTTCATTGATATACATAAATCCTATTTTTTCACATGATTTCTTTTCTTTCATAGCAAATTTTGCATTTAACCTCCTTACATTTATTATTACCTATTTGGAGTCCTATATATGAAATTTCATTAACCAAAAAAATGCATCTTCTTTTCCAACCACATGGTCAAGGTAGACTATACATAGTTATATACACATAATAAGACAAACTAATTTATAAGAATGCTAGAGCCAAACTGTAAGGGATAAAGGTATTGCAAGTGTTCTAAAGCACATTATAAAAAAAAAAAAAATACTCTGGCAAAAATAGAATTACAAATCTGAAATTACCTTATTATCTATGCCACGGAATGAAGTAGTGTAAGGATTGGCATCATCTGCCTCATTAGTATGATTATAGACAACATCCAAAATAATCTGTTGTGGACAAGATTTATTGTGAGGCATATAAGACATTAGATGATATAGAAATAAGACGAACCAGGTGAGCAAAATATACAGCATGTTCCTACTCCAAACCTGTACAGTGGAGTATTAATATACCTCTATGCCAGTAGAATGTAAGGCTTTAACCATTTGCTTGAACTCTTGGGAGGCATTAACTGGTCCTCCACCAGCACTAGCATAGCGACTCATAGGAGAGAAAAAATTTATTGTTGAATAACCCCATGTATTAATCTTGGAAAGCAAAAACACAATCAACTGTCAGTATCCTATAAGGCCACTAAATAAGTCAAAGTTACATATGCTGATCTCTTAACATATCACTAACCATAGTTTTCAGATTTGTGCATTAAGTCAATGAGAAATGAAAACACAATTGTGCTACCTACATATGTGTTCAGGTTAATCACAAATTAAATTTCCTCAGAGTTCATGTATAAACTGCCAGAGGGAAGAGTTTTATTAGCTAACTAGGACTAAACAGTACATAATGAAGAACTTCCACATGAAACTTTACGACATAAAAAATAGATATTAATACTTTTCCAATTTACCATGTGATCTCTGGGGTTTGGGCGCCTCTGGAATTCCAACTCATCAAACTCAAAGACAGGCAGCAACTCCACTGCATTGATACCAAGCTCTAGAAGGTGTGGGATCTTATAGATGAGCAACAAAATATGTTAGAATGATCATAGCAAGAATAATTTTAATGCACTGTTAGTGTACATAATGAAGAATAATTTTACATTATTATCCAATTATATTGCACTACATGTGAGGATTTGAGGTAGTAAACGTGAGAGTCAAACACTTTAGCTGACATGAAAACAAATGATTAAGTGTCTGTGTTGAATACTTTTACACTGACAATGCATCAAATTTACAATGAAAAATAACAAGTACAAAAGATATAACAATGAATAAACAACCACATTTCCTAAAGTTGAAGACATTGTGTAACCACTAAAGCTCTGTATACACCCTCCTAATCTGTAATAATGATAGCATAATTTTGTGAGTAACTGTATAAGGAAAGGCTTTCCAGCATTAAACCTTCCTTTCCCCTTGTTATATCTGACAAAGTTACAACAACAATAACTTCTCCAATAAACTAACATGTTCATATAAATCCTTTTTCTAATATGTGGCAGTAATATAGTATCTAAGAACTACTATGTTTATGAACCTTGCATATACTTTATCATAGAACAGATCACACACACCATTTGAGTGTCATTCCATGTGCAAGACATTTGTCCTTGTTCAATCTAGTGTGACACACTAATGACATGCATTTGATGATTTGAATGTGTTTAATCTTAAAATTTTTTTTTTTTACTCCGATACAGTAGAACATGACATAGACAATATCATTTTAATTTTGAAAAAGGAAATAACACAGATTGAGTTTGTTTTAAAGTTTTAAGCAATTTTAAATATTGAACAAAGATAATAAGGAAAAAATGAAGCTTATATATACGATATTGTGAGAAATAAATCTTTTTCTTTAATTTTTTTGAATTATATGCATATTGTGTCCATGTCCTAAAATTTTTAAAATTCGATGTGTCCCCATATCTGTGTCCAATATCTGTGCTACATAAACCATACCATCTTACAAAATGGAATTTGCTAGTCACTAGTTTCATCATTATTCTATGCACAACAGTTAAACAATAATTTTTCTCTCCTTCTGTAGAAGGTTTAACATTACTCTAGAATCTCAGCCATTAACATTTTTCAGTACACATGAATTCTTTATACATGGTGTATAAAGATTTGATGGGTCATGTATTGTCACAAAGGATCGGAGAAATATTCTATCATCTCATTATAGCTCTCTTGGAAAATCTATCCTATCCCATCATAGAAGGATTGAAGAGACTGAAATTTTATTAGTCTGGTTTTAAGCACTTCCAACTAAAAGTCCGAAACAACCCAAAATCAGTTTCCATTTGGTGGTGGAGGAATTCTGCCTTCTATTAGTTTCACCAAAAAGAGAATATATTAGTCCACCATTAAAACTGCTACAAAACTTCAACATTTCATTACAAAATGAATGCTGTCCCAATATTCAAATCCCCATCTTTATCAATATCAATTTTTTTCTCAGTTGCTTATAGTCAATGATTGAACTTCTATTGGACCTAAAAGAAAAACTCACTGCAATCCTCCTGATTAATATTTTCATATTAGTTTTCATTTGTCAAACCTGAATATTTTGACAGTAGGCTTCATTTAATATATTTTGTACAATCAATCAACAAGGAAAAGGAATATTTAAAACTTACACTTATGCATATAGTGTTGCTTCATATTCAGCTTAATTATATACACAAATATTACCTTCTCAATCACACCAAGATAGCTGCCACAAATGTTACTATCCAACCCACTAGATTCATCAATTGTAAATGCACGAACATTCATCTCATATATAACAAGATCTTTCTGCGAGTGCATCAATAGAACAAAATGAATATGTAAGCAAGCATTGGAATTCTTTCAACTAGACACAAACAAAATATGCAGTCAGATTCTAAGTCAAATTAAAACTGCTAGACATCAGCCACAACAAGACATAGATATGTTAATAACCATAAATCAACCAGTATGAAGCCTTAATCCAGGGAAAATATCGTGGTAAGTATCATTTTGGAGCAACAACAGCCATTGATGCAGATAAAATACCAAACCTCAGGAATATTGGAAGCTTGTAATTTTCTCCCCAGTCAAAAGGCAAGCTTTCAAAATCATATGTGCCTAGAAACTTAGACAACTTCATGCTAATGTCCCCAAAATATCGTCGACCTTCAATTAGTTTTGCATAAGGATCAACAAGCACAATGCTGCTGTCAAATCGATGCCCCTTACCCCAGTCTTGGGGCCCATCAATGCAATATCCATACAGAACACTGCTCCGAGGAAGATCCTGCACATTGAAAAGTGAAGATATATTAAAATGCTACGACCTCTGAGCAATCTTAGCAATATTGAACTCGGGTAAAATGGAAGAAATAAAAGTAAGCTTAAAAATAAAAAGCTTACAACATTGTAGCTCAATTAGCACCAGCTCTAGTCTCAGAAAACTGATGGCCTTATTTCATTTTATTACAATTTGTACAAGGTATGCTAGAAACAGTTCGATGTACATTTATACCAGAGAACTTCATTACCTAACCATAAAGAATCTTCAAAAACTTTTGAACTGGATCAGTTTGATGCTATTATAGCAAGGTGATCCTCATAAAAACCAAGTCAAGCACCAAACATACATAATTACCAGAAGATACCAATTAACATTTCATAATCACCACACAGGAGTTAAATTATTTCAATATCAACCAAGTTAACTGGCACAAAAAGAAATCAACCAAGTTCTCATGAGGGCATTGACAGATTTTTTCAAGAGAACAATAAACTTTCTTTTTTGGCACAAATAAACTTTAGACAGAAAAAAGGAAACAACTAGGTAGCATAAAAGATATCCCCCAAAACAGAAGACACTGATTACAGATGTTTTCCGGTTTCAACAGGTTGTCTTCTCCCTAATGAAAATTCTCCTCCACATAGCCAATGTCTACAAGTTTCCAATAGAAATTGAGAGTAGATGAATAAAAGGTTTATCAAATTTTTAAATGGAAATTTTCATCCTATGAAGCACAGACATAACACAACACGAAGACACACCAAACTCAAAAAATTACAGGACAGAACACTGCATATATATATATATAATTTTTTTATTTTATTGTATGATTTTTTTTTGTAGTGTTTGTATAATTTTTTTATCTAATTAATTCTTCTTTTTAATTTTTTGTGATCAACTGAAAAATTTTCAAAATGACCCGACTAGTTTTTTTTTTGTTGTGCGTGTCCAATCAAAAAATTTATTTTTTAATTGGACGTGTGTCCAACACGTGTCGTAAATGTCTGCCGAAACATGTCCAACACACGGACACACCACCAAGTCAGTATGTCCGCTTCTTAGTTTTCATCTAGTATAACTGCATCAAATTTGATACATTCAATCCAATTACATTTAAATCTTTGACCAAAGTGCACCACCATTCAACACCAACATAAATAATCCAGGACACCAGTCCAATGTGAACATTCAAACAGACAAGCCATATGCTTACCTCCATCTCCATCATAGTCAATAATTTGTAACAGAATGGTGTAGTTAATATAAATTACACACTTTTCTGTTTAATGAAACATTTCAGCCACAATTAAACAATAAAGTATTTCATATTAGAATAAAATGTTTATATGCTAATACACAGAAAAATGTTTACTTATGGAATTCGAAATGCTATTCTGATAATTTGATTGGCATTGTATTTTCAAAGTTGTAATTTCAACCAAAGAGATAAGGCAAGGCTGTGTTTTAGCCTTTTAGGCACTGTAGCAGAAGATATACACCTCAATACATATGTGCCAAATATCCCCGTTTTGTTCAAATGAGGATCCAAAGCCAGTTCTATCATGCCACCATCCAATGCACCAATGCTTCCCCTAGAATTCATTACAAAAACAAAAGAATAAGTGTGCAGAACATGAATAAACTAAAAGTTTTATGCATATGTTAACCTTTTTCTTCTTTCTTTCTTTCTTTTTTTTTTTTTTTTTTTTTGGTGTGTGTGTGCGGGGGAGGGGGCCAGGGGGATCTGGCTAGAATCAGAACACAAGGTCTTAGAGCACAAGTGCAGAACAATTCAGGCAATGTTGCAGTTAAGAAAATTTATCTTATCAAACAAAGTACATTCATGTTACCGAATCACTTTCTGGCCCATCCACAAACCCTGAAACATTGTGATGTGCTCAAGCCACAGAAAAGAACTCTAACTGAGGTGATATTGCATGCAAAAGGTATATTGGCCTATAAAATGAACAGAAGGTATGAAGTATGAACTGTCAAAAGGTGGCAGCAGCTTGTATCCTCTTCACCTTGAATGACAGAGAAGATACACAAAATTTTGACTCAAAAGACACAGAACTAAAACTTCAATTCGATTGAGAGCAAGAAAAATTGAACCATAGATCAAATTGTTGATCAGGCATTCATGCCATGTGAACATCATCTTGACCCAAAAGCCTAGGTTATTAAGGGCTCAAGAATGATTACAATAAAAATTGCTATGGTATTTATGCTTCCTTCGCGTGAAGTATATCCTAGATTTCAGCATCTATTATGTTGCTCCTGCATCATAAGGCCATGCCAAAAGAAACCCAACCAACATCACTGTGTGAAACTGATCCCAAGATATGTCTAAGTCAAGAGCCCAAGCCCTTGCAGCTTTCTATATTGATCTCAAAATCAACGCTAGTCTTGAATCCTTGCTAATAATGTTCTCTTCACGTTTTATATTTTTGGGCAGATAGAAAGTTGCTAATCACTAAAATAAATCGCAACATCAGAAATGAAAGAATCATGACAAAAATGCTTGATGTGGCTAAAATAAAATTAAATAATAATTTTTTTTTCATTTGATGAATGACTGAATGTATTCTAAAGTTTGACCTAATTACAAAAAAAATATCTATCAAAATTTACCTCTCCGGAAGGACTAAACAGAGTGTGACAGCAGTTGCGTGCTGCGAAAAATAGCAAAATTGATCCCATTGTCAACTTCTGATACACCCAATGGAAATGCCTGGCCTGGGAAAATTTTCCACAGTGATCTGCTCTCTATCACTTGGAAGGCTTCTCCCTGGAATTGCAAAGTGAGTTATTTCAACATGGATGACACCAGTGACCACTCACTCAAATATAAGTGACGTGGCTGGGATTAATTCCTCAAGGATCAAACAATTAGCAAATAATCTGTGTCACTTCAATTATTGTTCTTGGGTAAGAAGGTGGGATGACACATTTTGAAAATGAAATAACAATGTATTTCTAATTAAACTAATAGGAACACAAAAAATAACATATTAGTATTCTTAGTTCTCACAAGGTTAAAGCAAGTGTGCCCACTCCCCATCATTGAATTTCTCCTCTGTAGCACAGGGTTAAAGTTAAACAACAAACAATTATATTACAAAAGCTCCTATGAAGTTACACTCCAGTTCTAATAGAAAATCATTGAATATTCAAATGGCACTATCATCACATTCTATAAACATGACCATAGATTGCAACTAGTTGCGGCCCCACTACATCAATAGGCACCGCACAGATACGTCATTATTGGTAAACTCATTGCACAACCCAACAACAAGGTTATCAGCCATCAAAACTTTCGTTTTCAACATCTCACACCTGAAGTTAAAAGAGTGATTTGATTTCTTTGATTTGATGACTATATTGCATTCGCATATGAGTAAATCCCGTTTATCTTAGATGGTGAATGCAACAGGCTATCCGTATGCCTTTAGATATCACAGAAATTTTTTCTAGGTTTATTTCTATGAGGAATCCATGTAACTGGGGAAAGATAATATAAACTTCAGCTTAATCAGCAAGCCTTCACCATCCAGATGAATTAATCAACATTAGCAAACCTATTTTAACAGCACGGGAAAAAAATTATATAAGATAAATAAGAGTAACCAAAGTGCTCTGTTTAGGTTCATGACAGTAATTGCGAGATTCCATTTGCATTACTGATTCCATTTGTTCTAGAATCATACTACTTGTAAGAAACAGATTTTACATAAAAGGAAGTAGCACACACGCACACACACAAAAATACCTCAAGCACCCCGTCCTGAGCACGAGCATCATAAACATTACTTGTCCCAAGCTTGGAACGGTCCTTTGCCTAACCTATGCCAAAATTTCAATAAAAAATCCACCAACACCTATAAGAAGACACACACGGAAGTCGATAATACTAGAGTGCGTTACGATGACACGCACATGACACACCTCACTGAAAACTCCACGCGCGTTATTCGATTCGCTTCCCGAAGCTTGCTTGCTAAAGTTCAACCTAATCAATCAGAGAGATCAGCAAACAAAAAGCTCCGTCAATTCCTCGAAACCGCTGGTTTTGTTTGATTCTCGCGAATGGAATGCGAAAAAAATTGAAAGTGAGTGTATGATTAAGTGAAGTACCCGAAGTCGCCGGCCGAGGTATTTCCGGTGAAAGAAGCACGGCCGGCTTTGGTGGCGCCGGAAAAAGCGGGAGCGAAGAGTGTGGAGTGAGTGGTGGTGGCTCTTGAAGCGCAGAGCAGTGGCTGGTGAAGCATCTTTCTTGAGAACAATCAGATAGTGGAAGGATGATGTGCAGGAATCGGTGATGATCGATATGAACGAGTTTGTTTTGAGGGGTTACTATCTCTGATGATGGGATTGGAATTGAAGAGTGGAGGTGGGGAGTGAGGTTTGTGTGACTGTGTTGCATCTTTTCGAAGCTTTTGTGATTTCGAGAGAAGAAGTATGGAAATGCGAATTTCATGCCTGCCACGTGAACCGTAGCTGGAGACTGTGACAGTATGGGGACGGGCCCATTGTTTTCGTACTCTACACGTGTCTGAATCATTTTCCGGTAAAATATCTACGAGTAATTGCTGGCTTGTCATTTTGCAGGTCTAAAATTAATTTCAGTGACCTAGGAATGAAAAATGTCAAATTTATTTGGTTACTCCTTGTTAAAATAAAAAATTACTTTTAAGGATAATCAAAAGTAGTTTGTTGGTGGAGGGAGATCTAAAATTCACTTTTTACACATCTTTTCTCATTAATCAAGCTTTCACTCTCCTTGTGACTATCTATATGCATTTTATATTGCATCCTTTTTAATAATTATGTTTCTAAAAGCAAATTTGTTTTAAGTAAAAAAATATAAGTACAAAAAAAAGTAATTTTGTTTTATTCGTTACAAACAAAAACTATTTTCTTGAAATTACTTTTGAAATATCAAAACCAAACACAAATAAATCAGTTTTAGTTAATTCTTTTGAAAATATTTATTTTCAACTTATTCTTCTAAAATTAATTCCATTAGAAAATAAATCAAATTGGCCATAAATCATTTGATTTTAGAAAGGAGTTTAAAAGAACACTACTCTCTCAAGCACCACCCTTTCTCTAACCCATTGTCTCCCTCCCCTCTCTTTCAACTAAGGGGAGCCACCATCCCTTAATGGTGGTTGGTCACCCCTCCCCTGTGATGATTGGTCATACCCTAAGCAATAAGCCTCTTTTATAATGTGTGGCTGTTTTCAAAGGCTTTGTTGATCAAACATATATCATAGAGCGGGCTAGTGTGATACTCCATCTATCCATAAATAATTATCTTTTTAGCAAAAAAAAATTGCCCACTATTATATGTCATTTGATAATTTCAATAAAGTATTAATTATGTTTTTCCTCTCTTATCCTATTCTTTTCTACACACAAACTCCCCTTGTAATAATTATTGCACAATTTCCTAAAAGGGTAAGTCTATAAATATCAACTATTTTTTATGTGTGCGTATTTTGAATGGTTTATTAATCCATATGCCAAAATCTTAAAAGACATATATTCATGGATAGAGGAGTATTGTCACAACTCAACTTAATGACACGTGAGAATCTCATCCCACATAAGCCTCGTGATCACTGAATCTCTTACATGCATATTTTAAGTATGAAAACCATTTAAATCATAATTTTGTTTCTAATATATAACATGAAATCCACTTCTAAAACATTGATTTATCTCTGTAAATCTCTATGTCTCTTAAACAAAGTCATCATAAATAATCATTTCATAATCAACTCTAAATCTGTGGTCATAATACAAAACATATACTGAATTGTTCTCTATACAAAATCAACTATGAAAATTATAATCATGTAGATACAAAATAATCTGAATCATGGTGCAAAATATAAAAGAAATATCTTTATGGTCAAGGACCCTATTCAATGACATGGAGTACTCTATATTAAAATATAAAAGGGCCCTTCACTTCGAAGTAAAGCTCACCAACTAGTATCTCTCCACTACTTGGGAGAGGTGGTAAGAAACCTGACAGCTTATATTGTAATAAGAAAAGGGAAAATGGTGAGTTTTGTCTAAACTCAACAGTGAATACTCACTTGTAACCTTCTTATGAGACAACAACAAGAATCCATAAAATAATAAGAATAATAATAATACTCATAAAACAAGCTCTAAAATATTTTTCATATTTACATACATATTAATTCTTCAATCAACATTTCAAACATAAATACCAGGACTAAAGAGAAACATAGATTTTTGGTTATGCACATTAAGTTCATAGCAAATTATCTAGTTATACATGTCAACTATGACATAACAAATTCTCTAATCTATGTGGTTACTTAAAAACCCAAATTATATTGGACACCTAACTAGGTTCCATTCTCTCTTCGAATGATTGTCCTCCTGGGATAACTTGTACCAATTTTAACAATCATTATAGCCTTTAACTCACTATGTTTCTCTATGGTTACCGTTAGTTTAAAAATCATAAAAACTAAACATTTTCTCTAAAGCTTTATCATGTGCTCTACTCTTTTTGAAAGCTCTATGACATAATATGCTACTCTTGAAATCATTGTGATAGCCATAACATCTCTAGTAATTCATAATTATCCTTTCATTTTGACAATAATGGTCTCATGAATACCTTAAAAACATATGCTTCATGCTCTTTGAAATCTAAAATTTCATAAACTTGGCAAATCAATAATAAATCTCTAATCTCTTTGAAATAATCTCCAAAATCATGCTATTATGCCACAATCTAATAAAAATAGGTCTAATGATCAATATAGAGATCACTAGATTTAATCCACTCACCTGGAGGGAGGAAGGATGGTGTCAACACCACCTCAGTTCCGTGAAGCAGGGAGGCACCAATGTCTACCATAGAAGCAACAAAACTCTTATTAATCTCTAACAACCTCTACATATTTCTAATCTAACTCTAACAATATTGGGAAACACCCATTTGACAACAATGAAAAATAAGGACATCCACAACATGAGGAGGAAAGATGGAAGAATCTAACACAAATCAACAATAATCCTTACCTTTAATTTTGGAGGAGAATGATTTGAGTGGGATTAAGTGGAAGGGAGTAGGAAGGTGTTTGGAGAAGAAAGGTTTCGGATTTTGAAGCAGGGAGCTTGATTTATGGTGTTTTAAAGGGTTGGGGTGTCACATATCAAAACTGTGTCATTTTACACTATGTTATCATCGACTGTCCTCTCAGCTAGCCTAATTGACACAAAGGCACAAGTTAACTCACCTGCTTGCTACAATGAACCATACTCGCCACGAGCCTGTTCTATAATTCTACGAACTTAGCTGTAACATGGTTTCTGGCTCTTCCTTCCACATATTTGAGGGTCATCCAACACGGTGGGTCCTAGGGACCCTAGGCCTATATTGGACTCATCTAAGGACACATGTACCTAAGGTATTACAAGTATAAACTTGGCCATCACCATGTTTGGCATAAACTCGAATGTCGTCGTGTTCAACTACTTAGCTCAAGAAGTCATCGCTATATATGTTTGTTTCTATACAACCCGAGAGTATAAATGTTTGATGTTTGTGTAATACCCGGTTTTAATAAAAAGGTTAGAAAATTTTTTTGAACCCAGAAGGTGCCGGTTACCTTTTTTGTCATTTTGTCTAAATTTTTCTAAGTCTAAACTATACGCCCTTGGAGGGCTATATGATAGAATCATTTTCTCTAGACCAAAAATCCTGTAATTATTCCTTAGAGAAAATGAGTTAAAAGTGATTTTTAATGAATTTTATGAAACTTTTAACTATTTGGTTTTTAGTCCACAAGTTTGTAAAATAGTAAGAATTTTCAAATTTGAACCAAACCCAAAAATTAGATTTTGATTTGTTGGGATTTTGATTTTTCTAATATTTCATTTGAATCCAAATGAGGAGTATTTCAATATTTACATTTATGTTTTAAAGTTAATGGGAAGTAAATAAATGATTTAACTTATTCTAGATAGCGCTGTCAGCGATTCAGGGAACAGTAAGGCGTGCAAGATACAATTGTGACGCTCTTTGGTGAGCACTGCGTGCTCGACAGGAATATAAAAACCCCATATGGTAGACCATTTAAATGGGATCCTCCACCCTTAACACTAGGAAAACTCGCTCTCTCGCCTCTTTACCTTCCAAACTCCATTTTCTTCCAATTCTTCCAAGCTTTACTTGAAATCTTCCATTATCCAAGCTTAAAGGTATGAAGTTCTCTTGGTTTTATTCTCCTTTCTTCAATTTCTCCTTGTTCTTGGGGTGATTTTTATGTCTATCAAGGGAAAATAACTTTTACCTTGTTAAAGATGGATTCTTGGGTATTTAGAGATTTTAGAGGCTAATCTAGAGTTTTGCTACTCCCATGTCAGATAGTGGTGTCATTTCCACTCCTCCAAGTTCTGTCAGTGTAGATTCTTTGATCACCACCTTCAGGTGAGTGGGTTCGCACTTGTGACTTATATGTTCTTCATTAGAGTTATTTTTAGAAAAATATGATTTATTACTTGGCTTTAGAGATTCCTGTATAAGGATTTGAAGATTTCTGTTTGTTAGTATGTTTTAGAATTCCTAGTTTAAAGCATGAAGCATATTTTATAAAATCATGGGACCATATTTGTTATGCAATTTTGTATAGAATTGGTGATATATGTAATTGTTAGAAGCTTTTATGAGTATTTCAATGAATTCTGAATTGGTTTATGTATATGTTAAAGGTCTATAACTATATATGTTTGTTATAATGATTTTATAGAATTGATTATGTATGCAATTGTTAAAGGATTTTGTGATTGTTTCAAAGGATTCTGGAACTGGTTTATTTATATAATATAATTTGAACTAGATATGGTTTAGAGAAGATAATAGAATTTTGATTGTAGGCTTTGCTATTTGAAGCATGATATTGGATTTTCTAATTTGTGACAAAGTGGAGATTAAAATATATTTTAGAGCATAAATTTTCATAAGATTCTAACAATTGCGGCTACATACTCTGGAGGTATGGAATCACAATGTCTACAAAGGGTGATCCCTTGGGTGATTCCATAGCCACAGTTATGCTAAGGTTAGACTTTAAGAATTAGGTAAATTCAAGAGCTCATAGAGAACTAAAAGGGTTTTTAAGGGTTTCAATTTCATTACAATAGCTGGAGAAAAGACTATGTGTTAACTATAATAAATCCGTTAACCTTGGTACCAAGTATGCCCCAGAAATTCAGAAGAGACCTAGTTAGGTGCCCATTATTGTCACACTATGACTAGAGATTTATATTCAGAGTTTTGTTATGTCACAAATATTGTGCGTAACCAGAGAGAGATTTCTGTTTCTAAGAGCTATGCTAGTATGAGCTTATATGATTTCAGATATGAAAGTGAATTGAGAAATAGATTTTGAGTTGGTAAAGTGATAATTTGAGTATATAACTAAATAGATGTACACTTAATTGCATAAAACCTTTTTTGTATTCCTGATATTGTTATGATTCCATGCATACTTCCTTAGTGTCCCATGAAGGAGGTTAGGTGGGATTCACTACAGTTTGCACAAAACTCACCCATCTCCTTTGTCTTATTCCACAGAGAGAAACTGCTGATTTCTCTACCACCATCTTCTCAGGTGCTAGAGTTTCAACGGTGAGCTTCACTTGGTGAAGTGTTTGTAGTTTTGTCTAAAGTGCTTAGTATATATGTAGGCAAGCTTCGACCATAGAGCACGTTTACGTTTTTGCATATCGTAATACTATTTTGGGTTGTATTGAGAAGTTTAGTACTTATATTTCATATTAGAGTAACTTTATGCATATATGTTTTGTATGATGATTTACATCCTGTTGAGTTTGAATTATGAAATATCAGCTTAGACTAGTATGGTTAATAAACAGTGACTTGTATGTAGAACTGAAACTATATTTTCAATAGATTTTTACGAACAGAACATGCATATAGAGCATTACAGGTCATGGGCTTACGTGGAAGACTTATCATTGTCAGTGTGCCAAATCGTGACACTTGCTTCGGATAAATCAGAGATTTGATGTGCTCGTCTTTATGTTCTTGAGGATATGTATTGTGAAGTGATAACATCCATTTTTGAGCATATTATAAAAGCTTAATAGTCTTCATTGGTTAATTTTTTAGATTTAGGCTTTTGATATCAATAGAATTTTATGTATTATATTCAAGTGTCTCCCTGATATTTTGGAAGTAGACTTAGATATTTATTTATTAATCAATGAATGTCTTTTAACCCAAGAAAAGGGAGTTTAGAAGAAAAAGAGATATTTTTCAATTAAAAAAAGAAAAAAATAGCTATACTACCGTAACAATACATGAGTAATTAGAATGATTCATACTTTTTCCACTTAATCATTGATCTCAATTTTAGTTTTAGGCTTTAGATTGAGAGAGCTATGCATTTATAGGATTTCAAATGTTCAAATGATACCCATGAAAAGAAAAAGATAGAGTCACAACTCAATGTGAATCTAGTCCTTTAAGAAAATTGCACATGACAATAGTCCCAAAATAGAAATCTATCTCGTATCCTTGGAGATATAAATTATAAGCAGTTAGTCCTTTGACGTTAATCCATGACACCTTAATAAAATTGCACATGCGGTCCATTAACAAATTGATATTGGATGCTATTTAACAAGTTTGCAAAATGACATTATTTTATTTTCGCCAAGTGACAGAGACTAAAAGAGGATTAAGTCCCAATTTGGTTTAAATAAAAACTCTAAGTGAAGAAATCGCCACTTTCACCACTTGGATAAAGCAGTGATGTTTGGGTGAGGAGA
The DNA here is from genome assembly GCA_030441495.1 of Dalbergia oliveri. Taxonomy (NCBI): domain Eukaryota; kingdom Viridiplantae; phylum Streptophyta; class Magnoliopsida; order Fabales; family Fabaceae; genus Dalbergia; species Dalbergia oliveri. Next base: position 12,473,567 of record JAMLFY010000003.1, on the reverse strand, counting down.
AGATGTTTGAAAACGGCATCGTTTTTTGCTGAAGCCAACAACATTATGATATGTTATCGTTATACTATATAACTTGTGCAATTCCATTAATGCAGAACTAGAGATTAATATTATAACATGCTATGTGACTTTATTAATAAAGAACTAATAGAGAGATTAACATATTATCATTTGTAATATTGAGGACTCAAAAGATTTTATTTTTTTGAGGGACTAAAAATATTAAAAATATTAAAACTAACCAATTATATATTTTATTGGAAAATACTGTTTGGCCCAAAAAAATGACCGAGACCGACCAACATGGCAAGCGAAGTACACATCACTGTGCGGTTATCATTTAGTTTTGTATTTTCGTTTAATTTTTTGAATTTGAAAATATTGATTTTTTTCCTCGGCTCCACCTGTCCCACCTTCTCCTTCCTCCATTGACGTTCGATCTAAGCTCGCTTCATTTATGTTCCTTATTCGATCCTAATCTCTAACACCCAGGACAAATCATTGCTCCATGCCTCCACCGATGGTCATCTCACCGGTCTCCACGGCGCCAACTACCATTTCCGCTTTGCCCGCCTCTAGAGATAGAGAGGGAGTGTTGCTAAAGCCCAAGCTCTTCCAATTGCAGTCATCATCATTCTGCTGCCTCTGTTTACACCAAACATGGCACAAAAAAAGGCTGAAATGAAAATTGATTTCACCCATTTCCCCATTTTGTCCGCCACTCATCTCTCTGAAACAAACCATTTCCCCATTTTTTTTTCCAACTCACAAAACATGATGCCCATTGTGTGCAAGAGAGAGAGAGTCTTGCGATGATGATGCCGTTACCTCTGCAACAGTGGTGCGGCATCTTTGTTAAACGAGATATTCCCCCTTTCAATAAGTTTAAATGTTAATTAATTAATATAATAATTTTAAACTAAAGGAGACGTGGTAGTTGAACTAATCTAAATATACTGCCCATACTGTCAGTCACTTCAATTCGGGGTTTGAACTCGGGCCGTGAAGCATTACTGATTTTTATTTAAAAGAACTACTGAAAAATTGGACGTGCCTATGTTTAGCTACATTCGTAAATGTGGTTAAATTCAATAATAACATGGTGCTAAATGCATAGCAATAAGCTGTGAAGCACCATAGACGCCCTCATTCGGTCCGTGATGCTCTGGCTGGCTGACACGGCGGACCGGTGTTACGGGAGGAGGAAGAAATGTTAAGCGGGGGTGCATGGATGGTCTCTACTAGAGTAATTATATCGTGTTCCAAAGGATGACACACATGGCAGCCTTCCCCAAATATTTAAATTTAAATGAGTAAAAAGAAAAGATGGCGATGGAAGGAACCAGATTTTACATTTTTAAATCTTTTAAAAAAGAAAAAATAAAATAGGGAAGGTAGGTCGGAGGAGGAGACCCAAATCATGTGGAAAAAGGAAAATTCGTGTGTTGGTCTTTTAGAAGGGAGGCGCGGTTTGGTTTTGCCGTGTTTAGGATGACCATGACTATGACTATGAGCACTAGCATTGAGCTGCTTCCGCTGAGTTTGAGACCAAACACAAACATAAACATAAACCCCCCACCAAATAACAAGGTGCTGCCGGCACGCTTTTTTCGCAGCCGCCTAGGTATGCACCCCACACAACCTTAACGCTTTCCCTAGGGTTCCTCTTCATTCACCGCATGTTCTCTAGTTCCCTTCTCCCTCCTCCTCTCTCTCCCTCTCTATCTGTAAGTTCTTTCTCTCTTTCTATCCAGCCACTTGGTTTCATGTCACACTTTTTTGTTTGTTTCCGCTGCTCATGGTTAAGCTCCTTCCTCCGTGACAGGATATAGTGCTATTAGTAGCGTGCTTTTCCCGCTTCAGATACAAACCCCATGGCCCTTCGTTTTGAGGTTCACCTTCTACTTCTCTTCTACTGCTACATTGTCCGAAATTAATTTTTATTGTACTAAGTGTAATGCGACTAATCAGATTTTGAATATATGTCAGTCATTACTCATTGCATTCCTTTATTATTACTAATTTTGCTTTTAAAGTAATAATGGTACGTCATGGTGTATGCATACAAGAGAATGTGGGCGCTTTTAAAAGCATAATTATTTTAGTTAATTTTTAGAACTGTCTGCCGTTTTCCTTTCTCAGGTTTTGGGCAGGTTCAACCGTGCTCGTGCAGCTCGATTGACACTCCCTCATTATGTGTGCCAAACGCCTCTATTTATGCCGGTTGGCACTCAAGGTTATAGTTTTAACTTTACTCTTTCTCTCTTATGGTAGCTGCATCACATGCAGTTTTCTTAGTGTTTTTCGTTCTCATGCTTACTATAAAGAGAGTAAAGGTCCCTTTTGAGTCGGGTGCCACATTGCTTCCATTTTCCTTCTAATCCTTTGACATCAAGTTTGCTAATTTGGGGAGATTATATACCTCCTGTTTCATTGGAGCAAATAATAGAAGGAAACGCTTCACATTTTGAAGTGAATTAGTTGTCCTATGTACATTGGTTATAGAATACACAAATGTTAATTTTTGTGTTGTTTGACTTGACTTGATTTTCTCTATTACTAAATTTTTGTGTTGCACTTTAGATGCTGCAATTGTGTACTGCTGATGAGGTTTTTAAATGATCAGGGACAATCAAAGGATTGACAAATAACCAGCTTGAGGAGATTGGTTGCCAAATAATTCTTGGGAATACATATCACTTGGCCCTTCGACCTACTTCCGAGCTTCTTGAAGAAGCTGGCGGTCTTCACAATTTTATGAACTGGCCACGGGCTCTGCTTACAGACTCTGGTGGCTTTCAAATGGTTGTTTGTGACTTTATGTATGCTGGATATTTGTTTTAATTAGCATTGCATGTAGTGTTGTGATTTCTAGCATTCCAGTAACTATACTATTATCTTCCATCCCATGAATGCTTGTGCATACCAATTTTAGGTGACAACCATTGCTCATGCTACAGTGCCCCTTGCTGCTTTTTTTCCCCGTTTATTGTCTCTGTATCTTCAACCTTCAAATAAGTTTTTCTCTCATAAAAAAGGCCTAGCAATCAAAATGATATTGCAGCTAAATTTATTATGTGTAGTGAATCTATATTATATGTTTTCTGATTGATAACAGGGATCTTGTTGAAAAAACCATTTTATCTGCTTTAAAAAATATTTCTTACGAATCTATTTCGCTAATGTTTTAGGTCTCACTGTTGCATCTTGCTGATATTACAGAAAAAGGTGTAACATTTCAGGTATATTTTACTTTTATGATATAGACAAGATTTGAAAGGTGTGTTCTGCTCAATTTTGCTCTATTCTAATAACTAGTTTCATTGGACCGGTTGAACCACTAACTGAGCCACATACTGGTCTGGTCAAACCTTAAACTGCCTTGGTCATTAATGCCCAAAATCAGTGAAGGCTGGAGAACCTGACTAGTTCTGGAAAATTGTATAGGTCTTCATAAAAACTAGGGGTCTATTTGGTTTGAGTTTCCAGTTTCAGTTTTATTTTCAGTTTTCAGGTTTTTGTGAAGGAAAAATTAAAACTGAAAATGAAAACTGAAAACTGAAATTTGTAGTTTTCATTTTTAGTATTTTCTTCACAAAATCTGAAAAATTGAAAAACTAAAAATGAAAACTGAAAATTGGAAACTTAAGAGACCCTAGACTTGTTTGGTTTGAGCTTCTAGTTTTCAAGTTTTCATTTTTAGTTTTCTAGTTTTCCAAATTTTATGAAGGAAATCCTGAAAATTATTAATTTTAGTTTTAGTTTTCAGTTTTCATTTTTTTTTAGGATTTTGTGAAGGAAATCCTAAAAAATGAAAACTGAAAACTGGAACTTGTGGCCTATTTGATTTCAGTTTCTAGTTTTTCAGATTTTGTGAAGGAAATACTGAAAATTTGAAAGCTAGGCCTGTTGGTTTGAGTTTCTAGTTTTTCAGTTTTTTAGATTATGTGAAGGAAATACTAAAAATTTAGAAAATTACAAATTTCAGTATTCAGTTTTCATTTTAGTTTCAGGATTTTTGCTGAAAATGGAAACTGAAAATGAAAACTTAAACTAACAAACACTGACAAATTTCAGTTTTAAGTTTTCATTTTCAGTTTTTAGTTTTTCCTTCACAAAATTTTGAAAACTGAAAAATTGAAAATGAAAATTGAAAGTTGGAACTGAAACCAAATAGGCCCTAGTTTTCAGGATTTTTAGTATTTCCTTCTCAAAATTGGAAAACTGAAAAATTGAAAATGAAAACTGAAAACTTAAACCAAAGGCCCTATAAATTTCAGTTTCAGTTTTCATTTCTAGTTTTCAGTATTTCCTTCACAAAATCTTGAAAATTGAAAAGCTGAAAACGAAAACTGAAACCAAATAGGCTTTAAAATTTGGGCTCAAGTCAATTGGGTTAAAGATGAACTGGGTTGTGATTTTTTCATATGGTCCATGTTGCTTTCAGGTTATATGCCCAAAATTATATAAAAGGTTAAAGAAAAATAAAATTTATATATAATAATACACATTAAGTTGCATATATTACAACCCACTGAATTTGTATTTAATTTATTTTTTCTTTTTGTATAAGAGAAGAATTTATGTTAAGCAAAGGTTTGTGGTTATCAATTACAATGCCACTTTGCTGTTATTTGTTACTAAAGAATTATTTGCTTGCTTCAGTCGCCAGCGGATGGAAAACCAATGCTTCTAACACCGGAGGAATCAATTCAAATCCAAGTAGGTAGATTAATTATTTTCTGCATGTTTTTATTTTAACAACAGTGACCCAGTGATCCAGGTTGAATTTTACAAGACATCACATTTATATCTAACAATCTGCAGATGTTGGAAGTGATAAAAAGTTTAAGCTTAAGCATGGATCCATACTTTTCTAGAACAAACATAATTTACCATTTTCTCTCATTGTTATTGAAACACGAGAAATTCTTGTATGGCCATAGAGCACCAGGAGGATTGTGCTCTATCCAATAATAAAGTGACATTTCATTTACAAGTGTCGGTCCTACTAACCATGTATGAAATGTCACTCTATCATTGGATAGAGCGCAATCCACTATAGTGCTCCACAACCATACAAGAATTTTTTCTAAAACACAATGTCATTATTAAATAGACCTTCATATGCTGAGCCCTAGATAAAGAGGCCTTAAATATTTCTGGTTTCATGTGTCTTTTGTGACTTGTAAGTTCTAATGCCCCTTAAATTCACACGCTTTCATATTTTTCCCCTGAAATTCACATGCTTTCATATTTTTTGTCATAAATTGTGCAGAATAGAATTGGAGCAGATATCATCATGGCTTTGGATGATGTTGTAAGGACCACCATTACTGGTCCAAGAATTGAGGAAGCTATGTATCGAACACTTAGATGGATAGACAGATGTATAGCAGGTAAAAATGTTAGTGAAGTGTAGCATTCAAGTTTCTGGTTATTTTCAATGCATGTAAGTAGGGAAATTTTTCTAGTTACCCAGGTTTTAGTTTCTTATAGCCTGTTAGCACATTTAATACTTTGAAAGAAAGGTTGAAAGTAAAGAATCAAGAACTGGAAAATAGCTTCTTTTTCTAAGTGAGGGCTTTGTACCGAGAGTGTGGAGGAGTGATTGGAATATTACTTGACATATGAAACCTTTTGTGTGGTGTATTATGTCTTTCTCTTAGCATATATAAAATTAGGGTCAGTGATGTCATGCTTTGTTCATCTGTAAAAGTGTTGGTCTTAGTTTTTGCTAGGATATCAAATAAAATTGAAATGCCATTGATGTGTAGTAATTACTGTTCCTGAGTTGAATGCAGTATCATACACGGATAGCATTTCTACTATAATCTTGTTTTTACATGCTGAATATAATTCATATTGCCTTCTATTAACAGCTCACAAAAGACCGCATGAGCAGAACTTGTTTGGTATTGTACAAGGTGGTTTAGATCCTCGGTTGAGGTAAATTTCAGCGCCAATCACAACATTCTTGCACTTTATTGTGTCATTTTTTTATTTGGCTTCCTACTTATTGTTTTATCAATGTGGATGTTGTGTATTGCTTATAATTTACAATATGCTGTACTCAGGGACATCTGTGTCAAAGGTTTGGTGGATCGCAATTTGCCAGGGTAGGTGAAAGTTTATTTCAGCATACAATTGATATATGGTTCGAGCTTAATTCCATTTCCAGTTATTTTTATTTTTGCGTGCTGTGTTTTAAGATGTCTGAGGTGGGCTAGACTGTACTAGCTGATTTGAACATCGGCTGGCTTTTCTTTTGGTACAGTGACCATCCAAAGCTGGGCTTGATCATATTATTCATAAATCATTTATTCAGTGTTTCTATTTCCAAAAAAGTTGAACTATATAAATTATTAGGCTAAAAAGTAATTTTACATGGCTAAATGTGTTTATTTTTAGTTCAAATAGTTTTTCTTCCCAAAATTCTATGTGAAAAATAAAGTTGAAATCATGACTGCTGGCCTAAATCTGATGTCTGGTCCAGTTTAGAATATATTGGTTTTGTGGCTTGGTGTTCAGTTTCTGGTATTATGACATGATCTAGGCAGATGCAAAAAGAATTTTTTGCAGCAGTGGAAATATTGATGTTTTCTTTTTGTGGCTAAATTGCATTCCTTTTATCTTTCCCACATTTACTAACATACATACCTGGAAACACAGATACACAGTGGAAAGTAAGTTCTTTTTATCAAAGCAGTGAAGAAAAATGGCATAATATATTTTGAAAACTAACCTTATGAACTATTGGTCATAATTTGTGCTGGAAAGCTTGAATTCCATACGAGGTCATGTTGTCTTTCAACCTCTGAATATTTTTCTTGCACCTGGTTGGTTGGTTCAGTTTCGAGCAAATAACAAGACTTTTTGGTAAAAACTTGTTGGATATCTAAATTGTGTTGATATCAACCTTCATGAGTACACACCACGCTCGCAAGGAGCAGCTTTGGAATTAGTAGTTTTGTAATAGCACCGAGGAGCTAAATAGATTTTTTTTCCTGTCCCAGCTATGCTATTGGTGGTCTTTCAGGAGGTGAAGATAAGGATTCATTTTGGCGTATTGTTGCTCAGTGCACTGCAGCTTTGCCAGAGGATAAACCACGATATGTTATGGTCAGAATGACTTTCATCATCACAACCATTATTTAGAAATATTTTTAGTTAATTTCATGACATCTGCTTGTACTTCTTTCAGGGAGTTGGTTATCCACTTGATATTGTTGTTTGTAGTGCTTTGGGTGCTGACATGTATGATTGTGTTTATCCTACTCGCACAGCACGATTTGGCACTGCTCTTGTTCCTGAGGTTATCTTTTTCCCGTTTTAGTGACAATTTATAAAATTCCCTTTCCTCCACACACACTCTTCCACTCATTCATGCATCCAAACTTTTTTGAACCTTTTCTTTTTGGTACTTTTGCAGGGAATACTAAAACTAAAACACAAAGCCATGGCTGATGACACCCGTCCAATTGATTCTACCTGCCCTTGCATGGTATGCTTGTAAGACGACACTTTTTGAATTGATAAATTCTTTGTAGAAATGGTTGTATATGTTTGGATTTATTTCTCACAGGTTTGCAAGAACTACACCCGGGCTTATATCCATTGCCTTGTGACTAAAGATGCTATGGGGTCTCAGCTTCTATCATATCATAATTTATATTACATGTTGCGGGTACAGGCTCTATATCATATGATCACTTTTTTCCCTTATAAATTTATGACCATTGCATTCATATGTCTGATTACTGTTTTCAAACTTGCAGCTTAGTCGGGATATACACTCATCAATAGTTGAGGGAAGATTCCCAAAGTATGTTTATATGTAATTATTTATTTCTACTTTCTATCGTTTCATCTCACCTCTAATGTGAAATAGTCTTTTCAGTCCAATAATACCACTAATCCTTTTTCTGTTTTTGCTTGTTGCAGGTTTGTGTGTGACTTTCTACGGAAAATGGTAATTAACGGAGTTTTGTCCACTCATTGTTCTTCTCAATTTAATCTGCATATCTATTCTATTTAGAGAAAAATTTGCCTGTTAGATGAAATTTAGATTATATAAATTCAAGACACCATTATAGAATTGGAATAAAAGACATACCTGAATTGGCCATGAGAAAATTGGTGATTGAGACGAGGAGCGTTCCTCTTGCCAAACCTTTCTCCCTATCCACTTTATCACAAGGCGGCAACTATCGATGGGGCAAGCAATGCGTATCATACTAAGTGGTAGGGAGGGGACTTAGCCTTGTATTTATAACCTTAAAGGCGCTCCCATCAAGAGTCACTGCTAAAAAATAACCCTTATGGGCTTAAGATAATGGGCCTACACTATGCTGCCCAACCACACTAACTTTTAATAATAGGTGTGCACAACCCATGACATGGATCAATTATAATTATTGGGCTTATTATACCTGTCTACAATTAAGATCATATCGTCAACCCAATTTTCACAAAATTAAATTCACAATTAATTGTAGCCCACAAGGAAATTCCAACATTTTCCCACTTGGGCAAAATTAATTGTGCTTTTAAGTTCTTGTCACGACCAACTTAAGCCATGGGCGCATGGAACACTTTTCAGGAAGCTTAACACACCAAAATTTCTAGGAAACGGAAAGTTTCCTCCTTTTGACATTTCCAAATAAAATTATAACCTTGCAATATTTACCAATAATATCACAACACTTGGGCATCAAACATTCACAATGCGCTTTCCAGGCATAACAATATCTCAACATAATCCAGTTATAATACCAAATTGACTTGCAAACTCTATTAAACATAATTTCATATATAGTTCAATATAAAACCAAGTTAAGTTTACAAATCATTTCCATAACCAAATCCATATAGCTAAGTCATAATTTAGATCCGAGAACCCGCCTGACATATGGAGCAATTGACAACTATAGGCTAACAAGATAAGAGTTCCCACTAAAAAGGGCCTTTACAAAAAAGCTCACCAACTTGGAATTTTCTAAGGTTGTGTCGAAGGAACACCAGAACCACACCTCTTGTATCTGAAAAAAATGGAATATAATAGGTGAGTTTTGCAACTCGTGAAGATAGATATCTAGATTTACTAGATGCAATAATAAATCAATATAAACATAATAATATATATGTGCTCATAAAAGTATTTTTCTAGCCATAAATTGAGATTTCTTGCTAACATAACTTTTAAAATCACATAAATCTAAACGTAAACGGGAGTTATCCTAAGTAGAACAATAACAAGTCCAGACATGACCCAAGGTCATGTGGGTTAGCACCACACCTTGAATAGTTGGCGTAGCCAATACAAGTCCAGACATGACTAAAAGTCATGTGCGGGTTACACCACACCCACTGAGTTGCCCGTAGCCATATACAAGTCCAGACATAGCTCGCTATGTGCGGGTTAGCACCTCACCTGCGACTGGAGTTCCTCACGTGCCGAGGCTAACGCCACTGCGTTAACTCAGGTTCTAACTATGGAATTTCCCCAACATAATTCAAAATCATGCACATTCCACTTCTAGAATTTTTTACAATATAAATAAACTCAAACTTAATAATTAACATAAGATGTTCTAATATTCAATATTCACTATAATTTGACTAAAAATATTTAAATAAGCATATTGACCAAATTATGGCCTACAATGACAATTTCCATTTCAAACATAAAGCGTCATTTTCGATAAATAAATTATTTTCTCCTATATCTACATATTTTCAACTCTCCAAATAATTTTATATTTATAATCAAAATTTATTACGCATAAAGTAAGCTACAGATACACTATCTACTCACAACTAGTGGTTCAAAGAACCGAAGATCAACTCCACAATTGCCACCAATTCAAGTGTTGATGCCCGATTGCTCTATCGCTCTAGGAACAAGACAATATTAATATTTGTGAGCTAACAATATCACTAATTTACATGAATTATCCCCAATTCAATAAAAGCCCCAAATTATAGGGTTCAAGAAATACTAAAATTAATTCTAAACTTAGAAGCTCTAACAATTTAAATAGAGTAGTTTAGAAGCTAATTTACCACTTGGAGAGTAGAATTGATAAAGAAAATCACTTCAATCTCGCCTAAAAGCTTCAAGCTCTCTCTAATGGAGTTAGAGAGAAAATGGAGGTATGAGAGGGAGAGAGAGAGTGCGGTTATGAGGATGAGGAGGAAGAAGAAATGATGATGATGAAGTTTTGTGATGGAGGAAGCAAAAAGGATGAAGAAAGATGGAAGAAAGTGAGAGGGAAGGAAGAAAATGAAGGGAAGAGAGGCTCTGAGTTACGAGAGGGAGGAGGAAGGGAAGATAAAGGAAAGAGGAAGTCTATGGTGGTCTATACCACTTAAGGTGCACGTGGTCCTTACTCTTTTTTTTTTTTTAACGGTCATTACATTCTTCCCCCTTAAGAAATTCGGTCCCGAATTTTCAATAACTCAGAGATGAGCTACATACCTCAAGAATCAAATAGATGCGGATATTTGGCTTGCATAGTCTTCCGCCTCCAAGTTGCTTCTTGATTAGAATGGTTTTTCCAAATCACCTTCACTGACACCACCTCTTTTGATCGAAGCTTTTTCACCTGCGGTCAACAATGGCCACCGCTCCTCCTCATAGGATAATTTCTCATCAAGTTGGATCACTTGAGGAGAGATTACGTGAGATGGATCAGGAATATATTTTGAAGCATAGAGACATGAAATCTGGATGAACCATGGATAGTTCAGGAGGTAATGCTAGATGATATGCCACTCACCAACCCTATCTAGAACTTCAAAAGGACCAATGTAACGAGGGTTGAGCTTTCCTCGCTTTCCAAACCTTATAACTCCTTTCATAGGGGAAACCCAAGAAAACATGTTCTCCACAGAGAACTCTAAATTACGTCTTCTATGATCTGCATAGGATTTCTGCCTCTAGCAGTCAAGAGTCGTTCTTGGATAAACGAACCTTATCAAGAGACTCTTGTACAAGGTCAGGACTTAACATCTTAGTTTCGCCAACTTCAAACCAACCTATAGGAGATCTACAACGTCTCCCATACAAAGCTTCAAAAGGTGCCATCTGAATGCCTGGTTTGGTAGCTATTGTTATATGAAAACTCCATAAGAGATAAGTAACTACTCCAATTTCCTCCAAAGTCCAAAACATGACCTAAGCATATCCTCCAAAATCTAATGGTTCTTCAGATTGCCCATCCGTTTGAGGATGGAAAGCTGTTGATCAAGTCTAGTCCCAAGGGCTTCTTGAAAAGCTCTCCAAAATCGAGCCGTAACTGAGCTCCTCGATCAGATATGATGGAAATGGAATCCCATGAAGTCTAACAATCTCATCAATATACAACTGAGCATATTGATAAGCTCGATAGGTGGTCTTTCAGGGAGAAAATGAGCCGACTTAGTCATACGATCTACTATGACCCATACAGAGTCAAACCCTTTCATAGTGCGGGGTAGCCCTCACAAAGTCCATAGTGATCCGTTCCCACTTCCATTCAGGGATTTCTATCTGTTGAAGCAATCCTGCGGTCTCTATGTTTCGCCTTAACTGCTGACACACCAAACAACGAGATACAAAGTCACCAACATCCCTTTTCATGCCTTCCCACCAATACAATTGCCTTAATCCTGATACATCTTAGTTGAGCCAGGATGTATAGAGTACGAGAATTGTAAGACTCTTCCATGATGGTCTTTCTAAGATTTCCAACATCGGTACGCATAAGCGGTTACCAAATCGAAGCACTCCCTCTTGATCTATTATAAATTCAAAGGTTGCCCAACTTTTAACATCATCCCGCAACTTAAATAATCTAGGATCTTCAATTGAAGCGCCTTAATTCGCTCAACGAGGGATGACTGGGCTCTTACATAAGCCAAGAGTATCCCAGACTCCCAAGTTGCTGAACACCACTAGTCTCAAGCTTATGAACTTCCTCCACTAATGGTCTCCTTCCAGGAGCAATATGAGCCAAACTACCCATAGACTTCCTACTCAAAGCATCTGCTACAACATTAGCCTTTCTTGGATGGTACAAGATAGTGCAATCATAATCCTTTAGCAACTCCATCCACCTTTGTTGTCTTAATTCAAGTCTCGCTGTTGGAATATGTACTTCAAACTTTTATGGTCAATGTAAATCTCACATGTCTCACCATAAAGATAATGCCTCCAAATTTTCAAAGCAAAAATTACTGCATCTCTAGATCATGAGTAGGATAGTTTTGTTCATGCTTCTTCAACCCGTGAAGCATAAGCAATAACTTGACCATGTTGCATCAAAACACAACCAAGTCCTATCCGAGAAGCATCACAGTATATTGAAAACCTCAGAATCCAAAGGTAGGACAAGCACAGGTGCTGAAGGTTAGGCAATCTTTGAGCATTTGAAAGCTTTCCTCACATGCATCTGACCATTGAAATTTCACATTCTTTTGAGTCAGCTAGTCAATGGCGAGAAATTCAGAAATCCTTTACAAACCGACGGTAATAGCCTGCTAATCCTAGAACTGAATCTCAGGAACTGTCATAGGTCGTGGCCATTGCTGAATAGCTTCAATCTTTTGAATCCACCATAATCCCATCCTTGGATACAATGTGACCAAGAAAAGCCACCGATCAAGCAGAATTCACATTTAGAGAACTTGGCATAAAGCTTATGATCCTCAAAGTTTGCAATACAATCCTTAAATGGTATTCATGCTCTTCCATACTCTTGGAATATACCAAGATATCATCAATAAAGACGATCACAAAATGATCTAGAAATGGTTTAAACACACGATTCATCAAATCCATAAAAGGCTTGGCATTCGTTAAGCCAAAAGACATCACCAAGAATTCATAATGCCCATAACGGGTTTAAAGCGGTCTTAGGAATATCTTCATCTTTGATTTTCAATTGATGATACCCAGAACGGAGATCAATTTTAGAAAATAGGAAGCTCTTGAAGCTGATCGAATAAGTCATCAATTTTGGTAACGGGTACTTATTATCACGTGAGTTTATTAAGTTGGAGTCCACACATAGTCGCATTGAACCATCTTTCTTCCTCACAAAGAGCATTGGGCTCCCCATGGAGATGTGCTCGGACGAATGAAACCTTTCTCTAGCATATCTTGCAACTGATCTTTAACTCCCGTAATTCGGAGGAGCCAAGCGTAAGGAGGAATGGATACGGGTTGAGCTTTGGGGCCAAGTCTATGCTAAACTCTACCTCTCTTCAGGAGGTAATCCTGGTAGATCATCCTGGAAACACATTTGGAACTCTCTAACCATGGGAACTTGGTCAATGTCAGGCACTTTAGCCTCAACATCTCTAACTACCGAAGAAGATTGATTACCTTTATTCATCAAGTGCAAAGCACTCATGGATGAGATTAGACTAGCTGGGAGAATAAGCATCCCCTTTAAATACGAAAGACGGACCATTGGAATGTTAAATCTCACTTCCTTAGAATAGCAATCGACATTGGCATGACAAGGAGCTAACCAATCCATGCCTAGGATAACATCAAAATCAATCATCTCAATAAGCACCAAATCAGCTAAAGTGTCTACACCCTTCACGCTGACAACATAAGATCGGAATACTAACCAACCCAGACAGATTTTCCTATTGGAGTACTAACCAAAAATGGGTTTTCCAACAACCGGGTTTCTTGCCAAAGCGAGATGCAAAATATGAAGATACATATGAATGTGTAGAACCTGGATCAACCAATACGTATGCATCAAAAGAGCAAACTTTAAGTGTACCTGTAACCACTTCATTGGATGCCTGAGCATCCTGCGTGTCATAGCAAACACTTGTGGTTGACCTCTGCCCCTTGGCCTAACCCTCTGCCACTTGTGCCTCTACCACCTATAGCTCTACCACTAGAACCAAAGGAATTCCTAGGGAAAGAGCTGAATGAGATGATGTTGGTACGGCTTGATAGTTCGAATTCGACCTGGGGACCTTATTGGTAAGCGTGGGATCCCTCAAAAGTGACCTGTTTGTCCACAACCATAACATGCCCCTCGTTCTCATGACAAATTCCAAAGTGATGCTTCCCACATGTTCTGCATAATGGCCTTATTAGGCCTGATTGCCCAGAACCTTGTATGCTCCCTGAGATTGGCTAACAATAAGATCTAGAACCTGGATACACTCATCGGAGTAGGCCCATAGGAGGTGGCCCTACTCAGTGCTCTTGATGTTGCCTTGGGCGGATAACCTCCTCCTAGCTAGAACCTCCAGAGAAAACTCCTTTCATCTTAGGTTTCTTGGCTATCTCCAGAGGCTTTCCTTTCCTCCAATCCAATTCAATTCTATAAGCAGCATCCACAATTTCAGCATAGGACATTCTATCGACATTTGATGAAAGAGCTGTGAATAAAGGTTGTATCAATCCTCGGACAAATCTTCAAACTCTTGGTCTCAAGTGGACACTAATCTGGGCATATCTAGAGAGACGGGAAAAGTGAGCTTCATACTCATTATTGACATACCATATTTGCTTCAGCTTCTCAAACTCTAGCTAAGTCCTCCCTTTTGCTTTCGGGAAGAAATCTCATCATGAACACATCCTTGAATTCATTCCAACCCATAGGTGGCAATCTAGCTGTCTCCCTACCTTCCCGCAATGTTTCATACCACGTCAGCTATACCATTTAAATTGTAAGATGCTAACTCCACTGCTCTATCGCGGGCATCTAAGGGCTCGAAGGGCCTTGTTAGTGCGGTCTAGGAACATTTAGGATCTTCAGTCAACAAATTTCCTGAAAATGTAGGTGGATTCAACTTGAGGAATGATTCAATAGACACGTCTCCCACCTTGGGTTTGACGGTTCCTTATAGGAGGTTCTTCCTCATCATGTGTTTGGGTTCCATCCTTTGCCCTGTTGGGTTAATGTTGCCACCAAATTATCAATGGCTTCCATGCCTAACATCTGAGCATCAAGATCAACTGGTTGCCCTTGTAGTCCTGAGGCATCACCTTGTTCAGGTTTAGGTTTAGGTTCAGGTTCTGGTTTGGCCGCCGCCTCTACGACCTCCACCCCAACCAGTACCTCTAAGGCCACCACCCCAACCAGGACCTCTAAGGCCACCACCCCGGCCTTGACCTCTGCGGCCTCCACCTGATTTTGACCTCTACGGCCTCCACCCCGATTTTGACCTCTATGGCCTCCACCCCGATTTTGTCCCCTTCTTCTAAGTGGAGAGCCGGAGCCCTGGTATCCCCATCAGGGCGTTATAATCTCCTAAGCTTATATTGCGTGAAGCTTTTTAGGAGGCATCGTACCTAATAGATTGAACACAAAATCAAAAAGCAGGTAAAAATCCTTGAAATAAGAATGACATAAGATCAAACGACTTAAAAATAGACTTAAGAAGACATTCCTATTAGGCCTTTGATAGGGTCGCGCTTTGTGAAAATGGGCCGGCAACCATTTACACAATCGTGACTCTACTAAAGGACACTTGCTCCATACACAGGGCCTAAAGCTTTGATACCAACTTTGTCACGACCCAACTTAAGCCATGATTCGCATGGGAACACCTTTCCCAGCAAGCCTTAACACACCAAAATTTCTAGAAAACCGGAGAGTTTCCTCTTTTTCTTACATTTCCCAAATAAAATTATAACCAATATTTACCAATAATTTCACAACACTTGGGCATCAAACATTCACAGAATGCCCTTCCAGCATAACAATATCTCATAATCCAATTATAATACCAAATTGACTTGCAAACTCTATTAAACATAATTTCATATATAGTTCATATAAAACCAAGTTAAGTTTACAAATCATTTCCATAACCAAATCCATATAGCTAAGTCATAATTTAGATTGAAGACCTGTGACATATGGAGCAATTGACAACTATAGCTGAACAAGATAAGAGTTCCCACTAAAAAGGGCCTTTACAAAAAAGCTCACCAACTTGGAATTTTCTAAGGTTGTGTTGAAGGAACACAGAACCAAACCAGCTCTTGTATTGAAAAAAAAATGGAATATAATAGGGTGAGTTTTGCAACTAGCGAAGAGATAGGATATTCAGTTTACTAAATGCAATAATAAATCAATATAAACATAATAATATATATGTGCTCATAAAAGTATTTTTCTAGCCATAAATTGAGATTTCTTAACATAACTTTTTAAAATCACATAAATCTAAACATAAACGGGGAGTTATCCTAAGAGAACAATAACAAGTCCAACATGACCCAAGGTCATGTGCGGTTAGCACCACACTTAATTGAGTCTGCCGTAGCCAAATACAAGTCCAGACATGACTAAAAGTCATGTGCGGGTTAGCACCACACCTGCTAATTGGAGTCGCCCGTAGCCATATCCAGACAGCATCAGCTATGTGCGGGTTAGCACCTCACCTGCTACTGGAGTTCCTCACTGGTCCGAGGCTAACGCCACCCGCCGTTAACTCAGGTTCTAACTATGGAATTTCCCCAACATAATTCAAAATCATGCACATTCCACTTCTAGAATTTTTTACAATATAAATAAACTCAAACTTAATAATTAACATAAGACGTTCTAATATTCAATATTCACTATAATTTGACTAAAAATATTTAAATAAGCATATTGACCAAATTATGGCCTACAATGACAATTTCCATTTTAAACATAAAGCGTCATTTCGATAAATAAATTATTTTCTCCTATATCTACATATTTTCAACTCTCCAAATAATTTTATATTTATAATCAAAATTTATTACGCATAAAGTAAGCTAGATACACTATCTACTCACAACTAGTGGTTCAAAGAACCGATCAACTCCACAATTGCCACCAATTCAGTGTTGATGCCCGATTGCTATCGCTCTAGGAACAAGACAATATTAATATTTGTGAGCTAATAATATTCTAATTTACATAAATTATCCCCAATTCAATAAAAGCCCCAAATTAGGGTTCAAGAAATACTAAAATTAATTCTAAACTTAAGCTCTAACAATTTAAATAGAGTAGTTTAGAAGCTAATTTACCACTTGGAGAGTAAATTGATAAAGAAAATCACTTCAATCTCGCCTAAAGCTTCAGCTCTCTAATGGAGTTAGAGAGAAAATGGAGGTATGAGAGTGGAGAGAGAGGTGTGGTTATGAGGATGAGGAGGAAGAAGAAATGATGATGATGAAGTTTTGTGATGGAGGAAGCAAAAGGGATGAAGAAAGATGGAAGAAAGTGAGAGGAAGGGAAGAAAACGTGAAGGGAAGAAGGTTCTGAGTTACGAGAGAAAGGGAGGAGGAAGGGAAGATAAAGGAGAGGAAAGTCTATGGTTGTCTATACCACTTAAGGTGCCCGGTTACTCTTTTTTTTTTTTTTTTTACGGTCATTATTCTTTTACAAATATTTCAAAAAAGACTCTAGGGTTGAACAACTAAGGAAAAAGACAATATGTGGCCACATTTAAAATATATATGATCTATAGACAACACCTTTCATATGACTCCGTCAAATAATGTCAACTTTGTTGAATCATGGTAGTCATTGATCACTTATTGACACAACTTCTTTCCATAGTCACAAACACAGTTCTACACTATTGACACAAGTCTTAGCGTGGTAGTGTAGCAAGAAAAATAACATCCAAAAAAGATCCGAAATATATGTTGTTTTCTTGTTGTCTTTCAATTTCTCCAACATGCTTGTTTACAATATAAGCAAGAGAAAATTCAATCATGCCTCTCACATATCTATCATGGTGTTTATGAAAAGGCAGAATCTATATACTTGAGTATAACACCAAACTCAAGTTCATTAATACAAATATTCACAAATGCATAATCAAAGTAGCAACTTTAACTACAACATGCGAATATAATATAAAGAACATATATACCAAGTTTATTATATAAATCAATGACAGAAAAGGTAAGATTATACACAATACTCCCACTAACCAAGAACATCGAAAGAGCTCAGACACCCATATTCACAACATGTTTATGAAAACATATGGGCCTTAAACCCTTGGTAGAGGATCTGCTATCATTGATTCGGATCTATATGTTCAACTATTATCTTCCTCTCTCACCAAATCTCTTACTGTCAAATATTTCAACTCCAAATGTTTAGACCCACTGGTTGTCTATATTATTCTTTGTGAAGAACACAGTGCACTATTATCACAATAAACCAAGATCGGTTTGGAAATGGAGTTAACAATCTGAAGCCCAGGAATAAGATTTCAACCAAACAGCTTATAGCCTCCATAGCAAGCAATGAACTCAGCATGCATAGTAGAAGAAGCTGTTAGAGTTTGTTTAACACTCTTCCAAGACACAACCCAAGCTAACAAGAAAACATAGCCTGAAGTAAACTTCATATCATTGGCACATCCAGCAAGATCTGAACAGATATCCTACTAATTCAAGACTCTCAACATTTCTATACACAAGCATAAAATCTCTTGTCCGTTTCAAGTATCTCATCACCTTCTTAACAGCTGTCCAATGTGATTCCCAGGGTTAGAAAGATACCTTCCAAGAATAGACACTATGAAGGCTATGTCAGGTCTTGTACAAACCTGAGCATACATCAAGCTCCCTACTGCACTTGCATAAGGAATGTCCTTCATTCTCGCTTTCTCAATATCATTACTAGGACATTGAGATTTGCTAAATTTTTCTCCTTTGACCACTTGGCACATCACCAGGCTTGCAACCTCCCATGTTGAAGTGATCTAATATTCTATCAATGTAAGCTCTTTGAGATAACCCCAACAAACGATGTGCTCTATCTCTATGTATCTCAATGCCTAACACAAAAGAAGCTTTCCAAGATCCTTCATGTCAAAAGCCTCACATAACATTTTTTGGTTTCAACAAGCAACCCAAGATCACTCCTGGCAAGTAGAATGTCATCAACATAAAGAACAAGAAAAATAAATCTACTCCCACTCACCTTGAGATAGATACACTGATCAACTTGATTTTCTATGAAGCCATGTGAAGTAACTACCTCATCAAACTTCAAATACCATTGACGAGAAGCTTGCTTTAGACCATAGATAGATTTCTTCAATCTACAAACCATGTCCTTTCTTGCAATATCAGCAAACCCATTGGGTTGAACCATATATACCTCTTCAATCAGATCACCATTTAGAAAAGCTGTTTTGACATCCATCTGATGTAGCTCCAAATCATAGTGAGCAACAAGGGTCATTATAGCTCTAAAAGAATCCTTTGAAGACACAGGAGAAAAGTTTCTGAATAATCAATTCCCTCCTTTTGAGTAAAGCCTTTCGCCACTAATCTAGCTTTAAAACGCTCAATTTTACCTTTGGAGTCCTTCTTGGTTTTATAAACCCACTTGCATCCAATGGGTTTGTAATTTTCAGGAAGTTTGACCAGCTCCCACACTCCATTGTTGGCCATTGATTGCATTTCCTCCTTCATAGCATCTATCCACATAGAAGATTGAGGACAAGATACAACATCCTCAAAAGTTATGGGGTCAACCACTTGTCCAATATCGTAATCATGCTCTCCAAGGTAAACATAATAATCATTTGATATTGCAGGTTTCTTGTCCTCTCTGATCTCCTAATAGGGGCCTCTACAAGAGCCTCTATAGGTTGAGGAACTTCTATAGGATGAGGAACCTCAATAGGTTGAGGAATCTCAACATGGACAGCTGGATCATCAATAGGAACATCATGTCTTTCCATAGGCATGACAACATCATGGAAAACTGGCAAGGGCAATGAACCGTCTTAAGGGTTCTGGATGAACATCATTAGTTGGAGGAACTTCAACTTCAACAACATCATATTCAAGAAATTTTGGTTAAAGACTCCACAATCTTATGACCTCTACTAGGACTATAGAACTTGTAGCCTTTTGCATGGTCTGGATACCCTATGAAAAAACATCGACTAGTTTTGGGGTCAAATTTTTTCTCTGAGGGTTACAATCTTACTTCTGGACATCCCAAACTCAAAGTGGTTAAGGCTAGGCTTTCTACCGGTCCAAAGTTCAAAAGGTGTTTTAGGAACAGATTTGGAAGGGACCCTATTAAGAATATACAAGGCAGTTTTAGACATTCCCCCCACTAAAAACCTGGCAATTTGTTCCTACTCATCATGCTCCTCATCATATCCTTAAGGGTGTGATTACGCCTTCGGCCACCCCATTTTGCTTAGGATTACCAGGCATGGTATATTGGGCAACTATCCCACATTCTTGTAAGTATTTAGCAAACGGCCCATATGCTGCCCAGAAACATCATGTTTACCATAATACTCACCTCATCGGTCAGACCTCACAATTTTGATGACTTTTTCCAATTGCTTTTCAACCTCAGTTTTGAAAATTTTGAATTTTTCTAAGGCATCTGATTTTTCTTTAATCAAGTAAAGATAGCCATATCGGAAAAATCATCAATAAAAGTGATAAAGAACTTATTTCCACATATTGTAGAGGAATAAGGCCCACTAATATCAATGTGAATAATTTCCAAAAGGTCTGAACTACGAGTTGCCCCTTTCTTTTTAGTCTTGGTTAATTTTCCCCTAATGCAATCCACACAAATCTCTACATCATCCAAAAGGAGCGATGGAAGAATATCATTTTTAACCAATCTATCAATCCTTTCCTTAGAGATATGTCCTAAGCGTTTATGCCACAAAGTGTAAGATTTATCCTTAATTCTAGCACGCTTTGCGTTGAAGATTCATAAGGATCATCCATAGCCAAACACAATTTATATAAACTATTATCCAAAAAACCATGTCCCAAAACTTTAGAGTCATGCATCATATTAACCTTTGCACCACCAAAATTAAAATGAAAACCAACTTTGTCTAAACAGAAACAGAAATTAAATTTCTCCTAAAAGAAGGCACATAAAATGTATTCTTTAAAACAATCTCAAAACCAGTCTCTAAAGATAGCTTGACATCTCCAACGAACTCAACATCAACTTCAAGATTGTTTCCTACCCTTAGCTTGGCTTCCATTAGACTTGGTTTCCGTTTGTTTATAAACCCCTGCAAGGTAATAGCAACATGTGTTGTGGCACCACTATCAAACCACCAAGTATCTGAAAGGGCATCAACTATATAAGATTCAAAACTAACAAAAGCTAAGGACATACCTCCTTGTTTCAATTTGTTTTGCAACCAAGACTTAAATCTAGGACAATCCTTCCTTACATGACCCTTCTGCTTATAGTGGAAACATTTCACACTTTTCCTATGGCTTTGGGACCTCCTACAAAAAGGTTTTGACCAGGATTGCTACCTTGCCTGTTAGTTCCTTTATGATGAATAGAGCCACTAGCATATTTTCTACTTTTCCCATGATGTGCGGACCCTTGCCATGATAAGGATTGGGCTGAAAGGTTAAAAGGGCACTCTCACTCTTTTCTTTCTTGTTTTTCTCTTCCTCAACACACTTAGTGATAAGGTCATTTACAGTCCAGGTTTCATTCATGGTGTTATAAGCGTCTTAATTTGGGAAAACTCAACTGGTAGAGAATTCAAAGCAAGATGAACAAGAAAGCTATCATTAATAGGAATTTTAAGAGCCTTAAGTTTAGATTGGAGGTGTACCATTTTCAGAATGTATTCCCTGACTCCCCAGTGTTATCATATGACATAGTGGTCAATTCTTCATATAGGTTCTAGACTTAGCATTATTGGATACAAGATACCTTTGCCCTATCACTATCATAAGTTCCTTAGCATTGTTGATATCTGCAAGCCACTAAGAATGTGATCTGAAATGGTTCTCTTGATCACTATCAAGCTTAACCTATTAGACCTCTCCCACTTTGTATAATAGTCCTTCGTTCTTGTGTACTCTCATCCGTAAGATCATTTGGCTTATCAACACGCAAAGCCAAATCAATATCAACAATACCCAGAGCAAAATCAATGTCCCTTTCCATCTCTTATAGTTTGAACAGTCAAAACCTCAATTGTAGCTGTACGTTATTAACAGCAAAGGAAACTACAATAGGAATGCAAAAAATAATAATTAGTCACATGGGCATTAGAACAAAAATAGCTTGCCAACAATATAAGCCATATCAAGGATCTAAATATAAAATTACAACCCCCTTTGGGGTGGGTATGCAAAAATTATATGAAGATCCTTCATGTGAAGCTAATAGTGAGAACATTTCCAATACTTAAGAAAACCTCCTTTGGGATGATGATCTCAAACATTAGAAAGTAACTCACGTCAACATGCCCCACAATTCCTAATTATAACACACAATAACCCCCTTTGGGGTGGTGATTGTATGCTATAATTAGAAATATCCCTCACATGATGATCAATTTTAACAAACTCACATAAATAAACCACTTTGGTGATAAATATTTATATGAATTCACAAAACTAATCATACAGGAAAATAATGCCCAATAGACAACAACAATAATCCAATACAATATGAGATACTTTTCAACATGTGTCTCTACTGGTCATAAAATAGCATAAAGTGCATTCCATAAAATAGAATTTAGTCTAGTCCAAACATATGTCCAAACAAAAAATTATATAAATTAACACTTTAATATTCAACATGTATAATATTCACTCATATATGTGCTGTCCAAATAGATGATTAAAAAAAAACTAAAAAAAATAAAATAAAAAAATTAGTCGCACACCACAAAACAAATTAAAAGCACCAATAACATGAGCATATATATATATAGCCTATACAGTCATGTTCACCTAATGACTAGAATTCCAGAATTGTCAAATCTTCAAACAAGGCTTCAGATTGATATGTATAGCATATATAACATATGAGTGAACAATTAGGAACAAATATGCCCAAAAGGAAAGCATCCTAAATTGTGTATACTGAATTATTAATTATATATAAAATATTTCATCAGAAAAAAAAGTCAGTGCATATAGTTATTATATATATATATATATATATATATATATATATATATATCCATTTGCATATTTCTTACTGATAAAAGAGCAAGAAGCACGTTCCTTGTTCTCAGAAAACGTGAGGATTTTGAAAAAAAACACAATGGCCTTTTCAGTAGGATTAAAAAAGAAAACCCAATTTTAGACGGAAAGAAAAACAAAAAAAAAACGAATCGATTTACGATCCTGAATTGATCAACCCACCAGCAAAAACAAAATCCAGGTTATTGTCATATGGTATAGGTTAACAAACAATGGATCTTGAATCTATATGATAGGCTTTGATACCACATGTTAGATGAAATTTAGATCATATAAATTCAAGACACCATTATAAATTGGGATAAAAGACATACTTGAATTGGCCATGAGAAATTGGTGATTGAGACGAGGAGCGTTTCCTTGCCAAACCCTTCTCCCTATCCACTCTATCACAAGGCGACAGCTATGGATGGCAAGGGGAAATGCGTAACATGAGTGGTAGGGAGGGACTTAGCCTTTATTTATAACCTTAATAGGCTCTCCATCAAGAGTCACTATCAGAAAAAAATAGCCCTTATAGGCTTAAGATAATGGGCCTACACGCTAATCACACTAACTTTTAATAATAGGTGTGCACAACCCACAACATGGATCAATTATAATTATTGGGCTTATTGTGTCTGTCTATTTAAGATTATCGTCAACCCAATTTCACAAAATAAAATTCACAATTAATTGTAGTCCACACAAGGAAATTCCAACATTGTCAACCTCCATTGAATTTTGAGTTCATCATATTAGCCTTTGCTCTACTTTCAAAAGCTATAGACTGCCCATATTTTTTACTCATAGCTCATCTTCACAAACTTGGCCTCATTGGGCCTATCTCTACCCATTCTCATAGCTACTTGGGCAATTCTTTTGAAGTAAACATAGGATCTGATTTTTCCCTTTGATACTGACAGTCTTTCACAATTTACTCCTCATGTATTTAAAGAATTTGATAGGTTACCATAATATCATTTTTGAAATCTTTGATTTGAAATTGAATGGGACATTTAAATTTCTATTAAAGTCATTATCTTTTTCAAACTACTAAATATTTTTGTGACTGCTATTAAACATTCTCACGTCTCTCTACTGCAGTTCCCCAAAGGTGATGTTCCTGAATGGGTCTGCAATGCCATGGAGGTGGCTGGAATTGACATTTCTTCCTGCTGTGCTCCATTTCCTTCAACCCAAGATGACGATTCCAAAAATACTTTAGAAGAATTTGATGAGGTAAGAATGAGTTTGCACACACAAACAGATATGGAAGTTGGCCAGTTGCATTGAAGAGATACACAAATTAGTTTAGACTACGGTTCTTTGCGGCATAAATTTTGTATCCTGCTTATGCTGCATCAGTTAAAATTATGAAAGGCTAATAGCAATTTTTTGTTTTGTTTTCTTTTTCCGGTTCCTTTCAACTCTGCTTATTTATGTCACTCACCCCATGATTAATATTGTGCCATAGAGGACTGTAAAATTATGGTTAGGTTAGTCTCGAAATCTTGATCTAGGTCTTGTTCTTTGAAACTACAATTGATGACTGATGAGTTCCTACTGATAGAGTGGAGCTTGAATATAACCCTTACATCCACAAGTTTGCTGAACAATTTACAATACATATATGTCTCCATCTTTGTTCAGGTGATCCCATGTAGAACTCTTGGTTTGAATTTAAATGGATACGCTGTATGCTCATGCATAGTTTGTGTGCAAAATTTGTACATCAGTAATTCAATTACTCTGGAAACTTAACCAAGAATTTATAGTAAGACAAGATTTTCTCCAGGATCGAGGCTTGCATTACTACGCTTTTTATCTCCCTCCTTTTTAAACTTTCAAAGCCAATGGTTATCTGGAACTCGTCCTTATGACAAGCACTATATTCAAGTTGTGAAAATGAACACAACGCTTAATATGGCTATCATATTTCATAGATGACAATGGGAGCTTCAAGAAAGTTAAAATGGCAGCTACTAAAACAAAATCAATATAAAATGGCAGCTACTAAAACAAAATCAATAACCAAGTTAGAGAATCTAGCTTTTTAACCGTGATTCTTGACCTTATTTATCAAAATGATCCTTCTCATCATTTAGGACTCTAGGCTTGTTTGATTATAGTTTCTAGTTTTCATTTTCAATTTTTCAGTTTTCAGGAATTTATGAAGGAAAAAGTGAAAACTGGAAATGAAAATTGAAAATTAGAATTATAGTTTTCAAAATTTTTAGTATTTTCTTTACAAAATCAAAAAACTAAAAACTGAAACCAAATAGGTCCTAAAAGTCCTATTTAGACTCAAACAAGTAACAAGATAGTAACTAATTAACTATTATATCATTAAATCAGCACAATTTCTATCAGCTACATGGCTGAGAGATAACACATATGGGGCATATGTTATTTGGTCTAAGAATAATATACATTAAAATTAATATAAGAAGTTTAAGACTGTTATCTGAGCCATTATGTTTGAGATAAAAGATAAAAAGATACAAAGTATATGTGATTTTTTTTTCAGAAGTAAATTGTAATGTTTGATGTAACCTTTGTAAATTTTTTTTCAGGATATTACAAGTTTTAAGTTGAGGAAAAATTTTGTCCTAATCCTAGATTAGAGTATATCTTTAGACTCATCAAACACTTATAGAGATAATTTTAAATCACATTTAAACAAGAAAAACTTAAAATTATATCAATACATGAGAAAAGGTCAATTAAATAAGTCAACTCTCATTGGCTGCCTTTGTCTTCACATTGCATACAAGTGAAAGACAATGACTTTTTTTTAAATGAATCTTTCATTAATTGCAAATAATATTATTTAAATTTATAGTTTGATTAGCTTGATCAATTATATTTATCATTACTTTATTATTATGTACATGGAATGAAATTAAAAATATTTAATTTATAAATATAATTTATTCATAATCTAATTAGTCCAATATTTCATAGGACGTGTGAAAAACAATAATTCAAACCAAGCGATTTAATCTTTTTCTTTTTCGTGTGTGGTAGATTAATCTTATTTTATTTTAATTCATGGGACTTGTTAGAGACAGATTTGACCCCACCAGTTGTAGCTGAAAACCAACGATGTAGATTGGCAAAGCAAAGTATAGTCGGCACGACGTCGTTTCACTAATTGAGAGAAACATATTCCCCAAAAGGGCGAAAGCAAACCCTCAATCTGAACTGTGCAGCTCCCCGGCAGCACTGACCAGTGAGTGGTCTCAGGTACTCCGTAGGCCGTAGCGCCCTGTCTCTTTCTTTTGTTTCCCTTTCCCTTGAATCTGCAAGCATTTCCATGTCCTTCCTCTTATTATTCAAAACTGTTTATCATTACTGTTCTTATTATTCGGGTCAAACCTACGTCGTTCCTTTGATTGGTGTCGGTGATTGATTATCCGTTTGTTCTGTGTGTTGCAGAAAGAAAGAGATAAAAGAGAAAAAACAAAGATGCCTCTGGGTCTGATTTTAGGAATAGGGAGAGCGTTTCGAAGGAAGCGGACATCATCGCTGGACA
The DNA here is from genome assembly GCA_030441495.1 of Dalbergia oliveri. Lineage (NCBI taxonomy): Eukaryota > Viridiplantae > Streptophyta > Magnoliopsida > Fabales > Fabaceae > Dalbergia > Dalbergia oliveri. The sequence goes on along the minus strand of JAMLFY010000003.1, from coordinate 12,447,057 downwards.
TTCTATCATCGAAACGTGCTCCCAAAGGTTATTACAAGGGCAAGAATTGCAAACCTACTGGTTTCCACACCCGCAAAGGTTTCTCTCTCTCTCTCTCTCTTTTTTTGTTTCATCTAGAGCTTCTTAGTTGCTGTGAGATTTTTAATTTTTTTTATTATAGTTTCACTTTTCTATGACCTTGATTGGTGATCGCTGCTTGTGATGAACAGATGCTCACTTCTTCTTTTGCACCCATCTTAGTCTGAAGTTTTATTTGTAGAAATTGGTTTATAGTACCATGAATTATGTTTTCGTTGTTTTAATAAAATTATTTGCGCTCGATAGCTATTGTCTTAATGTTTTTTTTTTTTCCTGTCAAATTAAATGCTAGTTTGCACTTTGTTGCAGGTGGGTATGTGGTGATGCAAGAGAAATTGCCAAACTATGTGGTCCCTGATTTGACTAATTTTAAGGTTTGCATCTTACAATCAAATTAGTCTCCTCACTATCTCGTATTGTGCTTAACTGTTTTTCTTCATCATGATTACAATGCTGACATATGTCATTATGATAAATTTTCGTGCTCAGTCCTCCCTTAAAGATAATTTAACATTGTTCCTCTAATTGATCTTTAATTCTTCTCTCTTGAGCTTTACTGGTATGGTTTAGCTCAGTTGTGGTTATTTACATTTCTTTAGCTTCCATGTTTTGGATCCACAATGGCAAGAGCCAAGAAGTTTTCTTCTTGTGATGTGGTTATTGTGTTTAATTGTGCTGTATTCTCTCTTTTATCATATTAATACTGTTCTTTACTTGCATGTACACGGTCTAGCTTAAAATGTCTCCTATAGTGATCTGAAAATGTAGTCCTTATTCATACCCTTGCCACTCAATACCACCCGTCTGTCCCAGAAAGGGGGCAAAAAAGATGGGTTCACTTATATAGAGATGACCATTATCTTAAGATTATTTCTTTTTATGAATGATTAGGGGTCAAGATTTTTTAACTCTGGTATGAATATAGCTTATCTCATGCACTTTCAGTGGTGATTCACGTTTTTGTGCAGCTCAAACCATATGTATCTCAGTGTCCTATAGACGTCAAGACCTCTGAGGCTTCTGAAACAACTAAATAACTAAATGGAGTAGTGTTAGATGCTTTCTTAGTAACTGCGGACGTTTTTCTTTGGAGAGAGTTGGTAGGGATAGCCCTTCGTTTTGCTGGTCATATCTTTGGAATGATTACATCTTGAGTAGTTGTTTACTGGCACAAATACACATTATTCTGTTTAAATATTAATCTATCAGTTATATCTGTTATGTGATACATGATTTATCCTGTCAAAATTATTAATAAATTTTTGCTTCTATTTTCCTAAGTTTATTTAGATTCATATTGTGAGTACTACCTTTGTGTGCCAAAAGTTCTCTACTGTTTGGTTCGTATGCTGAAGATATTTGGGTCCATTTTATAGAGATACCATTTATAAACAGTTTAGTGCATGTTTGGATTACTTATTTTGTCTTCAAAAAAATATATGATCAAACAGCATTGTTACTTGTGAGTTGTGACGAATTAATTTTCGTCGATTGTTACACAGAGACCACTAACCAATCAGGATAGAGTAAAAATATTCAAATGAGGAGAGACAAAATTGGTTGCACCCAAAATGCAAATTCCTGAACTGTGAGGGAAGGTTTCGTTAGTCATTTCAAAAGGAAATCAGTTGTATCATTTAGGGTTTTACACATGAAATTTTTCTAGGGAATTTTTATCTCCTATATTTAATCCTCAGTTAAACACACACATGGCTTTTTTTATATCAAAATGCTGCAGAGAGCTTTTAGCTGAAAATTAGTTATGTAACAATCTATTAAAACCAAAGATGTGCTTAGTTTAGTGTTCAATGGTATAATACATTCATCGCCATTGCTTGAAATTTGGTGGTGGAGTGGCAAGTGTTCCAAGTTCCAAGGAATCGTTTCCCTTTTTTCCCTTCATTTTCGTGGTTTGTTTTTTCCTTTCTTTTCGGGGGAATTTTAGTGTGTGACACATTGGTGATTGGTTAACGAAGAAAAAATACCTGTATTTAGTTTACATAAAAAACGTTTGAAATGATTTGAAAATAAAAAATGACACATTCTGTTACCCTTCTAATTTTGAAGAATCTACGTCCCCCTTTCCACCAGAGTTAATTTAAATCAAGGTTTTGAAAATTGGACCAATTGAACCGGTTCCAGGGAGTTGTTTAAGTTAATTAAGTTAGGAGTTAACTGTGATATAATCGATATATAATAAAATATGTATTTATATAAATATATAAAATAAAATATGTTATAAAATAATTAAAAATTAAATTATGTATCAACAAAATTCATAGAACATAAAATAATTTATCTCTTAATCAAAATAAACATTATCCATATCGATCAAATCTCTCAAGTTACTACTTCCTATTAGAAGAAAAAAAATTAGGAAATATGAGATTTTAAGTTTTTTTTTAAAAAAAACCCAAAAAAAATATTTTGCAAAAAAAAAAAAAACCCTTAAACCGGTTTTTTGGTTTGCCTTATTCCTTGGTTTACCTTTTTCTTGGGCAATTTTGAGTCAACCTTATTCCGAAGCAAATTTTAAACCTGCCCCAATCAACCTCATCGCCTTTCAAACATTAATTTAAACATGAAGAAAACGTTGCCCTTACCCGGCAAAAAAGACAAGGAAGAAGAATAAAGAAACATAAAGGGGCCAAGGTGCGAAGTAGAAGAAGCATATTTGATGCGAAATTTGCGGCAGTAGCAAAAGTGTGTGAGCACATCAGCTCCGCATGGAAACACGACGTTCTTTTACACAGCTTTGGAGTGTCTTTTCTTCCCTTTGATTCACACCGCGGCAAGGATAGTTGGTATATAATATTGGAAGTGTGGAACAGACGGACGTCGCCGGATGTTGGTATAAGCCTGAGCCCTTGTTCATCGTTGAATTTAATAATGACAAGGGATGAGTGTTTTTTAAGTTAAAACAAGACCAAACTAAGAAATAATGTGAAGGATGGAACGTCGCAATATTGTTCATTTGTTCCATGTGTGATGTTTGTATAACCTTAGGTTCATAGGGAATTTTATATGTAATAATATATCAATCATTTAAAATATAATTTAACATTATAATATATAGATATTATAAAAATAAATAGTTAATATATTGCCACATGTAGGGCACACATAAATCTGGGTATACATTATCATCATCTTGTTCCATAGCCTTTCACATTTTTTCCCAAAAACTTCTTAAAATAAGATTGTTTGTAAAGTGAAAAAAATAAAATAAGTGTGTGTTTATTCTTCAGTTATTCCATAAATTGTTGGAAGTTTAATTTTAATGCATTGTTATATTATCTTCCAATCAAATTTCTATTTATACGATTTATATAGATATTATAAAAACAAATAGTTAATATATTGCCACATGTAGGGCACACATAAATTTGGGTCTACATTATCATCATCTTGTTCCATAGCCTTTCACATTTTTTTTCCCAAAAATAAAATAAGTGTGTGTTTAATTTTAAGTTATTCCATAAATTGAAAAAGTTTAATTTTGATGTATTGTTATATTATCTTCCAATCAATTTTCTCTATTTATATGATTTTTTAAGTAGTGAGGTAGAAATTAATCATATTTATTTATGTGACAATATATGATTGAATAAATATGTAAAGCTTTTTTTTTACACTATTAATTCATCAAAAATAAATTCAAATAATGATTATATTATAATATATTTTATTTATATGAACAATTCTTAATTTTCACATTTTAATGATAAATTCAGTTTAATGATAAATCACATTTTATATGTGCCTTAGAACTTTTAAAAGATGGTACATTGTAGTTTTCATGTACGGATTATAAAACACACAAATCTCTATACTTAGATTTAACTCCTTTAAAATAAAAATGTTGGTAAAGTAAAAGAGTGAGAGTCACTTTCTCTCTATACAAATCTCCTCATTTCAGAGGAGGAAAAAGAAAAGTTCAATTGACAATCAAAGCTACTACATTTATTGGAAATAAGTTGAAGATAAAGAGAATGGTTATGCCGTTGGTTGCATATTCATTTTGGAAGGAAATGCTATTGCAAAATAGATTATTATACCCTCAAAATGGAGAAAAATAAATATGACAACTACCTGAAAAATAGAGATCTCACTCTCAAAATAACCTTGAATAAATAGGAGGGAATGTAATTTTTGGAAGGATTTGGATATTAACTTAGAACAAATTGTAGAATACAAGAAATTTTAAAAAGGAATTTTATTTACTTAAAATAGAAGATTTTAATTTTCACCTATAGAGAGAAAATTTTAGAAATCTCTACATACACAAGTATACAATTTTCTCATTTTGGTAAGTCTTATTTTTATTATATTTCATTACAATTTTTTTATATTTATGAGATTTTTATTTAATGTTATTTTTAATTATTTTTTTGTATTTTAATTTTTTAATATTTAGTTTATATTACATGATGTTATATTTACGTATTATTTAATTGTATTTATATAACAATTAAATTTTATAATTCAAATTTAAAATATTTTGTGAATAAAATTTAATATAATTTATGAAATATGAACTTATTATAATTGATTTTAGATCGATTTAATTTTAATTATTAATAAAAAAATTATTTTTAAAAAAATTATCTTATATTTTTTAAATAAAATATATTAAAATCAAGGTAATGTAATTACCTTATCCAAATAAAATATTTTACAAATAAAGAAAATTTAATTATCTATCCAAACAAAAAAATTTAAAATTCAAAGAAATTTAATTAAAGTATTTTAATTTCCTAATATTTCAAATTCCTTTGTATTTTAAAAATACTTCATCTAAGTGCACACTTAATGTCTCCGAAAGTGGGTTTTGGTCCAAGTTGGTTCTATTTTTCTACCTGGTTAAAACTTTTAAATAATTTTAAATTCTTGTATTGTATATAACAAAAGGTAATTTGTGAGATAAAGAATAAGACATAGTTTGCAATCAGTATCAGTAATTTTCTTCCCTGATATTTTAATTTTTGGAGATTTATTTAATATAAAAACATTAAAGAATAGAATGTCAAATTGATCTTTCAAAGACCTAATTAATATTAAAGAATTAAAAACTAAAATAATAAAACATGAATCTTTCACTAAATACAATACATGTTTACTTGGGGACAAACACTCCTCCAAAATCGTAATGGAAGGAAAGTGCACAGAATCTAATTGGTTGACAAAAGTACACTGGTCACATATCAAGAATGTAAAAACTCACTGTCTCAGCGCTCAGGCATGGCAATGTACCATTGGTTGTTGAATGAAATCAGCTAACCTCCTGCCAGCTAGGACTACTGTGCCAGGAGGGTCCCCCTTCCCTACCAGATAACCGGAATAATTAATTAAAAGATTAAAAATAAAAAGAAGGAATTATAAAGTAGTAAATCACCGTTACAGACTGAAAAATGAAAATATATATTTGAATTTACGATAAATCCTATATATAACATGATTTTAATAAATATTTTTATAATATTTATATATTTTTAATTTTAAATTATGATTCGAATAATTAGCATATTATTATGTATAAAATTCACAATAAATTTAAGGCTATACTACCTTTACTCTTACACAAAATTCAAATCACCTTCTTTAATAGTCAACACCCAATACCAATACAAAACGGCTACGTTTAGTGGTTTACCAGCATGGTTGCTTTGATTTTGTCCACGCCTACCGTTTCCTAAAAATTTTGTATTTTTCCACGCCGCCCCACAAAAAAGCCTAGGCCTTTTCCACATACTCCACACGAGCCATCACAACCATCGATTCACTTCACTTGCCTCCATCACAGTCGTCCATTTTAACCCCTCAACACGAATTCCAAGTCCATTTTTCAACTTCAACAAAAAACCGTCAAAAAGACTATTTGAGGAAGCTCCCATGAACTATCATGGAAAGTGAAACACACCCTCATGACCCTCTTACTCCTTCCTCTTCCTCGACCATCCAAGCCTCATTTACTCATTCAAATCCTCTCTATATATGAACCAACTTGATCTCACATTCCGAACGACGCACAATAATAATGGCTAACCTACGAAGGCCTAATAATTCGAAGGACAAGGACATTGTTGGTCGGTTCAAGCCAGATGGTCGATGCAAGAAGCACCCTAAACACCGCCAATCCCCTGGGGTGTGTTCCCTTTGTTTGAAAGACAGGCTTGTTCAACTATCTGCTGCTTCTTCATCAAAAACAACCTCTGCCACTGCTGGTTCTTCTAATTGTTCATCTTCTGCTTCTTCTTTGTCTTCTTATTACTCCTCGTCCTCCGCTTCTTCTTGTGCTTCTCCATTGCATCATCATCACCACCCTTTCCCTCCCACCACCGACGGCAAAAGAAGCTCGGTGGTTTCGATCTTTCTGTTCAGTTCCAAGCATGGACTCGTCAAGAGCAGGTCAATGGCTGTTGTTCCAAGAAGAGAGGGGAGGGTAGTGGTGGTGTTGATGATCATAATAATAATAAGAAGAGTGCCAAGAAACGTGGGTTGTGGTCCAAGTTGCTTCGTCGAAGAAGCAAGAGAATAGAGGAGAAGGACGCTAAGGTGGTGGTTCGTTCTAGTTCTATGAGAGAACCGATGACCCTAGCTAGCTGATAGTGATGTAACATCTCTTATTAGCAGTGAATCTTTTCTTTCAATTTCCCCTTAATTTTTGGGTGGATTATAGATTTATAGTTTTGATTCTTAGCTCCCCTTTCCTATTTTTACTTTAATTTTGCACAAACGAAAAGGAAAATGGATCAGATCTTGTATTGCATTGTACGCGCGCATGTGTATTCTGTATATAATTCGATGCACACATTTTGGATGTGCTTTGAATGAGAGAAAGTACATAGTTATTTGTACAAGTAGTCGTACGTAGAGTGGTATGTATATTAAATTGCTCAGGGATCAATATGCCAGGGTTTATATATATTCAATATACTCATTATTCCACTTAGATTTTATTCTTCTTAATTTTATGCTGTTTCGCTCTAGCGGTTATACTTATAGGTTAAAATAAGAGAGAGAGGTCATGGAATATTATTCAATTCATGGCATGCTAATTAACAGCTAGGTAGTCGCAGAGAGACATGTATTACTGGTATGACTTGGCTGTAATCAAGGGTGGTCTCATAATTTTCTAATCTTGTCTGCAACTTCAATGAAATTTTCTGGAGCTACAAATTCCGATAGAGGGTACGGTTCGCGGTGCTGGGGCTAGAGACTTGAAATTTTCTTATAATATTTTTAACTCCTCTTGCCATAAAGTGAAGCAATTTGTGAAAATAAAAAAGTATGGATTAATCAACCTTTGATTATTTAGTAAAATTTTCACACAATAAAAATTATTAATTTAAAGGTAATTAGCTCCTTATTTTCTTGCTTTGCAAATTTTCTCAAGCCAAATCATTTTTTAACATTTGCCATTGCTTAATAAACCAACAAAAAAAGTTTTAATTGAAAATGAGATTTTTAAAGGCACTATTCTGATTTCTTAAAAAAGAAAACACTGATTAGAAAAGTTTTTGGTATTATATTTTTGAATTTATCTAATCAGAATTTTAAAAAGGAAAGTATTGTATAAACCAGAGAGATTTTAAAGTTTCTAAAGCATAGAACCCATTTGAAAAAAAAGTTTAATTTAGAAATTTATCTTTTCTTGAATTCTTAACCAGTATCTTTATTGGTTATAAAAACTAAGGGAGTTCATAATCTGGTCTAGCCGACCATCAGGCTTATTAAGTTGGGTTTGGGGCTTTAAATCCAATCCACCTTCGATTGGGTTTAGTTATACATACTTCCAGTTGACTAAACCTTAGTTTAAAAGTCAAATAATATTTTTATAGAAATATTTTTTTATAATAATTAATAAAAAATTATAAGATTTTATAGTTAAATTAATATATGCTACATAATTTGATGTTATGTTTATATTAATATTGTTTTGAAATATATAATGCAAAATACTCTTAAATTTTATTTTATTTGTAATTTTTTATAACTTTATTATATGTAATATTTAAATTATCATATATTATTTGAATGTTGATTTAACTTAGCTGACCCAAACACTAGTGGAGTAAGTGTTATCAAGTCGAGTTTGAATTTCAAAATTTGATTCAATCAAAAAATCACATTAAATTTGGGTTTGGGGACAGGCCGAATGCTATTCATCCCTAAGAAAAACCCTGCCGTTTTTCACTTATTTTCTATTCTTGGTCATTACACGTGCAGAGATTAGTCATCATAATAGGAAATACGTAACCCTAGCTACTTGACAGCTATATACTTAATGCCCGTGGGTCCATTATGTATTCCTCCTCCTCCTCGCAATTTCCCCTGCATGCGTTGGAAAGTAGAAACTCCTGAGTTGGCGCCACAAAGCTGAAAGTTAATGTCTTCTCCCATCCCCTGAACACATGAATTAAAAACTGAAAATAATTAAACGAAATCATGAAGAGGACCTAGATCCAATCTTGACGGCAGTTTCAAACCACTATAAATTCTAGTACAAGAAAAATAATCCTTGTCCTAACGCATCAAGAATGAAAAATGGATAAAAAATAAAAAAATGACAGTAATCATATCAACACATACACACGTTAGCAAGGAAAGACAGAGACGTGCAAGATTTCTCACTTAGTGTAGCTGACCCCCTTTTTCTTCTTGTCATTTGTTCTATTGAAAACCGGAAAGTAAAATTAAAGATTTGCTTGGTTCAGTATATATACTCTATCAATCTTTAAATAATTATTCAATTTTAAATGTGTATTGAAAATAAAAAATAATTAAAAAAATATTAAAATTAAAAATAATTTATTGAAATGTCATTTTTTAATAATCTAATTTTCTTCCTTCTCCTCCAATAGAATTTAACAGAGATATATTGAAAATAAAAAATTAATACTACTTACATTTTAAAAATAAATAATTATTTAAGAATGGATAAAGCATTAATCAAAAGAAATAGTATTAATTGTTTACTATTATGCAAATTAAATTTGCATATTATTATCGATAGTTTGGTTTTGCTACCAAAAACAATAAATTATTCCATATCTTCGAAAAAAAAAATTACTGGAATACATACATATGCATGCATACAATGTTTTCAAAGATATTGAGGGAATCGTTTTAGTTCTGACGTTGCATTATTCATCTTGGATTTTGCCAAGACCTACCACCTAAGACCCATCACGGATGGTGAATTGTCACCTTCTTCTGTTTCTTTGCGCTGTCAGCTGATTCTTGTTATTAAATTGTTACCTTGATTTCAGAGGAAAATGGAAGTTTCTATTCCCCTACTTACAGATCATTCATGTGAAACAAAAACTTTAAAAACATATTACGACCTTCATTTTTTAATAAGTATCCACTTTCACTTATATATACATATTAAAAATAATTAGATAAATTTAAAATTAGATAAATTTAACTGTTTTTACAATACTAATTATCGACTTGGATTGCGAGGGGAAAGCGAGAAATAGTGATTGAAAATTGAAATCGCTATCAAATTTATTTAAATTGGAAAAATATGGAAAAACTCATTTATTTTATAAAATAGTCTTTGAAAAACTAGATAGAGTTAAGGAGTCGGTTATAATCTTAAAAGGGTAAGAACTTAATCATACAGGCACCTCTAATACACTCGCTTAGACGGACCTTAGAAAGTTGTGCAAATTAATTAGAAACCTTTAAATTTTTTTATATATATGAAAAGATAAGGAAAAAAAATATTTACAATGAAACAAATAAATTATAAAAAATTAATTTTGGCTTGACAAGAATTGCCCTCTTACGTATTCTCTGTACATGAGAAACTCAAAGTCACGTAATTCTGTATAAAATAATGTTGGGTTGATTGATTTTATTTTATTTTTTAATTCTTTTTAGAATATAAAATTTCAGCTAAGATATTCTATAATCCAGAATTAATAAGTCGTCACGACTAAATTAATTCTTTGCTCAAAAGGAGAACCATTGATCAGTTACAAATTTAAATTGTTTTTTTATCAACAGGGACAAGAACAATTTTTTTAAATAGAGACACAAACTTTATGGGCCCAAACTTATAACTCAAACAAAAGTATCCATAGGAAATAATAACAACCAAAAACAATGATCAATCAAGGAAATGAAATAATAAAAAAAATTCCACACCTAACATACTTTGATAGCCACACAATAAGGGGGTTAGGGATTTCATTTTCATTTGGGGTTGTAAGCATACAAAGAGAGAGAGGAGGAGGGCAGTAGCCAAGGGAGGAAGGAAGAAGCCATCGCGATGACAAGATGGAGGAAGGAGGAAGCCACTGGTGACTACATGATGATGGTCGCTCGTGGCCTACCGGCTTTGACGAAGAGAGGGCGGCAGCGGGTTCGATGGCCTACGCGCAAGGTGGTAGGAGATCGGGGGCAGGCCGCGATGACGTGAAGCTTGCGATTGTGGTGTGCACAAAGGTAGCATGAGAGGAAAAGGTCGCTGAGCTTCAAATCTTGGAGGCTGACACGATGGAAAGGAAGGACGCCGACGGTTTTTGCACGGTGGTGGCACGACATGTGGCTTATTGCCTCGACACACAGGTGGCCACGAGTGGGGGTACGGTGGCTCACGTCGTGAACATAGGTGGTCGCGAGTAGAGATCCAAACGAGAAGCCGTGGTGGTGAAGGGATGATGATGATGATGGAAGGGAAGAGGACCTGGGTGCCACTTGTCACGACCATACTTGGGCATGTGGGCACGTGTTCGCTGACGGAGGGCGGGCCAGGTGCTCGCTCAGCGAGAACTGCCTGGACGAGTGTTTGCGCAGAAGTCTCGCTAGGCGAGCGGGGCCGATGTCACAGGTGCAAAACGCAGTTTCATTTTAGTGAGCCTCCACCCCTTTTTAAACACCCCACTCGGGTTCCTCTCCATCATTCCGAACCCTATCACTCCCAAACACTCTTCTACTCCCTTCTCACTCAAATCCACTTCATCCTTTCTCCTCCAAAGTGATTAAAGGTGAGATTTTATGGGTTTTTGTTATTCTTTTCCTTCCCATTTCATATCTCGGTAAATGAGTTGTTGTTTGTCTTCATTGTTGTTATGTAGGGTGTTCCCCCAATGTGTTATGGTTATCTTTGAGCAATTTAGAGGTTGTTAGAGTCTAATGTTGAGTTTTATGACTTAATGGAGATATTGGTGTCATTTTCACTCCTCTAGAACGTTGTGGATATTGACATCATTCCTTCCTCCTCTCCAAGTGAGTGGATTTGGAACTTATAACCCTTATGTTAGTCATTAGAGTTAATTTCTTAAATTATGACATAATTGCATGATTTTAGAAAATGTTTCGAAGAGATTAGAGATCCTGATTGGTTTGCTATATTTAACGAAATGATGATTTCCACTAGAGCATGAAATTTATGTTTTAATGCAAACTCATGGGGCCATTATTGTTAAATGATTTATTAAAGAGCTAGAGTATATTTATGATTTGATTTAGAGATTTTTGAAATTTCCATGATGATTTAAAAGTAGAGTATTTATATATTATAGAGTTTTATCTCAGAATAGAGTTTTAGAGAAATGATATGATTTCATGATTTAGAGATTTGACGGTAGTCATAGAAAACAAGTGAATTAATGGTTGGAATCTGATCGTTAACCTTGGTACCAAGTTGTCCTGAGAGGACAATCTCATAAAGTAGAGAACGAAACCTAGTTAGGTGTCCAATTTAGATCCTAAGGGATCATAGAGAGGAGAAATCGTTATGATATGATTGACATGCATAACCAGAGAAATTATATTTTATTATGCAAGACATAACCAAAGATCCATATTTCTCTAGTAGAGTACTGTTATTTATGTTTTCCAGAGATTATTGATGTCTTTCAGAGAATAATTGATTTAAGAACTATTATGTACATGTAATGAAATGATTTCAGAGAAATTGCATTAACTGGTTTTGATGGATTCATATATGTATGATTATTTATTCTCTTGGTTGTCTCATGGGAGGGTTATGGGTACCCCTTATGAGTTTTAGATAAAATCACCCCTTTCCCCTTTCCATTATAGATATTTTAGCTGCTCCGGTCCTTCTTATCCACTTCCTCCCTAGTAGTAGAGAGTTCCAGTTGGTGAGTTTCACTTTAGGATGAAGTACTCTTTTTGCATTTTGATTAGAGATAGAGTGTTCTAGTGTACATGACGGAGGGTCCCAGACCATAAAGATAGAGTGCATTGATTCATCATGATTATTTTGTATTTACATGATTAGTTTTCATTTATATTTTTGTATAGAGATTAACTCATATTTTTTAGTCAAAGAGATATGTTCAAAGTTTGAGAAATGATTTATTTTCTAACTTCAAAGAACTATGCTAGAGTTAATTATGATATATAATTGATGATGATTATGTTTTCAAAGAGCCAAAGGTATATTGGAGATGGAAATGATGTTTTATAAACAGATTTAATATTAAATATGCATATAAAGAGACTCAAAGGTCACGAAGCTTACGTGGGAATGAGGATTCCCCACATGTCGATCATGTGCCCAAGTAGGGTCGTGACACCGTTGGTGGCGTGGTGGTGACACCTAGCTTCCTTTCTGTTTTTGATTCTTTCCTTTTTTTTTTTGATAAATTGAGAACTATATTTGACTCTGATTTGGGATTGAGACTTTTGTTGTTATGGACGTTGATGATAATTTGTTTTGGTCTTGTTTGGCTAAATGATTGGGTCTTGTATGGTTAGATTTTGGTTTTGGTTGGGATTTATTGTTGTGACTTGACAACTTTGGGTTTATGGTTTTGTGGATATTGCTTGCTTGGGTGATGGAATGGGGTTGGCGTAATACCCTAGTTTTAAATAAAAAAGTTAGAAAATTTTTTAAACCAAGAAGGTACTAGTTACCCTTATTTGTCATTCTAGATCCTTAATTTCACTTAGTCTAGACCCTACATGCCTTTAGAGGCTATATAATAGAACCATTTTCTTGGGATAAAAAATCCCATAATTGTTCTCTAAGAAAAATAAGTTAAAGAATGATTTTTAATTAATTTTATGAAACCTTTAAATATTTTATTTAGCCTACAAGTTTATAAAATCATAAGAATTTTCGAATTTGAACTAAAACTCAAAATTTGAATTTTTGATTTGTTAGGATTTTGATTTTTCTAATATTTTATTTGAATCAAAATATGATGTATTTCCTTATTTACATTTATGTTTTAAAGTTAATAAAGAGTAAAAGAAATGAGATAAGGGAGTATTAGACAAACAGTCCAATACATACCAATATTTGACCTCCTGGAGACCGTCTAGTGGTCAGAGAAGTAAGGTGTAACGCTAGGTAGGAGACCGCCTCAGGTTATGTACCGCCTAGACGGTTAACAATTTTATAAAAACCCCGTTTCAGGTTCCATAACACTCTCACACGACCTTTCCACCTACAAACACTAGAAAACTCACCCTCTCACATCTCTTTACCCTCCAAACTCCATTTTCTTCCACTTTCTCTCAAATCTAGCTTGAATCTTTCATCCTTCAAGCTTAAGGTATGTTTAGTTTATGATTTTTGCCTCCTATTCTCCTTATTTCTTATGTTCTTGGGGTTTTTCCATGGTTTCTATGTTTTGATGTTTCTTCACCTTGGATGAGGTGAAGTTGAAGTATCTAAAGATTGATTTAGGGTTCTATTGATTCCATGGCACATATTGGTGTCATTTTTCTAGAGTTCTGCTTAGTGTTGTTTTTGTAAATTTCACCCCTCTAGATGAGTGGGTTGGCATATGTGATCTCGATGTTGTGTATTAGAATTATTTTCATAAAGATATCATTTATTGCTTGGGTTTAGATATTTTTGCATATTTCTACAAAGAAGTTTGAGGTTATTATTGGTTGGTATGTTTTAAATTGCTGATTTTAAAGCATGAGACTTGTTTTTGATAAAAATCATGGAACCATGTTTCTTTGAACTGATTTTATGTAGAATTGATAATATATGTAATTGTTAGAGGCTTTTATGATTATTTCAATGGATTCTGGAATTAATGTATACATTTGATATAGTTTTATAACCAGATATGTAGTTTAGAGATGAGAATAGAATTGTGATTGTAAAACTTTACTATTTTGAAAATATGATATTAAGTTTTCTAGTTATGAACAACTTGATAGTTGAACGATGGTTTGGATGATTAACTAAAATGTTTAAAGTATGAATCTTCATGAGATTCATAACAATTGACGACTACATATTATGTGGACTTTAGAAATCACAATGTCTATAAAGGGTGATCCCTTTGACATAATTTTATAGCCATAGTTATGCTAAGGTTAACTGTTAGAATTGGATATATTTAGAGTTCACAGAGAATTAAAAGGTTTTGACACGTTGTTGAAATGAGTTTACATAGAGCTAGATTTTGAATATGAATGTTTAAAGATGTTGCAATAATTATATGAATTTCAAAACTATTGATTTATATGCTAGAGCTTGTGAACTCTAGGGTAGAAGAATTTATGAGATCCAGAGAAAAGATTTAGATTTCTGATTGAGCTTGGACAGTAGTCATAGAGAAACGCTTGCGCAACAGTTAATCCGTTAACCTTGGTACCAAGTAGCCCGAGCCAGAGACTTCAAAGAAATTATTGTCACACTAGGGAAGGTGATACGTAACAGCCAAATATGACCGAAGATTTATATCCAGAGTTTTGTTACATCACAAACATTGTGCATAACTGAGCAGAGATTATTGTTTCTCTAGGAGCTACTACATTATGAGTTTATTTAATATCAGGTATAAAAGTGAATTGAGAAAATGGTTTGAATTTGTAAAATGATGAATTGAATATATATATATATATATATATATATATACACACACACACACACACACACACACACTGTGTAAGACTTGTGAGTATTATTAATGTTATTACAATATTTTGCATGGTTTCTTTGGTGTCCCATGGAAGGGGATTTTAGGTGAGGACTCACTCATTGAGTTTTTGAATAAAAACTCACCCTTCTCCTTCTTCTCTATTAAGATATAAGAGTTGCTACAAATTCCTTATAGCCACCGTCCTCCCAACAATAGAGTTTAGCCAATAAGCTTCACTGGAGTGAAGCATTCTGGTTTTGTTTAGAGTGCTAGGACAATGGGGCATCGGATCTCTAGATCATATTTTGCATTTTATGTACCAGGATAGTATGTTCTTGTTTGGTGTTTAATGACTTATCTATATCAAATTCATGGACATTTTGGAACAGAGAGCTTATAATTATATGTTGTATTATGATTTCAAACCTTAGAGATAGACTATGACGTTTAAGATTTGAGTAATTTAACTATTTTGAATTGGAAGAACATGTGATTTGTATGTAGAAAAAGAAGCTTTGTTTTGGATGATTTTATAAGTTCCTGTGTATATAGAGCAACAGGTCATGAGACTGAGGTGAGAACGGATTTTCACGTGGTTACGTGCCCAGAAGGTTGTGAAGTTAGTTTGTTTTGTTTGCTATCAGGGATATGGATTGGGAATATGGTTTGGTTTTTGCTTGTTTATGGCTCGGTGGACATTGTGTCTGCTTGAGTCAAGAATGGTGATTTGAGAGCCCCCTCTTCTATGAATTCTAATCTTCTTTATACACAATTATGGATTGAATTTTTCAAACATAGTAAGTGATCTGATTGAAGAATTTTTCTCCAATTCATGCTGATTTTATAGGATTTGCTTGACTTCATACATCTCTATTTCTTAAATTTGCGTTGTTTGTTTGGCGATCTTCTTTCTATTGGACGTTCTTGCTGATCGCACCGCTTCTTCTTTGTCTTTTGTTCAAGAGGGAAAACAATACTCCTCCTTTTTTTATATATATAAAGGAAAATGACAAAAATGAGATCGTTGGTGCTTTTTTCTTTTTCTTTTTTTTAAAAATAGAATTGAAATTGGTGCGCACCAAAATCAACGCTGTCATCATTTCTCTCATTTTCTTTTTTTTTTCAGACAAAATTGAAATCAATGTACAAAGTGTCTTTTTTTTTTCTATCAAAATGCAAAACAAAAATAAAATGCACTTAACACTCATGTAATAAAAGAAATTCAGTAAAAGAAATGAACAAATAAAAAAGGAAAAATTTAAAAATTTTCTCAAGGTAAAAAATGACGACAACTCTCTCTTTTTTTTTACTAAATAATGTAAAATTTATGGATTAAAAGTGATAATGAGCATTATTTACAAATTATGAAAATATGTCAATTTTTTGGTTTTTTGTCTTATGGGCGAAAATTGGGTGTTCCCACTAAGCTTACCACCTACTTCAACGCTACCTCTCTATCTCTCTCATAAGGGTATTAAGGGAAAAAAATAATCAATGTCGTCTACAATTCTTAAAAGAAGATAATAATAGAAAAATAGAATTTTATAGATAGACATTTATTAGAGGACATAGATAATAGATGAAATGAACTGAAAAATATAGGGTTTAGTGTTTAGCTACCAGTCATCAATGCTTTGTGCCTTTAAGCCTGGAGAACAAGGTCGTAGGATGCAACCACCTAATAACAAGCCACAAATAATCCTCACCTACTTTAACTTTAGAAATATTGTATCTCTAGTGTTAAGAAAAATGGATAATTATTTAACGAGACATAATAAAGTATTATTGAAATTTTGTACTCGACTTTTGATTCATAGTATAAATGTGTTTTTGTTTTTCTAACTAGAGAAAATATTTGTTGTTTGTTTTTTGGTTAATGATTCTCTTATGTATGATGTATCTGATTATTCTATCTTCCAAGATTTTATGTTAAAAAGCATCTTGCTCTATTTTTTTTTCTTCTACCCTTTTGTTTTTGTCAAACTTCTACGTTATTCCCCCATTTTTTTTGGTCATTATTTCTCCTTTTTTTCTGTTCATGAGGGGAAAAGGGGATTGGAGTCCAAAGATCGAACTCGTGATCATTCATCTTTATAAATTATTTGAAGGAATAATTATCCTGACCTCCTATGAACAGTTCATAATTATAACTTATACTCTCTTTGAAAAGTGTTACTACCTACAAGTAAGGATCCAATTCATAGGCCAATTTCATATTATGCAAGCCCAAGTAGAAGCCCAAGTCACGACCCTATATCACAAATTAAGCCCAAGATGACCCAAAAGTCAGAGAACCCATTACGCTAGTCTCGCATTACGAATGTGCTATCTAAGTTTCAAGCTTATCTTGCATTAAGGCACAGGAATCCACGATCCCCACAACGTGGAATCATGCTCCAAGCCTATTAACCATAAACCGAATGTGAGATAGTGATAACGGGTATTGAGCTTCCCTGTTTAAGGGGTAATCCAAGAGGGAACAGGTATGCATTCAAACTCATACACTCAACATAACCTTAAACCACTATTGATATCCTTGGTGGAGTCCTTGTAGGTATCTCCCACCTCCCCTCTAACACGTATAAAGGCGAGGGGAAAAGAAGGCTATGTTGTGTTTGTTTCAACTCTTCATATAACCTCCTATCTTATACTCTGTTACAAAAATTACTTTCTTACTTTACCTTTTTTCTACTACACACAACAGACCATTAATTTGTTTGAGAAACTAAATCGACATAATCTTAGACTAGGAAATGAGCAAGCAAGAATTTTTGAATAATACTCGTGTATTGAATTTAAAGACTGTGGAAATGTGAGTGAAATCTATGAATAGAATTACATGAGAATTAAAATAAATGGGGCTACCACCAACAATGAAAATGATAGAAAATATGAACACCCTTCCTTAAAGTTCAGGGAAAGAATTCCAAAGTACCCACAAAATATCTTAGTGTGTGTTTGGATGGAGCAATTATATGTAAAATGTAATTTTTGGAAGGATTTAAAATTTACCATGATAAAATGTCATGTTTGGATATTCACTTAAAAGAAATTGGAGAATTCAAAGAATTTTTAAGAAGGATTTTATCTACCTAAAATAGAGGATTTTAATTTCCATCTATAGAGAGAAAATTTTGGAAATTTCTACACGCACAAGTATATATTTTTTTTTTCATTTTGGTAAGTTTCACTTTTATTATATTGCATTACAATTGCTTTATATTTATGACATTTTTGTTTAATGTTATTTTTAATTTATTTTGTTGCATTTTAAATTTTTTGATATTCAGTTTATATTACATGATATTATATTTATGTATCATTCCATTTTATTTGTATAACAATTAAATTTTATAATTCAAATTTAAAATATTTTGTGAATGAAATTTAAGATAATTTATGAAATATAAACTCATTATAATTGATTTTAGATAGGTTGAATTTAGATTATTAATAAAAAGGTATTTTTAAAAAATATATATTATATCTTTTAAATAAAATATGTTAAAATCAAAATAATATAATTACTTTACTCAAACAAAATATTTTACAAATGGAAGAAATGTAATTGTCTATCAAAATAAAAAATTTTAAAATTGAAGGGAATTTAATTAAAATATTTTAACTTCCTAACATTTTAAATTTCCCTATATTTTAAAAATACTACATCTAAACGCACACTTTCCTTCCACAATAACAAACTTTCTTTCCCTTTTATTTACTAGTACACTACTGCCTAACAAACTCGCCAGACCAGCAATTTTTCCCCTCTCCTTTCCTCAGCCTTGCTAACGCACATAATCTTTCAGCCACGCTGGGGTAGCTCTGTCTCTTTTGGGCCTTGCTTCTAGGTCCGCTTTTGAAGTGGATAGTCCGCTCCGCTCTTCTCCCTCTTCTTCATTAGCTATTGGGCTGATTGGGGTGATTGGGCCAGCTTTTTCACTATCAGTTATTGGGCTCGTATCCCATAACATTCTTAGTAGACAAGAAGAAAAGGTCATTTTCAAATGATAAGGACGTTGCGTGTAATTACCTTTTCCAAAAAATAAATCATGAACTACGTTTAACTCTGAATATATCTCTGTTTGCCAAAAACAGGCAAGGGGTGTTAGTAACTCAAGTTAATTTGTAAGCTTCTGGTGCACGTTTGAATGGAGGAAAAGGTGAGAGAATATAATTATACCGTAATAAGTTAACGGCAGTCTGATATCGAATAAGTTAGTAGTAGTTAACTGTTATTGTTAGCATAAGTGAGGAGTTTAACATTCACCCATGCACATCCTGTTGCTGATGGCATTGTTCTATATGCTCATATAGATCAGAGTTCGTGATTGCAAAGTGAGATACACTTCAATTCTAACTGCATCTTAACTTAACCAAAAAAGAAAGCACCTTAACTAAGCAAACAATAAAATAGCTCTCCGTAGTGGAAGATCACAATTGTTACCATCATCAATAATTTCCAATTTGACGTGATGATTAGCGGGAGTTTTTAAATGCACGAGAAGTACGTTGGTGTAGTTGATGCGCCACACATATTTTCATTCCACGGGTACAATGATATTAAAGTGGTTAATCAGTGGTTGCTTATGCCCCCATCTTCCTATCGTGCGCATTTACGTTCACATTCTTCCAAATTCCAAGTCGTGTTGATCGCTCATTTCATTAGCGGCTTCCTATTCATTCTCAACCAAAATGCTAAACCTTCGTTGTTGCCACTTAAATTGCCGATGCAATGATTCAAGGTCCAGCCCAAAATCCGGAGAAAATGACAACGTTACGGTTCTTTTTGTTACATTTCATTCATACCTACTACCAAGTCTCCTTTAATTAATTACCATCATCAAGCTTGTTAATGTTGTTATTTGGTGTTTAAACTCGAACTGGGGAGGAAGCTGAATTCTTATTGTTAGGACTACCATCACCTAAAAGTTTGATGTCTTTTTAATTTTGATTGTTGAAAATTCAAACTCATAGACATATACCTAGAATTAGCTTAATATTTTGAGCAGTGAAAATTAAAAATTCAAAGATTTGTTAACGATCCTATTTTCAATAGGAATAGTTATTTGAGCATCCGTTTTTAAGATATAAACTTAATCACATACAAAAGGAGTGTTGGAGTGGCATAAAAAAAATATAGGAAAAAAAATGGTGAACTCCACCTTTGATTCTTGGATGTTTCATACAGTTCATTTATCATATCAAAATAACATAACTCATCTTTAATTTTACGTTATAAAAAGTACACAGAGTATATATATATATATATATAAAAGCAATTCGTTTTCTGTTTAATTTATACAAGGAAGGTGAGGGAAATTGTAAAACCAGGCAAAGGTTGGAACCATGAGGGATCTTGCCAACAGTTTGATGAAGTTAACATCCATTTTAGCATAGATTTTAAGAAGATTAACATTCGTTTTACCATATCAAAAACCCCTCCATTCTTTTTAGGTATAAGTGTGTAACCATTTTAATTTTCTCCATAAATGTCAGTTGACGTACTCAATATCCAATCAACTTATTCAACTTATATTCTGCCCTAATCATTTGTCTCTTCTTAACACCTTCAAGCAGTCAATTATTAAACCTCTTGAGAGTTAGAAATCAAGAATGCAGTATATTTTTTTAGATATTGTCTGCGACACACCTAGTGAAGCATTGTACCACACATAAGTCATTTAGTTATTTATAAGGATTAACTCTTTAAAGTGAAGAGATTGATAAAGTATATAGTGAGATCGCACATAATGCATATATGATGGAAGTTCTGATTCAAGAATGAATAACCTCTCACTTATACATTTTACCAACCTTCATTTTAAAAGATAATCCTATTTATAAAGTGTAGTTAAATGTTGAAAATTCGGACTAATTTTATTCACTATATTTTTCAAAGCATTTAATTATACTTTATAAATATATTAAATACCAAATGTGTAATGTACCACACCTCACCTATTTTATCGGAGCTTAAGATATTTTCTAACTCAATAACTTCAATATCCTAATCCTAGCATTATAAAACCAAAGCCTATTCTCTGAGTGGCCAGACTTTTGATCCGGTGGATCAGACTCTCTGATTTCTGATTCAACTTAACTGAGCTCAATAAACCTAGTCATTTAAGACAAGTATTGGTCCGGTCCAATTGAATGTTTTCTGAACGATTAACTTAGTAGAATACAATAATATGTTATTGAAATATCATTATAACAGAATGTGACTAATGATAAGATTCTCTTCACAAATCATTGTCTCACGAAAAATGAATGACACGTGTACTTCTTGTAGCATCTGCGATGTGATGCCTTACCTAAAAACCAATCCAACAGTAACATTACCAAAAAAAAAAAAAAAAAAGGAACTCTAGGAAACACACAGAATATACAGGTTCGATTTGAACCGTATAATATCAATTTTTATGCGAATTTCATGTGCAGAGTGCAGACAATGAGAATTGAGAAAAGATCAAATAAAAAAAGTATGAGTAAATTAAAAAGAAAAATGCTGCTACAATCACGTGGAAGGGCGATTGAGAAGAGTCACAGTTGCGTGCTACACACATCCTTTTACATTTTTGTGTGTACATATATCATACATCATCTCCCCAAGCTGTACAATGTCAATGGCCGAATCACGTACACGGTACACTCCACCTGGGTCATCCTGCTGAGATATGATTCCCTTCCGCAGCTACATTTTTTCGCGAGACATAGCAGCTGAAAGAATTTACATGTTTTGTTTAATTTTTGAAATCTTATATTGGTAATTGTTTTTTTTACATGATCATTTAGTCAAAAATTGACATGCCTTCTAAAAATTTTAATCATAACATATAATTAGCTTAAAAATTGTTATATGATGATATATAATTTACGATTTAATTGATATGCTCTATGTGTAAATTTTTTTTAGGTATCATTCAATCATGTATTTGGACAAAGTTATAATAGTTAACTTTTACCCTATTATTTGAAAAGTTGTTAGATGAAATATTTTGATTGGACAACAAAGTAAAATTATTTTACACTATTAGTGCATCAAAATTAAACTCTATAATTAGTTAGTTGATAATGTATCAAACTTCAAATTAATGGTGTGTTTTTTAGGGGATAAATTAATAGTACATTAAAATTAACCTTATCAGGTATAGTGATAATATCATCATTTGAATGACATTATCCATTTCATTTTTAAAACATTCTCAATAAAAGAAGAATAGTTAGAAGTAAACCTATTTACTAGCAAAACACTTGTTGTCATCAGGAAATAATGTAATCACTTCATTCGCACGTCAGAGTTTATAATTCTGTTCATTCGTTGTCTCACTTTACTTTCATCCATACCGAATTGAAAAGATTAAGATAATGAAATCATTGGAAAAAGAAAAGAAAAGAAGGTTATTGATGAAAAAAAAAAAAACTGTTAGCAAAGTGGGTGGATCCCGCACAAGATCTTCAAACTAAAGGAATTCACTGAGACAGAATTAGTTGTGAAATGGAATTACTGATAAAATATTTTGATAATTTTAAGAGCACGATAAATCTCATCACTTTCAAGTATATTTTTTCATAAAATTATACATATAGCATAATCTCAACCATTAATTAATTACTTACAAGATAAATAACAACATCTTAATTGAGGGTATCCAGATAATCCCTAAAAGAAGGTATAAAGCGATGGAAGTGTATATACTATGTTTTGTATAGTTGAAACAAACAAGAATGAAGGAGTGCCACGAAAAGCGAGTAGAGGGGAAGGTGGCAGATTGCACGACATCGAAAGAAAGGTAAGGGCAGGGCGAAACAGAAAACATCACACAGCACCGCTATTATATCTATTCCCCTCTGACCTTTCAATGCAAGACATTAGCAAGGCACTGAGAGAGTCCTAGGTTCTCTCTCTGATCACACACACACAAACACAAAACAAGTGTATAGTTTATTGCTGAAAATCTAGTATACAACACACATATATATATATACACCCAGTCTCTCATCCTTATTAAGAAATGTGTTATCGTAGTTATGGTTTGAGTGAAGAGAGAAAAGGCGGCGTCAACAATAACTCTGGTGAAACCGGAGGACAAACAGCACCAGCAATGGCAACAATAATGCAGAGGCGCAGGATTGTTCCATTGGGCATGCTGAGAATGTTACTAGCTGCCACCATATGTTTCTCAGCTTTTACCTCTTTCTTACTTGTTCAGGTTCACGTTCACGTTACCCCTTCTCCCCTCATCACAACTACCTCCATGACTTCCACAAGGTTTGTGTCTCATTCGTCTTATTCTTTCTCTCTTATTTACTGCTTTGTTTGGATACAAACTATTAAAAAATATAAAGTTTTTCTTCTAAATTGTTTACTTGGGTTATTAGATAGATTTTTCTGGGAATTCCCGTGATCTTCTATAACAGTAGTTATTACGTGCCAATTACTATTTTTGATTTACTCACTCTTTTTTATTATTATTTTTATTTTTGTTATTTATGCGCTAAGAATGAGCCTATTTTGGGGTTCCTTTTTGAAAGGTTTCAATTTTTCAGCTTTTTGTTGACTTGAAGAAGATTGCCATTAATTACTGCGCTTACGAATATAGGAAGTATGGGAGTTTGTGTTGTCGACCTTGGTTTATGCTTTTCTGTAGGATTTTTATCGGAATATTATATTTTGGAAAGTTTCTTATTTGTGTTGAATGTTGATCCTTTATGGCTTAGAGATCAAAATTCAATTTTTTTTCTGCTTCTAATTTTTTGGCACAATTTCAAAATTTGACAGTCTCATGATCCGCAAAGCTGGACGCAAGAGGTCGCTCCGCCGAATTTATCCAAGGCTCCACCTGCTGCTCCCAAGGTTTAATTCTGCCATCACCCTTATAACTGATTTTTTGTTTTTTCATCCGATCTGTTTGGGTGCTGAGAATGTGATTAAGAAACTAAACACACTGGAAAGTGATCCTAATAACCATAAAAAGAATGCATTATTTGAAAGCAAAAGGGTTAACCTTACTCATTCCAGTTGCCTATTTGAGTGAGTTGAAAACCATTTTAATTGCAAACGCATGTATTTTCAATTTTATATTCGTTGGCGTCTCTCATTCTGTTTCCCGCCAACCCAGCAGAGAATTTATTCATTGTTGCTTTTCTCTTGATTCTGTTCACTGCTGATGTTTATGAATCTCATCTAGTTGTATAATCATAGGACTTATCTTTAGTTTTGGTGATTCACAGCTACGTTAGGGGTGCCATGTATCTTGGTGGATGTTGTAAATTATGCACAGCAATTTTGCACCTTCTTCAGTGTTTTGACTCCTTCAGTTTTGACTTTTGACAGTTGAATGATTCAAGTGAGGATTCAGATTATGAGAAACTGTGGAAGCCTCCGCCAAATCATGGGTTTCTGCCCTGTACAAAGCCTACTCCTAATTACAAGAGTGAGAAACCTACACTTATGTTGCAAGTTGTAAGTACGATTATTATTATTATTATTTTTCAAGTACCTAACTGATGCACTAAATGTTTATCCAGCTCCTGCCAAGTCGCGAGGTTACCTCTTAGTTCATACTAATGGCGGGCTTAACCAGATGCGTACTGGGGTCTGATTTCTATCTCTTTTATTAGCTCTAAAGTGAAATTTTTTGTTTGTGTCAACTTATTCGATGTTGAGTTTTTATCCTGCTTACTTGGTTTTTCTTAGATTTCAGGCAGTTATCCACCTTCAGTTTAGTTGCTGAGAAAACATTGCAGAAAATAGGGCTAAAATGCTTGATTGCTGACAAAATCTATATTTGTCAATTTTGGATGTTATTTTTAGCCTGTATTGTTAGATGCTAAAGATTTGTTTCTTTTACTACAGATATGTGATATGATAGCTGTTGCTCGTATCATAAATGCTACTCTTGTAATTCCAGAACTTGATAAAAACTCATTTTGGAAGGACAATAGGTAACTGTTTAAATTATGATTTTTATTTTTTCAATTGAAGTTCCCCTCTTTTTTGGATTTTAGTTAATTAGATTTTATAGTCTCTTGTTTGTTTTGCAGCAATTTCTCTGATATCTTTGATGAAGAGTGGTTCATTAATTCTCTAGCTAATGACGTAAAAATCATTAAGAAGCTTCCCAAAAAACTTGTTAATGCAACCAAAATGGTCATGCAGTTCAAAAGCTGGTCTGGTATGGAATACTATGAGAATGACATTGCTTCCATGTGGGATTATTACAAAGTATGTAGTCTCTGGTTGCAATATGTTGGTATATACAGTTCTATGTTATTATTCATCCATTTACCTTATTTTCTAACATACTGTGCTATTATCCTATTATTGAAAACCTCTTTAGGTTATTCGAGCTTCCAAATCCGATTCTCGATTAGCAAATAACAAACTACCTTCGGATATTCAGAAGCTTCGCTGCCGTGCTTGTTATGAAGCTCTTCGTTTCTCTCCTCGTATTGAACGAATGGGAAAAGTATATACATAGATGTTCACTCTTATTGGCTTTTTGTTTGCTATCTCCTACTCTGTCCATTTCTTTAGGGAGGTTTTTATTTATGTAGATTTTGGTGTCCTTGTAGATTTTGGTGGAGAGGATGAGGTCATTTGGTCCATATATCGCATTACATTTACGTTATGAGAAAGATATGCTTGCATTTAGCGGGTGCACACATGATTTATCTATAGCTGAGGTTGAAGAGCTAAGGATTATCAGGTGTGGACTATGGATTCTTCAAAATGATTATATGAATCTCATGTCTTTTCCTGTTGTTGATGTTTGAAAATTATTATCTTGTACAAAACTTGCAGAGAGAACACTTCATATTGGAAAAGAAAGTACATTAATCCAACAGAAGAGAGGTCAAAAGGGTTTTGCCCCTTAACTCCAAAAGAAGTTGGAATTTTTCTTACTGCTCTTGGATACCCGTCAAACACTCCAATATATATTGCTGCTGGGGAGATATATGGGGGTGAGTCCCATATGACTGAGCTGCAATCACGCTATCCATTGTTAATGAGCAAGGTAGGGAATGCAATATTTTGTTCCTGTGTGTTGGTGGAGTTTGATACTTTGATTAAGCTTCGTTTGAACATAGGAGTAATAGCAGTCATATAAGAAAACACAGATATCTTGTTGAATAGCCTACCTATAACTAATTTCAGGAGAAATTGGGATCCATTGAGGAGCTTGAACCTTTCCATAATCATGCATCTCAAATGGCTGCTCTTGACTATATTGTGTCGGTTGAAAGTGATGTATTTCTACATTCTTACCCGGGAAACATGGCAAGGGCTGTTGAAGGTCATCGTCGTTTTCTTGGGCGTGGAAGAACAATATCTCCAGACAGGTAAAGTTGTCTCTTCAGCAGATAAAGTTTTATTAGTCTTTAAATTTTTCTTGATGTTAACCTTTCCTGTTCATCCATTGCAGAACTCATCTGGTTATCCTTTCTTCTTTAATCAGGAAAGCCCTTGTTCATCTGTTTGATAAACTGGCAAATGGAAAAATGACTGAGGGGAAAAATCTATCAGATAAAGTTATTGATCTCCACAAAGGACGGTAAGTGATTGGCAAAACATTGAAGTATATGTTAAGTAATTCTGTGGGTGTTAGATATGCATATTTTTAAGGTTCTTTCAGTCAGATAACATATGTCTCTGGTTCCCTCCTTCTTCCATTTTTAATATGGTTCTTAAAATTCCATTATTATCATTGTTATTCCTTGAAAATCTCCTCCAAGGCTTATTCATCGAGTTTTTTTTTTTTTTTTCTCATTTGCATTCAATGAGTTTAATCCCAACTGGCTTCATGGCATCTATTTACTTCAACTTGTGACATGGTAAAATCTAGATCTCAAGTATTAGTAGCCAAACACCACTGGGCCAGTGTTGCACCAGGGATTGGGAATATTATTAGCTTGACATGGTATGAAGCCTAATGTCTGGGGATCGGCATCACCTTTCAGAACATGAGATTTGAAGCTGTTTGGGGCATGTTCTCAATTTTTAATTGTTATGATATGGAATCAAAGGGAAAACCTTTATTTATTTGCCTTTTTTCTTTTTTTTTTGGTTATGTTGTTGGGCAGGCTAGGCATATTCAGGAAGAGAAAAGGGCCTATTTCAGGAACAAAGGGCTTGGACAGGTTTCGCTCAGAAGAAACATTTTATGCAAATCCTTTACCTGATTGTCTATGTCAGACAGAATCACCAACTGTAAGTGCATCTTACATTGTTAGGTAGGTAGATCAGATGTTGTAAGAAAGGATGGCACATGCATCGTCCTTCAGTCCACGATTTAGGCGTGGTGGCAGATTGTATATATCGATAAGGGGGAAAAAAAGAAAAAAGGAAAAAAGAGGAAAGGAAAAATAAAATATAAAAAAGAAAGCCAGGTGGGGAATGTGGTATACAAAATTAAGGATGTATTAGGATATCTAGGTCGGTCTTCTGAAAGAAGACAGGTGGCATTCATTCACTCAGTTAACAAATAATTATCAAAGAGAAGTGGATCCTTCATTGATTTTTCACATTTGAGAAAATATCCTACAAAACGCACGAAACCCCATTTCTTATTCCTTGGGCCCGCCCAAAATATGAAGCATTTTTTATTTTACTCGTGTCATATGTTAATTGTCCTTCTTTGCCCTACAAACGGTTGGTGGTGGTGGAACTTGATCAAGAAATTTTATTCACAAAGGAAATGTACATACCAAGCTTCCATAGGTGGCATAGCCCCAGATAAAGGAGTTAAAATGTTATGGGATCAACGTTTGTCGTTAAAATGCACATTTCATAGTAAAATTTGTGGCTACATTAACAAAAATATATTTGATATCTTCGAAAAATGAATATGATGATATGTTTAAAGAGAAATGATAAATGATCACTACCACATTTACACCTACACTAAGTTAAAAGTAACCAATATGCAAACTAAATCAAAGTGTAAAAAATTTTTACATACTGATTTATAACTTTTTGCATTTTGATTTATAACATTTTACATATGATTTACAACTTTTTACATACTATTTATAACTTTTAACTTAGTGTAAATATATGGTATAAGTGTGATGATGGTTGCATATCACTCCTCATGTTTAAATTAGAGTTCTTATATATATCATCGTAAAACTAACCACTTAAATATTGCAACTTACATTGATAAAATTGCTTGAACTCTTCGAGTCATTCTCACATACTCACGGAGGTAAAAATGCTTCCTCCATAGGTATTTTGGCTCTTAGTTTTTTATGTGAAAAAGAGAGGAAAAAATAAGAGTGAGAGAAGATTTAAAGGTGGATATGTATTGTGGAAGAAAAAATGATTTACCCCATGAGTATCTAAGAATTTTCCGAACTCATCTATCACCACAATCTAAAGCCGCCACAGCAAAATCCTTCAAATAGATGCAAATGTAGTGATCCATCGTATCATGATTTTCTAGAGATGACACTACGCCCACCCATGAAGGGCCTCAAGGGCTCAGGGATAAGAATAGATCCATCTTCTTGCTGGTAGTTCTCAAGCAAACATATAATCATCCGTGGTACTGCACAAGCTGTTGCATTTAATGTGTGAACAAACTGTGGTGGAGCAAGATTGCCTTTAGATTTTTTTGCACTTGTGACTGGTGGTGCCTCTGATGGGCGATACCGGATTCCCAACCGACGGCTTTGATAGTCTGTGCAATTCGATGCACTTGAGATCTGCCATAGCATCATACATTAGGAGGAAAGAAGGTTCAGCACATTATATCAAAAGCCGCATGATTTTTGCAAAAAGGAAATAGCATGAAGTTGTTTCTCCAAGTGTGGTTAAAGCTTCACTACATATTATTAACAAGTAACAAAAGAAAATGCAGTTCCCCCTGGTGTAAGCAGCCATTGCAGCTGTATTTTAGATGATTTACTAATATGATTATGAACATGAAAAATCAGCAATCTTAGCCCAAGTAGACATAAAAAAGTGTGCAGATTTGTCTTCAGATAGAAAGGGAAAGTGTTTTGCAGTACCTCACCAAACCGTTCTAAACCAGGCATCCATGCCTCGACGAAATTTACGGTAAGCAGGTGCACCTGATCATGCGAGGCCATATCCAAAATTCTGCAGGAAAACTCACAATCATAATAAATTAAGTGAACCATGGTTAAAAATGTAGAAAGGATGTACTTAGTTCTAATTAGCAAGTCTCACTTAAAATGTAACCCTAGGGATGAGAAGATGTCTTCTTCAATTTTAATAAGCTCTTCGTGGAAATGTTCGCTCTCTTCGGGCGGCAGAATATAAACATTTCAACCTTGCTGAACTGGTGAACTCGATAAAGACCCCTGCTCAATATTAATCATAATCAAGAAAATTAGAAGAACTACATTATAAACATTAACACTGGCATGTATGCAAACATAAGCAACAAAAGCAGAAGCATTTTTGATAGTTCAAATTTCCCATCATATTAAAAGGTTGACCATAATAAAGGATTTAAAATTCAGGATCAAATCAATAACTAGGAAGTAGGAACATCAAATGGCCAAATCTATACAATTAATTACCTTGTTGCAGTGCCAGCAGCACCTGCCTCAGTGCGGAAGCAATGAGAAAATGCTACATATTTCAAGGGTAACAACGTGTCAGAAGTATGGAATCCATATGAAGGCCCCCAACAGGAATCTCTGCAGTGCCGATGAGGCATTGGTCACTATTCTCGATGGAATAAACCTGTACAACAATGGCATGAAACATCCAAAGAAACTAGGAACTTCAACCAGAAAAATAGAATCATGGAAAAAGAGCAACTATTGGGGAAAATTCAATGATTGTTGCAATGCTTTTACTCCATAATTAGGTTGGACCCTATTGTGATTATTGTTATAAGATCAACTAATTTATAGGTCTCGTGCCCAGTAAAATTTAAAACAAGATAAAGATGGAAGGACTAAAAGACACATATTCTGTTGACAGCACACAAACTACCTGACTCAATCAAAATTGTTGCCAAGACATGTTTGTTATAAGCTGAGTATCTCATGTCCATGATCATGAACCCCAAATGATAGTTTGTTAACAATTGGCAAAGAAAACAATGTCTAAGAAATACACACTCACAAACCTGTGTATTGTTTCCACGAGGTTGGAACCCACATTTTTCAACAACAGAGGACCGTACAAGTTCAGGCGTTATTAATGGAGTAAAGCCTCTCTTCATCACTTCGGAGAGTGTCCAATTTACAAGGGCCATCTCTAACAAAACTGCTTCATTTTTTAGGTAGTAGAACTTTGACCCACTGACCTGTGAAGTAGCATGTTAGATGCATTGGAGACTGAACAGCAGCCAAAAGCCAATTATATTTGTGTTCTTTTTGAGACCCAAACTTCAAAATTTCGTTTACAATAAAAGATAAGAAATAAATTATTATCAAGTCAGCACTTCAAATGAGGTCTTCCAATAACATCATATACAAGAACAATGATAGACAGAAGCATTTAATGACAGAAAATTAAGGCTTCTTCAAGCTAAAATCATATGAATTATGAAAACCCATCTCTGGCTACTTTCACATAAGATAATATGCTGCCCCCAAGGCATGCCTGCATTTCCTAGCAAATAGCAAGAGTACTAAGTAAACAGATTCCAACACCTAATCATGTCCACAATGCAACATTTCACCTTTGCCACTTGCACAAACTACTAACCTACAACTCTGAAAATGACATATAGTGGCCAAGTTTCTAATAAATAATAGTTTGATGCCTTAAATTAATCATATTATACCTCTGCAGCTGCATCAAAATCAAAAAGATCAAGTTCCTTTCCTAGTTCAAGATGATCCTTGACCAGAAAGCTGAATTTGGGAGGGCTGCCAACCTATAAAAAGTCACACAATGCATTAATATCTGAGGACAGAAATTGAAGCATGAACAAGACCTACAGCCAACACTCTTCCTCGAGAAGAAAAAAGGAATGGAAATGCAGCAACTGAAATACCAGGTTCCTTGTAGCGGAACAATCCTCTCCCCTATTGGAGCCTCTGGATGAGTCATGTTTGGTACACGTTGAGCTTCCTGTTGAAGCTCGTCATTAAGCTTCACCAGGTCTTCTTCCAAAGCAGTAAGTACTTCCTTCAAATTCTTTCCTGCATGCAAAATGCTACAGTCTTAAGGAATTCACCTAAAAACCAGAGCAAAGGTAGTTGGGGTGCCAAGAGCACCTTCCTCAATGAGTCCGTGACGCTCAGATTGTTCCATTTTTCCTTTCATCTTGTTAGCTACTGCATTTCTTTCTCCACGCACCCTCTCAACTTCCTGCTATCTGGAAACCAATTAGCTAAGCCATTGAGAACAAAAAGCCTTTTTTTTTTTCCCCTTTTTCCTTTCTCTTTTCATTATTATTGTTTGTTTCATTCTATCACTACCGTGCAATTTAGCATAGAAAAGCTCAGAAATAAAACGGCCATTCCTCAATAAACAGCAACTATGGATTACACATTACATCAGAATATAATTGGGAAATGATTATGAAAAGGAAAAGGAGAGAGAGATTGAAGAAAAATTGTCACCTTCTGAAGATTGAAGAAATTGTCATAAAGGTGAAGCACGAGTTCCAAATTAGCATCAGAGTTGCGGTTCCTTATGTTGGCAGCAACAGCTTCCTTGTTATCCTTTATCCACTTGAAGTCTATTGCGGCCTTCCACTGAGATTTGGCACCTCCTACATCACCAACAACAAATGGGTTTCTTTTATTCAGTTTGGCTTCTAAGAACTGAGAGAAAGGGAGAGAGAAGAAAAGGGAGTGACCGTGGTCGTCCTTGGCTGAGGATGGGGAAGTGGCGGGAGATGTTTGGACGGCGGAGAGAGCTTTGATGAGGCGCGGCAGTGGAGGTTTCTGGAAGCAGCCACGGTGAGAAGGAAAAGGGAACGTGACGAAAAGGGAGTGGGGATTGCAGAAAGTTTGAGGCTTTGTAAGGTTGTCCCGTTCAGACAACCTTGTAAGCCCATCGCTCTCTGTCTCTGTCTCTCGTTTGTAATTGTAAGCAGTGTCTGTTGCAGAAGCTCCAACTGAAGTTTTTATCCTCAATTCTTGTTTCTTCGATGGACTGGACTATGATTCATGTGATCCAAAAAAACAACTGGTCTACATAGATTGTTATAATTATCTGATAATTATTTATAAAATAATCCGAATTTTAATTTACACGTCACTCCTTTTGCTAATGAATTTTCAAACTTCCCCTACATTATTATCACATCCCCATTGATTATGATGATGATGGCGCAGTGTGCAGATGCAGAACAACGCGAAAGAGGAAGGCGTCCCAGGTTACCAACAGTAATGGTGGTGGTGGTGATTTATGGCAGCGGTGTTGATTGTGGATGGCAATACAAACGCCACGTTCCTGATGCTTGAAGTTGATTTTTTTTTTTTTTTTTTGGTTAGGATGCTTGAAGGTGAATTTGAATGGTAGAGATTAATTACAGAATAGAAGTCCTATTTCTAATTTTTTATATATCTCTGAAAATTAGAAAAAGAAAATAATTAAAGACTTTGCTGTAGGCTTGGCTTGGTCGGCTCCCTCTTTACAATTGAATTAGCCAAATTTTATCATCATCGACAAACGAATTTCTTTGTAGGTTGGGCTCTTCCTTTCTAGTATTTTTTTTTTCTAACTATTTAGTAATTTAGCATTAGAATCCAACACGTTGCATTGAAGGAAACAAATAGTGGTTTGGGCGGCTGCATTCGACAGCCATAATGGGTTTTGTATGTGGTGGTTGACTCTGGATGAAATGTGCAGCGTATAACGAACAGCAAACTGCAATCTCACGCCTCTCGGTTGTAAGATTCCTTCACAAATACTAATGCACATCCAAGGAGCAGCTTGCAACATTAAACAATTGATTTTAAAGTTATGTGGTGTAGCGATTGATTTGAAGGCAAAGCAATATAAACACCTATATTTTTCGTTAGTTTGTTTTGTTAAGAACAAGAGGATACAGATAGGTAAAATGCATTCTTTATTTATAGTATGAAGAATCCAGTAAACAAAAATGCATATCTCTAAATTCTCACCAGATACGTTTCCTGGGTTATGTACTCGCACTTTCAAGATATTTCAAACCATAGACCCCTTCAAAGTGATTGCCAGAGGTTCTTCTATGGAGATCGAATACCCATTGATACACAATTTAAAGAAGAGAATGCAGTTGGGATAGGCTTGAATAGAATCAATGCTACATGAAACATCTCTCTATAAGCAAATGGAAGCATCCGTATTACAGCTCAGGCAGTTCAAATAGACAGCCAAAATTTCTTATTAACTCAGATGTGTAGCATTGAACATCCCCACAAAGGGTTGAGAGTTTATCTCAGCAGAAGTTTTAGGGCAGTGTCTGTGGTACACCGGAATAGCAATTTTGAATGTAAGAGGACAATTGAATTGATGAATGATTTCAAATATGCACTGCTTACAGCGGTCCTGGGAATGTACCATTTTCCCTTTGCTCATTCCATCTGTCAATCTGGTGCATAAACAAATGCATAAAAACAGACTGTTAGTTCTTGAATACAATTTTAACATAGTAGCAGCAGGGAATACACCGACAAGAAAAGTAAGATACAGAGACTTGAGTTTCTGTATAATGTACTGACAAAAAAAGATATTAGCATTTCATCTTAGGGCAACACTTAAGGTGTGTTTGTGAGTTTGATTCTGAAGGTGAAGGGACAAAAGGGGAGGGATTTCTAGAGTAAAATTTTGAAAGTTTAGTTTATAAATCCCTTCCCTTCCTTCCCCTCCAAAAGCCAAACTGAAAAACATACCCTTAGGAGATAATATTTATATAGGCATCCGATTAACCATAAATATATGTAAAATAATGATGTTGAACTCTAAAGACTTGTAACTAACTTTTTGGTCACTTTCTAAACAAGTTAAAGATCTTAAACTCAAGGTTAGTCCTCAGTCCTTGCACAGTTAGGAAAATTTAATCTGAGCAGTATTGGTATAGAATTATACACGCTACCACTGAGCACTGACTAGTGAATAAAGCCACTAGCATTAATAATTTCAGACATTAATGCTTTCCTATCCAGTTTTTAAAACCATAAAACCAAATACAGTGCTTCACAAATCACTCAAATATGGTTTGAGGAAAACAGGTGCAAATTATTTCTAGAAGATGGGGATCTTCAACATGGAATGGCTTGGTCAGATAACTGAAGAGGAGATTAAAAGTTAAAACTGAAGGGTAATTCTACATCTCAAGAAATAAACTGAATCCAAGTGGACAAACCACAAACATTGATGGGCTGGAGCCAATGATAACATGTTAAATATTATTAAAGAGCTAAGCTGCTAGAAACTCATTAAGGGTGTGTTTGATTGGGGAGTAAAATTGGGGTCAAATTCTCCATTGCTCAGCTTCATTTGTAATTTTTACAAAGGGAGTTCATCCATGAAAATTCATACCCTATTTTTACCCCTAACCAACACATACCCTAAAAGTTTAAAACCGTGAAAGACTACAGTATTATGCACCTATTCATGTATAGGAACATTCACCACAAAATAAATTAAGAAGTCCCTCTCCAATTAAAAATCTTGAAGAAAGCAAAGTCATTGTATACAAGAAAAAATTGACCTACCACAATTATATAATTACAAAATAAAGCATGCAACTCCCTTTCATTTCCAGAAAGGCCATAATCAAATAAATATTTGGGCTGGACCATTTAACAAGAAGAAATGTCAATAAAGCAATTCAAGGGATCCTAATGCTTCCTGTTAGCAGACAATCAATAATATCCAATATGCACTCTGAATACATACCCATTCACCAGGGCAAAGAGATCGATAATATTTTGCAAACTTTTCACATTCGGGGGCACCTTCCCCCTTTGCAGCTGCACATCTACACAAGAATTTCCAATGTTAAAATAAAATAGTAATAATAATAATAATAAAAAGATGTGATTCGTCAGATTGAGCGCAACAAGTTCGATAAAAACAAAAGCAATATATGGCTCACCGGTGATATTCAACGTATCGGGTAAAGCAATGCCTTGTTTGATTTGTAGTTGGAAAACGGAAATCTGCTGGAGCAGTCTCAAGCTGAAAAACAATAGCACAGATATGAACACACTGAACACAAAAAGAAAGAAGGAGCATGCTTATGATATAATTGGATAACTATTAAGAGGTTGTAGAGTTAAGTGAAAACAACCTTAATTTCTGGGGTGTTCTCTGCTTCATCTTGATCACCAACATTTTCTTCTTCGGTATTCCCACTGCTTTGCTCTGTTGCTGCATCATTGCTCACTTCAGAAGCATCAGATGAGGGTTCAGTACTTTGTTCGGTGGGAGGGTCGACTTCACTGCTTTCCTCAGCAACTGCAGGGGTTTCTTCCACAGTTTTTTCAACAGCAGTTTCCTCAGAAGCAACCTCCTTTGGGTTTTCAGTTGCTGCTTCCTCAGAAGCAGCCTCCTTTGGGTTTTCAGTTTCTTTGACCTCCTCAGGTTTCGCATCCACATCCGTTTTATCCTCTTTGTCATTCACATAATATTGCTACAAGTTAAAACAAACTAGTCACAACTGTTTATCTCATGTCCTATAACAAGAGAAACCAATCATCAATGCTGTGAAAGGCATTAAAAGGTTTTTGTTTCAGCTGAAGAAATCAAGGCAAAAGACCACCACCACCAGGAGGAAAGATAGAAGCTAGCAACACATGCATCATACTTAATTCTTCCACCTATCAGGAATTACCAACATTCCTGACAAATAGTTTGAAATGACATTGCCTATGTTTGCCCATGGACCATGGTGCAGTGAACATGACTAAGCAAGCATATTAGTGAGTTCACATATACACAATAATGATTGATGACCAAGCAGAAGGAAGGAAAGTTGCTACAATTTCCATGATACATACAGATGCGGTATCTTCATCCAATTTGGTTATTCTCTCGATTAGATATAACAAATGGGTTATACAGTTCTATCAAAGAGAGAGAAAGAGAAATGAACGGGTGCAATCAAGTCAAAAAGGGAAAGGAAATTGCGAAGAGGATAAAATCGATAAAGTGGCATAAATTATAATGGAATAAGGCAGATAGATGCAGTGGCTGATCCATGCATGTTTGGAAGCCGAATTGACAGATTGTAATAATAACAATAAATGTATTTGAGAAAGAAAGAAAGAAAGAAAAGAGTTGGGGTGTGTCAGCAAAGCAATGCATACCTCAGCTAGAGCTGGGGAGTTGTGAGGAGCTTCCGCCATTGATGAAAGCAAGGAAGCAGCGCAGGAACAAAAGGAGAGGCCAGGGCAGTGGATCCTATTGGGTTGCGTTGGGACACAACTCAAAAGGGTAACAGTAGTACTAACAAGTAACGCCGCTCAATCAAAATTACTTTTACTGCGGTCTGCGGCAGTAAACAAGGGTATGGATGGCGGTTTACATACATTTGTTGGTCCATCATGGTTGTGATGATATGATGACAAACAGTACGTGTTATTCAATAAATTATGCACCTAAAGCTAAATACAAACAGCACACACTCTTCCTTCCCCATCCCTCACCTCTGCCACCACTTCCCCATCTTAGCCACCACCGTCATTAGAACCAACATGCCACATGACCCTTTTATAACATCTCACTAAGCTTAATTCTTCCACCTTAAGTTTTAATATTATTATTATTTTAAACAATAATTAGCTAACATAATATTATTATCCTGTAATCTGAAATTTTATGAGAACTTTTTTTTTAAAACTGCTATGATTATTTCTAATTTATAGTTCTATTCTGGAATAATATATACCAACTGTAAATCATGCATCTGGTAATTTTAGGAAAGAGAGGTGGGTCACAATGGACACGTTTAAATACCAAGTCTTCCTAGCAGAACCTTTCAAAATCACATTTTACAGGAATACACTTTCTTCAGAAGAAAATAATTTTTAAATAACAAATAATATTTCTTTTCTAACATATTACTACTATTTGTTAATAGTAGTTCCAAGTTTAGACAACCATCATCTGTAAAAACATACTTCACTACTAACATCAATCCATAGGATATAATACATATTACACATTCAAGATACATTAAGGAAAACTTTAATATAACAATATAACATAACAAAGTCTGGTAACATAGTAAAGATTCTATCTAGCACATATAGAATCAGATTATTTAGAAACTAAGTTAAGGCTACATCATTCACCTGTTATGACGATCCATGCTATTTTAAACATCAAAGAAAGGGGTGAGTCTTTCAGTAGGGTGATGTTTCAGGGGAGTCCATTTCATCCAAAAATACTAAGAATAATACGGGAGTGAGTAAAATGTAATCTTTTATATTAACTCAAATTATATTTTACTAATATCAAGTAAGATAGAAGTGCACAATATCAATTATAATAAAGTTCAGTAAAAGAAGTGTAATAAATAATCATGAGTGTCCTAAGCTCCCTTTTATAGTATCATGTTCTTTTCAAATGATTATAGCTCAGGTTTATTTCATATTGAATTATGAGAGCTCTATTACGCTGCGTCCCTTAATCAGATTAGTGAATACCAAGTCTTTATCCGCTAATATGCAGGGCCCAAGGTATCACTATAACGTACCCGACTCCGCACGCCCGAGGTGTCGTTAGTAATGCAAGACTAAGTGTACAAGTCTTATCCGCTATAAAGCGGAAGCGTCACTTATTTATGTATTCATTTTACATAGTGCATCCAGTATACATAAAGAATGAAAATTACATAAAGTTTACATGATTTCTTTCATATTTACATATAGACCACAAGATTT
Organism: Dalbergia oliveri; assembly: GCA_030441495.1. Classification (NCBI taxonomy): domain Eukaryota; kingdom Viridiplantae; phylum Streptophyta; class Magnoliopsida; order Fabales; family Fabaceae; genus Dalbergia; species Dalbergia oliveri. Next base: position 12,409,285 of record JAMLFY010000003.1, on the reverse strand, counting down.
TTCATATTTACACATAAAGTCCAAACAACATAGGATTCCTAAAATACTCATAAAACCCATATTTCTTACAATTATTATTGAAGCACCAAATCACACTATTTTTATAAATTCATTTCCTTTATAATAAAATATACTTAACTTAGTTTTTCATCATATAATAATTTATTTTCAAGTAATAATATGTTACTAATTCCATAAGCCTAAATACACCCAAAATTATTTTCAATCTATCTTTAGAAAATATATAGGTAAATTACCTTTACATGTTCAATATAAGTAAAAAATATTTTTATCGATATAAATATATAATCATAGGGTAAATAAAAGAGCAATAAAATCTAAGAAATATTTAAAAATAAATAATTGAAATTATACCCAAACTTTAAGAAATCACTTCAAGAATGAATCTAGTTAGTTTATATGTCATATTCCTAATGGGACCTTAACTTAAATCTTTGTAAATAATATTTCTTAATGTTAATAAATTTATATTCAAGTCAAATATTTATAATCCAAGGTCCATAGTCCAAGATAAACATAACACATAAACCAAGCTAAATATTAGATGCTTAAAGGTTTAAAATCCATTTATTATAATGAATTAAATACAACACTTTTTATGAACCAAAAATGTTTTATGATCAAATACATAATGAGGTCAAAATCAAGATATATTACCTTAAAATTTCACAACTTGTGCACAAAACTTTATTAAATGAAAATACATGGTTCAACAAATTTAGACAACATTGAAATATTTGAAGAAAGCATAATCAAAATTTAAATGATCTTTAATCATATTTTTCAACCATATAAGTAAACAAATAAATATATCATATACACATAGATTAAGTATTTTATGTCACAATCTTTAAATCATTCAAACATATTAAAACCATAAACACAAACTTTGAGTATCATAACAACATCATATATGAAAATCATGCATGAAGCTTATTAGTGAAAGAAAAACCCCTACTTGTTCTTGGAACTTTAGAAACTTAGCAACACCCACGCTAGACCAGCAACTTCTTCAACTTTTCTAAACCTTCTCTAAGGGCTATAATTCATGTATAAAGGCTGGGAAGTGTTGAAGTTAGATGGTGATAATTTATAGGTGATTTGCTAAAAATTTGTAAATATTTTTGTGTGAAAATAAAGAAAATGAAGAGAGAAATGATGGCTATGATTGTTGATAGATTTTGGGCAAGAAGAATGAAGTGTGGAATGATGTTTAGAGGGGTGCTATTTATAGAAAAAGTTTAGGATTAAAATATTACTAATTTCATAATTTATTTATCATATTTGATTAATTAAATATTAAAACTAACACTAAATAATTTAATAAATTCTCAATTATCATTTAAAGACATACTAAAATGTTAATGAAGTGATTTAAATTTGTTTATTAAATTTTAATATATTTAAATATAATTTAATAATTAATTATTCAAAATAAGGTAAATTTGCTTATACTAGTTCATCTTAATTAAGTTAATTAATTAGTAAATGACTTTTTTTTATTCAAACATCATAATAAGATTATTATAGATATAATACAAGTATTCACGAAATTTATATAATTTTATATAATTATTTATATTTTATTTGATATTTTACACTATTGCTAGTTTTATTAAGAATTAATTATTAATTAACTAATAATTTATTTAACTATTATTATTTTTTCTTCTTTGGCAGCCTATAGGTTTGAAAAACATGTCTAATAGAGTTATAGAGGGTGGAAAGTTGTCTTGAATGATTAATATATGAAAATGACAAATTTTGCATATTTATCTTAAAGTTATATATACTAAATAATTCATAAAATCATCATAAAAATTAATTTTCCTTAATCTATTGTTAAGAACATGTTTTTACCTTATTTATAAGTTATCTATAATTTTCATGAAATTTTTTCTATAATTTTTAGTATTTTTAATATATCTTTACCTTAATTAGGTCTAATTTGAGCTAATTAAAATAATTAATTATCTATAAATAAAATATATAAATTTATATAGCAGCCCATATGAATTTTGAGCTATCTAACATGATAAGGAGACAAGCTCATCTTTGTTGAAATTTTTAGTCAAAGTTTGGTTGGTTGTTGAATAATTATAATATTAAAGTTTGACCATTTAATTTTATTTTTCAAATATATATTTTTCTTCCATGTGGCTAATCTAGGTGTTAATTAATTGGTTTAATATTATCAGCAAGATAAATCAAGGTTTAGGAAAATTTATCTTAAATTTTAAGTGATTATTTAGGTAATTTAAGCTTTAATTAAGTCAAAATTAATTAATTAAAGATCAATATGATTTTTAACACTATCCATAGCCTAATGGAGAGACCTATTTCATGGTCTTCCTTATTTAATATCATAACCTAGTTAAAAAAATAAAATTTACAAGACTTAAAGTTATTTTCTAGGATTTTTCAGAGTTTATTTTATACTCCACAATAGGTTATTTTTGTGCAATTATGCTAATATTATAAAAATTAATTAATATTGATATTTATGATCAAAGTTATGTTTAAGGTATATTTATAAATTTTTTTATCATTTTTTTAATAATTTAATGACACTCTTTAAGCTTTTCTAATGTTTTTGTTAACTTTTTCTAGCTAATTATGTTATAAGTTTATTTTCTATCCTCTAGTGGTATTTTTTGTAATTTTAATAAAATCCAATGGAATAATTAAAATTTTACATTTTGGTGCTAAGTTCCAGATTGTACAACTATTAAGTTTTGTAATATTTTAATTATACATTTTCAATAATTATCCTTAAATATTTCTTGCCTAAACAAAATTTGCATGCTTTCAAAATAAAATGTTATAACAAAGTAACACTATATTAAGAAAAATTTTATGTTACACCTTTTATTGCCTCCTCGACAACGCCTCCTTCCCGCTTTAGCAACTCCAGGTCGAAATTGTTGTTGACCACCTTCATCCTCTCCACATCTTTCACTGAGGCTTCCTCTCCTTCGTCCCTAACAATGGTCCTGATTTCATCAGTTAGCTTGTGCAAATGTGATTTTTTTTTTCTTTCTTGATCTAATAAACTATGAAAAATTAATTAAAACTTGATCTAATAAACTATGAAAAATTAATTAAAATTATAACAAAAAAAAAGTAATATGAAAGCAAATTCACCAAAAATATAAAAATATTACAAAACAAATTTGGAAGACTTAAACTTTTAAAAAATAAAATTAAAAATATACTATACACAACAAAGAATTCAACTAAGCGAATTCTTTAAAAATAAATAAAAATAAATATTAAAAATAATTAAAATTATCAAAATAAAAATAATAACAATGAGAAAAAAAAAAAAAGAAACTAGACGGCATAGAAGTTAATTTCCCTTATGTGAATAGTATAAATGTTTTTTTTTGCTTTTTTAAAGAAAATTGCTTCCAATTCCTTTGTGTGTAGTACTATTTTTTATTGTCTTTTTGATTTTTTAATTTTTTGATTTTTTAAATTTTAATTATCTTTAATATTTAATTTTGTATAATATTTATATTTTTAGTGAATAGTATTACGCTCATTTTTTTAATTAACTTATTTTTTATATAGAAATTCAATATGCCCGAATTATATGTAGTGAAAAGTGTCATTCTTTAATTTTTCATTTCGTATTATTTTTTTATTTTGTTTTTCATTTCAATTCTTTAGTGGATAATGATGTGCAATTGCTCTCTTTGTAATTGTGTTATTTTTTTAAAAGTAAATTTAATTGTGAGGCTTTGGTTGTTTGATTTGTTGGTTGGGGTTTGAAGTTTGATTATTTGAGTTGGGTTTGGCTCACAAAATAGTAGGGATGGGATAAGCTGAGGCTATTGGAGGAGGGAGAGCTTGCGGAGGCAGGGGAGTGCGGGTGGAAGAAAGAGGACATGGGATTTAGCGACATTGGTTTAACATTTAACCACATTTATCCACATTTTATAAATGTGGTTAAAAACTGCATGATAGGCATTGACCAATGCATGTGGGAGTGGGCACCATGTTTGGATTGAGAAATGGAATGGAATCGAGTGAAATTTTAAGTAACTCTATTATATAGATATGTTTAATTTGAGTGGAGTGGAAGAGAGATGGATAAAGTTTATTTCACCCAACTTCACTTTTCCGTTCTAGTTTTCTTTCTCCCAAATTGAATAAAATTGGATAGAATAAGTTATTTTTTAATAAAATTATTAATTATCTATATTACTAATATTACATATATTCTAATTTAAAGGGATTATAGAAATAAAAAATATATAATCTCCAATTTATTTCATTCTATTGATATATTTAAATAATAAAATAGAATAATTATTTTATCATGTTTTTCTTCGCTCACTCCATTATATTTGATTTGACTATGCTCCGTTTAATTGTACTTTATCAATCCAATCATATCTTAAAAACAGCACAAGGGTAGTACCAAAAAACAGCACAAGGGTGATTGCATTGGTAGAAGCCAACAACATTGACAGGCCTTTTGCGGTAACATCAATGCCAGCTTGACAAACACGACGCGTGTTAACATTTTACACACAACTTTCACTTCTTTTTTTTGTCAAAACTTACACACAACTTGGGTGGTCTTGGTAGATGAGGAGAATTGAAGAACCCAGAACAGATCCTTGAACCACACTTTCTCGGGCTTCTTCTTTTTCCAAGTTTCGGTTTTAGAATGGGCTTGGGCTATAAGTTTAGCCTTGCACAATCCTTTGCTTGACAACGGAGCTCCAAAAAAATTAAAGGATAGCTCCCAACTCCCAAGTGCCCAGCGGAGAAACCATGTTGTTAACCCCACAAAACGACATGGGAAGTTGAGCAAAAAAGAGGACATGGAATGAATTACAAGTTTTAGTCTTTTGTTACAGACTGAATTACGAATTATCACAGCTTTTAATGATTGTATTAACGAGTCCTTGGATTAACAAGTTTTCTTCATTTTTTCAAGTAGAAGTTTTTCATGGTTCAACTTTCATATTAACTGTGGCTGATTTTTTTCACTGAGTAAATAAGTTTTTTTAAAATTTTTATCTTGATATTTTCAATTTGACATCAATTAAATTCTAACTAAATTTTAATATTAATTTGAGCTCAATATTTTTAATTTTAATTTAATCTTAACAAAAATTTTACGTCAATTTAATTAGTGCCAACGTCAGATAAAAATATTAGAATTAAAATTACCAAATGATCTTAAAGACAAGCAACCATATAGTAGCTTCATTAATTCCTTACACACCTGCTTATTTCTAAAACTCAAGCGATCAAGGTTGAAACAGACATATCTTACCCATTAGCTCAGCTTCTTTGTTATATTATTTAAAATATTGATTTGGCACAAAGGATGTATATTGTTTTTTTTTTTACCTTCAGAAAAACAGTATTTAAACCTGATCTAGTTTTTCCAATTAATATATATCAGTGATTTCGAAACCCATATAAATGTGATGTGGAAGGTAATAAATCTGTAGTTTAGTTACAAAAACTTCAGCACATCAATATCCACGATATGGAAGGGAAAAGGAAAAAGGAGATATCAAATGAGATAAGAGATTCTTTTGCAGCAAACTTTTATTGAAACTGATGATATAGCTGCTATTTACCAAACAATTATATTGACATATATATGTATGTATGTATTTGTGTGTGTGTGTGGGTGTGTGGCTGCCTTTTAGCTTTTGTTTGTTGTCATACATTTTGAAATATTGGCATCATCATCACCGTCACCGTCCATATAGTTCTGAGGATAACAAATTACAATGAAATAGCTAGCTAGCTAGGCAGGCTAGCTAATTAATGATCCATCCTTATAATGCAGCGGAGGCTCTTTCCTTCCAGGAGATAGTCAAAAGCTTTGTTAATGTCCTCAAAGGCCACCTCATGTGTTATGAAGCCGTCCAAGCTAAGCTCCTGTAACAGAAATGCCAATAGCCAATGCCCAATGGTTATTCCTAATATCAATACATATGTATCCACTCCATTGTTTGTGCCAAGATTGTGCCATAGCCATATCTATATTTTATATTCAGTTTACTAATTTTAATTTTTGGGGTTAAAAACAGTACTCTTGATGCATCCTGCATACATATTGATTTATTGATTGAATATACATTAATTAGCACTTACTTTGTCTAAGTACTTCTTAGCAAGGAAGGGGATATCAGATTTGGCCTTGAGACCTCCAAATAGTGAGCCCATGATCGTTCTGCCTCTCATTATGTGATAAGGACTCAAAGTCAATGGCGAGCCATGCATTTCCACCCCTAATATCACCGTTTTCCCCAACCCTGATTTTCCATCAAATCATCCATTGTGGGTTAATAAAATGGATCGCAAATTCAAATGCTATAAAATTAAATAAAAGAAATAAGAGATGCGTGACTTGAGGAAACAAACTGAAACTTCAATCCTTCTCTTTCAATTGGATTGCATAAAGCGGTATCCAAAATAATAATTAACTAGCCATTTGATATTAGACTTGGCTAAGAGACGGTTGCACATATTTTCAATTTGTTAAAAGAACATATTGTTGGGAAAATAAACTACTTTTCTTTAAGGGCAACAGAAAATAAAATAGGACCCAATCACAACACAAGAATTTAACATGAAACTCAAAATTAGAAATTTCGTCAAAGACAGAATAATACTATGAAAATTTTTACAACACGTGGCTTCATTCTCAAACACCCCATCCCCAGGACACCCACATCTCAAAGTAAATATTTAAACTACATCTCACAACACTCTAAAATAAGAGCAAAAAAAAGGAAAGTGATAAGTTAAAGTGTTTGACTTAATTGAAATGAAGAACTAAGCTCATATATAGCCTCCCCCCTCCATCTCAATTCTAAGTAATGTGTTCTCCCTAACCCATTTCAAACAAAATCCTAACACATATTGAGTGGGTTTTCAATTAATTTACGTAAGTTCATTCAAATGTGTGCATGCACGCTATTTTAAATGAGGAAGAGAGCAAATTATATTACTTCTCGGCTACTGTTACAAGCCTCCGCCATTAATGATGCCAAGCCTATGCACTCGAAGCAATAATCAGCACCTCCATTTGTCATTTCCTTAATCACCTGAGTGAGAGAGAGAGAGAGAGACATTCAAATAGACAAAGATCAAAAGGAAAAAAGAGATTTATGTTTAATAATAACTGACCTCGCTCACTGACTTATCTTTACAAGTGGAGGGATTCACAAAATCAGTGATCCCAAATCTTTTTCCTGTTAAGAGAAGCAAGACATTAATGATGCTTCTCAAGATTCAAATTAATCAAAGGACTAAAGGAGAAATTGTGTATGCTGTTTAAACAAATTAAAGGATCACCGAAAACATTAGATAGTCAGTAACCTATTTCAAATTTTTCATCATTAATATCGACGCCTATGATCTTTGACGCTCCTCGTTGCTTTGCTCCAACGGCAACCTGTTGCGACCAAAAATGCGTCGATTAAAGCTAAGAACCCAGGAAATTCAGACAATGGACAGAGAATGAGAAATGCAAATTTTACAAATGATAAAAAAAAGTTATTGGCATAAGCTTATACTATAAACTAAAACAGGTTCAACTAATTATTAACTGTTAATTAATTTAATCAAATTTAACGAAATCAAATCAATTAATTATTATTGACGTAACTAGTATATTATAGGAGCCTTCTAAACTTACAGCTAGGCCGACAGCTCCAAGCCCAAAAATAGCCACTGTGGACGCTTCTTCTACTTCAGCCACCCTCCATGCCGCTCCCACCCCTGCACCATACCATGCACAGCCAAATTAAAATTTGACCTTGCATAGTTTCCACGTGAATATTCCCACATGCATTTAGCAAACACAAATATATACCCGAAAAAAAGTAAAGTAGTGTGGAAAAACGCTTTAAAGACGAATTCAATAATTTGAGAATTTCTTAGGAACATTTAGATTAAGGTTTGCAAGTTGTTTCATTTGATCTGGATTTTGTGTGTTAAAAACTCAAAATCACTGATCTTGCAAACTTTGCTTTTCATCGCGAGCCTAATTTAGAAAATAGCCAAAAATCACTTTGAACCTTTATCACAAAAACTGGCAAGTTAACAAGCTGACTGTTTCCTTTTTTTTTCGGTCGTGTTAAAAAGTGGACTTGGAAAGTAAGTCCATTTATAAAACAAAACCAAACTATTCTAGCCTTTTTCATTTGTATTTGTCAAAGTCTGGCTTGTTTAAGCATTCAGACCCAAACAACAGGCTGTTTAAGTTGGGCCAAGTACAAGCCCAGATCGGAAGCTACGTGAAGCAGATCGGCAGTCGCCCGAGAAGAAGAAGAAGATTGCTTGTTTTTTCTTTTTCTTTTTCCAGGTCAAAGACCCGAACTAGAAACCTTAAAAGGACTGGTCCAGGTTTCCCTTAACCGGTTATGAGCCTATCTAGTTTTCGATGCTTAACCTGCTAGGCAACGGTTTTGATTAACCAGGTAACCTTCAAATTTTTCTTCAATGATAATTACATAACATTAAGGTTTGTTGGCAAGGATGCTTAATTAAGATATTTGTTAAGAAAATTAAAATAGAAGTATTAGCTATAAATTGAATATTTTATTGCTTACAAATTTAAAATAGTTAATAAAATATAAAAATATTCTTTATAACCTCTTCAAATGCTTGTTACTAAATAATTAACGTTATACAAATAAAAAAGGCCTAAATTTAATATTATAGGCCTAATTGCAAACAATAATAATAATTCACAACAACTTAATTTCTTAACTTATCAAACCGTATCTATATCACTCTGCATAGATTAAAAAGTTCATATAGTTCAGGGAATCAAGATGATAAGTTTTCAATTAAAAGAATTTTCTGCAACTAACATATGGTTGGAGGGGATTATGTAAATTTTATAGCTTAGTTAAAATTTCAACATAATCCGATTAGATTCATGAATGATATTGAATGAAAAGATTATAATTAAAGCCGCTTACCAATCTTGGAATTGATTATCTTGCCAAATTATACTGACCAAAAAAATTACTACTATCTAGTATTTTTCTTATTTAATAGTCAAAATAATATTGCATGAATGGATTATTGGTTTAAGGAAAATGATATACTGCAGGATCTCTCCACCAACTGTTGTACAAACTGCATACCTGTAAATTTTTGGGTTTTACTAACTAGTGCCCTTATGTTAATAGTTAAAATTTTAAAATCGTAAGTTTACCATTAAAAAGTGTGATTATTATATTTTCAAGTTATAAGATCCATCAGAAAATTTTTAAACTTACTTTTTATAAAAATTTTAATCATTGTCCTTAGGATACTAGTTAGACAAACCCTAAATCTAATTATATCTTCAGTTAAGAGTTAGCTTTGTTGTATCATTTAATACAAAAATTAAAAAAAATGTAAGTCAATTGAGTGGTTTTAAAAATAGCAGTCGACATTCAATTATTTTTTAAAGAGAAATTATGCTTGTACGTTCTGTGCATCATAACACAGGTTTTAAACCGTTGGATTGATAAACAAATATCTTAAAAATATTTTAAGAAAAATAGGAACAACTTTTAGGGTGTGTTTAGTTAAAGGATAAAAATAAAAATAAAAATTTCATGAATAAATTTTATATACAACTTTATACATGTAATTTATTCATGTAAATTTTATCCCTATTTTTATGCTTACAATCAGAATATTCTTAATGGTAAATTTGGTAGTGTGTCAGGGGAATGCGTAAGATGTGTTGTTCCATATAACATGGCCCTTTACAAAGGATAACATGGAGAAAGATATGAATGTGCGGTTTGAATTGGAAAGTGACGTTTTGTTTCTCATCAAAATACTATCTTCGCAGCTTACACAGCGTTGCACTAAAGTTGTTTAGTACCTTACCATCCATCGATGTAAAGTTATGAAGCATCAATATCAAAGTTGAGCGCCATGACATCTGAGTTGTTTCTTTTTGGGTTTTCTTCTATCTTTCTTTTCTTTCCCTCAGCCATGTTTGATATTACCATATATGCATGAACAAACAATCAAATTTGTCCTTTAATTGTCTACGGATGAGTGAATCATGCATATTTGCATCCTTCAACTTTTTAGTTTATAGGACAATGAAAAGGTGAGGTGAGAAAATGAATCAGTAAATTGCTCTAACCTGTTGAAACTCCACAGCCAAGCAAGCAAGCCTTATCAACAGGAATGTCATGACCAATTTTGACCAAATGGGTCACATCCACCACGGTGTACTCTGAGAAGCTGGAAACACAAAAGAAGTGGTGCACGACCTCTCCCTTCACGTCCCTAAACCTGCTGGTTCCATCTCTAGGCATGTCATTGATCCATTTGTTCCCGAATTTTGTGCATATGTTACTTTTTGGGCTTTTGCAGTCTATGCATTCCCCACAGTTTGCTTGGAACACTGGCACCACTATGTCCCCCTCTTTGAATTCTTTCACATGCTCCCCCACACTCTCCACAACTCTGTACCAATAAGAGTGTTACGATTTACGAAATTTGATGAAAGACAAGAAGAAAAATCATATATATACAAGCTAGAAACTGGATCTATAAAGTCGTTGTGGTTCGTTGATCATTACCCCGAAGCTTCGTGTCCAAATATTCTTGGAAATTGGGCTGCGGGAGCCTGAGAAGGAAAATGATATGGGATGATCATTTGAAATTAAAGAGTTCTGTTTCAATCAAATCATAAAATTGATGAAATTGTTATATATTCTTTAGCTACCTATTTTGTGCTTACTTTATCCATTTTCCAAATGGTTACATCAGAGTGACACAGAGATGTGCATAGAATCTTGATCCGGACCTCCCAAGCTTTTGGTGGGTCTAACTCAACTTCCTCTATAACAAGAGGTTCACCTGCTTCTCTGCATATTGCAGCTGTTCCACATCACAAAAAATAGACTAATTAGATCGAGTCACACGCACACAGAGTGCAGCATGATGTATAGAAGAAGAACCTTTGCATCTTATTGGCTTGCCAATACTTTCCCGGGTACCGCCTCTGCATGCCATGGCTATAGAGGAACTCAGATGTATGTGTCAGGAACAGGATACAGAGGATAAGAATGTTTTTCTGCCTTTAGTTTGGACAAATGTAAATGCGTATCAACAACAAAGTAGATGGACCGAAACCCGCTGAAGTCAACTAGTCCGCATTTTTTTTTTTCGGTGGATAAACTACTCCACATGTGACGTAACAATAGTTTTTATGTAAAATTCAATAACATGTATATAGTTCTGGTGGTGCTGTATCTATGCTTTAGGTAGAGTGATATAATTAGTGGTGGCTTCTCATGTGAAGCCATCCTCACATTTTTTTTTTTTGCTTCATTTCCTCTCTCCCTAATCAAATTCAGTCATGTATAGTTAAAAACATGTTATTGGATAAGAAATTATGAATGACATTATTATTATATATGTGTTAAATTGTTATTAGAGGACAAAAAGTGAGACAAGAAATTGAGATAGAAAATTTGAAATCACAATAGACATCTTCATTGATTAAGCTTTTTGCAAGACAAATGAGCACATGCATGTTGGAGTTTTCATTAAGCTAAAAGGTTGTCTAAGTAGAAAGGGATTCTAAGTTACTTTATCTAATCAATACCCCTAGAATGCTAGTTAAAGTTTTTAATAAAAGTAAATATATAGACTTAGTGGTGGATCCTACACCTTAAAACTTAAAGAATCATATATTTTCAATAAAAATTTATCACCTTAAAACTCTTAACCAATACTCTTATCTATATTATTAATTATGTTTTATTTCTAAAATTAAAGACTTACAAAATGAGAACATTAAAAAATTGTTGGGTGGGGCTCTCATTTTGGAGCTTTACATGTCCATCATTTATTACAATTAAATTTTATTTAAACCATCGAGATTAGATGGGAGAATAATTATATGAAATCAAAAAAGAAAATAACCAATTTTAAATTAAAGAATAACACTTTTAGAGTTATAAAAATACCCTTCACTCATCAATTTTCCTTTCACTCCTTCACCTGCTCCCTTTCCTTCCCACCTCATCACCATTTAACCCCATCATTCACCGCCCCAGCTGTCATCAGCATCCGTCATCTGTAGCAACGTCCGTCGCATGCTCCCTTGCACCTTTTCATCTTCTCTACCAAATTAAGCATTATTTCACTTCAGAGTTCAAAAAGAAGGGGAAAAAAGTTGTATTATTTGTATTTATGGACTGTAAGACACTATATCAACTCACACCTCATTCATCATTGGATGAGAGTAAATTGCATTTAAATAAAGTCCACACTCCATTCAATAGTGGATGGAATGTGAGTCGACACGATGTCTATAATCTATAAGTATAATTGGCATTTCTAAAAAAAAAATCCTTGAAAAGGCCAAAAGAAAACACTTCAATGGAGCACTTTCACAGGCTTACACAAACCACTTCGAAGACCAAAAGGAAGTGACATGTCTTGGGAGCTCAAGAAGCACAATCTCCATTTTATGCTTAGGACAACGCCCCTCCCCTTCAAAAATTTTCCATTTCATCCTCCTTTATCTCTAAGATTGATGGAATGAGAGAAACCAAATATCAGTAGGAAGAGTGTTGTGTACGAGGAAGCTATTTTCTTGAGAAAAATTCTCATAATTAATGTCTCCTTTGAAATCTGCCAACTTTGTTGTGGTTTTTTTTTTTGTCCTTTTTTTTTCAAGTTTTCTTATTTGATCTATGTCTGTTATGGGAGGAGGAAAGAAGGAGAGGAGAGTTGCGCTAGTGACAATACAAAGTTGGAAGAAGAAAGCTTTTTTTATTTTTTAATAACCTTTTTCAAGGACTAGAATTAAAAAAATTAACATCTTTGGTAATCACACCTTAAGGCAACATTTGGTTAGGGGACAGGACACAAATAGAGAGATAAAGGAGACACAAATATGTTTGGAATGAAAGACATGCACAAAAATGAAAAAAATGTCTCTGTCTCAGGATACTTGTTCTGTCCACTTGAAAGAGGGGGACATGGGATTAGCATCAGGAGATAGTGCACTTTAATAACTTTTCTTCCCATTTTACCCTCAAAATAATTTCATATTTACACCATTTACCCTCTCATATATTTACACAGACCTAAGCTTCTTCTCCTTCTCCTTCTCCTTCGTGAGATCTCCAATAAACCTTACCATTCCCCACAACTCCATATCGTTACCCTTTTCAAAGGAAGTGCAAAGCTTTGTTCATTAGCTCTAATTGAAGTGGAGTTTTGGCTTTTTGCTTCACCTCAACGAAGGCTTTTCATGCTCAAACTTACTGGATCAATTAGTTTTTGGTTTGTTGTGACTTTTCAATGAATATTTTAGAGTCCTTTTGATGCTTTGTGTTTCGTTGAATGGTGAATTTGTTCCATATAGCTCGCATATAACCTCAGTTCAACCATCTCTAGTGAATAATTTGGGTTACTCTTTGTGCTTGTAGGTTGAGCTAGAGAGATTCGGGTTACTCTATTCAACCATCTCGCCGTGAATGGAGGAAAGCGCCGCACCATGAAGGGTGGAGGACGATGGCTCGAGGGATTGGGTTACTATGTTCAGAGACAATGGGCTGTTTTGTTCTTATATTTTGTGTTTTGTACACTTATACCAAACATGATAGAAATAATTTTTTGTGTCTCTACTGTTCCACCTTCTGTATTTTGTGTCATGTCCCATCAACCAAACGCTACCTAAAGTAGTCATTTTACTTTGAAAAATATTATTTCTACTCACAAGGTGTGCGACAGCATGTCGACTTACATCTCATCCATCGTTAGATGATATGTAAATCCTATTGAATGAGGTCTACATCTCATCTAACAGGAGATGATATATGAGTCAACACGATATCCCATATATTATGAGGACAAATAACATAACTCTTTTACTTTTCAATTGTAAATGTCACGTGCTTATTAATTCAAGGATCTTTTTAACATGGACCATGGACCTTGATGGTCCTACTATTACATGCATGAAATCTTTGTATGTATAAGGCATTATGAAATTTGTGGGAATTACACAAGTCACCCCAAATAAAAAGAACAAAATGATGAAATTATATTTGAGCCCACATTTGATTTTGCAATTAGTGTTTATGAAATGATTTTGTTTTATGCTAGTGGAATGGTTTTAATAAAATACTAACACATATTTGAAACAAAAAAAATGTTAATAGATATTAATAGTTAACAGTTCTCATTACCAAAAAACAGTTAACAATTCTCATACTAATGTGGAAGCTGCATCTGTTTTTTTTTTTCCTCATGGATGTGGTAATTTGTTATGGTAGGTATATGGCCTTTTTTTTCAAGTGCGCTGTAAGGCTGGCCTTATTAGTAGTAGGTTGGATAAAATAAATACATTATTACTACTTTTATAGCCAATTTATATTATACTATTTTAGAAAAAATGAAAAATTAATGAGGAAAAAATTATTTTAATGTAGTTTTTGTTTTTATATAATATACATAAGTACAAATAAGAAATATAATATAATAATATTTATTTTAAAATTTATAAAAGATAAATAATTTATAATTTTATTTTTTAATACTTATTTAAGATTATAATTATTTGTAATAGTGAAAACATAGTAGTATATCATATAATGTACAAATAAAATTAATTATTTATAATTTTATTTTTTGTTAAATACTTATTTAATATTAAAATTATTTGTAATCATGAAAGTATAATAGTATATCATATAACGTAACATCTTATTATATTGTCGCATGAAACACTATAGTATTAAAATATTTTTTAGTTTCCAGAGTACATTTTCATTTTAGATAAGAGAATAAACTCCTTAGGTATAGTCAAATACTTAAGTGATGATCCCTCCCAATAGTATTTTTTTCACACATATGAATCCCTAAATTGAACCTAGTATCCCATACTTAAGGGATTCAAACTCCTTCCACTCCAATAATTCGTTGACTTATAGTGTTAAAATGTTAACGACCACATAGTATCAAGGTTTATTAGTGCTTATCACATTAGTAGTATGTTTATGTTTGGTTTTGTGTTTGTAGAATTAATTTTGGATATAATTGATTTAGTTAGAATCGATTGTGTTAAAATTTTAAAATTGATTTTAAGGTAAATTGATTGGATTATTTTGGAGGAATAACACTAAGTTTCAACAAAAACAAAAACAACAAAAAGTAACAATGAACTTAAAATCACTATTGAGGTTTGGCTAAGTTATACTCATCCCCACTTACTCTAATTCTAAATGTGCATGTGGCATGTTTTATTAGGCATTATACACTCATCATAATTCAAACATAATTTTGAATAAGAAATAAAACTTATTATTTTACTATAGTTTTCATTTTTATATGATATACATAACTACAAATAATAAATGGATAGATAATAATATTTTTTGAAATTTATAAATAAATAACTTATTTATAGTTTTATTTTTAAATGTTTATTTTAAAATTAGAATGATCTATAACAATGAGATGATAAAGTATATCATATAATAAAAAAAATTATTTTGAAGATAGGTAATTTCATTCAAGTGTGAGTAATAACATAAGTTGGTCTAGAGGATAAGAAGTTGCATCAAGTGGTTATTACGTATATGCCTTATAGGATCTTGACCCACAAATAATAAAAGTCTGTGAAGGATTATTTGTCACGACCGACCAGGAACGTGATCCACGTGAGGAATCTCATTCCACGTAAGCCTCATGACCTCTAAGTCTCTCTATATGCATAAAATAATACACTTTGCATTCTAAAAATATAACTTCCTCTAAACCTTTATTTAAAACTTGACATTTGAAGCTCTGAAACATATTAATCACACTCTAGAATCAATTTAACTTATGAACTAAATCATAATTTCATCTCTAGCTTATGCGTATCTTTAATAAAACTCTATAATTTCAATTCATACTTGTAAACTGAAAACATATATATGGTTGTTCAAATACTGAAATTAAATATATAATCTAAAATCTATGCATGGCTCAGATCTTTCCTGCACATCTACTGGAGCACTCTACTCTAACAAGACTCTAAACTAAGCCTTACTCCAAAGTAAGACTCACTACTAACAATTTGTGTCTGCCAACAAAGGCTAACAACATCTATACCTTAACCATGAGGAGGAGATGAGAAGGGTAAGTCAACAGACTCAATAGAGTGAACTCTCACCCATCACCCACATGGGACATCCAAGAATATATATATATATATATTGCAATATACATGCAACGATCATAAACCATTTGATATTTATGTGCATATCTATATAGAAAGATATCTCTGTATTTATGAATTCATAGAAAAATATTTCTAAATTCTTATTCTATCGAGAAATCATTTTCTGTACATATACATAAGCTTTTAAATAAAATATTTTCTGAAAACATAAATATTCTCTAAAAACATAAATAATGGTACTCTAATAGTGAAACATGGATCTCTAATTATGCATTTCATAATGATATATTCTCTAGCTATGCATGTCAGCCATGACATAGCAAATCCTCAATGGGTGCTAGACACAGGTCTCACCCTCAAGGCTTTGTTCCTTCCCCCAATATGGGTCAAGGGAAGAACACGTATTTTTTACTTTATGAGATTGCCCCTAAGGACAACTTGATATCGAGATTAACGTTGTTTTTCCCAACGTTAACTCACCTTTGTTTCTCTTTAGCCACCGTCTAATCTCTAGATCATAATTAATCATTTCTCTAAAACTTTGCTCTAGACTTTTTTTTGGGTTTAAAACTCTATCATATAGTTACTCTATTCTTGAAATCATAAGATCTCTAATATGCATAAAATCATTTAAATCTAAAACTTTTGAAACTCTAAAAGCTTTCATATAACTCTAACAATTTGACTTTAGCATAACCGTGACTATAAAATCATGCCCAAGGGATCACCCGTTTGTTGGCATTTCGATTTCAAGTCACAGAATATGTATCTAGTTGCTACGAATCATACTGAATTTCATACTTCTGAGTATGGTAAAAATTGAATTTCTAAAATCTCTTCTCTCAATCAACATCTTTTCATAATCAATAACTCTAATATCACACTTTGAAATGGAAACATTTATAATTATAAAAACTTGATATTATAATAGCATCTCTATTCATGAAACTAAGTCATATTTTGTTTAACATTTTTGCCAAAATATCTTAACTAATATTCTAAGTCATAAATTCTTATATCAAATCTCTTAGAGTTGTACATAAAACATTTCCATAACATGCACTCTATCAATCATGGTCTCATGGTTTTCTAAAATACTTTTTTCATGTTATTGTCAAAATCATGCTCTTTGTCTATCTTGTCATCCTTGCAAAATCATATACATAATCATACTTTTATCTCTAATTTTATATTTAACAATAATCATACATAAACATACTCATAATGCTTAAAAGTAAGGCCATAAGTTTGAACCCACTCACCGTTTAAAGGGAGTATGTGGGCACCATCAACTTGACCTTGGGAGCTTGGATGGCACCAACAACTGCCATAGAGCAACATTGACTCATAAACAATCTATAGGTATCTCTAGATAACTCTAACAAATCCTAACACATTGGGGGAGCACCCACTTGACAACAATGAGAAACAACAAAACTCATACATAGAGGAAGGAGGAAGGAAAGGAATATAGCATAAAACATTGACAAATCGTTATCTTGGAGCTTGGAAGAAGAAAGAATGATGATGGATTAAGAGAAAGGGTTGGATAAGAGTTAAAGAGGGGAGGGTTTTGGTTAGGATGAAGGGAGCCCAAGTTAGGGTATTTTTAAAGGGGTTGGGGGCTCTTAAAAGAACATCGTTTTACATCGCGACATCAACACATTCACTTAGGAGTAAATCTCTGTAGCGAACCTGAAGAGCAACAACTCGCTACAATGAGCATATTTCGGAGGAAGGATGTTCTGGAAATTTTGTAGCAACAGCACCCAACTTCATCCTCCAGAAGCCTTGGCATTTGAGTTGGTTCAACACTCACTTATTTACATTTCTTAATTTTCTTAGTTTTAAGTTAAATAATTTATTTTACTTCCTATTAACTTAAATCAATTATTTTACTTCTCATCATTTATTTTACTTCTCATTAACTTAAATCAATTATTTTACTTCCCATTAACTTTAAAACATAAATGTAAATAAGAAAATACCCCTCATTTGGATTCAAATAAAATATAAAAAAAAAATCAAAACCCCAACAAATCAAAATCCAAATTTTGGGTTTTAGTTCAAATCCAAATCCTCAAGGTTTTCTAAACTTGTTGTCCAAAAACAAAATGTTTCAAGGTTTCATAAAAATCATTCTTTAACTTGTTTTCCTCTTGGGAAAAATTACCAGGACTTTTGATCTCAAGGAGGTCTAGGATCCTGATTCAGCGAAATTTAGGACCCAGGATAGGTTCTAAGGACTCTGATGCTTAATGGAACATGTCTATTGACATGTGTACATTGGTATTATATTATTGTTTTTTCCACGAGCACTAAAAGTTATTACTAGTTTGTTTACACACTTGACTATTTATACCAATGCAAATAAGAGGATTAACAAATTTAATCAAAGCAAAATAGTAAAAAGAAAAGGAAAAAACTCAATGAAAGACAATGTTAGACAAACAAATGCATTTCAATTACTACATGTAACACTTCCTAACATTAATCTCTTTTTTTTTTCAATTCAGTTGCAGTATTAAATTTTAAACAAACCTAAATATTATTTTTTTATAAGTTAATATTAAATATTATTAGCTCTTATTCTATCCAACATTATAGCATACTTGTCAAAATTAAATATTAATTTTTAGATTTTATAAAATATAGTTCTTATTAAATGTAAAATAAGATTATTTTCATATAAACATATTATTTTTTAATAAGATATTCTATCTTTTAGATTTAATGAAATAATTTTGCATTTGTTTTGTGGGAAATAATTTTGTATTTAGTTAATATTTTTTATTAATTTTTGTCGTAGTTGCTTTATACTTTGATCACTAAGTATTTAACTCTAGCCATGAGTTATAATGTATATATAATGCCTCAATTCACAAAATTCTTCACTATTGTATAAAATTGTAAAAAACTACCCAGACCATTATGATCCATTACTGCCTCCACCCATTGAAGAACGCTCCATTGATTCAATATCATGGATCTTTCTTACATGCTGAGGGACCTTGATGGTATGTGAATTACAAGCCTTAAAGCCTGTATTATCAGATTTTGATAAGTTTATGGAAATTGCTTAAATGACCCAATATGAAATGAATAAAAATAATCAAATTATATTTGATCCTATATTTAGTTTTTCAATTAGTGTCATAAACTCATAATTACTCATTCTCATTTATTTTATCTTCCAAAAATAAAATTATATGGATATTAGAAAATAATAAATAAACAATGAAGAAAGAAAAAAAATTGTATAGATGGACAAGATTGCCCATTTTATATAATAAATGAACCTTGATTATAATGCTTTTGCAAAATAAAAATAAGTAATGACAAAATTAATGTACACTAGAAGGTAGTATTGGACAAAAATTAATGCTTTATTGATATTACAAATAAAAGATATTTTAAAACAATTTTTTTTAAAAAAAAATTGATAGATAGAGTAAAACCTATGGCTAGCGTCTATGCCCTTAAATGGGTTTACCGTTCGCAAAGAGTTTAGTCACTTGCATTCGATGGTGTATACCTGGTGGCGGATAATTTGGTCCACTATCACTTTTGGATCATGAAATGGTCAAATAATCTTAACCATTGAATTTTCTATGAATGGCTATGATTCAAATGAAATTATAGTTTGAATTTGAAAATATAATCAATAACAAATTTATGAAATAAAAAACATTTTTAAAATTACAATATTATCCTTCTTTCATTTTCCATCCTCAACTCCCCAACTTGCCATAGCTCTGGCCTCCCTCAAACCACCATCACTGCCACCAAGCCTCCACCACATTCAACTTCCTTGCCTGTGATCACACCATCCTCCTCGCCCATTGACTTTGCATATGTATTATGAGACGGGTCCTCCTTCTGATATAACTAGTATTCGACTCTTGGTGGAGATGTGTGCGATGGACATGGAAGTAAGCAAGCGTACTTGAGGAAGCTTAAACCGAAACTCAAGTATCAGCATCAAGCAAACAAATTATTGGAGAATCAACATAGATTGATAAGAACGATGAAGGTATCTATTGGAAGAAGTAGTGGTGGTTAAGTTT
Source organism: Dalbergia oliveri (assembly GCA_030441495.1). Lineage (NCBI taxonomy): Eukaryota > Viridiplantae > Streptophyta > Magnoliopsida > Fabales > Fabaceae > Dalbergia > Dalbergia oliveri. The sequence continues at coordinate 12,389,005 of JAMLFY010000003.1, read as the reverse complement.
CCAAAGACGATTCGAGGATTCACGATTTTGTTGAGAGTGCGATGTTATTGTTATGAGTTCCAACGCCAAATCACTGTGTGCTTGTTGTGGTGCCTGCGAAGAGCTGAGCATGTGATGAAGAACGCACATGCCACCTGCACACCAAAGCACCAGGAGTATTCGACGAACAACATTGATGCCACCGCCACCACTAGCACAAATCTCCAGGATTCCTCACATTCGTCTGAACGACGGTGATGGATCTAGAAATGTGGTTTCCTGTTTAATGTTTTATGGTAGAAAGAAATCTTGATATTGTAAGGTCAAAGTGTCAGCTGAGAATGATAGAAGCCCGAGTGTGTGCCCGCGTTTGCAATAAATGAGAAATTGTTATTCTTTTATCTACACGATCCCTTTAATTTTGTATCAAAAACAAAGACATAACTACTAGGTAGTGAGAAATATGGGTGGAAGAGGAGACCACAGTGGTGGTAGGAGAGGTGGTGTCTGGCCATGACATCGCCGAAGATTAGTGGTAGTGGTAATTGTTGGAAGAGAGGTGAAGGAGAAGAATGCATGACATTTGTAGGGAAGAATTAAAAATTAAAATAAGGTGAATTTAATAATTTTGATAAGAATAAATGAGGACTATCAAAAATCCAAAAGATATGAAGATCAAATTATTCTCACCTTATACTAGAAAACCAATAAAAAAGTAAAACTAATGAGGTACCGTTTAAGTGTTTTAATAAAGGAAAATACTAACTTCTAGATCTTTACGTGGAGTTTAGCAAAGTATACATCTTCTTTTGGACCAATAAATCACTTCTCTTATTTTATAATTTTGTTTTATGTGCATTAATTACCAATTTGTTTTTTCAATTATCTAATTAATATTCTCCCTCATCGTTATGAAATTTCAATAGTTATAAAAAAAATCTAAAATAAAAACAAAAATATATCAACCGCAATCCTAAAATAAAAAATTCAAATTATAGTTAGGGTTGAATTTTTATGCACTAATAGTGTAAAAAATTTTTACACTATCACCCAATCAAATCATCTCATTTAATTTACATAACTTTTCAAGTAGTGAGTGTGAGACTTAAACACTTTTGCTGATGTAATAATACATGATTAGATAATGGTATAAAAATAAATTTATATTGTTAATGCATAGAAATTAAACTCTTATATTTAATTATTTTTATAAAAAATATATTTAATGTTTATTATATTTTATTTTAAAGCTATTAAATTATACTTAAGGTTTTAAAATGTTAATATTTTAAATAAGAAACACCCTTAACACGGTAAGAATATTTGTAAAATGATTTGTTATTTTAAATTATGAATAATTAAAAAGCCCTTAAGGAACAGATGTTTGTTTAACAATTTACGTTCCCATTATTTTTTTGTATCTTTCTGAAAAAGTCACTCTGTATTACTTTTGCCTGAGTATATATACACAAAAATAATGAACTAGCGGAAATTACATTAAAATGTATTTCGTCAATTTAATTTTAAAGTTTAACTTTTATACATTGATAAGTATTTTATCAAATTAATTTTAAAATTTAATTTTAATATACTGACTTTTTATATTGTCATTATATAGAAATTAAATTCTTACTTTTAAATATGTTTATTCAGTATATAATAATTTTATGATTTTAATTTTTATACACTAGTAATGTAAAAAAATTTTACACCATTATTTAATTAAATTATCTCATTTAAATAATTTTTAAGTGAGTGTGATTTAATTATTTTTATTAGTATAGCAACACATTATTAGATGATATATAAAAAAATTTACACTGTCAATCACTGTATGCAATTTAATCTCTAATTTTAGTTAAACTTTTAATCTAAATACACGACTGATAACCTCTTTTCTAAATTTAGCAAATGCCTAGCAACCATATAAAATTACAATAACCCACCTAACAATCATGGTCCATGACCCCACCCTCCCCATGTTAAAACGCTCTCAGTTTCGTTGATGAATGTGTCTCTGCGGCTTCGTTAGAGAAGCCAACAACCCTAGCAGCATATAAAAGTCCCTCCATTATGAAACAACCCTGTGTAGACCACTACTGAACCAGTCACCATCCATAAGAAGAATCATTGTACATCAAGCATCCGAAATGAGTTGGTGTTGTCGCTTGCAAAAGACATACCGAATCTCCACTCCTTCAGAATAACGAAAGATTTAGACCCAAAAAATAAGAATAACGAATATTTTCCTAATTATTTTATGGGCATGCCTTCATCGATGCGCAGGCATGAAAGCTCTAGAAAGTAGATTTGTATCACCAGAATAGACAATTAAAGTTGGACACCCAATTAATTTAACAAAAATATTTCCCAAAAAAGTTAACAAAATTATAAATATATTTTATCTTTGATTATGGAAATCTCGAAGATAAAGTTGTCTAGTATTGGAGTTGTATATAATATTATAATAACAACCCTTTATTGCAAGCAAGAGACTCGTGTCTCTTATTCTACAAGGACCGTTTCTTTTTGGAATATTCAAGGACTAATTCTTATTCCTTAATTCTTACGCGGAACTAAAGCTATCAAAATGGGTTGAATTCAATGTATCAGTTCGAATAACTCAAAAAATATGCAGGTTAGGTTAAAGAAATAAAAAGAAAATGAGAATTGGCTTGCGAATGGCTCAGGTTGGCCTGTCCTTGCTGATGATCCTAATATTAATTTTTTATTAAATAATAAATTATATATATAAGCTATAAATACTTAAATTTAGACTTTTTAACCTTTTTTCTAATTAAATATCTAAACTAATAACAAATATTTATAATATATATATATATATATATATATATATATGTTTGATTCACTTCACTATTACATCAAATTAAATCATTGAAATTTAGTTAGCAAATAAAAATCAAGTTTCATTTATCATTCTCACAAATAAAGTAAAAATAATAACACTACTTACTAATAGTTATTTTTAATCCATTATAATAAAATAAAATATTTTTTTTTCATTGGCATTTTATGAATTATACAATTAAAAAATGAACAAGGAAAAAAATTTGGCCATGGCACTTGCCGTGGCCAAATAAATTGGGCCTAGGCTTTGGCTTGAAACTAACGTGGCACGAAGTGGCCTTACCCGAATAGGTTGAGAACCTATTTTGATAGCTCTTTGTCGAACCCACAATTTTACTTTTCTACGCATACATATAGATTTTACTTGTATGCTACTATAACATGGGGCTCATGCGAATACGTTAGGAAAGCGTGTATAAAATTTGTTCTTACCTTTTGAGAGTGTAATGAAGATTAAAATTGTATTAGCTCAGGTGTTAGCCTCTTTTGAGTAGAGGTGATCCTTATAAATTAGGAAATAATCTTCTTTGAATTAGATATATCCTAAAATTTAGTAAAGATTAGATATATTTTGCATGAAGTATGAGATATAATCTAACATAAGAGATGTGATAAGATGATAAGAGATTTTGTGAGATAACATGAGAGAGAGAGTTATTTGGTAGTCAATCTAAAAGACATCCAAGCCAAATCGAGTGTAACACCCTAATATTTAACCCCAATACGTCTAGGACGTATTCAAGATTAATTATTAGTTATTACTTCTCTTTAAATTCATTTACAAAATACTTAGCGAAAATACAGGTAAATTTTTTTTTTTTGAAATGATTCATATAAAATAAAGTGCGAGCTTTTGCGCATGACATATATACAACGTGAAGCGGAAGATACATAAAACATACAGAACATAAACATAAAAGAGCACATCCATCATGAAAACATTCCTCATCACATTAATTAACATAGTTTAGTACATTATTACAGAAATATAAAGTTTTACCCATACTAGTGGGCAGAGCTTGCAGGACAACAATAAAAATAAGAAACATAAAGACAAATACATGAAACAACCCCAAAAGATACTCCCAAGCTAAGATCTCCCTCGAACTATGGAAGACGCTCCCACTCATCCCTCGTGGCACATATCCAATGAACTGGGCAAGCTCCTCGGATGCGTGAAGGCGGAAGGATGGGCGAGCATGCCGCCGCCATGAGGAGCGCATCTCCTACGTCGTGCTAACCTCCGCTGCGTCACCGTCTCCTCGCTACCCATCTGATATCCATGGGAGCGGGGCGGAACCCTCCGAAAGGTGAGAATGAGGATCCTCGATGGGTTGGTCTCGAACGCCTCTGGCGAGGACGTACTCGGGGTAACCTCGCACCGCTGAAGATGCCGAACGGGCGCGACGTTGCCCATCACGAGGTCGCGTCCTCTCAAAAATCATGTCGTCACCAAAGGGGGAGGTCGAGTGAATCTGAAGCTGGAGACTGGAAAGGCAAACGGCGTCCCATGTATGCAAAAATGCGTATAGCACAACGACCCTTGAAGTGTAGTACGATGATCCACGTAGTAGCTTCCACACTGCGTCAACAAAAATCACGAACGACGCCATCGATGTCTGAAGACGTAATGGAAAGAAAAGGGAGGGTGAGAATCTTGCTAAAGAATCTAGGAGGGAAATCCTCTATCCTAGTGTCATCGTTCACGTCCCCAGGAACCTTGGGTTTATTGTGAAAAGGTTAAGCATGCATAGGTTCATTATGAGGTTTTCACAAAGGTATTTATCCAAGGTCCATGTCTTTTATAATGATTCTTAATGCATGTATGCAACATAATAGTTCATGGATGCATGGCAGTACTTTAGATAAATCAAACAAATATCAAACAATATATAAGTGGCATGTAACTTTCTCTTGAACATCTTTCCTTTCTCATACTTGTGACACCAATCATAATAGTAACCGCACCCCTTTAACTAGGCTATGAACTCATACCTTAACTAGTCATCACTAGTTCTTACTTATCCTCTTGATAAGCGAATCATAAACATAATCACATTCATCATAATCATCATAATCCCGACTCCAGAGTACGGGTAGGGGGCTAGGATCACCCATCATGGGACTTTTTCCTTCTTCGAAACGTATCGAACGGTTAAGACCAGCGACTTTGTCCACTTTGGCAGGCTAATGTCTATGCCCTCACGGTTTTACCTTCTCTCATCTAGAGGAGAGTACGTCTCTGTGTGTCACCTTAAACATCATATATTTTTCCTTCTTCGAAACGCATCGACTGGTTAAGACCACGACTTTGTTCGCTTTGGCAGGCTAATGCCTATGCCCTCGCGGTTTACCTTCTCCTCACCAGGAGAAGAAGTACGTCTCGGTGTGTCACCTTAAACATCATATATTTTTCCTTCTTCGAAACGCATCGGTTAAGACCAGCGACTTTGTCCGCTTTGGAGGCTAATGCCTATGCCCTCACGGTTTTACCTTCTCGGAGCAAGAGAAGTACGTCTGGCATATCATCGTAAACATCATTTTCTCAAAAACTTTCTTATGTCCCTCAAATTTGACGGAAATTCGGCATACTTTCTCTGAATTTCCTCAAATTTGAGTCATGCCACATAATCTCAGTCACATGCGTCATTTTCATAGAACTTTCTCAAATCAATAACTTTCTAGTTCACATGAGCATATTTCTCAATTTCATTCATATTTCGAAACCTTATGCATCTTAAATACAACGTTTCATCATATCACCATATCAAATCATATACATAAAGTTTCATGCTCAAGGAACTAACATAATCACATCATCATAAATGTGCTCGAGGTTCATCATCATAATTATACTCTTCGGCCACCTATCTCATAGTATCTTATGCTTTGACCCTTACGAGCCTTAAACTTGTATTTGCATCTTTATTACCCTCAAGAGGTTAACACTTAGACTTCTCTAATATTTGAACTCACTAAAATTCCATACAGGTTCACATGAAAGGGAATATCATTTGCTTAAGGGGCTCTAGAATCTCCATTCGTGACTCTTTTTAAGATCCGTCTTCGCTAAAGCTCCATAATCAATTCCTAGACCAATTATGAGGGATTCCTAGGCATGTTCTCTAAGTTATAAACCATTTTAAGCTCTCATCATCACCTTATCATTTATGAAGGTGTTTTGTACATGTCTTACTAATTATGAATCATTCATCCTTGAATTAATCATGTTAGAACAGATTTGCATTTCTTTACATTAAGGTGTTTTAGAATTTTCATCTCTAATCGCTTTCAAGTTACTTACTCTTTTCTAACATTTCTAAATCGATCATTGCTTCACTCAAATATAACTTACACATTTTAGCACCTTAGAACAGCATTTATACAGGAGCCAAACATAGAGGAGAAAAGTCATAAGCTCATAAAATCACATAATCTCTTGAGTTGAAATGCATATAAGTTGCTAGTTTTCTCTTAGACATTTTCAGGAACAAATGTTCTGGTAATCGATTACATGTTCCTAGTAATCGATTACCAGGAGCTCAATTCATTCTGGGTTTTCAAAATAACCGGGAATCGATTACATACAATGGTAATCGATTACTTAGGGTTAATCCCGTTTCGAAAAATAAAGAACACAAGAGTAATCGATTACACTATGAGGTAATCGATTACAGGGTTTCCAGAAGCAGGTTTGGGCATGAAGAAACCGTGTAATCGATTACACCGCCTCTGGTAATCGTTACCAGAACCAAAAGTCCTTCAAAACCCTTTGGTAATCGATTACATGGATGGTTCGATTACCAGAACCTCGGAATTTAAGAAAACATAATTTTTAACACATTCCAAGCTATTTGAACACCTTGAGACCTCATAAAATAGTTTTCCAATATTTTCTTGAAATCATTCATGCATTTTACGAAATCAAACGGTTATTGAATCATACTAAAACTCATCCATTTTTTTTTTACTAGAGTTCCTTTTTAGGATACTTAGGGCAAGTCTTTGAGCTTCTAGAATATTTAGGTGATAACATAATCTTAAACATGCTATGCACTTTATTTTACTCTTCATTAGAAAGTAAAGTGAGAGCATAAAATAAATATGAGATGCAACTTCATTATTATCTTTAAGGATTAAGTGATGACTTGAAATATAAACATGAAATGCAAGCTTGGGAATTTAAATATGGTAATGCAAGTTTATTCATTTACTTTTTTGAAATTAGTGATGGCATCAAAATAAACATGAGATGCAAGACATAAATTTAAACATGAATGCAACTTGTTTTTATCTTAACTAGAGCTCTTACAAGACTTTTAGAGGAACATAAACCTCAACCTATTATGTATCATAAGGCAAGCTTTAGAGTTCTTAGCACCTAGACTTCAAAAGAAATCTTAAGGTTTGAACTTCATCATCAAGCTTAAGGAAATGGACTCAAAGTTCAACACTTTGTCTAAACAAAACTATAAGGGCTAAGTTATATTCTTTATTTTATTGCTCATGGGCTTCAATCTAGAGTAAAACTCTTAGACAGCCGACCAACTTTAAGGTTGGCAAGGGTAAGCTTAGAGCTCTTTGAAATCATGTGATTAATTTTCTTTAACAAAACTTTCATGATCTACTTTACATTTTTAGCAAACTTTGTTCAAACCAAAGCAAAGGAAACCAAAATCATGAAGAGGAAAGGAAAGAGAACCACAAACTTTATCAAGAAAAGGAAGAAATCAAGGCATGTATGGTCCAAGACCAAGTTGTTTCAAGCTTTAGAGGTTTTTCATATGACAACAACAAGTCATTATCTTGAAACTCATCATCAAGCTCATGTTTTCTTTATGAAAGGGCCTCTTGGCCGAAAAAGAAGGGAAGGGGAAAGAGTTTGAAACCAAGAGAAAAACTAGAACTTTCTTAAAAACACAAGCAAAAACATTAAAACAACACCCCTACCTAAAGAAGTCCTGAAGGGAGATGTAAGGAAGCTTTGTTTTCTTGATGAAAGGAGAAGGAAATCCTCTTGAAGTCTTTAGGAAGAACTTGGCCCAAGTGAGGAGTTTGAGAGGAAATGAGAGGATTTTGCAAGAAGTGTGAACTTACCAAGTGAACCAAAGTGTGACAAGGTTCATCAAGGCTTAATATTTATAGAAGAATGGAGAGCTCATAGATTGCCTTTGAGGGGGGAGTGGCCCGGCCAAGTGAGGAGGGAGGAAAGAAGAAATATCTCTTGCAAAGATATGGTTGTAGGCATGGTGAGGTATGGGCAAAACACTGGCTAGTGTAATATCCCAAATATAAAATTTATTTGTATGTGAACTAATACTATTATTATTAGTATTGGTATTATTATTATCACTATTATTACCACCACTAGTTCTATTATTATTATTATTTTCATTATTATTACTTATTATAATTATTGTTTTATATATATATATATATAACAAAAGGAAACCAAACACAGGCACGGTGCTTAACTTTATATATATATATATATATATATATATATATATATATATATATATATATATATATATATGAAGAAAACCCAAGTTGAAAAACACGCTTCAGGCGAAGACGTGATCGCTTCGAGTTGTTTTTTTGTTTTATCTCCTAGTATATATTTAACACATTATAGTACTCCTAAACATTCCTCTAAAAACCCTAGCCACCCAAGGATTTTTTTCCCAAGAGAGAAAACATGGTTCTCCCAATTTTCTCTGATTAATTCTTTCCTAAGTGATCTTCATGGAATTTAGCCAATTCCTTCTCCTTTTTATCTAGTTTGTGAGATTTGGTACTGTCAGGCATAATTTTCTCTCACCATTCTTCCTCCCTATCATCCCAAACTTTTGGGCGATTAAATCAAATTGTTTATATTTTTATTATATCGTTGGACTTACCTGTGTCATTCCTACTCCCCAAGGTCAAGTTGTCAGTGGAAGTACACTCTCGACTACCAACGGTGAGTGAGTTTAAGCCCATGGCCATACTTTTGATCATTATTATTATTTTTCTATATTATATGAATTATTTATGAAATTTTAGAATAATTTATGTCAAGAAATATGCCTTTATGAATTATAGAAATTTTAGAAAATTATTATTTTAAAGCTATCATGACAAATTATTATTTAGAAAACTCATGGGACCATACTTGTTGTATGTATGATTATGGATTTATTTTATCATCTAGAAAACTTCATGAATCCCAATTTTATATGAATAGTTAATTTTGTTGCTATTAGTTTTTAGCCAATAAATAGTGAGAAAAGATGCGAGTTAACCCTAAGGATTGATTATTAACCTTGGTACCAGTGGTCGTTATAGGACTAGCTCACCAAGTAGGAGGAACCTAGTGAGGTGTCCATTTATGGGACCTAGTTAGGTGTCCATTAGATTAGTCATTGGCTCAAGATTCAGCTATAAGCTTAGATAATTATGTATAGAATAATTCCTGTTTCTTACTAGTTATTGTCATGGATTAATTAAATTATTGTTTTTATTGCAATTATCTATAATTATATATAAAATGTCTTACACCAGTTGCATGTATATATTATGTATTTTGATTGTTGTCCCATGTTGGTTGTGAGTGGAGGCTTACTCACTTAGTTTTGATGAACTCACCCTCTCTTTCCTCCCCTAGAGACAGTATATGTTCAGCTGTACCAGGATCTTCCCAATAGTGCCTAGCTTCTTTTAGTGAGCTTCGCTTCTGAGTGAAGCTTATATAGGTTATGTTAGTTTAGTAGTGCTCCAAGGAATTGTGTAGGCAGGATCTCGGACATACATTATATTATTTTAATTATTTTTAGAGTTTCCGTCATTTATTTAATTATGTTTGGCTTGTCCCAAATTATGGATTTATGAAGCTTTATGTTCAGGATTTATGTTTTAAAAATATTTTCAGATTATAGAATTATAGTTGAACTTGAGATATTTGAAATATATTTGATTTAATTATGCATATTAGTCAGTTACGTTACTAGAGGCTTCCATGGGATTCAACCCCTCACGTGCCCTTCACGTTCCATAGGCGGGTCGTGACAAAGTGGTATCAGAGCAATAGGTTTCCCTACATATTACTGGAGCAAGTGTCCACAAATAACATGGCATCTGTGTAAATGGAAGCGCCCATTTGCATTGATGTAGTGCTATTTGAGGCCTTTAGGAAAGAGTCAGCATCTAGGTTCAGTAAAAGTTTGTCTTTTCTTGGCACTCATGATCTTGTTATATATCCTCCCTTTCACAGGTGTGACCATGCCACCTGTACACACTTCACGCCTTCGCCGTCGTCGTAGGAGTGACGTATCAGTGACAGTGCTCGCCTAAGAGCTTTTGAACATATGGTAGCAAACTTGACAGATGTGATGACCAGGCAGGTAGAGGCGACCACACAGCCGCCTCCGTCAGACTGACGACTTAAGCCTAGAGCGTTTCAAGAGGATGGACCCACCCACCTTCAACGGGCTTAACGATGAAGATCCCCATGAATTCCTCAAGTGGAGAAGATAGTTGGTGTCATTCATTATTCTTCAGAGAAGCGAGTTGGTTGGCTTCCAACTAAGAGGCCAAGAGAGTTATGGTATCAGGAGTTTCGAGAGAGGCATGGGATAGCTAGCTCTCCCTCTTGGGAGTTAGGAAGCTTTATGCGGAGATTCATATCAGGAGAGCCGGGGCACAGATGATTGAGGAGTTTTTGAAGCTCCGTTTAGCTCCAGGCATGACAGTTCCAGAGATGATGAGCGTTTCACTTATCTAGCACAGGCAGCTTCCAGCATGATACGAGAGAGACATGAGGTGAGGCGTTTTGTTCAGGGTTTGCCCAGGGATATGTTCCTCATTTACAGCCCCAGCGTCGGACCATGGATTATGCTCGGTGGTAGACACATCGATTGGTCTTGAGAGTGGCTTAGTAGAGCATAGGGCGATGGTAGAGGCCAACAAGAAAGCCAAGGTTCATAGCTCTTCTCAAGCCCAGTAGGTTCGAGCAAGAGCCACCATCATCAGGGCCAAAGGGGTCAATCAGGTAGGGTCGCCTTCTCAGAGCCCACCTTGGCACGCCCAGCTGCATCATAGACTCCAAGTAGAAGAGCAGTTAGCACGTGGACAGGGTTTGGAGTCATCCAGGATGTCCGACTTGCGAGAAAAGACATCAGGGTCAGTGTTTGTTTAGTTCATCAGTATGTTATGGATGTGGCCAGGAGGGCCAAAGCGAAAGAGTGCCCGATGTTTCAAGGATCTTCTAGTCGGGGTCGGCTAACCCTCCATGTTGACTAGCCTCTTCAGTTCGCCTCAGACCTTTTCGCTTTAGGCGTGGAGCCGGGCAGGGGCCCCTGGTAGAGGTGTAGGTGGTAGAGGAGCAGGCGGAGAGGTCAGGGTAGTGAGGAGCTCCGTTGTTCGTATGACCCGTCGGATGCTCAAGCTTCAAATGAAGTGATAACAGGTATGACAGGTATGTTCCTTCGATGCCATGACGTTGTTTGACCCGGGTCCACCTACTCTTATGTGTCCCCATTCTTTGCTATACGGTTCGGAGATTCCTTGAGGATCTTGACAAGCCGTTTTTAGTTAGTGTACCTTCAGGAGAGCCATCCTTATTCAACGTGTATATATCGTGAGAGTCAAAGTTGGTGACATGGAAGCACTAGCAGATTTGAAAGTGTTGGACATGTCTGAATTTGATGTTATTCTGGTATGGATTGGTTAGCCCATGCCATGCCATGGTAGATTGTTATAGTAAGGTGGTGAGATTTGAGGTCCCAGGTGATGAGCCAAGAGTGTTTCTTGGTCCAGGGTGAACACAACAAGCTTGATATGAGCTATAAGTGCACTACGATTGATGGATAAAGGTAGTTACAGAATTTTAGCCACAATTAGGGATGTGGAGGCAGAGACACCAAGTTTGGATATGGTTCCAATAGCTAATGAGTTTCCATGTGTTTCCAGGTGATTGCCAGGTATGCCAGAAAGGAAGTAGAGTTTGGGATAGAGCTTGAGCCAGAAGTTAGGCCCATCTCTATACCCCCATACCGCATGGCTCAGGAGAGTTAAGAGAATTGAAAGAGGTTCCAGGAGTTGTTGGACAAGGGGTTTATTCGGCCAAGTACCTCTCCATGGTGTGCTCTGTTGTTTGTCAAGAAGAATGATGGTTCGATGAGAATGTGTATAGATTACAGACAGTTAAACAAGGTGACGATCAAGAACCGGTACCCCTTGCCTCGCATTGATGATCTTTTTGACCAGCTTCAGGGAGCAATATGTTTTTCCAAGATTGACTTTCGATCTGGTTACCATCAGTTGAAGATTAAGGATGAAGATATACCCAAGATGGCCTTAGGACTCGCTATGGGCATTATGAGTTCTTAGTGATGTCCTTTGGGTTGACCAATGCCCCATGCCTTCATGGATTTGATGAACAGGGTGTTTAAGCCATTTTTGGACCACTTCGTGATTGTCTTCATCGATGATATCTTAGTGTATTCCAAGAGCAGGAGGAACATGAGCAACATCTAGGATAGTTCTACAGACTTTGAGGGAGAATCGGTTATATGCCAAGTTCTCCAAGTGTGAGTTTTGGCTAGATCAGGTGGCGTTTCTTGGACATGTAGTGTCTAAGGACGGTATTTTGGTAGATACGAAGAAGGTGGAAGCAGTAGCAATGGCCTAGACCTACAACGTTTCTGAAGTTAGTTTCTTAGGGCTTGGCAGGATATTACAGGCGGTTTGTTCAGGATTTCTGGAGGATCGCAGCACCCATGACCAAACTAACACAAAAGAATGTTAGGTTCCAGTGGACAGAAGAGTGTGAAGAGAGTTTTCAGAGGCTCAAGACATGCTTGACCACGGACCAGTTTTGGTATTACCTTCAGGGACAGGTGGTTTTTCGGTGTTCTGTGATGCTTCAGAGTTGGACTTGGCTGTTGATGAGCATGGCCGAATTGTAGCTTACGCCTCACGGGCTAAGAAGCATGAACAGAATTATCCCACACATGACTTAGAGATGGCGGCAGTGGTTTTTGCCTTGAAGATTTTGAGGCACTACCTACGAAGAGACTTGTGAAATCTTCACAGACCATAAGATTTTGAAGTACATTTTTCAATAGAAGGATCTAAACCTAAGGCGAGATGGCTTGAGTTGCTAAAAGATTATGATTGTATGATTTCATACCACCCGGAAGGCGAATGTTGTGGTAAATGCTTTGAGTAGAAAGTTAGCGGAGTTTGGCCCATATAGCGCCAGTGAGACAGCCGTTAGTTGAGGATATCCACAAGTTAGAAGCTGATGAGTTCAGTTCGGTCTTAGTGATACAGGGGTTTTCCTAGCTCACATTAGAGCTCAGTCAACCTTGGTGGGACAGATCAAGACACAGGGTGAAGATCCAAAGCTAGCTAAATTGGTTGAGGATGTTTGCAAGGGTGATAATACGGAGTTCTAGTTGATGTTGAAGGTGTGTTGTACTTTGGGAACCGTTTATGTGTGCCCTCAGGAGGTGAGCTAAGGAGGAAAGTTATGGAGGAAGCCCACAGTGCAGCATACTCCGTGCATTTAGGATCAGCTAAGATGTATCAAGATCTCAAACAATTGTTCCGGTGGGATGGTATGAAAAGAGATGTCGGTGACTTCATGGCTAGGTGTTTGGTTTGCCAACAAGTCAAGGTTGAGCACCAGAGGCCAGGGGTTATTCCAGGATATAGAGATCCCAGAGTGGAAGTGGGAGAGGATAACCATGGACTTCGTAGTCGGGTTACCTTGGACTACCAAGGGTTCGACTCCATATGGGTGATTGTAGATAGGATGACCAAGTCAGCACACTTCTTACCAGTTAAGACTACCTTCAGTGTAGCACAGTATGCCCATTTATACATCAATGAGATAGTCAAACTTCACGGTGTCCCAGTATCCATCATATCTAGAGGGTCCCAGTTCACTTCGCGATTCTAGAGGGCATTCCAGGAGGCCCTTGGAACGCGTGGATTTGACCACAGCTTTCATCCCCAGGCAGATGGTCAGTCCAAAAGGACGATACAAACCTTAGAAGATATGCTTAGAGCTTGTGTGCTAGATTTCAGAGGGAGCTGGTGTGATCACCTACCCTTGATCGAGTTCTCATATAATAACAGTTATCAGCGAGTATCCAGATGGCACCATTCGAAGCCTTATATGGGAGGCGTTGCAGATCTCCTATTGGGTGGTTTGAGCTTGGGGAAACTAAGTCTCTAAGCCCAGACCTAGTTCAAAAGACCTTAGAGAAGGTTCAGTCGATTAAGGAGCGTCTTTTAGCAGCAGGTCCAGGCAGGAAATCTTATGCCGATAACCATCGGCACAACTTGGAATTTGCGGTTGGGGATCACGTGTTTTAGAGTATCCCTATGAAAGGGGTAGTAAGGTTCGGTAAGCGGGGAAAGTTAAGCCCTCATTTTATTAGCCCGTTTGATTCTAGAAAGAGTTGGAGCGTGGCTTACAAGTTGGCACTGCCTCCAGTTATGACCATACACCCAGTGTTCCATGTCAGGATGCTCAGGAAGTATATGCGAACCAGTCTCATGTGCTCACTTCGCAAACGGTCCAAGTTGATGAAAGTTTGTCCTATGAAGAGGAACCGTTGCCATCATGGATAAGCAGATTAAGAAGCTACGCTCAAAGGAGGTAGTCCTAGTGAAAGTTATCTGAGGAATCATTCTGTGACGAAGCAACTTGGGAAGCCGAAGAAGCCATGAAAATCAAGTACCCTTACCTTTTTCCACCTCAAGGTACGTCGTTTATTTGGGGACCAAATCTCAATTAAGGGGGTAGTATGTAATATCCCAAATATAAAATTTATTTGTATGTGAACTAATACTATTATTATTAGTATTGGTATTATTATTATCACTATTATTACCACCACTAGTTCTATTATTATTATTATTATTTTCATTATTATTACGTTTTATATATATATATATATATATATATATAACAAAAGGAAACCAAAACAAGCATGGGCTTAACTTTATATATATATATATATATATATATATATATATAAAACAAAAGGAAACCAAATGCACAGACGCAAGAACCAAACGGATGTTGCTATTATATATATATATATATAAGAGAAAACCCAAGTTGAAAAACACGCTTCAGGCATTTTACGTGATCGCTTTGAG
This sequence comes from Dalbergia oliveri, assembly GCA_030441495.1. Classification (NCBI taxonomy): domain Eukaryota; kingdom Viridiplantae; phylum Streptophyta; class Magnoliopsida; order Fabales; family Fabaceae; genus Dalbergia; species Dalbergia oliveri. The sequence goes on along the minus strand of JAMLFY010000003.1, from coordinate 12,374,002 downwards.
TTGTTTTTGTTGTTTTACCTCCTAGTATATATTTAACACATTATAGTACTCCTAAACATTCCTCTAAAACCCTAGCCACCCAAGGATTTTTTTCCAAGAGAGAAAACGTGGTTCTCCCAATTTTCTATTAATCTTTCGGAAGTGATCTTCATAGAATTTAGCCAATTCCTTCTCCTTTTTATTAGTTGTGAGTTTGGACCTGTCAGCATAGTTTTCTCTCACCATTCTTCCTCCCTATCATCCCAAACTCAGTTTGGGAGATTAAATCAAATTGTTTATATTTTCATTATATCGTTGGCAGTTACCCGTCATTCCTACTCCCTAAGGTCAAGTTGTCAGTGGAAGTACACTCCCTACCAACGGTGAGTGGGTTTAAGCTCATGGCCATACTTTTGGTCATTATTATTATTTTCCTATATTATATGAATTATTTATGAAATTTTAGAATAATTTATGTCAAGAAATATGCCTTTATGAATTATAGAAATTTTAGAAAATTATTATTTTAAAGCTATCATGACAAATTATTATTTTAGAAAACTCATGGGACCATACTTGTTGTATGTATGATTATGGATTTATTTTATCATCTAGAAAACTTCATGAATCCCAATTTTATATGAATAGTTAATTTTGTTGCTATTAGTTTTTAGCCAATAAATAGTGAGAAACGGATACGAGTTAACGGCTGAGGTTTGATCGTTAACCTTGGTACCAAGTGGTCCGCTATAGGACTAGCTCACCCACAGGAGGAACCTAGTGAGGTGTCCATTTATGGGACCTAGTTAGGTGCCCATCAGATTAGTCATTGGCTCAGATTTAGCTATAAGTCAGATAATTATGTATAGAATAATTCCTGTTTTTCTACTAGTTATTGCCATGGATTAATTAAATTATTGTTTTTAGTGCAATTATCTATAATTATATATAAAATGTCTTACACCAGTTGCATGTATATATTATGTATTTTGATTGTTGTCCCATGTGGGTTGTGAGTGGTGGCTCGTAACACTCATAATTAACCAAATACACCTAGGTTGAATTTGATTAATGACTAGACTTTACTCTTTGCTTTGGTTCTTTCATCATATTTTGAAAATACTTAGTGAAATTACGAGCCCTTTTTTTTTAACATAATTGAAATTGTGAGCGCGCATAACATAAACGATTAAGCGGTAGTAAAATAAGACATTTAAGAATCTAAATATATCATATTGGCTCCATCACATAACATCCATAATGCACATCACAACATATATACAATAACCTCACTCAAAGGTGAGTTAAGTCCATACATCATATCTTACATATTCACACCATAGGAAACTATTTATAAGGAAATCATGCCCCTAAACTAGATAACCTTAAAAGCTGAGGAAGGCTACTCTAAAGGGATGCATAACACTCTTAAGACTACTTAAAAACTCTCTAGGGCCACCGTCTTGGAAACGGGGGAAGAAACCCGATCACTGACGAGCTTCCTCGGAAGGGGCACACGAGATGCACCAGGTCGGGTCGCATGGACGGTCTTCTTGCTAACCTCGGCGAACCGTTTCCTCACTACCCTCTCTTACACGTGGGAGAGTAGGAGAGAGCTCTCAGAATAAGCATGAGTAGGAGGGTCCTCTGAAGGATCAATTTCAAAATATCTCGTTCGTGGATTATACTCTGGAAAACCATGGACGGCGGATGAGGCGGGATAAGAACGTAACATTCTTTCATCAAGTGGACGTGCATGTTCGAAAACCATTTCATCGCCATAGGGAGAAGTAGGAGAAAAACGATAAGGGGACAGGATGTGCAAATGGATGACCTACGTAAATAAAACACGAACCGAGCACCTCCCTTCAAAGTGATACGAATGATGCACGGATCATAGTGGAATTCCCAAGTGGGGTGTCAACGAGGACGAATGTCGCCATGAATCTGAAGACAATGACGGAAATAAAGGAAAGGGAGTGAGAATCTTACTAAAGAATTCTAGGGTATCTCCTTCTACGTGTTTCATCAAAGTCTCCAGGAATTCTGGTTATTATAAAATAGTAAACATACGAATATTAAATTTTAAGTTCAGAAAATACTTTTACCGAGATTCGACCAATTTTAATTATGCGTCTTATAATGCATCATAATCTTAACATGTCATATTTATAATGAACTTTTCTTTTATCATTACATCATATTCCTCATCATCATCATTAATATAACATGCATAGAAGAACTTCATATTTTTCATCATCAACTCATGTATGTTATGCAGAGAAGAATATCATAATAGCTACACATGGACATGGTGCACATAATTTATTTCTTTAGTACCTTAGGTGACTTTAAAATCTTATCATCCTCATTATTTTCCTTGGGCCACCCTATACTCCACCCTTTTGGGAGTAATCTAGGTTATGAGCTCATACCTTACTAGTCGTCACTAGCATATATTTATCCTTTTGATAAGTTAAAGTCCTAACTCTACCCTTTTGAGAGAACAAGTTAGGGGGCTAGAATCACCTTTTCACCACCTATAGTTTGATGGGTCCAAGGATCATTTTCTTATAAATTTTAAGTCACCAATAAGTCTTTGCATGTTACAACTCGCAATTCATAATAATTCTAACATTTTCTTATTTACAGTCTTATTCTGGAATAATATATATCAACTATAATCATGCATCTGGAGATTCCAGGAAAGAGAGGTGGGTCACAATGGACACGCTTAAATACCAAATCTTTCCTTAGCCAAATCTTTCCAAATTGCACTCTTACAGGAATACACTTTCTTCCAGGAACAAAATATGTCCTTATTTCATGCATAAGTTTTCATTGTTTGCAACAGCAACTATAACATACAAACCAGGGAATCAATCAATGACACCAAATTCTTAATAAGCATCAAATCACATTTTAAGTACACATAAAATTACTAGCTTCCCATAAAATTCTTACAAAGTTTTAAAACTCTTTTAGAACTAATTCTTTTTGTTAAACTTGAAAGAAGTCATAGGACTTTAGGCCTAACTTAACCATGGGACCGATTTATAACTTGAAAGAATGTTCATAGTTAAATCTTTCACTTAAGATAAAAGGAGCAAGTCTTGAGCTTTAGAGATTTAGGTGACATCTTAGAATTATTACCATGCTATGCAACCTTATTTTAATCTTATCTTTATAAGGTGATAGCTTGGAATTATAAACATGATATGCAATTCCATTTCTTTATCTTTAAGATTTAAGGTGATGACTTGAAAATTAAACATGATGCAAGAACTTGTAATATAAACATGATGCAAGAAACTGGAGCGCGTAAATAGGACCAGGAGAGAGAAGAGAAGAAAAGAGAATCTAGACAGAGCGGTAGGTAACATAGGACGGTGAGGGAGAAGAGAATTACATTTTTTTTAAGCTCCAATTCTCAAGACTTCTTAAAGAATAAATTCTTTAACTCCAATTATCTCATTTCTTCGCTTATGATTCATAGGCAAGTCTTTGAGCTCTAGGATTTTTAGGTGATGACATAAAATAAACATGCCATGCATTGATTCTTTTAGCCATTATAAAATAAAGTGAGAGCATAAAATAAACATGAGATGCAACTTCTTTATTATCTTTAGAGATTAAGTGACAACTTGAAATTTAAACATGAAATGCAAGCTTGAAATTTAAACATGAGATATGCAAGTTCATTTATTTATTCTTGAGAATTTAGTTATGACATAAAATAAATATGGCTGCAAGACATAAACTTAAACATGGATGCAAGTTCACTTGATCTCTTTACTAGAGCTCCTTCAAGACTTTAAGAAAATTATGATTTCAACCCAATATATGTATCTTAGCAAGACAAAGTAAAAAAATACATATTTCATATTCAAACCTCAAGATAAAAACATTATTCTTTAAAGTTTTGCATTAAATGGAATGTTCAAGCTTTAGAGGCCTAACTTGTGATGGATTTACAACCCATATTCAAGGTCCTCATCATCAAGCCATCATTTCATTCCTTCCTAGGCCATTTGGCCGAAACCATGAAAGGAAAATAAGGAAAGAAAAACTGAAATTTTAGAAGCTTTGGAAACTAGTGAAACCTTCAAGTTTTAGAGATCTAACTTGTGAAAGCTTTGCAACCAACACTCAAGAATCTCATCATCAAACCATGGTCTCATCATAAGCTAGGCCATATGGCCGAAATACTTTAAAAAGAAAGGAAGAAGAAACTGAAAATGAAAACTTAAAAGAAAGCTCATGAAAACATCATTTTTGAGCTAGAAACATAACTTGTCTTAGCATAAAATAAACTTAGAAACACCTCCCTACCTAATTTGATTTGAAAGAAAGGAAGAGAACTTGGTTTCCTTGAGTGAAATGAAGCAAAATATCCTTGAAAAGCTGAAGGGAGAATTTGGCCAAGAGAAAGAAAGAAAGAAAGCTTTTGGTGCTCCTAAGACTAGAATTTGTGTAAGTTATGAACTAAGCATCTAAACTATCTTCAAGCATGCCTATTTATAGAGATTTTGCAGCTCATAAATGGACAAAGGAAGGAAGGAAATCTGACCAAAAATTAGAGAAAAAAATAAGGAAGAAAAATCATTTTGTTTGGTGGCTTAAAACATGGAATCATGTTTCCATGTTTTCATGATTCTTTGTTTTCATTCTTTGGATTTTTGTGTAATAATTTTCTGACTTATTACTCAATAATTTCAGCCATTACAGCCTTGTGGAAGAGGATTTTGTGTGTTCCATGTATTATTTAGGTGTAGGCAAGGTATTCATGCAATTTAGAGAATTTACGGTTAAGGGCTTAAGTGAATTACTAAGCAATTTGGGTGTTTTAAGCAATTTTAGGTTCTAATCAATCTAAATAAATAATTTTGACTCTAGATTAATAATTAGAATTTAATAAGCTTTAATTTGAGCCTAATATTGCTTAGGTTTCGTTAGACAAATCAAAAATCTTAAAATTTGTAAAACTGCACAAGACAGGGGCAAAACGGTCATTTTACTTAAAAATTGCCCAGACCACCGAGCTTAACCAATGGTTAATCATGGCTTAAAAACACCTTTTAACACATTTTAGTGAGGTTCGGGCTAGTCGGCACCAAATCGAAATTAAAACGCAAGGGCGTTTTGGTCATTTCGCGCGTCGAAGCTCAAAATTAGGATTCTTCTCCTCTATTAACACACATAACACAAACAATCCCTTATTAACATCAAAACATCCCCTTGAGGATGGGTGGGGCCCACGATCCTCATTTTCTAGTAAAATAACCTCAGGGGCATTTTGGTCATTTTACACGTACAGAAATTTGGTTTGCAATACTTGCACGAATTGCTCCTAACTTCTTTCTAACGTTATATTCCTTTATTAAGGATTGTTTGGTCTCAAATTTTATATAATATTTACCTATGGTAATTCGATAATTCCTAATGACAGTAAAAATTACAATAAAAATTGGGGCGTTACATGGCTCACTAGGTTTTGATGAACTTACCCATCTCTTTTCCTCCCCTACAGAATAGCAGCTAGGTTCAGCACCAAGGTCTTTCCAGAGTGCTTGGCTTCTTTTGGTGGCTTGCTTCGAAGTGAAGCTTATATAGGTTATGTTAGTTTAGTAGTGCTCCAGTAATTGTGTAACAATCAGGACATGCATTATATTATTTTAATTATTTTCAAGTTTTTGCATTTATTTAATTATGTTTGGCCTGGTCCAAATTATGGATTTATGCAGCTTTATGTTCAGGATTTATGTTTTAAAAATATTTAGATTATAGAATTGTAGTTGAACTTAAGATATTTAAAATATATTTGATTTAATTATGCATATTAGTCAGTTTACATTACGGCTTCCGATGGGATTCAACCCCTCACTTTCATTCAGAGGCCGTGAAGCTAGCATGGTGGAAAGCATGGCTCTTGAGTGTAATTGAAACAACACATGATGGGCTATGGAGGGGATGGCCGATCACCTTAAGGCCATGAGGGAGAGAAAATTAATTCATCTAATTGTGGGTTAAAGGTGTGTTTAGGTGTGTCTTTGATTAAGTTTTTGATTAGGAGTTTATAAGAAGGTGTTTAGGTAAGGTAATTGGTTAATTAGGAAGATCAAGACTTGATTAGGAGGGTAATCTTACTAGATTAGTAATTTAAAATAATTCTTTTGGTCAAATGAGGTATGGCTCAATTCCTTAATTTAAGGAATTGGAGAGAGAAAATACTATTTAAGATTCCATGACTAGGAATCTTGAATTAAAGAATGCAATAGAGTTTATCTAAGCAATCTTAGGTTCTAATTAACTTTAATAAATCATTTTGACTCTAGATTAATTATCGAAATAAATTAATCTTTGATTAGAGCCTAGTATTGCTTAAGTTCGCTTAATTGCGTCAGGCTCATTACACTACTCTAGGGCAAAATGGTAATTTTGCGCTAAAACCTCCGGACCTTTGAGCAACTAAACATCAAACACCGCTCAAAAACATCATTCTAAACTTCCTGGAAAAGTTTCGACTCAACGGCATTTACCCGTAGAACACAGGGGGTATTTTGGTCATTTCGCTAAAGTTTAGAAACGAGATTTCACCTCGAATATCATTCATAACAACATAATCCCCTTTAAACATCGAGTTGACCCATTGAGGGTTGCGGCAGTCCTTGAATTTGGGTAAAAAGTCGGGGCATTTTGTCATTTGTACTCTAATAGGAAATTAAGCGTACAAGGAGAATCTCTAGGGGTCATTATGTCACATGGATGATCTAAAGCTTTGTCAGTTCTCAAGGCTTGGATTGAGGCATTGCCCCATATTTTAATCCAATACTAAATCCTTACTTATATACAAAAGTTCTACCTATTTTTTTTAATGGATATGAAGTCCTACTCTGGAAAATAAACAAATCGCAAATAAAATTGGATTTGAATCATTTAGAGGGTAAAATGAGTAATTTCACTCTTAGATCAACAAAATGAATAAGGTTCCACTTTTAATTTTATTGATTTAAAGGTAAAATCATTATTTTACTCTCTAAAGTGAGTCCTCACTTTAGAGGATCCTTGTTCAAATAAATTATACACTAGAGTGAATGATGTGTAATAAACATAAATAAAATCGTCTTTTAAAATTATTTTACATTGTTATTCAATTAAAACCTTTTATTAGATGACTTTTAAATAGTGAGTGTAAAAGTCAAGTGCATATAACTTAAATCCTATTGTGCAACATATTTGGCTGCAGTCATGAATTATTGTTTTAAATTTTTAGTTACTAGTCGACATAAAAATTAAAAATTCATAATAATAGCAAATCTCTTTCCTTTTTCTTTGGTCGATTTTTCCGTGTTTTTTGTTGTGGCAAAACCTCTCTTTTCTTTGATGTCCGCGAATCCGCCCCAGCTATTTGAATTTGAAGCCCGCTCTAAAACATGTAAGCCGAGCGAAGCAAATGGAACAAGTATAGAGAGAAGAAGCCCGCAAGGCCCGTTTCCCTCACAGAACTAATGAGTTACACGAACATGCCAATATGCTTGACCAAAACACAAAAAAGGAAAAGAAAATAAAACATGCCAATATACGTCGACCAAAAAATGCCAAAATGCTATCTTCTGCATTAACCAATTAAAGAAACGAGGTCTTGGACTTTGACGGACAAAAAAAAAAAAAAAAAAAAAAGAAAGAGGTCTTGCGTTCTTATCTATTTATTGGCATCTCAATTTTAGTAAGCAAAATTAGGTTTTTGGTTTTTTAACTAAAATATTAAGGACAAATTGTAAAGATGAGAGTTAAACTCATAACCTTTTGTAATTTATTGAGACATGTAGAAATTTACTATTAAATTAAGAGTTCACTAGCAGAAAAATTAGTTTCTTGTCTTTCGCCTTCCTTAACGTTAATATTTGTTTCCTTTGGACAATTTTTTGGGTGCATAATGTTCTATTTCTTTACTAAGCCCTTTTTTTTTCCGGCAATGCTTTATTAAGATTAAAAAAAGTTATTAAATCATCATTAAAATTAATTTACTTTTTTGAAAAAGTATTTGAATTTATTTTATTTAAAGCAAAATATCATGATGTCTATGTCTGAATTTTAGGTTTTCTTTTTTCATCATTCGTTCCTTCGATCTAAACTCAAATTTTAGATTTTTATATTGTTATTTAATTATATGTTACAATGTGTATGACTCTGATACAATAACCATAAGAATTGAACAATTTTACTAATATAATGACATATAATTGGATGTTTCCGTAAAAAAATTACAAAAACAGTACACCACAAAATTGAAGAAAACATAATTTAGGTGTCTCAACGAAGAAAAATATAATTTTATATTTTCTATAACATATAATTACTATCGCCATGTGCCCTACTAGCAAGCAAAAGTTATTACACATTTTTATAACAGTACCATTGTTATTATTCAAAAATAAATCAGCCACGATGGCTTGTATATGGTGAACCGTGAACTAGTTTATTGGACATGCCAAAAATGTGCGAGGATGCATAATTATGCTCGATATGATTAGATAAAGGTAGGTTTTAGATGCAGAGCGGGGTAAAAGTAAAATAAAGGTCGGCTATAGATAGGATGATGATGATAGAATAACTAGAAACGTCAGAAGGACCTGCAATCGGAACAGCAATCACATAACCCACAATTCAGAAACGTAACACCTCAACTTACAATACTAACGTTCTTACTCACCAGTTAAGATAACCGGGTTTAGCGACTAAATTACTACTTGAATGTCTGCTAACCTGAAATTTACTTTACCTACAGACCCAATGAGTGAAATTGCTAATCTGGTTTGGTAGATTTTTCTCTTTCTAACAAAAATCGCTTCATCCCTCCCCCTACCCACAAAAAGACTGCAAGGGAAAGTAGCACATAAGCTATAAATTCTGTTCGTATTTGAATTCTATAAAATAAAGAGACTACTAGAGCGAGAAACTGAGGAGATAATTATTTTTAAAATAATGGATTCACATACAATAAAAGTTATTGATCTAAGGGTGATTAACCTCTTATTTTCTTACTTTACCCATCTCTTTATTTTAAAAAAATAAAATCTAAATTGTTCTTGGGTAGTCTAGTTTTATAGAGTGTTTTAAAACTCCTGAAATTGAATTTATTGAAGAATTAAAGTTCAAATTCTTGATTTGGAACAAAATTTAACCCAAAACTTGAAATCTCAAAAGAATTCAATTATATCAAAACCATCAAAAGTAAATCACACCCCAATTGGGTTACATTTGGTATTGGAATTGAGTTCCAAAAAATGAAATTATATAAATAATCTTACTTTAATATAATATTTTATTTTTGACCTATTAATAAAGAATAAAATAATAAAAATATAAAAATAAATTTATTTTTAGACATAATTCAAATCAAAAAATTAAATTAAATTATTTAATTTATTAACTTATTCCAAATATAATAATTAAATTCAATTTTATTCATTAGAATTTAATTTAATTTTATCTCATCAAAACATTTCAAACATGCTGGTAGACTTTTAGTGTGGTTTTCTATTGATTAAAATATTTACCACAGTAGATGGAATGTCATTTTAAAGGTGTTTGATGTGCGAACATTGAACATCTCATCTCAACCAACAATTTAGTCTTGTGCAATAAGGTGTTGTTGCATCAGTTTTTAATGGATATCTGCAATTTGCTTTTGTGCAACATGGGATCAATACATCGCTTATTTATTTATTTTTTTCAAACTTTTTAAAAAAATTATAAAAATTAAATTTTATATGTAAAAAATTTTTAAAATATTTTTTAAAGCTATTCTTTCTAGCTTTTATTAAAAAAAAAAACTGAAAACAGTTTTTTTTTAAATGTTTTTCACCAAATCTCAACCAACGACTTACTTTTGTGCAATAAGGTGTTGCTGTATCAGTTTTTTTAAAGGCAAAATTAGACGTCTGCAATTTGCTTTTATGCAACAAGGTATCACTACATCACCTTTTTTTAACCACTAAGTATTTTTTATATACGATTAAAAATGAGGTTCATAGATAAATTTTATCTATGAAATTATATATGCAACTTGACATCAATAAAATTTCAAATTTTGTAATAAAAAATTGGGTTTTTACTCTATTTACTCTTATTTAGGACCCAATTTATTTAGATTGACTCAAGCCACTTTATTATAGATTTATATAGAGAAGGAAAAAAAACTCTAGTGATAAAGAGTGATTCATATGAGAGGGCTCATTTGTTATGAGAGATGATAGGAGTCCATAATAGCCTTTTAAATTTATAAAAATAATGGTCAATATTAAAACACACCGTTAGAGTAAGAATTTGATTGATGTGGTTTGAGTTGGATTAATTCACCATGGAGTAGTGCTTTCCCAGCTTAGGTCTATTGTTCTTTCAATATTTAACTTATAACATTGTTTAAGGGAGACACATGTCAAATCCTCTGAACCAATTAAGATATTTACATACCGAATGATGTTGTTGATAAAGCCATCGAAATGGTTTATTGTTGAGCTTATCGATTAACCCTAATAACATGAAAAATATGTGGGCTAAACCCAAAAAATTGAAGTAAAAAAAAATTTGATTTGACTCAACTCAACCTGATTTGTCCCAATAATGGGCCTAACAACTTTGGTCCGAGCTAGTTTGATAACCTGAACATTATTTTCTTTTTCCTTTTTAAGTAATTAACTACATATATGAGCTTTTACTACTTAAATTTGAACGTTAATCCATATTTTTACTTATAAATTTTAAATTTGACAAAAAAAATAATTTTTTTTAATTCACTTCACTTTTGCATCAAGTTGAGTTGTCAAAATTTAATGATAAAAAAAATTCAGTTTCATTTCTCTTTCTCACATAAAGTAAGAACAAGATCTTTACTTACCAATAGTTTAAATTTTCATCCATTGTCTTTTTATATGAACATTAAAATTAAAAAAAATAACAAATAAAAAAAACCCATGGGTCACCCTAGCCCAATTGGTTGGATTAAACCAGTATTTTTGGCTCGAAACTAACTAAATTCAAGTGACCTAACCCAAAATAGCTTGCCTAATGTTGGTCACCCCACTTTGACAGCTCTTGTTCTTGGAAAAAAAAAAAAGAGAAGACAGCTCTTGTTCTTGGTACCCAAAAGTAATGCTCCAAATGGGTCAAGTTTGAAGAAAAATTAAATCCATAATGATTATTTAAAGTTGAGCTAGTTTGATTACTCAAATATTAAATGGAAAAATGCAATTAACCCCCTTGTACTTTAGGGCTGGTACACTTTAGCCCCTAACTTTTTAAAATGTGCATATTGACACCTTTACTTTTCAAATGATGCGAAATACACCATTTATTAATTTTATGGACAAAATTACCCTCATCTTCTATTCCCAATTCCTAACCCTAGATCTCGCTTCATCCCCAACTCCAAAAATACAACCCTCTCTACTTCCCAATTTAGAAACACCATTGCATCTGCCCTCTAAGTTGCGAGCTATGTCGATGCCATCACTACAAAACCTTAGTCATCATCCAACACCACAATCAACATCTTCTCCTCCATCGCATCACTGTCGTAGTTGCAATGTTAGTCATCACCGCCACAAGTTCCTCATAGTCACATATTAGGTAGAACCTCAGGAGGACCGTCGTCGCTCGTGCCGCAACCCCAAGCACCGTCGAGCCCGTTACACCGTCTTTGTCCGCTTGCTTCCATAACCACGTGTGCACCGTCATCTTTGCCCCAGGATCGCCACCCCGCCATCATCACACAATCTGCCTCTGATCGTCAACCCGCTTTCTCTCTCTCTGCATCATGGTAGCGGTAGTGAGTGATATTGTGAAATGAGCTATTGTGATGTTGTTTGGTCTTTGTGTTTGATAGTTTGAATTGAATGAAGTAGAGAGGTCGGTTTCTGAATTTAGGGATGAAGATGTTTAGGGTAAAAAATGGGGAATGGAAGATGAAGGTAATCTTATTCATAAAATTAATAAGGGGTGCATTTCACACTATTTGAAAAGCACAGTGTTACATGCAAATTTTAAAAGTTAAAGTTACTAACGTTAAAGTACAAGGGGTTTTATTGCATTTTTCTCAATATTAAATTGGTTAAATTAGGTTGAATAATTAGGTTATATTATTAAAAAAATTAAAAATAACTTAACAACATAAAATAATAACAAATAAAAGTAATATGGGAGTAAATAATAATAAAATTGATAAATGATAATTGCCATAATTTATAAGATGGAGTTGCTGTATCGATTTATGGAGTTTATTTTTAGAACTCAATCAGGCGTCAATTATTTCTTTTTATGCTTTATTCATTCCATATTCAAGAATGAAGATTCTCGTCAAAACACAATTATTGCATTACGAAGACCAATTAACCTCCGGACACGTGCGATGTTTGCAACCGTTTGGACAAGCGGCATTGAACCATATTCTAGGATCTTACTTTTGGTTTAGGAATGAAGCTACCAGTACTCCTTGATAGTTTTATTTTCCAATTCCTGTCCCGCTTTTTCTTAGATTCTAGTTTGATTCCTCACCCAAAATTACAAATTAGGTATATATTTCATTATTACTATTATTTTTTCAAAATGACATATTCAATATCTGAACCTGTTGGCGGAAGCAAAAGACAAATTCAATAGCTGCTGCTATCAACGTGACGTTGTGTATACAGAAATCCTAAATTAACAACCTTATTATTTTTACTTCATTATTATATATACCTACTCAATTACTTATACGCTCCATATAAAGAAAATCCCCTTCTACAGTACCACGAAAAGATTATAGTGTTGCTTGCAGATGAGCTAACATAGAATATTGGAACATGTATATTCTAATATTCTGGTTGAGTGAATGCATATCCAACAGAGCACAGAGGCCACAAAATAGCTCGTGAACTTCTAATCCCAAACTCAACAGAATGCGACAGCCAAACTCAACGTCAATATCAGTATGTTCAAAGAAATTTGTCAATATATAGATCAATGAATATTAAAAGGAAGAAAGAAAAAAAGGCCATTGTGACTAATCACTCGCATAAACCATTTATGAGATTCCAACGCGCTTGCCCCTTTAATACGCTGAAACAAAAGCTACGTAAGTTTCTTTGTTTGTTCTCAGTCAAAAGGCTCCATAAAGTGGAGTTAAAGTAAGAAACACCACCATGACATAAGGCTGGAAAAGCTAACTAATGATATTTCCGATTGAAGATTATTAATCATTTGCCTAGTGAATGTGATCCATCTAAGTTGTGGGTCACAGCCACGGAAAGCGGGGGCCAAACAACACCATAGAGTGATAGAGGGCCAACATTATACATCTCGGTGAAACGAAGGCAACAGATAGGTGCATTACAAATTTCCAATGTCTGCTTGCGAGTATAAATAACAGCTTGGGATTTGCAACATATCTTAAGCGCGATTTTTTTTTCCCCTGATATATTGATATGACATATCTTGAGCCAAATGTTGATTGGGTGCAAAATGCTAACATAATCAAAAGGAAAGAAAATCACAATTTATGTTTTATTTAGAATACTAATATTTGATGCCTATAAAATTTTAATTATTCTCGTTTTCACGTCTATTAAACTTTAATTATTCTCGTTCAGTTTAATCAACCTACTATGCGAGTGAAGAAAATTCGTAATTTTCAAATTTAGAACAAGTGCATGCAGCTATTTATATTTCAGACCTAGCACAAGGATAAATTAATGAGATGAAATATGATGTGATGACCTGACGTGAAATGAAATAAATGTTCAATTCCATTATTTAGATATCATATCGTGTATGTGTTAGAGTCTCAAGTTAGTTAAACATATAGTCAAGATAGGTTTATAAGAATTTAAATAATCCTTCTCTCGTAAGTTAATATTTTGAGTTGAGTTATTAGGCCCACTTAATTTTAAGACAGTATATACCAAAGTATATTTAATAGTTATTATTGGATCACCCGGCCATAGATATTAAATAATGTAAATTTCACTCTCTGAATATCTAATATTGATTAAAAATATGATCAAAATAACCTTTATAAAAATTGGGATAATAAAATAGAGGGAAAACTTCAACTTGTTTTAAAATACAATGAAAAGAATTGGGATCATAAGAATTTTAAGTTGTTTAGTGTGGTTTTACCCCTTCGTTCAATTCCATTTCATTTCATTTAAACTATAGGGAAAAAAATAAGCGTATTGGATGAGCGTGCTTTATAATATCTAACAATAAAATATAATATTATTTCAATTTTTTCTTGCCTATTTTATAACTTTTAATCAATGCGAAAATAAACAAACTAACCATTTTGAATAAAAATTGAAATGAACTTAATTTTAAGTCACGACAACTATTGCCCCCACAAACTTAGCCTTTTCTTCGTGCAAATCGCTTTGATAGCGTCAGTGGCATAAACGGATAAAAAGTCCTCTAGCCATGGATCGGCTTTCACAAAACTCTGTTGACTAAAAACTTGTATATCTCCCTTGTTTGTTTTTAATATTCGTTTTTGTCACTGTCTCAGTACCTTTGTATACTTCTATCTAAGCGTTAATTATAGGCAGTTGTTATTTTTTTAATAGTTTTCAGGCTGAGATAGTGTCACTGATAAGAGTTTTGAAATAAATTAAAGAGGTAAAACAGAAGTTTAATCTCTAGATTTGTAAGCTTTTAAGGAAATGTTGAGAAAATGGTAAAGTTGAGAACTTCCTTCCACGTGACTTGGACAGAGAGAGATAATGCCAGCCCTTTGAAGATGGTGATGGATGAATGAAGCCTTTCTTCTACCCTCTATGCCATGACGCCGTCTCATGCCTCTCTCTTTTGGTGGTCTCACTGTGTTTCCAGAATAAGGGCGTCTTTCTTGCCTTTTTCTAGTTGTGGGTGTCACTATGAAGGGGGTGGTTTTCTTTTTACAGCAAGGTGAACATTATACATGGGTTATAGGTTGTGCTCTTGGGTTTTCATGGTTGTCTATGTGTGTGTGTTGTTATGGGGAGAAGTTACACGTGTGGTATTCTTGTTGCTATGTTATGGCGTTGTTGTGGAGAGATAAGCTACAGGTAGCGGTATTCTTGTTGTTATGGTCGAGTGTGTGTGTGTCAAAGATGGATTGTTGAGGGAAGTCTTGGCCTCTCCTTAAAATGGGGGGTTGCGTGTAGTCTTGTGTCCCTCGAACTCCGTCTCATAACTTTGGGGCTAAGAAAAGGGAGGTGCACCATATTGCTAGCTATGTGTGATGGAACAGGAGCGTGAACAATACGCTTTTACTGGCTCAAAGTGTTGATGTGCAGAGACATGAAAGGTGTCACTTACATATGAAAGCAAGATTGGACCTTTGGAGAGATGAGCTTAAAGGGATTCCTGGTTGGGTCTCGTTTTGGGGATTTCCTCATTTGTCTTTGTAACAGGAGGATTAAGGAGAGTTTGGTTATTTACTATATAAAGGTTCTCTCTTCTCCTTCTCTGATGCCGCGTCTTACCTGGCCTAAGAAAAACTTCTTCACATCTTTTTTGGTTGCCCTTTACAAGCCCAAATTCATGGGTAGGGGTAACAAAACCCTAAAGTCTACCAGTCACATGTAGAATTAGTTTCCTAGGTCTAATATTAACTCTTAAAGATTACACCATAATGGGCTTCATCCCATATACCCATTTGTTTGAAAGATTCATATTATGATCTATTTTCTTTGCTACTATCATCATGATTAATTTTCCTTTAATCATATTTTACACTGATTCATAAAAATAGATTTGGAATAGATAGAATAATCTAAATATATCAATATTGTTTGTTTGTGATAGTAATATTAAAATGGCGTAGAGAGACCCCATAACCTTAGTATGATCCCCAAATAAAATAAAAGAAATGTGTCATTTATTTTTTTCTTTATTTTTTCTGACATAAAGTTCATAAAGTTAAACACTATATTCTTGTGAAGTTCGATATGAGGTCCATTAGAGGCTTTGTCCCAGCAATAATATTATTTTTACTTCGAAAATTCAAAACACCAAATATCTAAGACATAAAAACATACGATCCACAATTTTATATATTTTTTCCTTTAACTTTTTTTTTTCTTTTGAATATCTAGGTGTTTCAAAGAATGTGGTTCAAATATCTGTACTATTTTCGGCGGAGGAATAATAATAACACAATACTGCAAGGCATCTTAGGATTTTTTTTTTCAGCTTTACTATTTTCATTTTTTCTAATTATTATTTTTCCTCCTCGACTGCTGCTCGCAAAGGAGGATTTGAAGTAATTATGATGAGGATGGGTCAAAAGCTCGTTGGAAGTGTGGAAATCCGTTCAATAGAATCACTGACTAGCACAGTGAAGGGTAACGGACTTTTGACCGAAACAGGATACACTGTAGCAGGTTTTGGAAACAGTTAAGTTTCATTAACTATACATACATGATTTAAAATAAATTTTTCAATAAAATTAAATTTATAAACTTAGTAATGGACTCTATATTTCAAAACTTATAAAATTATACATTTTGAATAAATACTTACTATTTTAAAAATTTATTATTTATTTTTTTAGTAAAACACTTTAAAATTCCAACAAAAGCAAATAAGGCTGTGGTGGATGTGGCATCTATAATAAAGCATAATTTAAAATTCACTCAAAACCTTTCTTCAAACAATTATTTTTTTCGCTAGAGCTTTAAACAATTATTTTAGCTACTAAACAATAAATATTAAAAGTTTTCTATAATCTTCCAATATATATTGACTGCTTTTCTCAGAAAAAAAATATAATATTGACTGCATTTATTTTTTGTTTAATGCTTTATGTATTAAATAGTAAGAATGTTTGAAGAGAATATTAAAATTTCTTTGAATTATTCAATCAATTAAGAATCATTTTAGGTTACAGTTAAACAAAAAAATATTAAAAATTTTGTGAACATTGACTGCATTTATTTTTTACAAAATATCTCCCCTATTTTTACGTGATTTTTTTAAATTATAAAAAGAGAATTATCAGAGCACATTTTAAGAGAATGTAATAAAACACTCTTTCAATAGTAAGCCTTTTATTGTTTTAAATTATAAAAAGAAAAATAATAGAGTTAATGTTGATTTTATTCCCTAATTTTATACGAGTCGTTTTAGTCTCAACCTTTTAAAATGAGTCAAATTATTTCTTGGAAAATACAAGTCAAGTTAGTCTATTATCCCACTTTTATTTAACACTTATTAATTAAATGACGATGTGTGACGTTAAGGAATATATTGATATATTATATATCATTTAAAGTGTAATGAAATTTAAAATGATTTATTTTAGTATTTAAAATTACATAAAATAAGTCATTTTATTACTTAAAAAGATATTTAAATTAATTCATTTTGGATAATTTTACTTGTTAAAATGAGTCATTTTAAATTTAATTCAATTTCAAATGATATAAGATATATGAAAATATTACTTAACGTTATATATCATCATTTAATTGATAGAATATTAGGAAAGGAAACTGATGAATTAATATTATTCATATTTTATAGTTTCAGAGATTAACTTAACTCATTATAAAAGTTATAAACTAAAATTATTTATAATTATTTAGAAACTAAAATAAATATTAACTAAAAGTAATACTAATACTTTAATTTTTGTGTGGGGTAAAATTAGAACACAAATGAGTCGAGGCACAGTATCTAGGTATGAAAATTGAGAGCCAAAATCAAGCGTTCCTTGATTCCTCTTTCCTTTTGTTGGGTGCTGAGTGCCATAATCGTCTTTGTGGCTTTGCTATTTTTGGGTGGAGCCATCTTTCATGTTGGGCATAGGTGATTTAAGATTCTGTGCCTTGGCCAAATCGGTCACAGCCAAAGCCAATACAAATGCAACCAAAACAACAGGTTTGACCAGCCCATGGTGACGATGACCGGGTTTGAAAACTCGCCACGTGAAACGCCCATTTACTACTCCAAAACAATAATATTTAAACATTTTTTATTAAGAGAGGTTTTGTCTCACTGAGTGAGTACTGGACACACACAAAGTAGCGTGTGCTAATGAGAGGGACGAATGCCAAATTAATGCCCAAACAATAATACAGGATTAGCGGATAAGATCAAATGATAAGAGAGGAAGGAAACTAGGATGAAGAGAAAAAAGAAAGAGAGCAGAGAAAAAACGTAGAGGTGTCAATTGTCTCATGGTCTCCCTTCTTTTGCGATTCTTGTCTGTCTGTGCTTTCTTCTTTTAAGCCTTAAAAAAAAAAAAATACCGCTATTAAAAGCAGCGAAAGAGGGGCAGAAAAGAGAAAACAGAAGCACCAAATAGACACAGACATATTCCGTCTTTTCTTTCTTTCTTTTCCTCTCTTTTTTTATCTGTTTTGCAACCTCTATTTCCCCTTCATTTCACCATAATTCAGTGTTCCGTTCACTTGTTCGTCACTCATTAGCAGTAACGCAAAGGTTGGATTTTTCTTTTTGGCTGAGGGTTGAGCAGTGACCACATACTAGAACTAGAGAAAAATAAATAATAACATTGAATAGTCATTGTTTGTGTGTCCCTACTCGCCGTCTGTGATAAGAGGAAAGCCCATCACCCACCCACACACACACAAACCCTCTCCAACTCCAACATAGCTTTGCTCCAAACACAGACACAGATATAGAGATATATATATATATAGAGAGAGAGAGAGAGAGATTGGGTTTAGTAATTGAAGAGTGGCAATGGATAAAAGCTGTCAATCCTCTGCAGACTCTACCACCACTAGTGGTAACAGCAGCAGCAGCAACAACAACAATAGAGATCAGTACCTGAGGCAACTCAACAAGCTCTCCCAAAAGATCTCAAAACCCAACATCATTAACAAAAAACCAACAACAACGTTCGAAAACCACCATGCTCCTCCTCTTCCTCCTCCCCCTCTTCCTCCACAAAACCCACCTCCTCAACCAAACAACACCTTCAACGGTGGGAACAGTAACAACAACCTTCAGCACCAGCCACCGGTGTACAACATCAACAAGAACGACTTCAGGGACGTCGTTCAGAAGCTCACGGGCTCACCTGCTCACGACCGTATCTCAACACCGCCCCCCATTCACCAGCCCAAGCAGCCGAGCTCCCGCTTGCAGAAGATCCGCCCTCCACCGCTCGCGCAGATTAGCAACCGCCCGCCGCCCATGATCGCCGGCGGAGCCTTGCCGCGTCCTCAGCTGCCGCCGCCGCCCGCGATTCCCGGGAACAACGCCGGGGATTCTCTGGGTTCGGGAGGCCGGTCGCGCCGCCGTTGTCTCCGCTTCCGCCGTTGCCAGCTGTCCACGGCGCCGCTGAGTCACCCGTCTCCGCGTACCTAAGGTATCTGCACAGTTCCGTGGACCAAAGCTCGAAGCAGTTCTCGGGGTTTTCGCCGTTAGCGCCTTTGGTTTCACCGAAATGGAACAGTTTCAATACGCAACAGGTTCAGGTTCAGGTTCAGCCTCAGGTTCAGGTTCAGGCTCAGCCAGAGCAACAATCGCAGCCTCCTCCTCCGCCGCCACCGCCGCCACAGCAGCAGCAGCAGCATCAGATTCCGGCGACGCAACAGGCGGTGGCTCCTTCGCAAGCGCCGGCGGTGGTTCCTTCACAGGCGCAGTTTCCGATGCCGTCTTCTCCTTCCCCTTTCGGGTGCTTGAATTCGCCGCTCTCTTCATACCCTTTGCTGTCACCGGGTCTGCTGTTTTCCCCAACTTCGGGACAATTAGGGTTTCCCCAGCTTCCCCTTTCGCCCACTGTGCCGGTTCCCAGCCCTCGGTGGAGAGGTCTTTGAGCTTGTTCAAGGTGAGGTAAGAAAAGAATGGGTCGGAATGATGATGATGATGGTGGTGGTTTCGGATTCAGGTTTTAGGATTGGTTCTTTTGTTGGTTGGTTCTGTAAATGGTTTTAGTAGGAGGAGGTGGTGGTGGTGGAAATGGAAATGGGGATTTATTCAATTTGTGGTGGTTGGACTGAAACTAGTCCTGCTGCTGCTTCTTACTTTACTTTATTCTGTAAATGGGATATCAAAGACATTAGAAAGGAACAATTTTGCATTTGTTTCTGCTTTTTGGGGGATATTTTAGGGTTGGGGGTGGGGGGATCAAAAATTAGGTTTTATACAAATATAGTTGGTCATGCTGGTTTTGATGTAAAAACCCTTTTTCTTGCCTTTAACATTTCCTTTTGAATATGTAATTGAAGTGGTCGTGCTGATATTGTCATACCTTTGCTGTTTGTCAGTCTGGCTGATACTATTGAATTGGTTGGTTTAGAGATCATGGTCCCCTCTAGCTTCCTTTTTAAGGGGATGTGGTCTTACAGTACCAATGTTTGACGCCTCAATGGGCTTAAAATGGGAAATAGTTGACTGGTTCAATTTTGAATGTGTTAGGGGTGAGTTATGCAAGTAAAGATGCAGTGGCATTCCTTGTAAAGCCTGGGTTTGGAAAGGTTTCAGTGGAGAAAATTTGTTTTACAAGACTGATTGAATTTCTTCTACTGAACCTTGGTATGGTAGTTGATGCTGTACCAGGACAGGATAGTAAATTATGTCTCCAAATCTACCATTTCTTTGGCCTGCAGTTTTAGATTTTACATTTATGTTGATGCTGTGGAATGAACAACATTTGTTACCTAATGCCATACAATGCGATTTATGTTGAAAGAATTTTGTGTTTCACTATATTATATATGCATGTTTCTTATGTATTCTGCTCTATGATGCATGGGTGCTCTTGAATGATTGTTCTATCCATATATGATGCATGGATGCTCTTAAATGATTGTCATTTGTCATATCAATATATGATGCATGAATGCGTTAAATGATTGTCTTATCTATATTGAGTATGTGTTTTCAGCCGAAACTTGTTAGGTACACCTGGATTCCTACTCAAAATTTTGTTTCTTTGTTATTAAATACTTGATCATGTATTTCAATGAGCTGATTCTACTCTTAAATGATTGTTGAATCCACATTGAGCATGCATGCAGCACTGTTTCTTGAATCCACATTTGAGTACACTGCGTACGGCATCGTTACTTGTCAGGTACACGTGGAATTACTCAAAACTTTGTTTTCTGTTATTGAATTCTTTTGTGTTATCTTGACTGAGCATTGCAATGAGCAGTTGCTGCTTAAGTACAAGCTAGCCTTGCAAAACAACCAAGGTTTGGAACTTTGGAAAGAGATGAACTGTTATTTGATCTTTTCAAAGCTTGTTCTCTTTATATATTTTTGCTTAGTACAACAATACGAAGATCGTATTAATCTTATGACCTGTTTACTTTATTGTTTATATTTTTAATTTCTCTATAATATCTTTTCATACCCATTACTTTTTAGAAATTTTATCATACCACTAACCATGCAACTTTTTCGCTATATAACCTTGCTATTGGCTGATGGTAGTCAATTTTTGCTCTTGCTTTGCCTTTTGAGGTAAACATGATTTATGATAGAAAACTATGACATTGTTTAATTCACGTAGCTGGCACTATCTAGTGGGATAAAACTTAGTTGTTGTTGTTATTGTTGTTGCTTTGCATTTTGAAGATTGAAATGCTAAGGCTATTGGCTGTGGTACTCTCATGTTTTTCTTTTTGGTTGACCTTGGTTGGTTCTTTAAATGTAGTCTTTTGGTTGAAGTTTTTATGGTGAAAATTTCTCAATCTAATTGCTTCTAAGTTGATTCTATTACAAATACACAAAATGAGATTATCCAGCATTGATGTGTTCTCTGGTGTTGGTCCAAGATCAGTTGTTCCGATAGTACAATATGCAAAAGACTGATATTAAAATTTTTAGTGTCAACTCACAAGAGTGGGCTTTAACTTGGTGTGATTGATGTCTTTTGTACGGTGATCTTGTTTCATTGATTGATTTTACTGTGTTCTCAAATCTTGCTCTTCCAATAGGAAAAAAATTAAATTCAGAATTGGAAAACTATTTCTAGCTAGTGTTTTAGGAAGGATTGCCTTTAGATTGAACGAACAGAGTAGATTGCTCTGTTTATTGTTCCATTTGGCTATCATCGTCCCAGAATTTTGTGATCTTTTTCTTAAGCTTTTGATTTCTGAAACGCCACATGGTGTCTTTCATATGAGCAAATTTAATAATTCAATATACAGTGATTCATAAAATCTCCTGATTCTTTTAGTCTTGAAAGTTGTTCCTCTCATCCGTGTTCAGATTTGCTAAGTTGAATTATGGTTTTGAATTGCTAAGTTCTTGTGACACAAGACCTTCGTTAGAATGTTTCCCATATTGAGATTTGAAACGTATCCTTGTGACACGAGTTTGACAACTTTAGGGGAAATTGCTATGCAATCTGTTGGAACTTTACTAGCCAATTATAATTTTCTTGTTTCCATCCGAAACTTGTATTTTGTTTTGCAATGTGTCAAAGGACACCTACATTCTTTTATAGTGTTGTACCTGTATGTAGATTAGTCTCCTTGCAAAACCACACACATGGTTGGCCATCCCTGAGCGAGTGGAACTAGTCCTTGTGTAGGGATCGGATTGGATTGTTAATTTTCATTTTCTCTTTTTATGCGAAATTGGGTTAGAACTATTAAACTGATGTGCCGGTCTTGATTTTTCCTCATTGTTAAAAGGCGGAATTTGCTTTTATGTTGCCCTTCTATGTGCTACTTCAGCCTTTTTATAGCAGAAAATTGCTGGATATTTTTGGTGAGGATCTACTTGTGTTGACAATGTTGTTAACCCTCATCGGGCTGGGGTATTCTCAAATTCAATTTTCTCAAAATACTGAACAGGAGTTAGTATTGCCCCTTGATATTGTTGGACGAGGCCCCCCTCCCTATTCAGTTATTCCCATGACTAATGTTGTGGCCTAGCTAGGATACAGAAGAAATTCTTGGGTTCTTGTGGAAAAAAAAATGTTTCTTTAAAATGTTTTTAGTACATTGAATATATTAAAAATTTCAAATTCTTTTCACATTTATTTCCTTAAGAGGGCTCAGGGCACTCATTAGTACAAGTTTTACTTATAAGATTTTTACTCCTTTAGGAGAGTTTTATGTCTTAAAGGTACTAATTATTGTTATCAGTGATGAATATCCTAGAAAACTAAAAAGTTTGTCCATAGTACACTTGATAATAAAATCAATTTTTTTTTTGCTTTTTCCCTTTTGATAGTTTCTGCTATCGGTGGCCAATATCTAGAAAACCAAAAAGTTTGTCCATAGTATACTAGTTAATAAAACCAATTTTTTTTTATTTTTTTCCCTTTTGATAGTCATTAGTGCTGAAGTCTTGTCTAGAGTGAATTCCAATGATCAAAGTCATTTTCGGGGACAACATTTACGAACGAACAGTTTATTTTAAGTTGGTTAACTGACGGGTTACCAGGTAATTAATGATGGCTTTGGAACTTGGCGTTAGAAATACTTTACTCAAATCCGTGCTCATGCTTAGTTGAAGGGTACCTAACCCTTTTTTGGTGGTGAAGGGGGCTTAAAAGCCCAAACAAAAACTAGACAAGCCTAGGGAATGCAATCCCATAGCATCCTGTCTAAGGAGATTCACAATACAATCAGGTGCATCACAGTTAAATTAAAACACCGAAACCTAGTGTGTGGCCCAAGAAAGCGAGGCGGTCTACTACCCTGTTGGCTTCTCTATGTGGCCCTTCACTTTGCTCAAAAGGGGACTTGTTATTCGTTATATCAACTTTTCGGCTTTTTCACACTAATGAAATAAAATAATTGGTTAATTACACAAATGCTGGATGGATGACATCTTTAATTACAGGAATATGACCGTTCTTATGTATAGAGAAAATTGCTGTAAGTTATAATGATTTTCAGTTCAGATGCCTATGTATACGAAAATCGATTGAAGTGGTTGACCATACAAGTGTTATTTTCAAAGCTTTCCCTTTTTCACTCACTAGAGAGTCTTAAAGTGTTGGCGATCAATTAAAATGGCAGGAAACAATCTTTACTGATTTGATAACCTAACTCACAGTGCAGGAAAACTAGAGGAAAAGGTAATTTTTTTCTTATATATAATAATTTTTAAATTTTAATTTATTTATATTTACTTGTAGTGTTTGCAATTAGGGTTTGGAGTTTGGTTAATGTTTGTAATTAGGTAGTAATTATAGTAGTAGGACTTAGACTTAGAGTTTGGTTAAGGTTTGTAATTAAGTAATTAACTAATAATTATAGTAGCAATTTAGGATTAATAAGGTTTGTAATTAATTAGGTAATTAGGTAATAATTGTATATAAAAGATTAATGTTAAAAGTTGTAATTAGTATATAGGGATGCTCTAATTAGATTTAGGGATAAATATTATTTACGTATATTAGTCTAGATTAGTATGTTTAATTATTATTAAAGTTGTTAATTTAATTTACATTACCTTAATAATTATTTAGCGTGATATAAAGCATTTTATTTTTTAATATATTTATACAGCCTGATCAAGTGTTGAAGCCCAGGCATGCTGGGCTTGTGGTGCCTCCACATCCCCACTCCGTATTTGGAGGTCAGCTGGGTTTTGGTAGGCTTCCCATGTTAGGCACTTCAATTATGATAGTACCTAGTGCCACTTTGAATACCGTGTAACTTGAGATGCTAAGTTCCTTGCTTATGATGGTTGATGAACAAATCCCCAGTGTTGTTGAAGTTACACTCCTCTAGGATGACTGAACACCTCCATGATTCAGAACTTCTGGAAACCTATTGCTCTTGTCAAGCATTAACCTCACCTCAACATCATTGGTCATCAAATTTCTTATACTTGAGAATATCTTGCCCACATGTTAAGGGCAACCTATAAAAAGGCTTTTAAACTTCCATATGTGGCTGCTCAAATTGCTACAATAATTTGCTCTTCAACTCCAAAAACGTGATAGATAGATCAACAACAATACAAGTTGTACTTTCATTCACAAATGTGTCTCCTCCCTTGTAGTGATAATTTCCTCCTATAATGAACATACATATAATATATTTGAGTCATTTTTCTCCCACACAGATTGAAGAACAACACAGCAAGATGAAAATAATGTAAGCAAAAACACTCAAGCTTCACTTGAGCTGGAAATTGCATTTTATAGCCAATGAACCCAAAATCGCTACAATCCCTATAAACTAGACTTCAAATATGTAATTAAAGATGGAATTCATTACTTTTGAAATAATGTTTTTTATTTTCATTTTATTAGTGTGAAAACCCTCAACTTCTCATTTCAACACTCAACGGAAAAAACACACGTCCCTCAAATTGCTAATGTCATTCTTTTGTTAAGCTCCATAACAGGTTATGTCAAAACAATAACATGATCTAGTTACTTCTTTATTAAGTATTTATATGCATCTTCAAACCCTAATCTCCTTCATTTTTTAAGTCCTTATTCAATTTCACACATCTCAAGCTAAAACGAGGTCTTTAGTGTTATCATGGAATTTAATGAAGCCATATCATTTTGTCTTTTTACGTGAAAAAGTCCACATCATTAGTTTAAGAATCCACTTGTGTTCTTTTTATCAATGAGTGTTGGAATGAGGAGTTAATCTAGGGATTTATGTGTCTTCTTTTATGAAGAATGAAGAATCATATGGAGACTTTTAAATCCTAAAAGATTAATTTATTTCTCATCATATTTGTTAATGATGAGTTAAGAGGTTTGCTCTACATATTATTTGGACCAAATGTACCGATGTAGTATTGCACCGAAGAATCGGCCTAGGAAAAAAAATCATAGGTTGGCCATAGATTTTATGTTGTGTTTTGGAATGTTTTTTAACCAAGTTTTGTTTGACATTATTTGGACTGAAGGAATTTTGTATCAATAACTGACAGTTTTAGTTACAGATAAACGTGGTAAATGTGATTAAATAATGATAATAAAGGATAAATGCATTTTACCCCTAAATTTTAGGTTATATGCAATTTACCCTCGACTTTCAAAATGTGTATCATAACACCTTGAACTTCAAACTACAAAATACCCTCAGTATAATTTTGACAACTAATAAAGATAAGATTTATATGCACTTAAACCCCTAAAGTTTCTAATTTGTGTAACTCGACACTTTATTCTTAAATACTATGTGCAATTAACCCTTTATTTTTTATTGTGTGCAACCTTACACCTGCTATGAATTAAATTTTTAGGGGGTTTTTTGCAAGTTTGAAAAATTCAAGGTGTCAATGCACTATTTGAAAAGTAAGGGGTTTTTTTACAATTTGAAAAGTTTAGGTGTCATAATGACGTTTTGAAAAGTTGAGGTTTAAATTGTATATAACCTAAAATTCAAGGTTAAAATGCATTTAACCCTAATAATAAATGTAAAATTCATTCACTATATTTATCAATAAAATAATTAAAATTACTTATTGTAAGCATATGACTGCCTTTTTTTTGTTGGTGTAGATTGTAATGCAACCGAAATCCCTATACTAGTATATGATTCTTTAGTGTTCTAATAATGTCAAAAAAATAAAAAATTGAGTTCAAATGACAATATTGTTTTATAAAAAGGGCATTGGAAAGGAGTCACGAGAAAGGAGAGGAAAGCATTGGATGAAATGATTGAGCGGCATCGCAGAGATAGAGGAGTGACTTTGATGAAGACAGGGAGAAAGGACCTTCTACAACTATTGCTGAGCATTGTCCATATCAAAAGAATAGCGTGATCTGCAATGCACTTACTTCATTTCAGTTGTCACAACAATTTCCGCTGAAGGAATTGGTCAATGCTCGAAGAGAAATTGTGGATATGGATGTGACGAGGAAATAATTGAAACTTGGAAAATTCTTGTTCCTTCATTTTGTTTTAGCTTTTCATTGTTGGAAAATGATTTATCCTCATACTATATCACCCTAAACTTTCTTCTGCATACTATATAAGGTAACAATATTTCACTTTTTTAAATCGCAAGACATTAATTTTATCCACTTTTACCTCATTTATTATTTAAATATTTATACACATCTTTAGGCATACTATTAGGAAGATGTAGCAAGACTCTTTCATTACATTAATTGTTAACAGTGAATTGTTCTAAACGTTGAAGTTTTTGGAGTATGAAACCATTCTGAGTTATAACTGCTGCTGATTAACAGAGGGATATGTTAACCTCCATATTTTCATACCTTCACGGTGGTCTGTAATTTGCTTCTGCCTTGTTTTGGACCTTGTAATGATCTTTTAATTTTAACTGTTAGGTATAAAAAAATTTGAATTAATGGTCAAGATTGAGAACTGAAAATATAATAAGTAACTCATTAAAAATATAAACAATTTATTAAAATTATAATAGAAAGTTAAAATTTCGTGATTAGCCATGAAACTCTTCTCACTTTTTTCAGAACACAACGGTGCCAATGCCACTATCACCTCCGACAAAGATTGTTGTGACTACCACTCTACCGCAGTGGCTGAGAACTATCACTACCGCCCACCCAATTACCGGCCTCTGCCTATGAGGCCAGGGTGAGAACAGGGTGGATCTCCATGTTTGCTATGGTAACCCATGACATCCCTTCCCCTCAAGCTCTCCATCCCACTCTTTGTAGACTCATTGACAGATGTATCGAAACACACTCATAGTCCATGACAAGCATGGGTCATCCAAATCCGAAAGGGAACAAATCAATTTCAAAATCACCTCAATGATTTTCGATCATTGGATTAGCAAAAACAAAAGCAATTCAAAAGTTAGAAACCACACGGAAACCCATTAAAAAAACAATAGAGCAACACTGTTTCAAGCAATACTCAAATTATTCATTATTGTGACTATGACCAATTTTTAAAATGGTTCTTCGTTTTCTTGGTCTGCGACTTCGTTTTCTTCTTTTTTTTTTTAAATTATTCTTCCTTGTCTATGACCAATTCTTGGTATGCGGCTTGTTTGTTTTCTTCGTTTAGTGGTGGAGCATGGGGAAAAGGAGAATAGTTTGATGGTGGAAGCCGCTAATGGTTGCAGAAGTTGTAATGACGGTGGCTGGTAGTGTAGAAACACAATCGAAGTAAAAAAAGGATGAAAGGATGAAAACATAAATTAAAAATTAAACAAGGTTAATTTTGTAATTTTAATGTGATAGAATTAGGACCATGTAAAGTTCCAAAAGAGATAGGAACCAAATGATCTACCACCTACCTTTACATATTTATATATAGATTAACAATCTTCATATTTTGTCTCCGACAAAAAACTCATTCTCTCTTTTTAAACCAATTTATGAAAGATAATTTTATAATTTTATCTTATGCTCATTTATTGCCATGTGGCTTTTTTTTCCACCTAATTAATATTTACTCTTCACCATTGTCCCTCTAACTATTATTAATTTACAAACTTTATACTATGGATTTAATTTTAATACATGTAAAAAAAATTTATGTAGTCACTCAATCATATAATGTTACATTAGCAACTAACTTCTAACCTCACTATTTGAAAAATCATGTAAAAGGAGATATTTGATTGGATGATAGTATAAAACTTGGCTCTTTTATATCATTCATATATCAAAATTAAACTATTATACTATTACTTATTAATTATTATATTTTTTTATTTCTCTAAAAAATATTATTAAATAATAATTCACACATTTTAAAATTATATTAATTATAAAAAAATCCATGAGTTTTATTACTCTTAATTTATATTATTTTAACGCTTCACTTGAAGCTCCAAAACCGTAAGTGTTTCCCAAAGAAAAAAAGTGAGTAAAATAAAATTACAATATTATCCAAAATTTTAAATTGGTTGAGGAGAAAAAGGAGTGGATTTTATGTCCAAAATAAAATGTGAATCTTGCTAAAAATTTTAAAAGAGTTTGTTCTCAATTTGGTTTTAAAATTTCATTGATAAGAAAAAAAAAAAATGACGGTTGGCCATTGTTATCCTTATTACACCCTTACTTTTCAAATTAAAAAGAAGACTTTTCTTTTTCCTTTGAGGAAGTGTTTGTAATTTGATTTTTGAGCCAAAAGAAGCGAAGGGAAATAATTTGTGCAGTAAATTTTTGAAAGTTTAATATACAAAGCCTACTCACAAGCATAACCTTAAGAAGTCGGTAAAAAGGTTACCAACTTTCAGTTAACGCTCAAGTGACATATTAGCGCAAAATTTAAGTAGCTAGGGACCATTTTTTTCCACATTTAATTTCAAACCCAAAATGTATTGCTTTAAGGGTAGCATTTAATGTTTACTGTGGACATAAACCCTTTCTCGTGTAAAATTGTGTGGAGATCATAGGCATTATAGTGTTCCAGAAGCTATTAATATTTCTTGTAGTTGTTCTTTGGTTATTAGATTTGGTTTCTTTATCTAGCTAGAGCATAAGCGGAACACTTTTTCTTTTGACCGTAGCGGAAGAAACAGAACATCAATTGAGTGAAGCCTTTCTGTCAGTAAATGTTTCTATTACTTTGCGGCATTAAGGTGCAAATTCTAAATGACGCTTTTTATTTGATTTGGACGGAATCCTAACCGATGAGTTCAATTGCCAATCTTAAAAGTTTGGTCAAAACCACTCAGTGCATATATCATAAAGGAGTTATGCGCATTTTTTAAATTTCCTTTTAATTTTTATGGCTGAATGTCGACCTCTTCTTTATTTATAAATTTATACTTTGTCGTTGTTATGTGAGAGATACCTACATACTTTTTATTCTTTGCAAGTGCTTGCATGCGGTAGACAACAAGCACGTGTTTTTCAATATTTCATTCAATCAAATATTATGTTTTAAAAATTCTTTAATTCTTATAATAACTACTCTAAAATTATATATATATATATAAATATATTATTATTATTATTATTATTTAGTACAAAAAACTTTACGTTAATAATGTAATATTCCCTTAACTTTTTATCAATAGTCATCGTGAAAAATTGAGTCAATTTGGTACATCAAAAAGTTAATATTACTATTCTGACAACATATTAATTTTTTAATATAAATTGTCTCAATTTATGATGACTATTCTAAGAAATAGAGAGAGTAATTTGATCGAACTTATACTGGATCATGTTTAATGAAAAGAAATGTTAAATCAAAATGCTTAAAAATTCTCTAAGATCGAAATCTCACTCACATGTATTTAATAATCATTGTATCTTGTGTAAATTACAATTTTTGCCATTGAGTAGAATTTTGAATTAGGAGGATGTTTAGGTTAATTGTTAAGAGAATATATCATCACTCTTAACTAAATCGTTATTCTATAATGGTTTGCTCACCTCTTAATCATGTGACTTAAAGACCAAAAGTTGTTATGAAATATTCTTGTTGACCACTCCATTTTGTGAGCTGTTTGATTGTACAATGCCTTTCTTTGATGAGCTTAATGACTACCAATACATACAACTACTATAAGTACTTTCATTACGACTTACTCAGATATGTTCATTTTCTACTTAGATTGTCCATATCTTCAACTCTTACTGACTTGAGTGTCAAAATATTTTTTGCATCATTCTAGTGCTTTAGGAGATTCGAATAGCTAATGTGACTATTTGATCAACTTAGAGCCAAGGTGAGAATAATATCAAAATTAAATTGAAAAGTTATATATATTGAATGTCAAATTCAATTGGTATCTATTATAACATGAAAAAGGGAAAATTTTTTGAACTCATACTGTATAGACATCATATATTAATGTCAATGTAGATGGGTATCAAAGTACATGTTCTTTCAAGTGAGAGGAATGTTGTGTATATTTATCCAATATTGTATTTGGTGCTGATATGTGATGTTCAAATAACACAACTCATGAAAAGGATATTACTATAAAAAGTTGGATGTATAAACGTCTAGCATTCAAACCCAACAATCATTTACAACACATACCATTGTACGGTTCTTAAAAAATGAAGAGAGAGAAGATGCATAGAGAAAAAATGAGGTAACTATCGTTTTCTTTTGCAAGTTTCAACCCGACCCACAAAGTTGGGATGGGTTGAAAATCCTCTAACACAAAATGTATGAGTCGGGCAGTTGCTTCAAAATTTTCAACCGACATAATTCAACTCAATCCATCTTTTCTTTTTAGTGGTCTTAAGAAGGCTTTACGTTTTCAGAGTTTTCCAACTTGTTTCAAGGTTGTGATAATTTATTTTTAACTTCTCCAACAAAACTTATTCACGTGTAATATAATATTTCAAGTCTGATTATGGCGAGATTTGTTATGCTTGGGTTTTCTTGTTAGTCAGTTAAGCAAATTGGGCTTAAAGAGTCATTTAAAAAAAAGTGTTTATGAAGTAAGTTGTTGAACAATTTGTCTTTAACGGGTGGAATTAAGTTAGATTAGGGCAGACTTTAATTTAAGTAAATCTAACATGTATTTCTAAAATGTAGTACATGTTTAAAATTATTACATGACATAGGTTTTTTTGGGTCTTAACTTGACCCTTTTTTAAAGTTTGATATGACTTAAGAGTCTATTAGAGGACTGCTTAATAATAAATATTTTAAATAGACCAAAAAAAATACTCGTAAGTGGAAAGACTTATAAATATGTAAAAAGAAAAAAACACAACATGTTTTTAAATTGACCAGAAGACTTTCTAATTAGGTCCAAAAGTCTATCTTTAAATAAACCAAAATGCATCTATTATTAGTTAATTTTTAGATAATAATAATAGGTCACTTATTAGATTCAATAGACTATTTTATAGTCTATTTTTATTAAAATGATTTTTTTATAAATAAGTATCCACTTATAAATGTGCACATGGATTAAGAAAATAATTAACATAGCCTTGACGTAGGATAATTTAAGTGTATTTTACTGAATTATCCTAACTATTTTCCTTTCTTTTTCTTAATTATTCTCTCCTCCACTTCTTTTTCCTCCATTAATAGGGGATAATTGAAAAAAATTAATTAATATTGCCTTGATTTCTAAATTGAATACTTATTTATTAAAAAAAAAAAATCTTTAAAGTGATACTTATTTGTAAACGAAGGGAGCACTAGTTAGACTAAGCTTCATATAAACCAATGAATCGTGTTGTCTGTTTCCGCCTCTACTTGTTATTAAAGGCATTAGGTTCCTTTAATGGTGAATATCCTTGTATGTTAGAGAATCCGAAGACGTTTATTCATATCATCTCTTTCGAGGCATAAGCAAGTGTGGAGTTCCCTCGTACCTTAAATTGCTTGTTTGGTTATCACTTTCTTTCAACCTCATTCCCAATTTCCGAGACACTTTCTACCAAAAGAGGTTGGGAGCTCCTTACTTTAGAAGCGCCTGAAGAAGCCAAATGGGTACAAACAAAACAAGCTGAAAGTCTCCCAAGCCATATAATGGATCAAGCCTTATTATTTGTCTTATTTAAAATCCAACCGCGTCAATGTTGCCCTTTTAAATTGTTCCTGTTAAAACTTAATTAGGTCCCAATCATTTGTATAGAAGGTAGTGTTTGGAAATCATGGCTTGAGGATCTCCAATCGGTAATCCAAACACACTTGCAATGTGAAATAAATATAAATATTGATAATATAATTAGTATTTTAACTTATCTAATGTTATGAGCATATGATGACATAGAGGCCGGTGGCATGGCGATGAGAGCTGTTACAACCCGTACTTGGCGCTTCGCAAGATTCGGTTGATTACGATCACGACAACGAATTTCGTCCTATAAACAAAATAGAAAGGCAAATGCATAACCACAGGTTTCAGTTTCACGCGAAAAGGGACAGCCCGTAGAGTCTCGGGTTCACTCAGAGCCGTCCCATGCAGGGATTGATAGGCGGAGATACCCGTGGGGATATCTCTGGGATAAAGATCCAAATGTAGAGACTTTTTCTCCGCATGGGTAGAAGTTCTCCCAAAGTAACTTTGAGATTGGGAATGGGGATGGGAATCATGCCCAGACCTCGTGGAGATATTCATGGGAGATATCCACCATGAAAGTGTATTAATAATTTCAAAAGAAAATGCTCAACATTTCTTAATATTTGAGGATATTGATGATGATGATGTTGAGACTTGAGATAAGAGTTTATTCTTGTATTACATTTCTTATAACTACAATTTTTATGATTTATAATCAATTTATGCATTACTTTTTTATATGGAAGTGATAGTGAAACTCAATTGGACTTCTAAAATTTTATTGTTTATTATAGTGTGGTCTACTGATAATTGTGACTTGATTTAAAATTTAAAAATTTAGTGATAATGATGTTTCAATTAACTTTGTTCTATTATTTTTATTTCTTTTTTTATTAAAAATTTTCAGATTAATTAAATTACCAATTAGATAGATTTTCTTGATTTTTTTAAAACTTCTATTGGAGTATCCCTGGATCCAGGGAATAGAGATTTAAGAAATGAAGATGAGGGAATTTCCTACTAATGCAGGAAATGGAGATGGGAATGGGTAAAACTCTAGAGGAATGGAACAATATATAGGGGACGACTCCCCGCCCTTTCCCATTGCCATCCCTAGCTACATGCTTGTTTGTTCCAAGCAGTGGTAACTTTCGGGTTTCAACTACAACTACGATGACGAAATCAGGACAAAAACTACAAGAGAAAACAAAGAACGACGTAAAACGTCTACACTATTATCGATTAGCAACTTCCTTGGGGTACTCTTGGGTCAGTAATTCGTTTTAGACGGCTTGGGTTTCAGATTGGAATAGAGAGGTGGATCGATTGTAAATACAAAAAATCAGCAACATCAAATTTACTAGAAAGAAGAGAACCTTAAAATTCCAATTCCATGTAATAAAAACTTAAGTGTCCTCAAGAAAATAGGCAATTTAGAAACACTTGAAAATGGAAGGACAAACTAAAACGGCCCAGTACATCCATAATTCATAACAGACATGAATGCCTAAAATCTCAGTACCCAACGAGATTAGCAACAAGCACCTTCTCCCTTGAAAAACATATAGGGGAGAAGTTCAATTCTAATTAGCAGTAAAATATGTTTACTGCTGATCATCCTGTTTAGGTGCTGCTTCTTTAATCTCATCTGCTCCATCATCCTGAATCCACAACAAAATAAGACAAAATCATATAGATTATGTGAAGATGATAAAAATAATTATGTGGTCCAAGAATTATGGGACTTATGGCAAGACTCAGACAGATAAATACCTGCATGTCAGAGGTCCACAGGGTGAGGTTATCACGGAGAAGTTGCATGATCAAAGTGCTGTCCTTGTAAGACTCCTCTCCGAGCGTATCCAATTCAGCAATGGCTTCGTCAAAAGCCTAGTGCATATAGAAATGAAAAAGATTCCCCATGAGTATGTAATATACCATTAGAATAGAACAAGGCATAAAGTTATGCCATTGCTAATTAGAACATTTTGGCAATGAAAACTTCAGGAATATATTCCATGGGGATCACTCCAAAAATAGGTTCCAACATCTATGATGAGTTGTCAAGTACTCATTAGTTAGTAGCTAATATTAAATGAACTTCCAAACATTTAATGCCAAACTATCACTCAATATTTTGACAACTAAGCTGTGGTAAAAATACCCATATGGGTGACACATAGCAAACTCCATGTTCTATATTTAGTTACAAGAACCCAACAAGTAACATCATAGTTGCCTCAACACCAACGAAATGTAATAAGTGTTGCAATAAAGTTATTCCAATCAATGGACAATAACAGTCGATGATTCCACTGCAGAGGGCCCAGTTTCTTCCTTTTCTATCAGCAAACATCCAAAACTATGATTGAAAAAGCAGTAAGCGAAAGGAACACACACACACACACAGAGCTTCAAATTAAGCTTCCCTCTAAATCTAACCTGTTTTGCAAGGTTGCAAGCACGATCAGGAGAGTTAAGGATTTCATAGTAGAACACAGAGAAGTTCAGAGCAAGACCCAGCCTAATTGGGTGAGTTGGAGGCAACTCAGCATTAGCAATGTCCTGCACAATAGAGAAGAACACACCATTAGATCTAACATACGCAAAATTCCTTCATCAAAACTACACACAAAAAAAATGGAATAAAAACACCACAATCAAAGTCTTCCAAATTCAAAATTGCATCCAACGAAATCCTCACAGATACTTCATCCACAACCGGAGAAAACTAGCAACCAAAACTCCTATTAGCATAAGGAATGGAAACATTCAGCACAACAGATTTAAAAAACATGAATAATAATCGCACAGAATCCAACATAATCAAGGCTAATCATGCTTATTTGTTAAACAGAACCAAAAGATTAGCGTAAAATCAAGTCAAGATCGCAAATCTGGCAAACAAAACCGAACAGATCTGAATCGCAAGATCTAAGAGATCTACAAAAGGAAAACACAAAAGAGAACGGAGAAAAAAATATTAATTACCTGAGCAGATTTGTAGGCGGCGAGGTGCTCTCGGCGGCCTCCTTGCGCTCGGCGCCGGTCTTGAACTCGGCGAGGTACCTGTGGTAGTCTCCCTTCATCTTCAGGTAGAAGACCTTGGAGTCGCCGGAGGAGGCCGACGGGATGAGGCGTGAGTCGAGGAGCTTCAGGATACCGTCGCAGATGTTGGACAGCTCCGACTCGATCTTGGATCGGTAGTCGCGGATCACCGAAACGTGGTCCTCGTTCCCGCGGCTCTCCTCCTTCTGCTCGATCGATGAGATGATGCGCCACGACGCGCGCCTAGCGCCTATCACGTTCTTGTACGCCACGGAGAGGAGGTTCCTCTCCTCCACCGTCAGCTCCTCGTTGTCGGCGGCGGCGGAAACCTTCTCCATGAACTCCACCATCTCCTCGTAGCGCTCCGCCTGCTCGGCGAGCTTCGCCATGTACACGTTCTCTTCGCGAGGCGAGGGTGCGGCCGCCATTGTCGTATCCTAGAGAGAGAAAGCGAGATCTGGTTTTTTTGTTTTTCGAGATTGTAGAGAGAGACAGAGAAAAAGAAATAGAGAGAGAGACAGAGCGATGAGTGAAGAACGCGGAGAAGACGAAAGGGAGAGGGGGTGGTTTTTGAGGCTGCTGCGTCCGATAATTACGTTTTGGGAAGCGTGGGTGGGGTCGCTTTTGAAACGCGATGTGAACCGTTGGATCGTCTATTTTCATGATTTATTATTAATTTGTTATTTTTTATATTTTTATTGTTTTATTTGCGTGATTGTTTTGATTTTAATTTAGTTATAACTGGAAATTGGGAAATTCTTGCTGTTAAGTGATGTTTTTTCAGAAAAAGGAAATGGGACAGCTGTCAAACACGGGGTTTTGATACCTTCTTGTGGTGTGTGTGGCGAAAAAGGTTGGTCGATGTCCCTCTGTCATTGTGAATTCTGTGATGGACGGTCATGGATGGATCTGATTGGTCTATAACACCAAGAATAGTATTCGCTTTGGTTGGTTTGAAAAGTTTCAACCAAAAAGGTCTCCCTCTTCCCCTTCATTCTTCAATTCAATAATGACCAATTTGGGTGGGAAAAAGCAATGGGCCGGCTGGGCTGGGTGGTCATGGGCCCGTTTTCAGATTGGATTCGACTGGCCACTGAGGCCCCTGAAAAAAATCGTTTTATATGTACGACCTTTCCCTGTTCTTTTTTTTTTTTTCAATCGGTCCTCGTTAATTTAAGAATTAAAGAAGATGATTTAAAAAATAATAATTAAGAATTAAGAAAGAGGTTGGTTGGTCTTTCTGTTCACTAGTTGACATCTCCCATTCGAAAAAGTGGAAAACGTGCTACCCCACCCAGTCTTTGGTCAATAAAGTTAGTCACACTAATTCCATTATGAAATGTTATGTCATTGTACATTTTAAAGCAATTGGCGCAGCTTATATTCATTTCAATTGAATGATTAGATTAAAATACAACCAAATGATAGTAAGAATCTATACAAAATTCAATGATTTGTGTAAATATAGTTAGTCTTATGTATTAAGCATAGAGCCAAAAAATACGTGACGGTAAATTATGGTTGTCTATGATAAGCACAGAAAGGAGGCTCATAAAATGAAACTCAGTTTTCACTTTTCTAGTCAAAACAAAAAATGAAACTCAGTTTGGCTGGAGGGCAGATTAGGTTATACGTGTTTTGCTTTATTTCAAAAGTTAATCACCAGTCCAGTAAATGACTAATTTTATGCACCCTGGCCCAAGTAATAATCAGTAGAGAAAACCATTGTGTATTAAAAATAGAGTATAGCAGCGATTGTCACAAACTCACGACACAAAACTACCGCTATTAGCCATGTACATAAACTTACGAGGCAAGACAACAGTTCTTCCGCAAGTCAT
This sequence comes from Dalbergia oliveri, assembly GCA_030441495.1. Lineage (NCBI taxonomy): Eukaryota > Viridiplantae > Streptophyta > Magnoliopsida > Fabales > Fabaceae > Dalbergia > Dalbergia oliveri. The sequence continues at coordinate 12,336,770 of JAMLFY010000003.1, read as the reverse complement.
GATCATGATGCAATGGCGGTACAGTTGTTGCCAAACAAAATTATAATTCCTACAAATTGATCAATAGCAGTGTGATGATCCCTTAAAGCGAAAGTCTTATTTTCCTCTAATTAAATGTGTTGCTGAATAAGTTTATATCGATTTTGGAATATGATTATTGTATTATTGTATTGGTAGTTTCTAACTTCGCATCCTCAATAAGCTTCATTATTTCTTCATAAAACAAGTTGTCAAAAACAACGGATAACTAAAATGCTTTTAGAATATCCTCACTCATTCCTCTTAAGCATCTTCAGGAGATGTATGGCAAGTTGGCGACGCAAAATTTTTTTTTCAAAAGAAAGTATCACTCGTCCCACTTGCCTCTCCCTATCAAAAGCATTCCGTTGCAATCAAACACTGCTTACGTATTTGTTAAGTTCAATATTTGTAGGGCATGACAAAACCCCACACCTGCTTCGTCTGAATAAAGTCCTCTGCCGAATTTTGGAAAGAAATTAATTCTTTTATAAGCTCTGGTCTTCAGTATTCCTGTGAAAAACATAGGGAGTTGGAGTGATCAAAAGAGATTTAAGCGTGCCAGCTTGCAAATTGAGCAATTGTAATCATGGAGTCCAACGAGGTTGCCAATAAGAGACATTGGAAGGCAATTTTGTTGTAGCCATGGTGGTAGGGGTGAGTGCACCAAAGATTATTTTGCTCGAGTTTAGTGAGAGGGCCCAGACAGATATTTGTGTCAAATCCAGAAATGTTGGTTGGTTTAATCTCTAAAATCTAAATTTTGTGTTATTTATCCGCAAATTTCTACCAGTTACTGTGGTTAGATAACTGAAAAAGTCTTAATTGTTGCAGGAGCATACTGCTTAGATGACTGCTCATCATATTTATTCTCAAGTCTAGCAAATGTTAGTTAGTTCCAATTGTTAGACAAGAGTACATCTAGTAGATTTATAACGAATCATGAAAAAGGTAGAATACAGCAGGAAAGAAATGAAAGATGGTTATTGAAATAACTGCATACTCACGTAGTTTGCATCAATAACATAACTTTCCCTTTCTAGTGCCGCAAGTCCGATGGTTTCAAGAATGTGTGCTTAGGAGTTGTGGAATCAAAATTCAGAAGCAATCTTATCCTTTTCTCCTCTATATTGAGCATCCTATCGCTATAAAGACTTCCATTGATAAGTAGATACTAGATACTTTCTGCCTTCATTTTGCAGATAACACCACCAGAAATTGAATTATCCATTGTTTTCCATATTTTCAAAATAATGAGTAACTTGCTCAATGCCATTCTTGAAGCTTTAGCAGCTAGATCAACTGTAGGCACAGGGACACTTCATCAAAACAAATATAATCAATAAAAAAGCCACTGGGCCACCAATTAATGTGTTACAGTTTTTTCCAGGCTACAAGACAAACATTTATTTAAGTATTTATTACGGGGGCTCGATTGCGTGTTTACTGTTTAGGCCCCTAAACTATTTAAAAGCAGCGAATGGTCAAGGAAAGCCGTTGTAATTGTTCAACTCCCCCAAACTCTCAGCTCAACTTCTTCCCATGACTTTGCTGATCTCAATTCTTCCCATATGCTGAAAATAGCTCCCAAAACATTCTCATCATGCAAAATACAATAGCACCTACAATTACAAAAGAAAATGAAGAAATCCAAATGAATTACTTCATCGATTGCTTAGTGCATGAAAGGCAGGAAACAAAACAAAATATCTCTATTATGCAGGCAGGCACAAAAACGAGTTCTTTAACTCACGGTAAACATAAGTGTATTCTTGATAATTGGCCAAAGAAAAGTTTGTAAATCTTGGCTGTAGAAAGATCAATTGATTTTCCGCATCAATGCAATCAAATAACTTCATATGCATATAGAACACAGCGTTCAAAAATTTCACAAGTATCAATTTATCAACAAGAACTAGGATGCATAATTTTGCAACTGTAGACTACTTTCAGAGTTTCAATTATGAATTATCTGAATAGTTTATTAAATAAAGGTCATAGTGCACGGTGGAAAATTATTAACCATCCAACATTGTCAGAAGTACTGAAAATTATCTTGAATGGGTATCCATCTTCTCTGCTATGCTTAAACATTCCACGAGAACTTGACTAATTTCAATTGATTTATGGGTGGATTATACCACATTTCCAGATAAATACACACATGCAAATTGAAATGCACCATACACGAAGTCAAAAATTCACTGATAGTGGGAGATCCACTTGCGCCAAAGAATTATGCGTAGATGCTTACATGGCAACATATGAAAGTCGGGCAAACTTCTGACCACCCTCTGTTGACTCATACTTTGATATGTGACTTGCAAAAGGAAGTTTGTAGCTTTCCAAAAATTGCTTAAGGAGATTTGAATCACCTCTAAACACATCTAAATAAATTGGTATCAGGTCAAAAAGAGGATCACCTGCAAGAGAAATGAAAAAGAAAAAAAAATCAGTTAAATCACCACAAAATAGCATTGACAGTTGAATGCTTGCACTGCAATACTACGTTTTTGCACATATATATCTGCATAAAGTTTAGGAGCAGCTCCTAAATTAAGCTGAGTCAATCAGATGTAAACTAATGGTTAATTATTTTTATAATATGCATCTCAAGGCCAACAACTAATTCAGAGCAACGATTAACAAGTATAATCTTAAGGAGCAAACTGAAATTATGATAGTTACTTCTTGCAGAACCGCATGCATTAGACTGGGAATCATAAAGTTGTGCAGGAAGAAATAGAGGCATAACTGAGGGAATATCGAACAGTATTTGGGGAGAATGAAATTAACCTTATTCTTGTCAAAAGAAAACACAACATCAGTTCAACTGTAAAGATAAAAGTTTCTTGTAGACATTGGAAGCACTTGATAAATTATGATGCCATGTCATTAATCATTAAAACACTCTAAAAGTCAGCTCTAATAAAAATGAGCATTCTTGTATAAGTTGGATGAAAATTCTTGGAACAGGCAGGAAAAGAGATGTGCTGACCTATTGAAAGATCACTGAAATCAAGGATGTAACTAGGATGCCAGGACTTCACATCATCATAGCCGCTGAAAAAGCCATTGTCCCCCAGAGCAGCATCTTCTGTATCCCCACTTGAGGTAGAACAAGCTGATGATGGTTCCATGTAAATGTTATCATCCATTATGTCAGAGTGTATCCAGGAGCAAGGTTTACAAGCATCGCTTGGGAAATTCTGAAGTCAAATAAAAGTCGCCAAAATTGGGGAAACCAAATTTATTCCACCATATCCATTACAAAAAATTGATCAGAATGTAGAAGTGAGTTTAGAAGAAACCTCGGTTATATTTAGCAGCTTAGCAAAGTCAGGTGGGATATATTCATCAATTTTCTCTATCAGATTCCTTGGGATCGGATCTCCCCTACAAATTTTTTGCAGCAAGAATGAGAGGCCTTATAACTAATGAAACTGACATTCATCATAAAATCCAGCATGATACAAAAGAACATAGGCAGAACCAACAAATCAAACACATGAATTTAGTATAGTCTAAATATGGTGATGCTCAAGTCAAGAGAGAGTATATAAATACTTCATAAACACAGCTACTAAAATTGGCAGTTTCTGTATGGAAAAGCTGTAAAAACTTCAAGCTGTAAAAGCTTCATAAACGGAGTTTAAGACTCTGTTTAAACTTCAAATTCAAAAGTGCTCCGAAGATTAGTAGATTGAATGCATAAACAAGAAGGTACTTTTCCATCAGTGTATTTCTTACATATTTTCAAATTCCAACAATTTTGTTTAGCAAGAAATCAAAGTGCTCAAAAGAACAAAGTATACCACTTGGTCAAACGGCTTGAAACATCCTTCCTCTTCCTTGTTAAAGTTCTGATGAAGACTCCCCATTCTGCTGCAGCATTTGATTTATAATTAACAGCAGCAACACAGCCATTTGTCTCAGGAAAGCTTAATTCATGTTCAATATCAGTGAAAGATGAAATATTCAAAGGTGGATGTGGCAAGAGATGAAGGTGGTTCAGCTGCTCCCCTAAGAAGGAGGCCAAATTTGTTGCATCTTCCCATGATAGTCTGTCTCTTCTGCAGGAGAATAAGAACAACATTCAGAGAAGAGAAAATAAATCAGAAATTTGAGTAGATAAGCTCTCTGATTAAACCACAAGGGTAAGACTTACAACTCTGCAAACATTTTCCCTTGACATCGTTTTATTATCAGATATGGCCATATGCTTGAGTGATCAGCTAAATTAACCGATCCATCCACCGGCATCCCAGCATTCTTATACTCAAGCTGTTTCTTGTCCCATACCCCAAATGAGAAACCATCAACGTTGCATTTCGTCCTGATAAGGTTGCTCTTGGCAATGACACCTGGGACTCCTTTTCCATCCCAAGTCAAATTGTTATAATATCCATCTTCAAGATAAACAATTCCACTGGCCAAAACACTAGGAATATGTTTCTTGAGAGAGGAGTTGGTTTCATGCAGTAGACTGTAAAACTCTAGCTGTAAAATGTACAATATTTAAGTTAGATTTTATGGCAGATGCAATGAAAACAGAATGCAAATAAAGTACCTCTGTGCCTAAACCATAAAGTGAAGCTTCCAATCCTCGTTCGACAAAAATCTTAACAACGGAGTTTCCCACAATATAAACCTATTTAGAGAAATCAAAGTATTACCAGAGTTAGAAAGAGACTCCATACTCCGCAAGTACTTTATCAGGTAATCCAGTAATCATACCACATGCCATTCTCAAGTGCTAAGTTAACTAGAAAACCATAAGGAACATACCTAACTAATTAGGTAGCATATTATAGCAGTTCAACAAGAATGGGACAATATTCATGAATTCAAGAGGAAAAAGCAACAATAACAAGCCTAAAAAGATGGGTGAAAGGATCAACAACTAAAATCCCATCTGATCACGCAAGTGATTTTGGTTCTGGTGTAGTTTGTGACAGGTGGTTCACGGATTGCTAAGGATAGGTGCTCCGCACCTTGCCTCTTGAAAGCATCATCTGCAAGGCACTCATCTCTGGTGCTAGTTGATCACCATATGAGGTGCCAAAAGGTGATCCAAGAGTCTGTTTTTATTTTCCTCAGCAGGCAGGGGAAAACAAACTAAATACCTTAACGCAGCAACATATCAATTCAAGAGGGGTCAAATGGACCCCAAAGTAAAATATGAGACATGTAGTAGTTCATCAAAGATCTTCTAGTACACAAGCAGTGAAGAGAAGCCATAGGAGGAGGGGGAAGGCATTGAAATGTGACTGTTTCCATCAGATTCAGTGGATTGTTAATTTCAAAGCTATTGGACAAGGGCATAACAAAAATGATAATGGCCAGATGTTGCCCATAGTTCAACGTCAGCAAGAAAGAAGCAATATCCAGTTTTTAGCTTTTCTAAAAGATTAAAAACAAGCCAAGAATAGTAAATCATGCCTAAGTTACTCTAACCACCAGCAAGTTAATGCCAAAATAGAAACAGTTGGAAGACAAATTTTGACATCATTCCAGACTGTTTTCTACTTATTACAACCAACTCCTTTGTAGGACTGATACTACAAAGTCAAATAAAGACAGAAGGGAGGCTTCAATTCCATCAAAACCAGTTTAATGCTACATGACAAGGCACCTTGCATTAAAACTAGTTTGTAGATCCCATGACTATCGTAGGTAATCCCTAAGGCCTCATTTAATATATAGTATAAGGCCTAATAGTATTAACTAATACTATAAAGCTAACTTTTATCACATGTTTGGTATCACATATAATAATATAATATTATCCAGTCAAGCCATTTTTATCCTATGACTATAGCATTAAGTTATTAGGTCCTAAGAGCCTGATAACACTTGATAGTACTATTTATTTTACTGGTCAATCCCAAATTAACCTTGACTTACTATTCTATGTCAACGTCTCACCCCCACACACCGCCAACACAGCCCACAACCCACCAATCGCAGCCCGCCCGCCCGCCCCCAGCCCGCCTGCTCGTCCACCACCAATCATGGGGCGCACCAAGCAATAGATAGTATAAAAACTTATACAATGGATTCCTTATACTATACTATCAGGTCTTATCCTATACGATGCACCAAACGGGGTCTAAATACTGGTCCAAGATATTGATGGTGTACAGCAAGGGAGGATATGTTCAGGATGAGAACTCATGTCTTACAAGGGCAAGACTATTTCAGTAAAGCATAGCACTTTGACTGAACCAAAAAGTCCTTCCAAATGATCCCACTAAAATCTGTTATAATTTTGAGGCAATAGTGGGTTACCATCATTTCATCAATAATGTTTAGGACAGTAAAGACCATATATTTTTACCAAAGCCTAAGAAAAATTGATGAAAAGCAGTCTTTGGCATAATACAAATAAGTAAAAATTAATAAATAGATGAATAACAGCTCACAGGATTGCTACCCGCGCCAACTGGAAGCCTTTCATCATCAGTGGGAGGGGACAAATTGTGGATAGCACAAATTTTTGATAGGCATTCTAGCCACTTGTCAGCATTTAGTGCAATACATGCTCCCTAGACATAAATATACAGAAAAGGGTCAAAAAATCTGATAAGGTAACTTAGTAAGCTCAAAGAATACATTATTAGAAAAGAAAATAACCTTCCATATTAGCTCTCTCATTTCTGGTTTTTGAATCCAAAGCTTGGATAACCATTCTCTTAGCTCTCGTTGACCAATGCTGTTGCCTGAGCACCACAGCGAACTATAGTGGTCCCTATCTCTATCCAAAAACATGGATAAGAAATTTATATCATAGGAAAATCCATCTTTCCATAAATCATAGCTTCTAGATGCACCACTTAAGTTACTTTCGTGATTCAGATCATCTACATCTTTGTTAGTTTTGGCTCTTTTCTCTTTCCTTGACAAATCAGAATAACTTAAGTTTTTCCCATGACATGACATGTTTCGTATGACATTTTCATAAGTATCTTCATCCAGAGCAAGCAATCCAGCACGACAGACTCCTTTATGACGATAACCAGGTGCCATATCCAAACATACAAATTCGAAGTTATTGGAATTCACAAAATTCTGTGTGACAGCAATAGTTGCTTCCAAATTTAAAACACAGTGCCACCATCCACTTGGAACATAAATTGTCTCTCCAGGTAGTTGTGTACACTCAATTGGCTTGTCTTCATCAGCAAGAAGAGGATAAAAGTCTAGCCACCACTGTAAGCAAACAGAAATATGATTAACCACATCAACAGATAGACACAATACAGGTGATATGATTATTGATTATAATTATATACAACCAAAAAGAGGATGAATATAAATCATTCCAATTGCAACATCATAGTACCTGTAGAGATGATGGAGTCTCAACATTGACATCACCATCTTCTTCATTAACATGCACTGTCACACCCAAAGGTACCTTTCCCGGAGGATATAATGCCCACCTATCAAATGTAAGTGAAACATTCCCTCTTATGCATTGCTTATTTGAAACATAATCAAGCACCAATACACAGAAAATCTAAGTACCAAATTACATAAAGTTCATGTTATTTGTGGGGCAATCATCAAAAATCAATAGCACCAATTTAAGTTAAAAATTGAAACAAGCAGTGGCACCTCAGGCCGTCACCACATTAATATTATACTTATGTTTTACCATGATGTTGACTTAGTAATTCATTAACTCCTATTTTAAGAAGGATGCCATGAAACTTAGTTAATACTTCTTCATGGCTCCTGTCTACTAACACCTAACAACCCCAAAAGTTGAAAAGATTGCAAAATGTCTATGACAGATTTAGGTGGCATCCTATTCTTTTCCAAATTTGGTCCATATAAATTTTTAAGAACACAGTTCTTGCAAGATATTAGATTATATATCATCTCAGCAGTACACACCAAGTTTGAAAGCACCCATCCTTGATACTTTTCACATATCTGAGTTCTCCCATCTTATAAATTCTAGAGAGAATTCTTCCATATAGCATTAATCCAGATTGAGTTGAACTATATTTTTGGCTACGTTAAAAGTCAAAACCAAATATGAAACTTGTAGACAAAACAACATCTTTGCATGTACATGACAATGAGTTGTGCATGAATATGGAATAAGAGTAACATAAATAGCAACAAGCTAGAGCCAGTGGCCTTGTAGTCTAATGGAACCCTGCTTCATTAGAAAGAACCTGATGACAGGTTTGAACCATAGTGAGTTAAATGTTCAAATTTAACCCACTTTTGTCCATCCCCTTACCAGGTCATCGGACCTGCATTGCAACTCCAGGAAAAAAAAGCAACAAGCTAGGGGTAGCAACAAATTATTTTTAAGTATCAAACGCAAAACAGACAATGCATATAGCTTCCTCAGATACCATGAAACAGTAGAGAACTATGATACAAAACCTAAACAGATAAGTAGCTCAACTTCTTACCTTTTACAGCCATAAAGAAGAGTATTCCATGCACTGGTAAGAGCAGGATCAACATGCCAAGAGGCACCAGATCTCTCTGGTCCAATTATGAGCCACCTATAGGATGGTCGTTTATCTGTATCTAAGTTATCAAAGAAGTCTTCTTGGAAAAGATGAGGCACAGAATAATCCTTCAATAAGCTTGGTGCAACTTCACCAAACTGTACAAGAATAAAATAAAAGGTTAAAGGAACTCCCAAACTCAAATTGAAAGAACAAGAATTAGGGAAGGGAGGGTGCATGTAAGCAAGGCAGAGCATCATTGAAACATGAATATCTCTATACAGGCACCTTTTCATCAAAAATATATAAGGGATCTTCATCATGCTGAACTTTCATGTATGAGACATAATCCTTGAACTTCATGGAGATCTTCTGGGAACTCCTTTGAGAAAGTTTAAATGCTATATCTCCATAGTTTAGCAACAGCTGATCAGTTGTCCATTTATGCCTGGCAGGCCATGTATCAGCCAATCCAGTAAGCATAACCTGGGATGTGTAATTCCTCAAAATTCCATTTCAATAAAAAGAAAACCAGTAACAATTGATGAATTTCGAGACACCTAAAACACATAGCATCAACTACAACCTGAAAACTAGCATGCGTAAAGGACCCTTCCTTTCAGTTAAAAAGATAATGTTTTGATAGTGTTTTCTCATCTCTCATTTTCCATCTTACAAGAAAAGAAAAACCGCACCACTAACCAAATGCTTCAAAGATTAATACCAAACACGTATATAACTGATTAACTATACATACCATGCCACAAAAAGCTACATATATAAAGCTGAAACAACAAGCGCACCTATTTTCTTTATATTTGTAAGATGGCTTAAATATAGATACTGAAATTAATGTAGGTAACTATTAAATTCTTTTATTTTTGTACCGGTTTCTTCGCATCATACTGGTCATAGAAATCCTTCAAAGAGATGTCTTTGATTCTTTCCACACTTCCATTATCTGCATGAAATGCTTCCAATGTGGTATGACACCTGTACAATCTCCTATACAAAAATAAAGAGTTGAACCCTGCAGGAATGCAAATATCCTTGGCTTAGATGAAAAAATCTTCCTTAAGAAAGTCTAAGAGCATAGAGCCTAAGTTTCACAGAAAATGGAGGAGGACAGATAAGATCTCGGCAGTATCAGGAAATTTTACCATCAAAATATAATGACCGTCCTTGCCGCTCTTTGTATTTGTCTGGCAGATTCTCACTGCATCCAAAATGCCCGATTCCAAATACATCAATATCAAATAGTAACTAAAATGAAGTACTTGAAAAAGGAATAATAAATGCATCAAAGAAGCAGCAATTGCAGGTGGAGCCAGACATACTTGTACAGGGCAGTTTTCTTCCAAGAGCCTTGGTAGTGAAGCAAACCAGATGCTCTTTTAAGGCATAGACTCATCCACAGTGGTTCTTCGTTGCACAATATGTACATCACACTACCCATCCCACAAAAAAAAAGAGTTAGTTAAGACAAAAGAAAGAAGAATCTACCAAACTTAGACAAGCATTATCCTCACAGAAGTCATGAACTATATGGTAATGCATCCTAATCAATAATACTGATACAACTGCACAACTACCCAAAGTGAATGCACAATCACTTAGGCAGCATTTGGTAGAGGGACACGGACAGAAATACATGAAGACAGAGACATAAATATTAAATATGTATAGGGATATTATTGGAAGAAAAAATATTAAATTTCTATCTATTCTGTAAGATTTTGGAGGTATAGAAATTTTGTGTTCTTCTGCCCATGTTCCCGTTTCCACCACCAGGTTTGTGTCTCTGTCTCGTATTTTGTCCCAAGATAGGAACAAACGCTACCACAGGGCGTTTAGAAACCTGGAATTCAATTCCATCAAGAAATTGAATTGAATTTCATGCTTTGGAAACACCTTAAATAAAGGAATTGAATTCTCATGGGAATTGAAATTCAAAAAACTAAGGAATTGAAATCAAACCAAAAGGGTGTGATTTGGTGTGAATTGAATTCAACAAATGAAAATACCAAAATAACCTTATTTGAATATAATGTTTTGTTCCTAACCTATTAATAAGGATAAAATAGTAAAAACAATTAAATTCATTCATTTTTAAGTCATTTCAATCAAAGAATTGAATTCAATTCTTTAATTTATTTTATTCAAATATAATAATTCAATTTAATTCTTGATAAAATTCAATTTTTAATTAAATTAAATTTAATTCCGTCTCATTAAAAGTTCCAAACTCCCGTATACAAATACAATGAAACGATGCAGATAAATCAATCCAGATAGATTCCTCCATATCTGTGTAAATAATTTGACAAGAACCGAAGCGGAGCTAGGAAGGTAACCAAGAGGCTCGTATCAAATCAAAATCAAGAATAGTGAAAAAAAAATGAATGAGAGTAGACAATAGGTATATACCTGCTAACGCAAGCAAGGCGAGCAGCATCTCGGGGAGTGAGATACTCCAAGATTGCGCAGAGGGTTTCATCGGGAAGGACCCGAAGGTTTCCCAGAGCATCTGCCCTGCGATCTCTCTGAGCCGCCGTAGCTTCAGAATTCTCCATCGAAACGACAGACAAGTCAATTTCAAATTTCAGGAATCAGGGACCTCTATATCTTGTTGTCTTCTTCTCTGGCTGAGCTTAGTATCCATATTCATGTTCAGTTCGCGAGGTGAACCGCGTTTTTAAAAGCGCTTCTCCTTATTACCGCGTGCGCGGTTTTCGTTATTCGTACGCCACCGGCTTCTCAACCCCACCTTCTGCCTTTTCTCTTCTTTTTCCCGTACACTGTCTTGTTTTCATTCGATTTTCCTCATCCTTCAGGACATTGACCAAAAATTATTATCATTTTCTTAATATTTCGCAAAACAAAAAGATATCAACATATATATATATATTTGGTCAGAAGAGAGAGAGATATCAAAATGAACATCGAGTTTTGTTACGGCCTAAAAAATATTTGGGCTAATCCAAGTATCAAAAAGGGCGCCTAAACCATGGGCTCCGGTAACAAGCCCAGTTCAGACACTGGGGCATTTTCTATTTTAACTTTCTTTTGGTTAAGGCCAGTGAATAATTCCCTGTGAATAACAGTTTTTGCTCAGGCCCAAAAAAAAAACTAAAGGAATTTATTTAAAAAACGAAGATTTTTTATTGAAGCATAAAAGTTCATAGATATAGATTTTGTCTTTGATCACAAATCCTCTTTATATATACCGTTAAAAATTGAACATTGACCTTCTCCATGCATACCATCTCAAATCAAACAAATGACTAGATATTTAAAGAGTTTAATTAGCTAGTTAGTTACTAACTATATTGTGATTTATTGTTCCACTCAATTTTTAATTAAATTTTTATAATTTAAAATTTTTCAATCTAGTCTCTATTTTATAAAAGTCATTATTATAATCAAATTCTTAAATAGTTATTCACGACAAAAATTAAAACTTTAAACTTCAAATCCCTAAACAATTCACACTAACAATTTATTTTAGTCGACTAGGCTTTTATGTATTTATTATCTTTAAATTTTGAAACATGAAATTAATCAAGGAATTTGAATAAAAAATTTAAAATATAGGGACTTACTTAAAAAGAATTTACATAAAAGACTTAATTGAAAATTGAATAAATAGGCAGATTAATCTTGTAAAACTAAGATTAAAATTGAAAACAAATCATAATGTAACCTAACTTAAGATTAACCACGCAATGTACAAGATTTTTAATTCTAATTTAATCAAAAATTATTTTTAATGCTAATAACATATTTGGTTGGATGGTGAAAATAGAGATAAAAATTACATAAACAAACTTAATATGTTATTTTATACATAAAGCTCATCCATGTAGTTTTTATCTTTACTTTTATCCCTCAACCAAATACACCCTAACACCCTAAATATCAGCAAAATACTTTCTAAGCATTTATTACAAAGAAAAAAAAAAAAGAGAGAGACTGGAGACATGATTTACTTCAAGCCACATATTTCACTTCGACATAGTTATGGTATAATCTTCATGTCTCTACACCTTGCATCTACACCTTGGATTTAGCCCCCGAAGTATACACATTTCAAGTGCATGTGCGCCCAAAAAACTCCAAAACACGGCTTCATTATTACTAGGCATTATACACATAGAGATACAGTACATAATATGTAACCTTACTAGGTAAAATGGTCCACGTCCATGTATAAACCACTACTACCAGACAAATTCAAAGGAGAAAAGAACAAAGGCTATAATTTGGCTGGTTTACAGGGCCAGTTCATGGTCCTACAGAGGGAAGAGAATGGCCGGATCTGATCCTACTCTTTCTGAGCCGTTCAGCGATGATAAAAGCAAGCTCAAGAGATTGTGAGGCATTGAGCCTGGGGTCACAGTGTGTGTGGTAACGAGAACTCAGGTCATCGAATGTGACCGTCCTTGACCCACCAATGCACTCAGTCACGTTCTGCCCAGTCATCTCCAGATGAACCCCACCTGGGTGGCTTCCTTCTTGCTCGTGCACATCGAAGAATGCCCTCACCTCCGCCTGTTCAATGATGTCGGAAAAAAGAACAAATTAGGGATGCATCTAACAATCAAATGTCAATACTTTTGTTGAACAAGCTTATCTCTGGCAGTCCTATGATGTTTGTTTCTATAAGTTGGTGAGTTGAAATTCACAAACAGTCAACGTTGGTTTCAATTGTTGCTTTGAAAAACTTTGGTTTGATTGATTTCTGAGGCCAGTGATACTCATGGTAGAGGATCTCACAATCAATGAAAATGGGGACCCAAACGTCATATCCCACCGACTGCTGCGATTAAGAAATGCGATCCAACTCCACTATGAATGCTTCACTTCATTTACCTTATACAAGCAGGCCTTTTGCCACCTACCAATTTGGCTTCCAAAACCACTATCAGATATATGTTTCAAAGGGTATGATTTTCGAAATGGTTTTAAGAATATGCCAGGGAAAATGGCAATAATAACATGATTTTAATCCAACTATGCCTACGTCTCTAGGACCACCCCAAAGCCTTTATGCATAATGAGCAATCACCATCAAAAGATAATTAGTTGCAAGAATTGTACCCTGATGGCATCGAAGGGGCGAGTTTTGAGTCCACATGGAGCCTTTATGGTGTTTCCATGCATAGGATCGCTGACCCATGTGACAATTTGCCCAGCTCTGCGTACTGCCTTGATTAGATGTGGAAGCTTTACCCTCATATTTTCAGCTCCCATCCTCGTGATCACAGTTATTCTCCCTGGTTTGTTTTGGGGATTCAAGATCTCAATTAGTCTAACAAGCTCATTTGGATCCATCTTGTCACTCACCTGCAATATAATTCAAATGATTCAGCCTCAGAAAAGCAAAACAAGGAACTTACGCCCTGTCATGGGGAGGAATGAAGAATCAAACACTCAAGACTGAAGAGAAATTGAAATCATATTGGTCACAGTAAATTACGCTTCTTATGACTTGATAATATGATTACCTTAATTCCAAGGGGATTAGCAACTCCTCTTAGAAACTCAACATGGGCACCATCCAGCTGCCTGGTCCGTTCCCCAACCCAAAGCATATGGGCAGAGCAATCATAGTAGAGACCAGATGTTGAATCCAACCTAGTCAGTGATTGTTCATATGGCAATAACAAACATTCATGTGAAGTCCAGAACTCGGTTGTTTTCATTATGGGATGGTCCACAGTAAGGCCGGCGGCAGCCATGAATCCAAGGGCCTCATCAACTCGGTGAGCAAGCTCTAGGTACCTGCCATGCCAAGACAGAATTAATTTACCTCGAGTAACATAGAATTATCATAGATAGACCTTGCTCATGTGTGTGTTAGTAGATGCAGAGGCACATTCGTGATCCATTGTAATTATTTAGCAATAGGATGGTGCCGCATTCAGCTCTTGGCATTTTATTGGTTAAAAAATTAGCTTTTTGGACCCTTACAGTTTCTGAATAGCAATTATGCAGACAATTAATGTTACTCTTTCATGATTTATGCAAAAACAATTACACCACAAATAACTCTATAATTGTACTGTATAATTTGGGACAATAGCAAGCACCATGTCAAATGTTGAGAATGCATTTATGTTATTCGTGTGTCAAGTACTAAGAAAAGTTGTAACCACCATTACTTATGCCGTCATAACTCATTTTTCTTGAAATGTAACCATCTTCAGCTGGGAACATCTCTATTACATTCTAATGTAATATCAAGTAAAGTTTTAGCAAGATATTTCTCTCTCCTTCACATGTAGCTTCATCTAGCACACAATATGTGATTCACATAGATTTGAGAAAGGTTGAATGATACAACGATTTCTAGAGGTTGTACGAATGTGGTGACGCCCAGCCTATAAAAGCAATTAAGGCCTCCATATTTTTCGTGCACTATATCTTGTCGTCTTCCCAATAATTGTTACATCAGACTTCTTCCAAAAATTAGAGTAGGGTCACGATTTGTCGCCATATGAAGAGTACTGTTATTCATGCATTCTTACTTCCTCACATAACTCCCAAATAAACTGTTATTTTACGTCTGCATGGTTCTCACTATCTGACTACAGCTAGTTACACTTGAATTTTTTGTGCACCTATATTATATTATAACTTTGTTTCCTATACAGGTAAGTGAGGATATGTGCACAGCAATGTGTACAACAAGTATTTTTCTATCTTCCATCCCCTCATACACTAATTCAATATCCATCACTTGTGAGTAGCAACAACCTAATGCCCACCACTGCAGCTCAGATTTTATCTAAGCTTAAAATATAAAGGTTTTTTCTAAACTGTGCCCGTTGATACAGTATCAAGAAATGAAAGTTTCTAAAGTTTCCACTGCATTGAAAACAAGTTTCGCTTTCCAGTTAAAACTTTTTCTTGAAAACCCAAATTATACTTTAGGGTTTTCCGTTCATTAGTGTAGGGTTAGTTAGTGTAGTTTAAAACTGTCAACTAAGGAACTAAATTAAACAGAACGATGTACGAGTAGCACATGACGACATTACAGTTAAAATCTTAACAGTGCACAAAAATCATGGAATAAAGTGTTATAAATGAATGCAAAACATGGATGCATTTCTTATCACTTATACAGTTATCATGTTACCTTACCTCCTATAAAACAAAGAGTTGTTTCAGAAAACAAAAACTTTACTACTTTTAGTTTGTAACAACAAGAGAAAGTAACTAGATATTCAAACTAGAAAGTAACTAGATATTCAAACTGGAAAGTACAGAAGAGAGCCATGCATAATTATGGAAAGGGCAGTAAAGATTAATTTCTTTTATTCATAAAGGCACGAAATGGAACCTTTCACTGCCGAGAATGACAAATAACAACATAAGAAATCTAGCACAAATTATATCACTTCTTCTATTTAAAAACAAGTTGCCAAAAATCCGTGTAACACTTTCTTAGTTTCTAATAGCATACAAATTTTTTCTACTCACAGTAAATCCAATTAAACTAATCAAGTAACATAACGAGTCGTTCTCACCCCAACCCAAGCATAACGTCTAATTCGCCACCCAAAAAAGATTTTTCTTTCAACCCAAACAAAAAAAAAATGAATAAATCAATACCGATTCAAGAAACAAAACTAGTGATAGAAAACAAAACGAAAAATGTAAACGAAGGGTTGCAGTTGGACGTACCTATCTCCCTGCTCGCTGTGCTCAGTGAAGTCCAAATTCCACTGGGTGACCCTCTGCATAGCGGCATACCCTCCGGTGGCAAAAGCTCTGAGAAGATTGAGAGTTGCCGCAGATTGACAATACGCTCTAATCATCCTCTGAGGGTCAGGAATCCTGGCCTTCTCTTCGAAAGCATCACCATTCACATTATCCCCTCTGTAACTTGGCAGCTTCACCCCGTTCTTCTCCTCGAGCGGGTCCGATCTCGGCTTCGCAAACTGACCCGCCATTCTCCCCACCTAAACAAAGCAAAAACACCACCACCCCACATTCACAAATCACAAACAAACCCAAGTCTAACCCCCAAAACGGAATCTTTTCCACTAAAAAACTAATGGGCAGATGGAAAAAAAAAACTAAAAGAGGGAAGAAAGAGACAAAAGAGATGGACCTTGATGACGGGCATTTGACCACCGAACATCATGACGACGCCCATCTGGAGGAGGATCCTGAAGGTGTCGCGAATGTTGTTTGCATGGAACTCCTTGAAGCTCTCGGCGCAGTCACCGCCCTGTAGGAGGAAGGCGTTCCCCATGGCGGCCTCGCCGAGGCGGTCCTCGAGGCTGCGGGCCTCGCCGGCGAACACGATCGGAGGGAAGGCTTCGAGTGTCCTGAGAACGGATTCCAGATCCTCCTGGTTGGGGTACTCGGGCAGCTGCAGGGCCTTCTTGGACTTCCAGCTGTCCAAGGCCCACTTGGCCTGCCCCGCATTACGTGTGGGAGTGGCGGCGGCGGGTTGTTGCTGCTGCTGCTGCTTTGGGGGCTTGTCGGAGACGACAGGGTTGTTGGCGGGCTCGGCGGCGTGGACGGCCTGGATAGGCCTGGGCTTGGGCTTGAGGAATGAGGATTGGTTGAGGGTAGAGGGTGGGAGGTGGAGGGAATGGTGGGTTGTTGAAGTAATGGATTTGGTGGGAATGAGGGAGTTGGAGGAGGCGACAGCCATTGTGGTTGTGTTTGGTGTGACAGGGACAGAGACACAGGAACAGGATCTAAGCGGTGTGAGAGAAAGGAGAAAGAGGGATCTCACGTCGCTGAGGTTGCTGAACACACAGGACCAGGGTTTTATAACTCGTATGAGAAACGGCTCAGGGTTGTTGGGGTCTCTTTGATGGGGGTTGTTGAGGAAGGGTGTTTTCGTCAATTCAACTTCTCAGGGGCATTATCAGAAATTTATATGCTGAAAAGGGCATTATCGGAAGTTCAATAACTTGCTTGTGTTTCAATTTACATCTATAATAAAGTGAGATTAATTTCTCTGGATTGAATGTGTAAAAAATAAATTTAAATTATTATCAAATCACGTTTTATTACGTCGATAAACGTAATTGAGGTTTTATATTTATTATTTAAAAATTTATTTAAATAGGATGAGTTAATTAGATAACAATATAAAAGATTTTACACTATAAAGTATAGAAATTAAACTCTAATAATATCTTGCATCATTACTAAAATTACGTAAATTAAATTTTGACTCCCTTTGAGATATTTAATAAAATTATTTAATTATATTCTATGGTAATTCAATATTTCAAAACATAATTTAGGTTAATTTTATATGTAATTATATTCCCATTTAACCAAAATATCATTTAGAATCATTTATCACCATTTATCATTTATAAATTATAAACCAAACCCATTATTTGGTAGTTGGTACCAAAGAAGTCAAAGTGCTTCATTTGTTAATTATTATTCAGAAGAGAAACGCATATACATGTATCTCATATCTTCACCTACTAATTGACACTTACTTGGGTAGATGGCCTGACGGCACCACTTGGAAGCAAACGTCCCACCGCAATGAACAAATTTCCAATTTCTTTTTCTTTTTCTCTTCAGTTAAGATTACGCTTTAGAAGATATAAAATAAAATTAAGAAAAGGAAGCTCTCAGTTGGTTTGGATGAGGCTTTGAAAAAAAAAATATTTTGCGTTTGGATGTGCAATTAGTTTATAATTTTAGGTGTTAATTAAAATATTTCATTTATTCTTAAATATTTTTTCTATTATGGAAAGAAACCTTTTTTAAAAGAAACAAACTATAACTCCCGAAAAAAAATCTTGTGAGAAGATGAAAACTATAGTTTAAGCATGATATAGCTTCAATTATGATGGCCGCAAACCATCAACGGCAGGCCACAACTGCGAGCTCGTGGCGACAAGCTAATGCTCATGGAGCACTCGTCCATCAAAATTTAACGACGGGTCATTATTTTGGTTTAGATCCATCTATTTTGTTTAGTTCATTTAATTTTTTTAGTTGAGCTAAATATAGTTTTGGTTTTAATTCATCCGAAACGTTGCTAAAAAACAACAGAGAAATCTAACGTGAAAAAAAAATAAAGAAACTAAAATCAAAATGATATATATTTATAAAAATTAAAAATATATTAAAGCATTTTTAGTTTTAATTTAACGGGTCTTGAGTTAGGGTTGTTATATTTGCCTTAATCTAAGGTCAATATATGGTTCTGAACTCATCAAGCCTTTACAAATTAAAATTCAACTTAATTATATACGTTTTTATTGAAAAACTAATTTGTATATTTACTCATAAGTAAATATTCCAATAACCATTGAATCATAAATAGTATAGTTACCGTTCACACCACCCAAAAAGTATAGTTGCTGTTCATAAAAAAAATAGTACACATAAGAAAAAAGTATAGTTGCTTCAAATAATTGAGTAACATTCAATACATCATTATAGTATTGTTTATGATAAATACAGAAAAATTAAATTATAAACAATCATTTAAAAGTTTTCTGTTCGATACTCAAAGGGTACTAGCATACTTATATAATCAATGATTGTAATTTAATAATTGATTTAATAGATTTAAAAAATTAAATTAGTAGAATACATGTCTCATTTTAATGATATTTTTTTTTATCTTTTGGGCATTTTTATAGATATTATTGTAAAATTGAATCTTTAAATATTGTTGTGATTATAAAAAATGTCTTTTTTTTCAAAATTGAACATTAATCATCTTCTTATAGAGTGGAATCCACTTTTTTATATACTCAGAATAAACCCCAAAATAATAGGGTGCGTGCGAGTATTGTCATGGGTCGAAGTGCATACTAAAGAATGCTGAAAACGCAGAAGCTAACCCCGTGGACATACCCTTACCCTCCCCACCGAGAGCCCCATGCGTAAGCTCGGTGACGTTACACTAAATGGAAAACAATTTCCATAGTATAGAACTAAAGAAAACCAGCAGCTGCCTCATAAACTCTCAGTATCAATGATGCATTCCCAGGGAACAAGAGAGACCTCCAGGCTTCATGAAGGGCTCCTTATCACCAGCCAATAGATACAACTTCTTTACTTCCACCATGCATCAGATGCATGTCTAGAGTGGAATCCACTTATCATTAAAAAGGAATAATCTAATGAAGATTTATAAGTGCGATATAATTTAGTATATTCATCAACCGAAATGAAATCCATGTTATTTGCTTCCTCTTCTAAGAGTTTGCGATGTTTCTTTCACCCTTTTTTCTTTGGTTTCACAATGCAGATTAATTCGTTACTCTTATGGGCAAAAAATCCATGATTTCAACTTTCTTGTTAAGTACGTAGATTGGATTTGATTAACATCCATTGAAAGATATACACTTTATCCTCCTTAATTAGAAATTCAGTGAAGACTCACTTATTGAAATAAGTTTTTTCTTTGTTTGCTTTCCTTTGCTTATATATAGAAAAAATAAAACATACTCATGAACCTTTGATTTGTTTAAGATATAAAATTAGAAGACAGAAAATAAAATAAAAAAATGGAATAATTTTGATATTTTCTTCTGTTTAAGTTTGAGAGAAAATTAAGAAACAAAAACAAATCCCTTGAAACCAAAAAATAAATATTTTAAGCAAAAAGATAATAAAAAGAAAAAAAAACACTATTAAATGACATTATATCTTCTGAGATAATAATGCGAACTCATATTATCACTTGTTAAATCATTGGACAGAGATGATTTAATAAGAACCCTTTTTTAGTTAATTAAGTGTGGATGATTTAATTTTTGCATTGAAAATTGAGCAATTTTAAAATATATGGTCAATATTTACTTCTTAAATAGACCTATAATATATAAATAAATTAGTCATTATATTTAACAGTATTGTCACTTGTTAGGATGGACAAGCAGTTACACTAGTCCCGTGCAAGTTTTTTTTTTATCTCCTACTGACTTGTAAAGCGCTATTTAACCTCATTTATTCCGTGATTTCACATTCGAAGTAAATTGATAGAGCAAAGGGGGAAAAATCTAGCACAATTTGTTTCTCCATGGATTATGAGCTACTTAGTTTTAATAGTATTTATTGGAAAAGGTAAAAAGCCTACCTCAAAAGCAAATTTGTGTACGTCATAGTTACCGTAGTGGAGTTGTACCCTTGCCAAATTACCTATTCTAACGAGCCGTATTGGCTATTTCCTTCCTGTGACTATTTCCTACATTTCAAAACATCATTTTTACATAATGGACAAAAGTTAAGGTCATTATTAAATGATGATGTTAATCATTTTAAAAAATAAAATTAAAATTTTTTTGGTATACAAAATAAAATTAAAGATTAAAATACTTTTTTAATCACCTATTTAATAGTATTTTTAATTAACTTATTATAACTCATATTCACTAATTCTCTCTAATAAATATGTATATAAAATGAATATAAGTTAAACAATATATTGAAATACAAAAAAGACAATGATATTTATTTTAAAACAAGGAAGTATAAAATATATAAACTTTCAAAGTGTCAAGCTAGCACTTCTCTACCATATCCCTCATGTTTGGTTGTCAACATTTTGAAGTAAGGATATCTTTAGTTGGAGAGTAAAAATAATAGTGAATTTTTTATGATTGAGTTTTATATGTAATATAAAATTCAATAATGTAAAATTTACTTTTATTTTCACCCTCCAACCAAATATATACCCTAAGAGTGAATGAAATTATAAGAGCAATGATTAAGGAATTAAAAAATAATAAGTTTTAAAAATTTTGAGAGGGTCTCATAAATTTAAAATTTAAAAGCTCATTTTCTCAATGCAAAACTTTTTATTAACGGTACTAATTGGATAAATCTATTAGTTAATTCCATAATAATCAAGTAAATGTAAATGAGATAACCTCTTTGAAAAAATATTATTGCTCCTCAATTAACTCTTCTATTACGGGCTTGATCTCATGTAATAACATACTACTAACATCCCAAGGATCAATAAATTAAGAGTAAATAATTATTTTAGTTCTAATATTTTTTTAAGTTGATATTAATTTGGTCTTAATAAATTTTTTAAGATCAATTTAGTCATTCCAATACTAAATTAATGAAATAACTAAATTGATATCGAAATAAAAAATGTTAGGATTTAATTATATTAAAATTTAAAAATTTATAACTAAATAATGTCAAAAAATTTGTTAGGACTAAAATTGAAGTCAAACTGAAAATATTAAAACTACACAAAGTATTTACTCGTAAATTAATAAAGATTTATCAACATGTGTTTTGAGAGTATTTGTTAAAGATTTAAAAAAATTAATTCCTAATATATTTTTTAATACTAAATGTATTAAAAACATTGAAAGTAACAAAAAACTTTATTTTTTATTCTTTAACCAGTGTCTTTATATATAATTTAGAATCAAATTACATTGGTGTAACTTTAAGAAAATATTACACTATTGAGTAATTTTTGATTGGTGTAAATTTTTACAAAAATCACTACCGTTGAATTAGAAGCTCACATCGCATAGATTGAATTTGTAAAATTTAAATTAATTTAAAATTATTTAACATAATTTATATATATATATATATATCAAAATTAACTTAATATATATACTTAAAATTAATAAAAATAAAAGTTATATGATTTCATTGTTATTAATATTTATTTTTTTTATAATAGATAATTATAATTCAACTATCCACCAATAAAAAAATTATTTTATTAAAAGTCGCAGGCTGTGTAACATTTATAGTTGCTCATTGAGGAAAGGCATACTGTAACAGCTTCGATTTCCAAAGCTGACTTCACTCAAAAATAAGAAATTCCAAAGGTGACGCCCATGGCAGGCACATGCGACTATGCGAGTACTAAGTATGATTGTTTCGTTGCGCATGTACTCAATTGACTAATATACCCCTGTATTTGTCTCCAGTCTCCACCTACCCTTTTCCACTCGTTAGTTACTCACACGCACGCACGCATAAAGCAATTCTTCCCCAGCCGAGAGTCATAATAAAGTTAGACATCCCTAGACAAAGTTCTAAACTTTTTGTGAAATTTATTAGTATTGAATTGAAAGGTAATGTCTTATACTACCGACACTCTCTTCAATACGTACCTATATATATATATAGGCTTTTTAACAAAAAAGAAGAAGTTATTTACGGATCTCTAACTATTTTGATATTATTTATTAATATACATTATTTTTTAAGTAAATACAATACAATTAATAGTTAAATAAATTATGTTGACTAAAATGTTTGACAGCCGAACACTTTATCCCTTTGTACGTTTAGCCAGAGAATTACTACAACACGTGACATGTTTAATATAAGTAAATCAGCTAACTCGATTTATATGATAAATAAAATGTTTACAAAATATTAGGTTGCACAAAATAAATATAGAATTTTTACTTTATTTTTCCATAAACCATAATATAAATTAAACCAAATTTATGAAATCCTTTAAACCTTGTTTTCTGTTAGAAAATAAGTTATTATAAAATCTAATCTTAAACTACATCATATTAAACTTACTTATTAAACTTGTGTAATTTAAATAAAGTTTGCTGAACCAAACTAAAGCTCCATTACTGAATTGTCATCAAGCTTAATTATTCATAAATAAAACATATTAAAATCTCAAAATTTAACAAAATTCATCAAGAAAAATATTAAATTGCACCAAACTAAACTTACAAAATATTATTAAATTTGTATAATATAAATAAAATTAACTGAAATAAACTAAAGCTGCATTACTATTTTCTTATTAAGCTTAGCTATTCCCAAAAAAATATAAATAAAATCTCAAAACTAAATAGGCTTTGTTTAGTTTATGAATTTTGATATACGACATTTATTTAAGTGTTTGAGATTGATAAGAAATTAGTAATGTTTGATTTATTTATTTATTTATATTGATTCATGTTCATTTTTAATCTGTAAGTTTAGTTTAGGTTTGTTGTTGCCTAACTAATATATATATAAGAGTTAATTGATTTTATTTCAATTCGTGTTTATTAACTTTCTAATATGAAATATACGTGCTCAGCATTTTCGAATACAATAATCTCTTTTATGTAGTTATATGCACTGTTGTTATTTCACCATACTCCTATACTACAGCCACCAACTCTCAAAGTAAAACAGATATTCAAAAGACACGTGTAGGGTACCATGGCACCGGAGTTGGTATATTCCTCCATCTCTTCTTCAAACAGGGAGCGGCTGACTTTGTGGGCCAGCACCCGTATAAAGACATTGAATTTGCATTTTCATGGATGGATTCAACTTCACCTGCCCCCATCGCTTGACTTTGTCTCTTGGTCTCTGAATATTATATGTATGTTTGGATCTGCCTTTGGGCACTTAAAATCACGGATTCACGGTTGACGACCTACAATCATGATTTTGCCAAAAAAAAAAATGTTTGCATGCATAGCTTCAAAATCAATTTTTGCTTGCAAACCCTAGTTTAGGTAGAAGCAACTCCATCTTGCTTTCACGGTGGTTACTTTCACGATGAAGTATTTTCAGCTGTGTAGTTCCAATAATATCCTTTAGTCACATGTTTCTTTAGTGTAGATAAAGAGTAAATATAATATAAAACTTATATATTCTTGTAATTATATATCTAAAGTGATTTGACCAATACTTTCGCAACAACATTTAACATATCAAAATCAATTCTTAAATTGAATTACCAAATATAAATCGCTTTATTTTAAAATCAATTATTACAAAATCAATTATATCACAAATCAATTTTATAAAAAAAAAAAAGCCAAACACACATTATATTAGTTTTTTTTATTCAATCTGTAATTATTTTTTTATTAAATTGGAATGGAAAAATGTGAGTGTGTCATCGGTCTAAAGCTTTCCCCAACTTTGTCCTTCATTCCTGGATTTTTTCAGTACTTCCTGGATTTTGTGCCAACTTATGTTTAGTGGGGCTTTTACTCTTAACTACCGTATTGACCGCGTCATTTTTTAATCTAACTTTGAAATTATCTACAATTGAGTGGGTCTCTACAATCATATTTTATCTAACAATCACTCTCTGTATAAATAAATTAAAAAAAGATTGAAAAGCAGGCGAGGTAATATTAAAAAAAAAACCCAAAATTTTTAAAAACTTTAAATTACATTTTGTAAGGATTAATTCTATTTCAAAGTTATTTTGTATAAAAGTATTCTATAAAAATTTAACCAATTAATAAATATTTATATTTAATAACTGCCTTTTTAGACATTTCCAAACATACTCGTTGAATCCACTGCATTTCCTAGTCCCTGATGGACATTTCCTCGCACATCTCTGTATTTTGTTTGGTTATGTCCTAACAGCATTTTTTGTTTTTTGGCAAATTTTTGGTCTGGGGCAGTTGACGTTGACAGCATGTAACATCCCAACAGCATTCCAAAGAATGCCTTTATCCTTTCTCTTGTGGAAGTTGAAGCCCAAAGGACAACATTATAAAGCCCAAATTATAATAATACCCAAAGGGTTCGAGACAAACTAAAGGCCCATACAATGGAGGGCCAAAAGAGAAAAAGCATGAGATGGTGTCTTCACTCACCCATAGTCTATCTTTGCATCTTCCACGATCCAAAAATTTAAAAAAACACTTGGCTATATTCCATATAAATATTATCTATAATTGTTAAACTATAAATAAAGTGTTAATTTTCTATGTTATTTTGGTTAAAAATAAAACTATCACTATTATTTTAATTAGGATTTTTTTTGTTTGTCCAGGTGATGTTTATATTATATAAATCAAACCAATCATATTGTTGAAAGAAAAAAAAACCACTAGTAATATTTACAATCAGTTTACCAAGTTTTGAATATGAAATTATTGTTGCAAATCTCCCCAGATCATAAAAACTTTGTATGTATCACTAGGGTACTAGCTAGACTATTCACTCTTAATTAATTTAATAGTTTTTTTTATCTATTCGTACATATATTTTCTTTCTAAAATTGATTTTTTTTTTTATTTTATGTTTTTTAGATAAGGTTCAGTATAATAGTTTTGGAAACATACTGCTTGTAAATGTTAAGTTTTAACTACTAGTGTAATAGGTGACTGGTTGGTCTAACATGAGTAAAAGTTTACAATCTCAGCACTCTTCTATAAATTTCATGCTTGCCCTTTTCTTTATTATTATTGTTTCACAATACATATATATATATTTACTCACTTAAAATAAAGGATCAGGCTGTAAAAAAGACTAATGAGAATGCATTACGTAACTTTAAGTAGACAGTATATCATCATTGCAATAAATTTGCAATCAAATTGCAGTGGGGGAAGAGAATAACATTGATGTCAATGTATGTGAGTGAGCTGAGTGTATGTGGAAGGGGGACCACTGCCTATTTAATCATGAAGCATTATGAAGCACCTCACACTCCATGGTAAAAATTGTATGTTCCTTCGGATTTAATCTGGGAGCAAGGAACAACACACAGGCACCAGATACGTGAAAGTGAGGACTCTGCCTTTGGTGGTCCTGCTACCTTGGCTTCACTATTAGACGATGAGGACAAGGAAACCTCCACCCACCACCCTTCTGAGTCACAATCAAGGAAGCTATGAAATGGAATTTCTAAAAGATGTTACATATAAAAAAATAACCACGACAAATTGTAATCGCTAGCTGTGTCAGCTAAATTTTGCAACCAACCAAGGCGTTTGCCTGATTAATTAATGAAGATATATATATATAATCCATCCTATTGCAAGTCATTGTCATCACCTATGCTAGTAGTAGTATAAGAAAATCGCAATTAATTAATTTCGATCTTCTTAAGCACGTGCAGCACCAACTTCAATGGCATGATCTGAATTTCTAGTTCTGAACTCTTTTAAACAATGGTTTGGACACAAGTTTCAAAGGATGCATTGGATTGAAGTCAAGATATAGCCTGCAAGATCCAAAAACATCATCACATGTAATCATGTGACCACTAGCGATACGGCATAACATGGGAGACAAATCAAATCAATAAATACGAAGAATGAACAAAGATCCATCAAAGACATTCGTGGAAATATATTTATCTTTGGTGAAAACATTCCTGCAGGGAACACCAACACGGAGTGCATGAATCTTACATATATTTTACTTGGTTGCCGTGAGAATTGAGATGGTAAAACGTTTTTTTTTACATATATACTCTGTAACCATAGGAATGTTCGTACACACTACTTATGCTCTTAAAATTATTTTAGTCAGTAACCACACCTGTAATCCTAGATTTTGGTTTCGGGGAGGTTTGAGAAACTATGCTAATTCTTCGTGATAATCATTCGCGTTAGACTGGTTGTGTGTTTTCTTTTGATTAGTTTCTTTATTGCTGAATGGCTGAGGTTTTTTTCTTTATTATTATTATTTAAAAGGTTCAAAACCGTATGAATATATGCATTCTGTAATGTATGTACCAAACTGCATTCTGTAACGCAATGAATTCTTTGGGCCCGGGAATAAAGTACGGCTACTGATACACATGGTGTTCAGTTTACCAAACACAGTAAAAAAATCACCATTCCCCATTTGAATGAAAAGAACAAGGCAACCAAGCAAACAGTCACTGCAACGCTCTAATGCATATCTGCAAAGGAATTCGTCTTTCACACGAATAGATTTGGAAATAATGAAAACGGAGAAATTTGGTAGTGGAAAGTCCCAATAAATTATTAATTACATTAATTAAAGACACCAACTGACCAGAGCTTCTTTCAGCACCAACAAAGCATTTTATTTGCTTTTGCACTTTTTTCGTATACTAGGGATTGAAATAACAAAATTCTTATGTCAAAAAAAAAAAAAGAGTTCTTGACTTGTCCAAAGGCAAACGGAGAAAGTCCAGGGAAAAACTGAATCAGTGCTCCTTTTCCAACCATGTAAGAGGTTTATGATGGCATTTATGGTGAACCTTTTATTTTTTATCTCTCATGAAATTAAATTATTCAATACAAATCATAATTACTCAATGATCAATAATAAAAATTTCATAATACACTTAAAAATTTAAGACCCAACTTACAATTTGCCAAAGCCTTGCTACATGTTTCACGAGCTGGGAACAGAAAATCATTTCACGGGTCCTCTTTGAAGGATGTTAGGTATGTAATATGTATAATGAAGTTGGTACATGGCCCCTGTTACGTTAGACACGGCTCCACCCGACAACTTTATAAAATCACGTCAACTCACCTTGTGCTTGCCATCACTTTCCTTCAAATAATAGTAATAATATCGTTAGTCAATTTATTACACCATTTGCATAGCTTCATACCTATGATTCCATCAGATATTGTTGCACAATATCTTAGATTAAAGAAAAAATAAACAAAATATTGTTGCATGCCAAATGTACGTTTAGTTTCTTCCCTAATCACGTATTCACCCCCAATCATAGGGCTCCAAAATGTGTGAAAACATGGAGCTTGATCTTTCTTTTTACTAATTCCTTTACCAGCCCCAGCTCAGGAAATCAAATTGGTTCACATCAAAGTTTGAGAGCTGCCTGTAGCGTGCTAGGCAAAAGCTAAAAGCTAAATGAGATGTAAGGCAAGGCAAGTAGTCTTAAGGGTCTCACCTGCCTTGCCAATATGTGTGTGACTCAGTTTTGATAGACAGAGCAAACCAAACTTGTTCATTTTCATGGAAATACAGATCATAGTAGAAGAAATAGTTACAACAAGTAGTAAAGCATGCCATTCATCACAATTAACATAGCTTAAGGAGATGGAGGCCAATACATTCCAGCATCTTCTACCCCTTCATAAAACCCGAATTGAAGCTCATCCAACGTTCCTTCATCATTCCAAATGCCATCATAACTATCACTATCATCAACGTAGTATTCCCCCATGCCACCTGCCGGAAAGTCCCAGGCCAAATACTCAGAAGAATCTGATATATCTGAGAAATCATCCCAGCCATCACAGTCGTAAGTGTCAAGAACCAAAGGCCCCAAAACCTTCAGTTTTGGAAATTTCTGCTTTAAGAACATGCTGTCCAGTGTGACTCCCCAACAACCCCTCTGGTCCAAAAATTCAAGCTTAGGACAGTTTGAGAGTATTTGAAGAACACCAGTAGAGCTGATTAGGTGGTATGCCATTTCAAGATGCTTCAGCTTGGGCATTGTGGAGGCAATTGCATATGCCTCATCATCTTTTAAGGGCTTCCCTGAAGTATCCAAGGGGTGCATGTTCCTACACAACCCTTCTAGCAGTTTGCAGTTCTTGCCAATCATCTCTAAATCACTGGCACCTATTTTAATGCAGTAGCTCACGTCCAAGAAAGAAATCATTGATAGCCTTCCAACAATTTGTTCCACAATCGAATCACTCATACTACTCCTTGGCAGTCTCAAGGTCCGGAGGGAGCAGGCACTTGCAAAATAGTAAAAGGATACCTTATAAGAAAGAAGGCTAATAGGATCCATCTAATACAACTTTCAACTTTCATTAGTTCTAGTATTACTTCATTGGAATTTCTTCTAGTCTAGGAGATATACATTAAGGACATCAGCCTAACTGAATAAAGATTAAAGACCAGTTAATTAGTTTTAATGTGAACCAGCAGCATTAAAACATTGTGAAAATTGTGTCTAATTGATCTCCTACTTTATCACTAAAGTATTTATCCACATGATTTCCTCTAAATTGCTACTTACTTTTCAGCAATGAGAGTGAAAATCCTCTCAGTTTGGAGGCCAGAAACACAGAGCTTGCGAAGGGATCCACAGCTTCTTGTGATCAACATCTCAAGCAATTGGTCAAGTTGGTCAGGCTGGAAACGGCTGCTCCATTCCTTAATGTCTATCTCTTGCCAGCAGTAAGGCCCAGTTACTGCTTTAGCCCAAGATTTGCATACCCTGGGGATCACAGTCACTCTCTCCTGGACAGAGAGATTGGTGAATATTACCCCTAGAGCATCAGGAATCAGTTCATCCCAACTCCGAAAATCAGAAGTATCTTCCATACAATCTACAAAAGAAAAGAAGATTCTGTATTTTTTGGGTTTCTGATAGAGGTCCAACGATTAAATATGCATCTGCATAGTAAACAAATGCAGCTCTTCATAGAAAAAACCATAAAGCACATTAAGCAACCAGGCGTACATACATCAAAATATATATCATAAACACAAGCATGAATAGCCCAAATTCAAACCACACATTCTTTTGAGAACTGGTAAAGGAAATTTCTTTTGGTAAAGGATCAGAGGAGATTGAAAATTGGAAGGTAAAGGAAATGCTGAACAGCAAGAAATTACACTTGCCAAATTGAATTTAGTAACAAAAACTCAACTTTACATGTTCATCTCACAAAGTCACCAGTCACCACCGACATGAAGTTGGGAGAATAGAAATGCCAGAACATTATTTCCTGACCAAAAAGAAATGGCAGAACACTTTTTCTAACAGAAAACAGAAACATTTTCCCCGCTCCAACCGCAGGGTTTGAGCTTGGGACAATGCTAACAAGTAATAACCACAGACAGGTCCAAGCCCTTATAAAGCAGAGACACAGACTTTGTCCAGGAAAACTTGGAGCCAAGGGGGAAAATTGAGCTTTTAGTTCCAGATAGAGAATCTTGAGCAAATAAAGAATTCCCAGATTAAAAAATCTTTCTTTTCTTCTTTTTTTGGGTAGTCAGTTTCCTGTAATACACCGAAGTGGTAGAAAAACTAAAAAGAAACACACCAAGAGATAAAGTACAAATCACTCACATGCAACAAAAAGATCCCAGCGGAATTCTTTGGTCAGTAGACAGTGTTCCTTTCAGGAGTAGCTGAATTATGCAGGCGGTCACTCACCGGCTAATCCGCCACATGAACCGGGAAAAAAGAGAATAGAGAGAAAGAGATAAGAGGGAAGAGACGAGAAGGGAGGAGAGAGCTACAAAACAGGACACATGTCCACCTCAGCTTCAATGCAACCACTAGCAACAAGAACAAGAGTAAAGACACAGTAGCTGCAAAGCAAGGTACGCGTAGGGTAGAGGCTCAAAAGAGGCCACGAGTATTGGATGAAGCCACACAGCACAAACAGAGCCCTTCTAACAAAGGAAAAAAAAAAAAACAATGATTATATTTCAACACCTCAATTCTAAAGACCCTTAACACCAAGAGAGATAAAAGAAGAAATATTGAGAGAGAATAAAAAAATTATGAATCCAACACTTTTTATGAGAACTGGGAATCTTGAGTGTGAAATAAATTGTTGAAAAAAAAAAAAAGAAGAAAACAAGAGTACATTGTCTAGTAGCCAGAAAAGGGAATTGAGATCAGAACGATAAATCATGGGTATTTTACTGCAATACTCCAACTGTCAAATTTGTCTGTCATAAATAAATAATTGAATATTTTAAAGAAAGGGATGGAATTGAAGAGAACATTAATTTGTCACTAAATTAAAAGGTCAATTTTAGACAACGAAAATAGGATTTTTTTTTGAAAAAAAAAAGGTTATTGTTTTAATGTACTGCAACAACAAGAAGTTATCCCACTAAGAGGGGCGGGCGTCCAGATCTTAGGATGTCATGGTATTCTATTACATGTTATATTTATATTTTAGTATTTTAAATGTATTAATTGAAAAAAATAGAAATCACAAACCTTTAAACGCTTTAACCCATTTAGTATAGGATTTAATTTGAATATATTAACATTGATTATGTAATAAAATTTTATATAATTATGTAATTATATAATATTATATTAATAAATATAAAATTTTATTTTATTATTTAAAAAATCATATAAAATAAGTGATATTATTAGATAATAGTTGTAAATTGTTTGATATTGTTAGTACATTATAGCTAAATTGTTTAGTATGTTAAAAATTTTAAAATTTTACTTTTAATAAAAAAATTGTCATATTTAATTTCACAACCAACCTCCTAATCAAGCACTCAAAAAATAAGGTAGATATTAATTGCATGGTCTTCAGTGCCATTTATTATTTGATGTCTATTATTGTGAAGTACTATATCTAAGTTGGAGTAAAATGACAGAGAGTAATTAAGAAAAATATTATTTACAATCATAATTTATAAGATATTATATTAATATATTTATTTAATAATAAAAAAAATATATTAATATGATATTTCATAAAATATAAATAACATTACTCGATAAAGAGGGGGAAGGGGGAGAGATGACATGTACTATGAATGTCATAGGGTGATTGTTTTTTTATTAGATAGGGTGATTGTAGTGCTACAGTGGGGTAGATAAGGGTTGCAAGGTGGTGTCTGTACTCCGAAGCTTTGACCCAAAGTCTCGCCCTCAAAGGCCCCTCTACTGTGGCCATGTGAGAATGGCACGGGCCTAGGGTGGTCAAGGGTCAACACTCAAGTTGGACTGTTTTTAATTTGAAACCTGCATTCTTCGATGTGACTCCCGGCACTCAATTTTTAAGGTGCTGCTGAATCAGGTCTAGTTTTATTTTATTTATGTTTTATTTTTTTATAGTATTATTTTTAAATAGAAAAAGCAAACAGTTTATATTTTTTATACAAAATTATTAAATTTGTCCCTCTAAAATTTCATATGGATTAAATTGATCTATATAAAAAAAACTATCAAATTAGTTTCTACAAAATTGAATAGTTGGAGAAACTAGTCCTTATAAAAAAAATCTTTCAAATTAGTCATTGTAAAAGTGAATTATCAAGTTATCCTTGCCTAACTTATTGGAGGAACTTATTTGAGGATTATTCAATTTTGTAAATATCAATTTGTTTAATTTAAAGTTTTTACAAGGAATTTGAGAGATTTATTTTTAAGGAATCAATTTATTCAACTATTCAATTTTGTAGGATTAATTTTGGAACTAATTTGGTCAATGCAAAATTTTAAATAAATGAATTTGATAGTTTTGTCCATTCTTTAAACGTATAAATTTTATTTTTATTATATAATTGAAGAATAAATATATTCTCACTTTTATTATAAATTTATTAAATAAATTTTATGTCAATTTTTAACAGCATCATAGTTTGAATGATGGCGTAATTAAAAGAAAAATAACTCAAAATAAAATAAAATGCTTAAATTTAAACATCCCATAACTAAATTATAAGATTTTAAAAATTATTTTAATAAAAATATTAGAATCATTTATACAAAATATTAACTTAAATAAAAAGTATGTAGTTTTTCTTTAAATATGTTTGTAGCATTGATGAATTAATCTGAATTAGGGTTTAATTTTAAAAATAAAAATTAATTTTTATACATTATTAATATAAAAAGTTTACACAAGTGTTGAATCGTATACTTTTTTTGCTGTACTATTAAATCGTATATTATTATACCAACAAAAAAAGGGGTTTAATTATCATAGTTATTATATTAAAAATCACACCTATAGTATCATATATATGAATGATTGTATAAAGCTATTGCCTAAATATATTTTTGGTTATTTAGAAAAAAACTTGATTTCAGTTTCAGTTTCGATATTTTTAAAAAAAAATTAATTTTAGTTTATGTCATTATATTATCTTTGTTAAATGATAAAATAACTAATGTACGATTAGATCATTCAATCCTACAAAAGAGCTAAATACCAGAGACTAAAAGCAAACAGTTTTTACAACTATTTAAACATTAGTCCCCCAAAATAAAAAAGAATTAAGAGACCAAAATCAAAATAATTTAATTTATTTTTCAGATAGTACAAACATATTTAAACTAATATTAACCTCAATTTTATAACATACTCAAAGTTATTAGACGGGTTAAGTTAGAGCCTCCTTATTTACAGGTTTACCATGTTTAAAGCAGCAACATAATTTGACTGCAGTACTTTACAAAAAAGGGAAGGGGATAAATGCTGGTAATGAATCGTATTTTTAGTATTTGGTAATAACAAAATGGATACATAAATTAAATTCTTGTTCTTGTTCTTGTTACATAACTTGTGAGTATGTCTGCATATATTTTTCAAAAACTACTATTACAATTAGTAGTTAAAATACATATTGCATTTCAGTGTACTTAAATAATAAATAAAATTTAAAAATAAATTTTTAACATTTTGTAATGCTTTTTTTGGGCTAAACAGTCACTGAATAAGCAACTTATTTACACCATTAGGAATGTGGTCGATGTTCAAAATAATGTGTACTGCCTTCAGTGTAAAAGGAATGCTTCAGTGGCTAGTGGCTACAAAGAAAGTACCAACAGTCTCTCATAAAATACTGATTAACGTGTACCACTGAGAGATACGGACTGAAATCGGGGTTGCTTCATTTTTTAGCTTTCAAAACTTATTTAATAAAGGGAGATGTAGTCACTAGCGGCGGATTGCTTTTTACCGAGGGCAATGACAGGTATCATATATCGTACGTTTTTGTTTTCTTTTACTTTTGTTGTTTATGCAGTTCTTAAAAACCAAAAACAAAAAAAAAAACTCCCTTGCTTAATTGGTTTGACATTGAATTCAGGCGCAAACGATGACAGCTAAAATCAAACTTTAGAATTTGTTTAGTGTAAAAAAATAAAATAGAAAAGAAAGTAATTACAGAACTACGAACTTAACTAAGGGGTAACTGCCCAACAAAACTACGAACAAAGGGATACAAGTCACCAACCCATAGCATCTGCCATATAAATGAAGGCTACGAAAACAAAACTATGCAGAGAAAACAAATTGTAGAACAATAAAAGGCAAAGTTTGAAACATTAGTTCCTAATTAATTTTTCTTTTTTTGTTGATAACATTTAATAAATAAACGATATTTCCTTTCAATTGTTTGATTAAAGAAATGCAAACAAATATTATATCATCATATCACCTTTTTGGGGTCAATATATTACTTTTAAATTTTAATATAGTATAGCTAATTTATGTCGAAGACTTATGGACCGGCCCTATACATTATTTCTTTCCTTGATTGACCAGCCCAATATACATCATGTCAATTCATTCTGAACCTTTATTTCCTGAGTCGCCCATTTTAATATAAAAACCAATTAACCATCATTATTGAATGATCGGGATCATTAGCTGCTCTGATAACGAACATAACACGTTTGCGAAGCTTAATATAGTACTTGAGCACTTGAGCGAGCAACAGAAATTTTATATCGGGATCTTTTTTTTATGCTTTATATGGGAATTTTGATTACGATGGATCGAAACTCCTGAAACGGAAAGCATTGAAATGCCCAATTTGGTATAAATTTGTGTTAAATGTTCCACCCAAATTTCGATCCTTGGGCCTGAAGTGTAATGAAATGTAACATTGGGCGGCCCAACTGGGGTAACATGTTGTGAGGTAAAGCTTCAATCTAGGACCTTGACCCAAAAAAAAAGGAAAAAACATTTGAGATTTAATGAAATTTATTCAACTTTTCTCATTTTGTAAAACATTAATCTCCAATCCTTTTGTATAACCATTGCATTGTCCTCCCTCATTACACATTGCACAATGCATGTAGGAGAGATAGGTCAATGTTACCCAAGCAATGAAAAAACTTGGGATAAATTTTATCAAGATGGCTACTTAGGTTAAAGGGTGTCTTTGGTGCCGACGTGATGTGGTTAAATGAGAGTGACATATGTCTATAGAGGGGTGCTATTAATTGCCCCACAAGAGCTTATTGAAAACGTGATTGGATTAATTAAGGCATTGAATTAGCAGGTGTATTACTGTATCAAAGAACAAATTTGATCTATCTAAATTCAGAAAAGTAAAAAAAAATTAGAGAAAATAGCAAAGAAAAAAATTACTGTAACAAGGAACAAAAATAGGACATTCCAAATTCATAAAAAAAGGAAAAATAAAAAACTAAGAAAATTAAAATATAAAAATACTGTAATGACGAACAAAATTCCAACTAAAGGAATTTAGAAAAAATAAAAAAAAGCACTGTATTGCATAACAAAATTCGAATCACCCGAATTAAGAAAAAAAGGAAAAATAAAAAAATACCAAACAACAAAATTTGGACTATTAGAATCCCTTTCCCTTTCACCTTCCCTTCAAGCCTACATTTCTAAATTCCCTCCCACTGTCACTGTTCCCCGCCATTCCCAGCATAAATTTTTTCTAGCAAATCCACCACCACCAAAACCAAAACCTCCCTTCATCCTATTCGATTTCGTGCATGAAGAAAAAGCTCGAAGTCACCTAGCCTTGCATTCTACCATCCTTACCCTCACTTCAAGCCTCCATCTCCAAACCCCTTCCTTCTATCACTCACTCCTTGTTCCCAACATGAATTTTTCCCAATAAACCCATAAACCAAATATGTTGAGGCTGCGAAACACTGAGAGAGACAAACAGAGACACGAGGACAGGGTAGGCAAACCCACAGATCAACGACTGACTGTGTTATCAAGAATAATGACACCGTGGTTTCTGAGCCTTTATCAAGCTTTTGTTGTTGGGTGAACTCACGAACTAGAAACAACTAGAAGGACCTATTATCATTTTTTTACTTTGATAATGTTTTCTTTTCGGTAAAATTTGGGGATTTTATTTGTTTTTCATAAAATTATAAACCGCTGTAATTAACTTTTCGCATATAATCTAATCTTTTTTCAGTAATCTAATCACATGTAAGCTCTTGTGGGACCTCTTGTGGGGCAATTAACAACAACCCCTCTATGAACACGTGTCACATGCTCACTTAACCACATCACGTTGGGTCCCAAGGCATTGACTACCTTTGACACCTGAGTAGCCACCTTTTATCAAATCCCATAGTTCAATATAATTTGTCCTTAAATCTATGAAAGCATTTTACTTCGCCAAGTTGTCAGACCAACAAAATATAAAGACAACACTCAAAAGAAAAAGGAAAATAAATAAAAATACAACCAAGTTACAAATAATCAAACCTCTCATATGCATGGAAATAGTCTTAAATATACGTTTTTTTCTTTTTTCTTTTATAATTTGAATTTAATTTAAATGTAGTGATAATTGTTATCCAATTAAATTCTCTATACTTGACTCTCGAAGTTCCAAGATTATATTGATTTGATAAAGTGTAATTAGG
The DNA here is from genome assembly GCA_030441495.1 of Dalbergia oliveri. Classification (NCBI taxonomy): domain Eukaryota; kingdom Viridiplantae; phylum Streptophyta; class Magnoliopsida; order Fabales; family Fabaceae; genus Dalbergia; species Dalbergia oliveri. Next base: position 12,300,230 of record JAMLFY010000003.1, on the reverse strand, counting down.
TAATTATATAAAAAAAATTTACAATTTCAATCCATCAAAATTAAATTTATTTTATATATAAAATTCATTCATAAAACTTTTCCTCATTTTTATCTCAATTAAACTCGCTCCTAATAATGGAATCGTTTTGCATATGTATGACATATAAGCGTGCGAAAAACCGGAGGAATTTTTTAACCCTCAACACCTTTTTTTTCCTCATTACAACCTCACAACTCATTAATTATTCCAGCCTCCCTCATCAACAACAAGGTATTTCCTATGTAGCACTTAAAAACAAATATAAATAATATTAATTGAAGGAAGAGCAAATGGTCAGAAAGTAGTTCAACCGAAGATATTGGCTCATCTTAAAAAATGCTGCAAGTAAAAGTAACTAAGAGAAATACACGAATCAATAAATTGAAGTATTATACATAACACATACATCAAGAATTTAAATTAAAAAAAGAAAGAAAGAATCTCCACTTTCCGGCAGTCCGGGTATCTCCCACACTCTAAGTAAACAAAAACGCACCTCCAAATCCCGAGTTAAGCAAATTATTTCCAAATCTCCATACATAATAAAAGATTAAAATCACATTAACCTCAAAAATAAAATTAAAAGAACAACGTGTGAAAATAGTACAGTATACAAAACAAAATTAACAAAACCCCATTCTTGCCAGACGTGGATATTTATTTTGTGTTAGATAACTGTATAGCAACTCATCTCTTTTGGTATTCTCACGGAAAGACCCAGATTGAAGCGAAGCCTTACTTACTGTATTACCATTACGAACATGCATGTACCCAATGCACTACTATAGAGTAGAAAGCACAGAGAGACAGATGATATCACAATCACAATCACACAAGCGTCTTGCAGGTGGATGTGAGAGGGTCCCACATCGCCGGCAACAGAAACTTCTGACCTTGCACCCCCACCGCGTTGTAGCTAGCCCTCGTCCTTTTGTCCACCAAAACCTTACCCGCGTAACCCGGATACGCCCCCTTCCCGAAAATTCCGGTGCAAGCCGACACCGCCTCAAGTGGCGCACTCGCGGCCCCTTGGTAGTAGCCGTTACCGAACGGGTTCGTCACCGCTCCCGCCAGCACCGTCGCTAGGCTTATCACCATCCCGTCCAGTCCGGCATCCCCGTTCGGCGGAACCAGCGGCGGCACATGTGGGCCATACACCGGCCGGTGGAACGGCCACGCGCACTCCCCAGGACACTGCCTCTCCGGGTCACCCACCCACGCGTAAACTGCCCTCTTGTTTCCGACCTGGCGGACCGACCCGTGAGTCCCGCACTGGCTCATGCAGTAGTCCTCCACTGCCACGTCAGCAGCCGTTAGCACCACGTGGATGCCGTTGTTGGAACTGTGGCCGCCTGCGGTTGAAGCGAGGGAGAGGAGTTGTGTGGTTTTGAGAGATTTTCCGAGGGAGTAGGTGTGGTCGAGGATTTGATTGCCTAGGGTGAGGGTGCAGCGGCGTTTTGTGTAGGCGGCGGTGGTTTGCCACCAGGAGTAGACGGAGGGTGGTAGAGTGTGGTGGTGTTGGGAAGTGGTGGTGAGGGATTGGAGGAAGTGGAGGATGATGGAGCGTTGGGTGAGAGTGAAGGTTCCGTACCAGAGGAGGTGGAGAGTGATGTTGCCACTGAGGAGGGGACCCTTGTGGTATTTGAGAATGACGGGTTCTTGCTGAACCAATGCCAGCATCTGGTTGAAACTGAAAGGCCTGGATGTGGCTTCTGAAGTGTTTAAAAGATGAGATAGGAGGAGGAGTAGGGATGAAACAAGAAGCGCAGGGCTCAAAGGGTTTGTAAGACCACGATGACCCATTAGTATTTGCTAACAGCTGATTGCTGACTGAATGCTGGTTAGAGTGTGTTAGCTATATATATATATATATACTGCTGGGGATGGAATCTGTGGTTTGGGGTTCGGTCGGATCAAATTGAACTTGAAAGGGGTACTTATATGGATTGGAAATATGCAGGTTTGGTATGTACATATATTACGGGAAGCGCGTAGAATTAATTTGAGGGACGCCTGAGAAAGAGGAAGAAACCCATCTCCATGTTTGTATAATGTATGGATGGATAGATAGAGATAATGTTAAAGTTGGTATTATAGACGGAAAGATATTACGTTTAATGTTTTTAGTATCAGGATTATGGTGTTATAGAGGCCTGGAAAGATAAGATTAATGAGATAAGTTGTGATATTTGCGCAATTTTTTTCTTTTTAAACATCGTTCACCCGCATCTACAAAATATAAGGTGAAAAGTACTTGTAACTACTTTTTAATATATTTATCGCATTTATTTGAAACATAATAGGAAAGGATCATGAAGGAATGTGTTTTGTACGTGCAACAAGATTTTTCCCTAATGAGATTAGTTATGAGGACATTTTCAGTTGAGAATTGTTATTTCAATATATTTATAAAGTGAGTGTCTATAGACACATTCACTTCTCTCATTGAATGTAATCAGTTAATGACTTAATGAGAGATATGAGGATTAGGACATATCCAATAATAATAAATTGGGTGTTTCAAGAGACATTCACATTTTAAGTGTTGAAATTATATTTTTAGGGGGCGTTTACTTCAAGGTTTAAAATTAGGTTTCTAGGAATCACATTCTTGGGAATATGATTCAAATCTATTAAAAAATTATTTGTTTAGTATTAAATATTTCTGGAATTATTTGTTAAGGTTCACGAGAATAAATTTAAAATTTGTTTGTTTTATAATTTATATTCCTGATAATATATGTCATAATTTCTAAAATACCCTTAACACAATCATAAAAAAAGAAAAAGTCAAATAATTGAGAGATAGTTTAGTAATTGTGCTTAATAATTGTGATTCCCAAGTCATGAAAAAAATTTTCCCCACCTTTCAACTTAGGAATGAGATTTCACTAAATTATAGAAAAATCTTTTTCCAAGAAATAATTAATACCCGGAAAATTTTTTGTAAAACTTGTAACAAATGTAGAAATGCATCATTCCCAACTACCTATTTCTAGAAATAATTAAATATACATCAAAATAAACATACCGTTATTTTTTCTTTCTCAACATCCATACGCCACATCCTCATTGAACCCGTGACACACTTTTTTTTTTCAGGTATACAATTATCTATTTTTTTATATAGTACACAGTCATATTATTCTTCTATTTGTATGACATTTCAATTATTGGCTGTGAGCTTGGTTAATGTGATAAATAATATCAAAAATATTTTTTAGAGAGATTACTATAATTTTTTTTTACAACACACCTATTTTAGTCTCTCTAAAATTTCAAGTGGAATAAATTGGTTCTTGTAAAAAATAAACTCCCAAATTGGTTCTTGTAAAATTAAAAAATAAGACAAATTGGTCCCTAAAAAAAACTCAAAATAGTCCCTGTAAAATTGAATAGTCGAACAAATTACCCTGTAAAATTGACTAATCAAATAAGTTAGTCTCTCTATTAAGTTGGACGAGGGGATTAACTTATCTGACAATTCATTTTTATAGGAACTAATTTGGGAGTTTTTTTTAGAGATTAATTTATTAACTTTTAATTTTACAAAAATCAATTTGAGAGTTTATTTTTTTATAGGATCTATTTGTCTGCTTAAAATTTTAGAGGACTAAAATGAGGGTTCTGTCTTCTTCTTTTTTAAAGATAGGTTTTTTTTTTTATTTTTTTTTTAGGATAGGTAAGAAAAAGCTCATGAACCTGTACCTGTTTAGAGCTTCAGTAACTTTAGCAAATTATAATTGGGCATACATCACTGTATCTCATACCTCCCAGAACTGTACGTATTTCATTTATTTATTTTTATTTTAGATTCAAATAACAGGACTTGAAGTCTTATATAGTATATATAGTAACAATTTTTTGACAACAAGAATATATATATATATATATATATATATATATATAAGCTTAATTTCATTGTTTGTGCATGAAAATTGCGGTACACTACATATGTTGTCACCCGCGGTATCCTTCATATCATCCCATGCTCGATATCTTCTATGTAATCATATTTTCATACTTGTTTTTCCCAGTTTCAGTAAAAAAGGATAAACAATTTTTTTAAAAAAAATGATGCCGATATAAAATTTCAATGTATAGCGCAAGTCACATACCCATTAAAAAAATGCGCAATGCCGTATATATTTGAGTATAATATGACATATTCATAAAGTTATATGCTTATACGTTTTCTTTTGGTCACTGTATATATGATTATACTTTAATAATTTATGCTTCACTTACTTAAATCAGAAAGCCATATTGTATGTGAATCGCTTATTAGCAGCTACAAAGCTGTTTCTGGATAAGCATTCCATCGGCGGAAGAGGTGACAATAAAAACTGACAGGTCAAGTCCAGGTTAGTTCATTTATATGAAATTAAGGGAAAAGGTTGAGTATTACTTCCCCCTTGTTCGTGAAAATTGCCTCGACCGCGTTGGGTGCCCAACAATTCGGCCTCGGAGAAGCACACTTGCAAGTTGCATCAATTAACCAAAACGCAGACCAAAATAAATTAAATTATGGTGGCAGAAGAAATGACCCATCACCCAACCATGAATCTGGCAACGCGGAATCATAAATTATCACTAAATAGCTTTAATCGCAGCTTGGACACACGCTGTTAGCAATTCATAATAATAAGCAAGGCAGATACTTGCTATTTATGAGTGTTCTTTAAACGGATAACCTATTGTGACATTTCATTTCATAAGGTTTGTGATATTCCAATGAAACAGAGGCAAGAGAGGAGATTGTTTACCGGTGTTTATAAAGACTATGCATTTTACCAACTCATGGTATTTTTTTTATTCAACAATATTATTTGGACATATAAGAATGAGTGTCTTAATTTGAACATTCACTCAATTATCATTGGATGAGCAGGATAAGTGGGAGTAAATAAGACCATTTGGTGATTAGGCCACTTTTGTATGTCAAAATAGAGAAAAGTTGTTCTGATTAACATCCCATCTTTTAATAGACATCCAACAACAAGAAAGAATAGAGAGAAAGATGTATGTGGAGAGAGAATTAGTAAATAATAAGAAATATATGGATCCCATGATTTTTGTGAAAGTGGTGTTTGGGTATTTGGGATTCTGTTGTGTTGTTTCATCAAAATAACATTATTGTTTTCTTTTTTTTTCGAACAACTCATGGTATATATCTGCTTTATAGACTGGAATTTTGGTGGGCCTAATTAAGTCCCATGTTTCCAGATAAATTTTAATATACGACATAATGATAGGGCTAGACAAACGGGAAAAAAAAACCGCATAATAAAAGGGCCTGATTGATCAAATCCAATCCAACAGCTGAAGAAACAAATGCCTGCCAAAAAATGAAAAATATGCCCGTGCCTTTACTTTCAGAGCATCCAAACGGCCCAGGCCTTTTAATTAAGGTATAGCTAACTTAATTTGATTTTAAGTTTTAAGTTTAAATATATTTTTACTCCTTTTAAATCTAGGATGTTTTGATTTAGTCCATCTAAATAAAAATTTTGACTTTTGATCCCTTATTTTTTTTTTCTAATATTATGTTTTTTATCCTATCATTGGAATACACTATTAAGTAATGATGTATTAAGGATAAAAAAAAGACATTTAAGATATTTATAAGGATAAAAAATAAAACTTTAAATATTTCTAAAGACTTAAATTTAGAGTTTAGGAACACAAATATAATATTAGAGAAAAGATGAAGTAAAAAATAAAAGAAAAAGAATTAAAATCAAAATAATCTATATTTATATAAATAAAGGGTGCATTTGGATCGGATTCTAGAGGGAAATAATCACTTTTTCTACTAAAATAATCAATTTCCATCTTTTTTTGTAGAAGCTAAAAATAGTAGCTTATGAAAAAAAATAGTTTTAAGTTTTTTTGATTATATATAAAATTTTAGTTTTCTAATCACTTTTTTCACCAGGCGATTCAAGTTGATGAAGGTTTATCCTATGAAGATGAGCAGTTGCCATCATGGATTGACAGATCAAGAAGCTACGCTCCAAGGATGTGGCTTCAGTGAAAGTCATTTGGAGGAATCATTTCGGCAAGGAAGCCACATGGGAAGCCAAAGAAGCCATAAGGATCAAGTATTCGCATCTTTTCTCTCCTTCAGGTACGTTTTAAGATTTGGGGACCAAATCTTTCAAAGGGGAGAGTATGTAATACCTTAGGTACACGCGTCTCTAGGCAAATCTGAAAGCCATAGAGTTTCCTAGGACCTATTCGTGTTGTTGAAAGGCCTCACATGAATTATAGCTTAAAGGTTTAAGAAAACTACTCTAGAAAGCACTGCAATGCTCATTAAGCACTGCAACGATTGGGGAACAATAAGGCGGTGCAAATCAAGAAAATGTGGCACTCTGGTGAGTGTTGAGCGGTAAATTTTTTTAATAAAAAAACCTCTTTTCGGATTCGGCAAGCAAACACGATCCTCACACCCTCTAGACGCGAAACTTCGTCTTCTACCTGTTCTTACCCCAAACACTCCATATTTCTTCAATTTCTCTCAAATCTAACTTTAATCTTTCACTTATAAGGCTTTAAGGTAAGTTGTTTCATTGGTTTTACTCCCTTTTCTTCAATTCCTCCTTGTTCTTGGGGTTGGCATAGAGATTTTTATGTCCATCAAGCATAAGATGTTCTTTCATTGTATTAGAGTTAGATTTGAGATATTTAGAGATTCTATAAGTTAATCTAGAATTCTATTACTTCAATGGCAGATATAGGTGTCATTTTCACTCCCCAAGTTCTGCTAATGTTAATCCTGTTTCTTCCACCCCACCAGGTGAGTGGGTTCAAACCTATGACTTCTATGTTGTGCATTAGAGTTATTTTCATGAAAAATCTAGTTTAAAGTATGAATTATAGAGATTTTTGTAAGGAATTGCAACTATTGATATTATGTTTTGAACTCCTGGTTAGTATGTTTTGAACTGTTGGTTTTAGAGCATGAAATGCAATTTTTGATAAAAACTCATGGGACCATTGTTGTTAAATTGATTTATGTAGAATTGATGATAAATATGAGTATTAGAGACTTTTATGAGTGTTAGAATAAATTGTGGAAATGGTAATAACAGAAGATATAGTTGTATACCCAATCCAGAATTTAGAGAAAAGAACATAATTATGATTTTGAAACTAGACAATAGTCTTATAGAAACTGATAGTGAGTTAACGGTTGGAATTGATGGTTAATCTTGGTATCAAGTTCTCTTAAGGACAATTTCATAGAGTAGAGAATGGAACCTAGTTAGATGTCCACATTTCGGTTCTTTAAGAACCATAGAGCAGAGATTTTGTTTTGTCGGGAATGAGAGGCATAACCAAGATTCTTGTTTCTCTATTAGAGTCCTGTTGTTTGGAGTTTATGAAAACTATGATTTGATTATGTTTATGTATATATGAAATGTCTTCAGGTAATGCTTGTATTATTATGATTATTTTAATTTTGTACATTATCCCTTGATGTCCCATGAAGGGGGGTTATGGGTGAGAATTCACTCACTGAACTTTACATAGAACTCACCCCTCCCTTTTCCTCTCCAAATTGCGCAACATCTGGGTCCTTCTCAACCTCCTTCTTTTCAGGCATTAGACTTCAATTGGTGAGCCTTACTAGGTGTAATGTCTAATGTTTGATTTAGAGTGCTCTAGTGTATTAGGTAGAATTTGGATTGCAGAGCATGATTTATGTTTTTGCATACTATAATACTAATTTGGGTTATATTTATATGAACTTGTCAAACAAGGTTGTTTTCTATATACATGATGGTCTCTATATATATTTGTTGGTATTATGATTTCAGAGACAGATTTTGAAATTTCAGTTTGATTATGAGATTACAGTTATAAAAAAATATATTGATATTTTAGAGAACAAGTGATTTGTCTGTAAAAAATGAAATTATATTTTCTATGGATTTTATATTTTAAATTTTGCATATAGAAAAATATAAAGTATGAGACTTATGTGAGAATGAGATTTAAGGCCTAGTCACAATGTCAAATCAAGTCGTGACACTTGTACACCCCAATCATGTTGTAAGATAAATATTCTATTCCGTCCCTTTGGTTATCGTTGAGAGATGCAGATATTAGTAGAAATATACTCTGTTTATCAATAAATTATTGAATCGGTATATCTAAGTTAGATGTACTAAATTTATGGTGAAACAAATCCACAAACATATGCGAGACATGTATAATGCATTTATGTATGTTGGGCGCAATGATGAAGACAAAGAAACATCGTTCAGTCATTAACTGAATTTCAAATTTTAAATTCATATATATCTTTTCTTTGGTACAGTAAGTTCCATATTTTTATTCATTCAATATAACAAATGAACCTAGGGGAAAAAAACCAATAAAACAATTTCTCTAGTCATGGCCTAAGACCTAAGATAGTAAAATGAATCTCTTGATACATGGAATGTCGAAGCCGGGAAGCAGGATTTGGTGTCATACAAGAGTAGAACAGGCTGATGTGGTTGGGTCAAACAGTGCTGGCACCAAGTATTTCCTACCGTTGACTCCATTGGCGTTGTAGCTAGCGCCTGTTGTAGGGTCCACCAATAGGTCCCCAGCGTAGCCCGGGTAAGCCCCCTTCCCGTAAACCCCGGTGCAGGCCGAAGCAGCCTCAAGAGGAGCCTCCTTGGGCCCTTGGAAGTACCCATTCCCAAAGGGGTTGGTCACGGTCCCAGCCAACAGGGAAGCCACGTTGATGACCATGCCGTCGAGGCCCACGTCGTTGTTGGGCGCCACCAGCGGCGGGCTCTGGGGCCCGTAAATAGGCTGGTGGAAGGGCCAAGCGCATTGGCCCGGGCACTGCGTCTCCGAGTTCCCCACCCACACGTAAGCAAACTGGTGGCCCTTGGAAGAACCGTGTGTTCCGCACCTACTGGAACAGAAACCCTCGACTGCCACGTCAGCAGCCGTCAGAACAACATTGATGGCGTAATTCGGGGCACCCTTGGATGCCAGCTGGACGATGTGGTCTGAGGTGAGGGATTTGCCGAGGGAGTAATTCTCGTCCAGGACTTGGGCGCCGAGGGTGAAAGTTGGTGGGCTATTGGATTTGGTGAGGCGGTAGTATTTGTCGGTGGATTTCCACCACGTGGCGACGGATGGTTGGGCCTTGACGGTGTTGGGTGAGGAGAGGGAGGTGATGAAATCGGTGATAATGGCTCGCTGGGAAGGCTTGAATTGACCGTACCATATTAGGTTGATGGAGATCTTTCCGGTAAGAAGAGGGCCTTTGTGGTATTGGAACTGTAGAGTCTGATCTGACTCGGCGAGTCTCCTCGCTGCTGAGCTCAAATGGAGAAGGGAAATCAGGAGGAAGAGGCTCAAGAGCACTTGCTGGGTAAACAAGAGAGGCCATTGCCGTTTTGTGTTAATAATAATGTACGGGGAAACTAATTAAAGCAAAGTGTGTGACTAACGGAATTGTATTGCAATGCTGTAGTGGGAAGAAGTGGTTTTGGATGTTGTGAAGAAGAGAAATGAAGTAGGAGGTATATATAGGGGGGATGAGATTGGGAAGATGGGGGAAGGAAGGTGCAGTGAAGGAGGGGTGGGGGGCGGTGCCGGTGGTGAAGTCAAAATTATGGTGTTGAGTGGAGTGAGGTTGACTGGTTGAGGTGCCATTGCCTGCCAGCTTGATGACGCGTTGCATTTCTAATTAACATTAAATTCATTTGTGCGGCGCGCTTTCATGGTATTGACCGTGCTATTTATATTTATTTATCAGTATAGTCAAGGTCATAAGCATGTCCCGCTCCGACAGTGCACGGCCAGCTAAGGTGACACAAGAGGCAATAAAGCATCACAGGCAAGAACGAAACGCAAACTAAGACCATTTAGTGAAGGTCATGTCATCTACTAGTATTTTCACAATCACGGGACATGAGTTGGATCTGCTTCATAGTTTAACAAATTTCAATTTTTTTCAAACTGGAGGAACGATTTCACCTATAGCACCTCATCTTATAATTATTTAAGACAAATCACTTCTCTTGCGTAAAATAATATTTCATGTAATGTAGTACTCTCTCCATTTGAAGTTTAATGTCATTTATAGTTATTGTACATGAATAAAGGAATTCATTAAACAGTTTTAGTTATTTAAAAAGTTAAATTGAAAAAACAAATTATCCCTTCATTTAATTGACAAAATAACAATTTGAACCACTAGTATTGAGTCAATGGAAAAGGATTTGGCTAGTTAGCATAAAACAATAACCTTTGAAATTGTGATATATCGAAGAAAAGAGCACAAAATTTTTCTACTAAAAGAATATATTCGCATATTCATTGCGAATTGGGGTAAAAATTTGAACCATATAAAACAAAATTTAACTAAATTTAAATAAATTTCAACGAAAAATGAAATATCTGCGGTTTTTTATTTTTTTTTAAAAAAGAGTCCAACTAATTTATTTCGTAGGCGAAGGGCGAAGGCAAAGAACTTGAATTATTCAAACTATTTGTTTCGATGGAAAAATAAAACAGCAGTAATGGCTGACAACGGACAAACGTATGATGCGGCTAACAAAGCCAGCCAGGGCCTACTTTGAGTAAGCAATTTCAGAACATTCTTTGTTAGAGGATGTTTTGCTGCAGAGCTGGTGTGGGACTACTCCACGAAAATCTTCTGTTCTTTAGCTGGGTTTTGAAATGGTTTGCCGGATGCTATACAGATGACATTTCATAATTTGTGCTCAGGTATATTATTTCTACGCATATCTCAAATATAAGTGGCTATTGCCAATATGTAATGCTATGGGTTCATTCTTCTAAATTGCCCTTAAGCTGAAGGTGGCATTCAGACTCATCCTCATTAACCCAGCTCGCCACCAAACATCATCTAGTAATAAACCACCATCAGCCACCATTCAAGCACCATCGCGAAACCAACCGCACACCCTCACTAGCACCATTCTCACCCTTGATCATCACTTACCTTTCACCATTCTCAAATCAAAAGCCACACTATATCCCTTTGCATCACTATCTCCTTCATCCATCATCATTGTGAACCAAAACTACCATCATCATCACAACCACTATCACCACCCATAAGCTATCATCACAACCTAAATCATCACAATCATCAGTAACCCAATAAATGGAAGCAAAGCAAAACCAACAGTACATCAAACTAGAACAAACCATAAAAAAAGGAAAGAAAATGGGGAAGGGCTTCTCCTGGCATCTCGAAACCTCGGCCACACCGTTGCGACCTATAAGGCTTTCTCTTAGCACAAAAAAAAGCGTCACGGCGATCGAAAATCTCTCTCCCTTTGTGTTCTCTTCATATTAACCCGCCACGAGGTCACGATTGCCTCCTACACCCATTCTACGAGCCATACCAACTTCTCTCTCTTTCTTGCTCTCTGTTGTTCTCCCTTTGTTCCTCTCTCCGTATGCATGTTTGTATTTGTGGGTATGTGTGTGTGTATGTGGGTGTGGGCAAGGGAATTAGGAGAGATGGGGTGTTGGTGGTTCTTAGAGGATGATAATGATGGTGAAAGGGTGGTGATGAAAGAGAGGAAGAGGCTGCGGTGGTGAGTGAACCTCATTAGAAGAGCTTAGGGGCAATTTAGGAAATGTTTGAAAGCAACCCATAAAAAGGGAGTGGCATTAAACATATGGGAGTGGCAATAGCCACTTATAGCCTTCTATCATTGTTCTTGCTTATTATTGTATGATTAAAGTATAAAAAAAATTTAGATAAGGTTCCATTTTATTAAACAAAATAATCAAATTGGTCACACAAAAATATATTGGGAGACAATTAGTCTTTTAGATTTTGAAAAGCTTAAATTGGTTCTTCACAAAAAAATGAGACAAATTGATTCTTATAATTTCATCAGTATATCAATTTATCATTTAAAGTGTATAGCGACTAATTGTCCCTTTTTATATACGAGGGATCAATTTCAGATTTTTTAAAATGGATAGACTAATTTATCCCTATGCATTTTTATGGACCAATTTGGATATTTAGTTATTTTATTATTACGGGGATCAAGTTTAGCTCCTGCAAATTTACAATTTTTGGCATTGAGTTTCATCTCTTAGATGTTTTTTTTTGGGTACATCTGAAAAGTAACTAGGTTTCCAACCCTTCACCACTAACACAATAGTATGTAGCTGCTTCTCAGATTAATTTATTTAATATGCTGTGAGTATAATTATCAACTAGGTTTTCCATATTATCAACTAATTATTTTTTGTTATGTTATAAAAAAGTTGCTCAACTCATATAATAATTATTTTAAAAATTTCTCACATATCATAATATCCGTTAATTTGCGGTGTAAATTTTACATTAATTAGCAAAATCAAAGTCTTTAACTTATGTCAAGAAGCTAACGTGGTAGAAGTGACAATTTATTCTCTTTTCGTTGTTCATATTTGGGTGAAAATTGGTCTTGGTTTTTTTTTTTAAAAGGCCGTTTTTCGTAAAATGAAGCAATTTCAAACTTTATAATAGTTTCTAAGTGCGTTTGCACATAAATGATAAACAAAGGCCACAACAAAAAAATATGACAAATTACATCTATCTCTTCTAAGATATTTTAATAATATTATTTACTCCCTCTAGTTTGCAACATGACATCGAGCTCTCCTCAATAATTTTATAACATTACAGTTGGCTCCCTTGACAGTAACTAATTTTTGGTTTGTTAAAGCAACTCCGGCAGATGAAATTTCTTATCCAGATATTGTGCTTGTCAAGGACGTTCCACTTTTCCGTTGGAGCAGATTTGTGGAACGATGAGAGAGTCTTCAGGGATGCCAAAGTGGGACGGTCCCAAGTTCACTGTTGACACAAATAAATGATTATTTTATTCTATTTTTATTATCATTACTTTATCAAAAAAAAATCATGACCGTTTGGGTGAGTTCAAAAATATTACATGACCATTAAAACTCTCAAAAGGTAATTGTAAAAAAATTTTATTTTTCATTCAACTCTATAAATACTAACCTATTTCAACTTCTCTTTTCACAACCATTCTTAGTCATTTCTAGCACTTTTTAATTTTATTTTTCACAATTTTACTCTTTTATTTTCTCACAAACAAATGATTCAAATCAATTTAATTTGAACCATTTTCTTAATTATTTGTAGAATTTCAACTTCCCTCAAAACTCAAATATTCAAAATTCACAAGCTTCAAATGCTCAAAATCCAAATCCAAATTTTAATTTTCAAATGTCAAACTTCTTCCCAAATCATAATCTCTCAAACTTTTAAAATTCTAATTTTCAAGTCCCTTCTAATTTTCAAATTCCTTCATATTTTCAAGCTCCTTTTTTTTTTTCAAATAGTCAAAATTCATCAACATTTCAATTTTCATTTTCATTACCATTTCAAGCCCCAATTGGAGATAAGATCGATAAGTCGATATTGGTGGGTTATGATCCATCTCCTCAAACGCCTAAAAATTCAACTCCAAGTTTCCAGCATTCACAATTTTCTAATTATGATGAGCTAGATATTATCAACCTTGCTAATGAGCAATTTGAAGATAGTGTGTAAGACAATAGTCAATGGCGATGAGAAGACAAGCGACATTTGTGAAAACAATATCCCGACCACAAGGAGACAAGCCAAAGTTGTTTGCAAAATATCAAGAACGGAAACCAAAGGATGTGGAGCGTGCATTCGGATTGCTACAAACTCGGTTTGCAGTTATACACGACCTTGCATGATTCTGGAGAAAGATAAACTTGCAAAAATTATAAGAGCATGCATTATATTGCAAAATATTATCGTTGAGGATGAAAGAGACACATATGATACAAATTTTGTTGAATTTCCTTACGACATTGTTGACAATGGCTTATCATAGCCAGTGCTAAGTGAAGAAAGTTTTGCTCTCTATGAGAGGTATATCCAAAACAATATCCGACTTCATGATAGACAAAATGATCGGCAACTACAAATAGATTTGGTGGAACATATTTGGCAATTTCACAATGCTAGTCCAGTATAGTTTCTAGTTATATAATATTTCAATTACGCAATGTTGTTGATCGTATTTAAATTATGTATTGTTATTGCTAATCATGTTATATTTTAAAAATATATCGAAGACTCGTTTTATTTTAAAAAATATTTATTTGATTTTTTCTATATTTTAACTTTTTAAAAAATTTACAAAATATTCCTCAACAATTTAATTTATTAAAATTAATTTTAAATAAAAAAATTAAAAAATAATTTTATATTTTTATCCAAATTAAAAATAAATTACATAATACAATATATTAGAATAAAACATTGATAAATATATTGATTTATTTTTAATTTGAAAAATCATATGGAGCTATAGTAAATATCAAAGTTGGACCTTTCATTGGAGGGGACACTCTTGGGCACATTTTCTTTTATGACAAGTTGATTATGTGGCAATGATGTTGTAACAAATGGGGGCCACAAGTGGGATCAAAGGAGAGACACTATTGGAGATGCTCTTAATGACATGTGACTAGCACTTGACTTTTATTATTTTTAATCTTAAAATAACATATCAAAATACTAATTTACCCTTAACCTATTTCCTATTTATTTTTCTTCATCTCCCCTTTACTCCTCTGTCATTCACCTTCACATTCTTCGTATCTCCCCTTTTGTTAGGTCTTTCATTCTCTTCCTCCATTCTCACACTTATCATCTTCCTCCATTTTCTTTTTCCTTTCTTTTCATCAATTTTCTCTCTCATCATCTTCCTCCATTCTCTTCCAAAGTGTGGTTGTAGTTCCTCCATCATCTTTCAGAAAGCTTGGGTGTTGCAATTGTAGTGGGATAAGTCATTCTTGATATTTGAGTTTTGGGGTCTAAAAAGGAGTTTGGTGTTTAAAAGGGTTATAGCTTTTTTTTCCCTTACCACAATGGACATTAAGTCAAAATAGCAATACATATTTGGGTCCACATTTTCCAAAGCAATGGAGGACCTTCATTATTGTCAATTGTCACGACCTTACTTGGGCACGTGGACATATGGGGAATCCTCATTCCCACGTAAGCCTCGTGACCTTTAGTCTCTATATGCATATTTTAATATTAAATCCATTCATAAAACACTATTTCCATCTCTAATAAACCTTTAACTCTTTGAAAACATAATCATCCTCAATTACATATCATAGTCAACTCTAGCATAGTTTCCTAAAATTAGAAAACAAATCATTTCTCAAACTCTAAACATATCTTTGTGACTCAAAATATATGAGTTGCTCTCTATACAAATGTCACAACCTGACTTGGGAATGTGGGGCACATGAGAATCTCATCCCACGTAAGCCTTCTGGGTGACGTGCTTCTCTAAATGCATATAATGTATATAATATTATATTTGAAAGATGATTTTCTTCAAAATCAATATCATTTGTCTGTTTAAAACATAATATTTAATATTCAAACTTTGAAAACTCTTTTTAATTTGTTCTGCAAATGATAAAATCATTAAACTAATTTATCACATGATATTAATCTTAATTCTACTAACTTGCTTAACCATCAAAACTTAATTTATACTACTTAGCTAATCAAATACATAATCTAATCGAAATCAAGAATTTCAAATCCAAACTTAAATCTTACAACACATATAGGAAATTACATAAACTTTGAAAATAAATACAGTATCTCAAAATATATGCATGGCTCGAATCCTGCCTCCAAAACTCCTGGAGCACTTCTACAATTATCAGAAACTTAACTAAGCCTTACAACAATGTAAAGCTACCCAAAAGAAAAATGTAACTCCTGGACCGGTGATTGAACAACTCCTATACCTAGCAATGAGAGGAAGGGAAAGAGGTGAGTCAACGGACTAAGTGAGTGAGCTCTCACCCATCACCCACATGGGACAACCAAGGAAGATATATATGTATATATATATATATATATATATATATATATATATATATATATATATATAATGTAATATACATGCAACAACATAAATAATTTGATATTTACATACATAGCTAGTTAAGAAAACACTTTTCATTCTATAGTTTCATAAACAAGCATTTATAAACTCATAATCAAACATAAAATCATTTAACTAAAGATGTAGTAGAGTTTGGGAAAACGTATTTGCTAAGCTGAATAAATATATATATAATAACTAAAGTTGTAAAGTCCTGAAGTCCTGTTGGACAAGCTAAGGGCACCTAACCAGGTGCCGTTTCTGGCTGGGGGCGATATTGTCCTTTGATGGATAATTTGGTACCAAGGTTAACGATCTCTAAACAACTGTTAATTAACCTATTTCTTGATCTTATCGTCTAAACTAGTTTGATAACAAGAAAACTATAGCTGAAAAAATGAGTACTCTCCCTGGCGAAGTAGAGCCCTAAATTATTAGTATTCTAAGAGTTTTGGACTCAAACAATTCTCGCAGAATAACCTTAGCATCACTGTGGCTGTGAAACGCATGCCTAAGGGATCACCCTATGTAGGTATTCTGATTTCAGCCCACAGATATGTATCTCGCAGTTGCTATGAATTCCTAAATTTGTACCTCTTGGTACCTTGAAGCTGAAGTTCTAAATTTAAATCTTAAGCTAAAATAACTTTTCATATACTTAACAAATCTAAAATCATAGTTTAAATAGTGAGGTTCTAAATCATGAAAACTTAAAAACTATAATAGCATTTTTCTTTATAAAACAAATCATACTTTCTTCAACATTTCTCAACTAAATATTTTCCAATATATTTCAGACTGATATTCTAAAATAGGGTCTGTAATCTAAATCACAATTGATACAATAGCAAAGTTGCTATAATATATATTTTCTAAATATATTCCTTTCAAAGCATGTAAAACATTTTCCATAACACACAATATAGCAATCATGGTCCCATGGTTTTGTAAAACTCATTCTTTCATGCTATCATCATAAAACATAATTTTTCTAGCTTAACAAAATCATGTAAACCATTTTCTATTTTTTTTTTCTTAAATCTCATATTCAATAATCATCATGTAAGAAACATATTTATAATGATAAAACTAAGGCTATAGGATCAAATCCACTCACCGTTGAAGGGAGTATGTGGGCACTACCAACTTGACGTGGAAGCTTGGAATAGCACCAACAACTGCCATAGAGCAACCATAACTCTATATTAAACTCTAATACTCTCTAGATAACTCTAATATAATCCTAACAATATTGGGGGAGCACCCCACTTGACAACAATGAGAGAAATAATAATACTCATACCAAGATTATGAAGGAATGGAAGAAAAGAGACTAAAATCTATGAACATAAACATACCTTGATGATTTGGGGAGCTAGATTTGAGAGAATGAGGGAAAAAGAGAGAATAGGGTTGGGAGAGGGTTTCTAGTTCGAGAAATTTGGGGAAGAAGGAGTGGGGAAGGGTTTTATAGAAGGGAAGGGTCTCAGTGAGTGAAACGACACTGTTTTGCACTATTCACGCTCAAAGGGATGCTATAGTGGTCAGGCCACATAGCGCTCCTACTCTGCACTTAAGACCGCTATGGCGGTCCTTAGAGCTGCACCACATGAAACCGCCTCAGTGACCGCAGGACCGCTATAGCGGTCTCCAGACGCACAGCATGAAACCGCCCCATGGTAATCGTTGAACCCATCCCTGACCGCTATAGCGGTGACAACAACCCTATATCAAGGGTTCTGTCATCTAGCATTTAGGTTGCCAATACTCACTTATTTACATTTAAGTTAATCATTTATTCTTCTTCTTCCCATTAACTTTAAAACATAAATGTAAATAAGGAAACACCCATTTGGATTCAAATAAAATATCAAAAAATCAAAACCCCAACCATTCAAAATCCAAATTTTGGTTTTTAGTTCAAATCCAAATTTTTTTGAGATTTTCTAAACTTGAGGGCTCAAAACGAAACATTTAAAGGTATCAAAAAATTCATTAAAAATTCCTCTTCAACTCATTTTCCCTCTAGGAACAATTACCTGGACTTTTGATCTCA
Source organism: Dalbergia oliveri (assembly GCA_030441495.1). Classification (NCBI taxonomy): domain Eukaryota; kingdom Viridiplantae; phylum Streptophyta; class Magnoliopsida; order Fabales; family Fabaceae; genus Dalbergia; species Dalbergia oliveri. The sequence continues at coordinate 12,282,179 of JAMLFY010000003.1, read as the reverse complement.
AGAAAGTCACTCTAACATATAGCCCTCCAAGGAGGTGTAAGGTCTAGACTTAGAGACTCGCCGGGTCAGGACCCTCAGGTGCAGAACTTATCTCCTCGACACGTGTACAGGAGTATTACAACAAAATATACATGAAAACAGGAATCATGTAAATATAAAAATATCATGATAAATTAATGCACTCTATCTCTATGGTCTGGGACCCTGCGTCATGTACACTGGAGCACTCTATCTCTAATCAAAATGCAAAAAGAGTACTTTACTCCAAAGTGAAGCTCACCAACTAGAACTCTCTATTGCTAGAGAGGAGATGAGAGACCCGCAATAGCTAACGTATCTGTAATGAAAAAGGAAGAGGGGTGAGTTTCATCTAAAACTCATAGTAGGCCCTCACCCATAACCCTCTCATGGGACAACTAAGAAAATAAATAATTATATGTAATCATTAGACTGGTCAATACAATAACTCTAAAATCATGTTCGTACATAAATATGAAATAACTCTAAACAGAAATTCTGGAAAAGAAAGCATAAACGGTACTCTACTAGAGAAACGAGATCTCTGATCATGAAATTCTTAATCATTAAACATGTATAAATATATTTTCTCTGGTTATACATGTCAACCATGACATAACGAATTCTCTCTATGATCCCTTAGGATCTAAATTGGACACCGAAATAAGTTTCGTGCTCTCTCTCTATGAGATTGTCCTCTTGGAACAACTTGGTACCAAGATTAACGATCGGGTTCCAGCCATTAACTCAATAACTGTTTCTCTATGATTCCGGCAAATCTCTAATTCATGAAATCATATCATTTCTCTAAAACTCTATAACACATAAATACTCTCTCTTGAAATCATCATGGAAATTTCTAAAATCTCCAAATCAAGTCATAATCATACTCTAGTTCTTTAATAAATCATTTAGTAATAATGGTCCAATGAGTTTGCATTAAAACAAGTATTTCATGCTCTTGTTGAAAACAACTATTTTCACAAATATGTAAAACCATCTGAAATCTCTAATATTCTCTAAAATCATGCAAATATGTTCCAAGTCAAGGAAAAATAACTCTAATGATCAACATAAGGATCATAGGATATGAGTCCACTCACCTGGAGGGAGGACACTCACAATGTTTCGGAGAGTGGAAATGACACCAATATATACCATTATGCCACAAAACTCAAGATTAGACTTGAACAAACTCTAGATTGCTCAAACATAATTCTAACAACATTGGGGAGCACCCCACTTAACAACAATGGAGATAAACAACAACCCATTCACTAAGATATGAAATGGGAAGGAAATGGACAACAAAAACCCATAAAATCTCACCTTTAATCACTTGGGAAGGGGAGGATTGGAGTTGGATTAGTGGAAGAGAGTGGGAGGGGTTTGGAGGAGTGGGGTTTTTGGGAGTGGATGAAAAATCCTAAGCTTGGGGTTTAAAAAGGGGCGGGGAGCTCACTTACGCTAAATGCCGCTGTTTTCACACTATTCCTCCATAGCTGACACCGCTATAGTGTCCAGAAACCCCAAACACACAGGACCACACACTAGACCTGTGGCGGTGACAGTTCACTAAAATTGTAGGTTTAAGGGTCTTTTATATGTCTTGGGCCTTCCGGAATATGGGTGGGTCCAGGGCCTTGAGTACAAAACTTAATCACTGACACGTGTACTTGAGGTATCACGTCAATATAATGAACAATGATGTCAAACCTTTTGGGAATTGACAACGTGGTCTATGGAAAAAAAGAGCATAGTATTAGCCCCCACAAAATCAAGATCAACATGATGTGATGGTCTCCTTAGGCAAGAAAGAACAAGACGAAACATGAGATAGTTAGGGTTTAAAAAGCTCGTTACAAAAACAAAATGTGACGCAAATCAAACAAATCTTACCAATAGAGTGAGTAGAAGACAAGGAGACAATGATGGAGAGAGGAGACGACAATGAGCGATTCCAGGAATGAGAAGTGAGAGAAAAAGTAGTGTTGTTGACTCTTGATTTTGGGATTTAATTGAATAGAGTGGGTTTTAAAATAAGGGCAAAATGGGTATTTGAGATTGGAGGCTTAGCAGTGTTAACATCAATTAGTAGTTTAGTAGTCAGGAGAGCAAAGTGTCATGTTGCAAACTAAAATGGGCAAAATGTATTATTGTAATACCTCAAGTGAGGTAGATCTAATTTGTCCCAAAAAATATGGTTCAAAGTATTGCTTCAAGTAATTCATATTCTTTCTTCTTAATCAAATTCTCAAGTTTAAATTTTGTGGTTTTAAAAATATATATATTACCAAAGAGATTGACTCTATAACAAACCAACTCAAATCAGATTAAACTAATTGAAATATAGTAAACTTCATATACATCTAATCTGTATAAAAAACTAAGAAATAAGAATGATTCCTTAAACAAAAAGGAATTACCTATTATTGTTTGTGAACTCGATGAAGTTCCATTAACCTACTTGATTGGTTGCTGAGTAATCAACTAAAAATGCAATATAAACTACATATTGATGTTCTAGAAATATTTTAGGCATTGTTTAGTTTAGGTTTTCATTTCATGTTTTTAAATTTTTTTGAATGAAATGATGAAAATAAAAAAATAAAAAAAGAAAATAAAATGTTATTATTTTTTAAAAAAATATAAAAAATAAAAACAAGAAATGAACTCTAACCAAACCTACGGTTATACTTTTTTGGACAACTATTTTTCAAGTGTACTTAACTCTGGCTAAGTGGATTTTATCTGTGATCCACATCTATATATCAAAACAATCATGTTAATTAAACATCTAAAATGGATGTTCTATTTGAATATCTATTTTATTATTATTGGATGAGATAATGAATGAGGATAAATCTAATCCAATAGTAAGAGATGAATGTCCAAATGAAATACTCAATTTTAGGTATTCGAATAATATTATTTTATACCAAAATAAAAGCGGCTTTCATAAAAGGGAGTTTCTATTCACTTGTACTACTTGTTTATCTTATCTTAATTTACTTCTTCTATTCTTGAATAATTGTACAATTTCAAATGCATAATGAAATTAAATAAATGATTAAGAAAATATCAAAATTAAAAAATTTTAATTTATTAAATTATCTTTATTTCTTTTTAACAATCAAACTTTCTCTCATTTCATTCAATATATCTCTCCTCCTTTAATGATATTTAATAGGAATATTATTAAAAAGAAATAATTAATACTATTTAAATTTTTAAAATAAAAAATATTTTTAAATAATTTTTTTAAATAAATAATTATTTAATGATAGAGAAATTATAAGTTTACATAAAATATGGTTCGGTATATTAGGATAAAATAAAACATTGTTCCATATTTTGAACCAAGAATTTAGACACCTTTGATCACTAAACCACCCGTCTAAATTATAAAGTTAGCACAGCAACTGCTAGCCTAAAACGCGAGAAAGCATTATCTACCAAGTTGAGGCTTCTCTTTATGAGGTTAGTACGCATGTGCTCCTGTTTTTCTCTAGCCATTCGTTCTTGTACTCCAAAAGAAAAAGCGTTCGCGTATGAAGGAATTCTGTTGCTTTGGTGACAGGCACCAATTATTTTTCTTCTCTGAAAAAGGACAAACAAACAGGAAGTGGGAACACCGAACATGGTTGTATAGACAACACTGGTTGTGCCTGGATCCAACGTGTTGTAGTTCCAATAGATTATAGTATCTACGTGGGCCACGTCCCAGCAAGTCAGTCCAGTAAGTTAACTAGTTATATTATTTTTACTTATTATATGGGATAATATATAAAATTAAATTTTATTTATTATTAAATAGAATATAAATTTCATTTCGATAGAATTTAAATTTAATTTAATAATAATTAAAATTATAAATCATTATAATATCCCATATATAATAGTATAAATAATTCTATTTCCCCTTCATGTGTTTATATCCGATAACTTAGTAATTGCTTGTTGGAAAATTTCGAATCATCTAGAACAATAACGTAAGGACCTTTTTCGTTGAAAAACTGCCTGTTTCGATGTTTCAATCTTTTGATGGAAATCAAAATAGAAAAAGTGAAAAAAGCCAGGTTTTGATCCAACAAGAGTAATGAATAAACCAATATTTGCAAGCAAACCGAAGTAAATTTGCTTTTATATATGAGTAATCAGCATAAGCAAAAGAACTAAACAAATCAATGAATCGATTCTACATGAGTCCTTATTTATACAGCCTACTACGTACTAATCCCCCTAATTCTAATATAGTAGTAACAGTGGAAGCGAGGGTCACCATCGTAATCCTCACACCAGCGTTGAGCACGACGATGTAGAAGGATCATACAAAGCAGGAAGCAGGTACTTCCTGCCATGATCACCATGGGCATTGTAGCTAGCACCAGTAGCAGGGTCCACCAATAAGTTACCGGCATAACCAGGGTACGCCCCTTTCCCATAAACCCCGGGACACGCCGAAGCAGCTTCTAGAGGGGCCTCAGCTGGGCCCTGATAATACCCATTTCCAAATGGATTAGTGGCAGTTCCAGCCAACAGGCTAGCGAGGTTGATCACCATCCCGTCGAGGCCCACATCGTTGTTAGGCGCAACCAATGGCGGGCTCTGGGGCCCGTATATGGGCTGGTGGAATGGCCACGCGCATTGGCCCGGGCATTGGGTCTCAGAGTTACCAACCCAGATGTAAGCGAACTTGTAGTTCTTTCCCTTCACGTGACCCACCGAGGAGGAAGAGGACCCGTGAGTCCCACATCGGCTCATGCAGAAACCTTCGACTGCCACGTCAGCAGATGTCAGGACAACGTTGACGGCGTCTCTCTGGTCCCCTTTGGAGGCCAACTCTACGAGGTTCTTGCTCGTGAGCGATTTTCCAAGCGAGTAGTTCTCGTCGAGGATCTGCTTGCCCAGTGTGAGGGACAGAGAAGACGACTTCTTCTTTGAACTGAGATGGTAGTACTTCTCGGTGGTTTTCCACCACGTGGCAACGGATGGTTCGTCGCCGTGAACCGTCGCCGGGGATGAGAGCGAGGTGATGAAATCGGAGATTATGGCTTTTTGGGATGCCTTGAATTGACCGTACCAAATGAGGTTGACGGAGATTTTGCCATAAAGTAGAGGACCATTGTGGTAGTGGAGTAGCTGAGACTGGTCCTGAACCAGCTCATTCAACTTCCTAGCAGCGAAGGAGAGCTGAAAGATTGAGATGAGAAGGAAGATTTTGAGAAGGAAATGTGAAGAAACAAATGTGGCCATTTTTTGAATGAACAAGCAAGACCAGAGCAGAGATTGCTAACGGCCTTTTTGGTGTAAACTTGGAAAGAAAGCTGAGCGAGATCTTTAAATTTGTTTTGTGGATTGAGAGAGCGGACTGGGAAGAGTATTTATAGGTCCCAGGTGGGGTCTAATTTGAGGGGGGTATTTTACTATTTTTATTGATTACAATGTGTTTAGCAGTGATTGTTGGGGTGGAACTTGCTAAGAAAGACAGAGTGATTACCATTGATTAAAAGGGTCACTTTTGTGCGTGGGAAGGGGCTAGCCCCTCTGGCATTTACGACGCCACGGCTTGCCCAGTAAGTAAGGTAGAGGGACCCCTCCTTTGGTCCTGTTTTCCACGCTAATCCCACCCAACAACTACTCAAGTGTAGTCCACGCGCAGAACTAAAATGTGCATTGTACTATTGTGCCTGGGGCGTGAGAGGCAAGCCATTGGGACTGTGTCGGAGCGCATTTGAAAAAGGTCCTGTGTCAGAAAGAAATTGCATCCTTTGTGGAAATAAGTGTTTGGCTTTATTTTGTGGGGATAGCTAGGTGACAAAAATAGCTACGTGACAAAAGCGTTACAGCTTAGGAACAGTTAGATTATTTGAAGAATGAGGTGATTGTCAAGAATGGCCTCAGGATAAGGCTGGAAAGGTCGGGCTCGGAAGGGTAAAATGGGGAAGAAGGAGGGTGTAAGTAATTATGGGGCGAAGCTGAGAGAGACGTTGGATGACAGCCTGGATGCTGTGTATTTTTATCGGGTAGCGCGAATGGATCCAACTGGCACTTACCTAATGCCTCGAGGAGGCATCCGAGGCAGCACGTGACTTAACGGGCTCTCCTCACTTCGTTTGCTGCTAATGATCCACGCAAGAACGCACCAGGCACGTGACCTCACACAGTGGATGCGTTACTCCACCTGGACGAAATATAGCTTGCACATTGCTACTTTGCACCGCTAGATTATGAGGCCGCGGACGATTGAATTGGGTATATATTTGAGTGTTTTTTTGAATTACCGTTGCATATAAAAAATTTTAATAATTTTTCACCGATTATTTTAGAAGTTGTCTCATATAAGATCATGACTAAAAATAATTCTATTCAAAATCAAGCCAACATTTTCTATATAATTTTGTATCAATATATAAGATTGTATATATAATTAGCTTTCAATAAAAATTAATAAAATAGATGATACTATTAAAATAGATTCATAAGAAATGAAGAAAATATATTATTAAAATAAATTTTATGATTAACAAAGTTTTATGACAAATTGATTAAAAAAATCTTTATTCATTCCCTTATTGCTTGCTCTTCTTCTTAAATAAAGAAATTAATGAGAGTTTATATTAAATAAAATAGATCCATATTCATATTTATATTGATTTGACTAAATATTTGTAATTTTTTTCATAAATTAAAAAAATTCATCATCCTCACTTTTTTTTTCTTGAGGAAGGATATGTGGCTTCAAATTCATACTAAATAGAATAAAAATTTAAAATATAACAAAATATGAATTTATGAGTAAAATAAACTTTAATGAGAGATACGTTAATGATTTTAGTGAGAATTTATCAAAAAAAAAGAGTTTTCATCACCTCATTCTACATAGTATCATTGTAAATAATATCATATAGTTAGCTAAAAAAAAATTATATACTTGCAAATTATTTCATAAGAACTAAACATCCATCTCCTAGTAGAAGAAAAATGTTGAACTCTTTCTTACACGCGTAATTTTTTTTATAATTTAATTACATTTCATGCAAAGTTTTAGATATCACATCAGAAAGCAAAAAAAATAAACTTTAAATAATTTTGTGAATATTTGATATAATAAATTTTTTATTACAATTACATTTAAATTAGTTATATATTTTTTATTTTGATTTCTATTTTTTTAGTACTTTAAAAATTACATTGATTTCTATTTGATTACTATTTTTTTATTTTAATTTCTATGTTTGTATGTAAATAATTAATCTCTTATAAGGTAAAAATAATTCAAATACTATACAATGTAAACATAAAAAATCTCCATAGTTCACTTGAGTCGAATATTGTTGAAAATGATTTAGTTAAAATTATTAAAAAATAAAAAAAATTAATCACCTTTCCTTCTTTCTTCCTCTTCTATTTTTTTATTGGATAAATAAAAATAATAAAAAATTTTGTATTAAATAAAATAAAAAATTCAAAGTAAAATATATTAACATATTAATCATTTGTCTAAATCAAAAGATGACATATGTCAAAACACAATCGTACCTAAGAGAGTGCAATTTTTGGGAGAAATTTGGTGCTAAATGAATGTCAAATACAATAGTATATTTCCCTGTGACATGACTTTTCAAGTAATAGAGTGAATGTTAACCATATTATTTCATGATTTGATGACCGTATAAATTTTTTTTCACACTATCACGGTATTAAAATTAAATATTTGTATAATATAAAAAAGATGTTTAAAAATAAATGAACATCATTTAATATTAAATATAAACATAAATTAATTTTATTTCCAAACGCACAAAAAAATTAAATTTTACATTTTTAAAAGAGCTTATTTAAAAAAGTGAATTAAAAAAATCCTTTTTAAGAAGTTATCATTCTTTATTTTTTAGAGAAAGGTTTTTTTACCTGTTTAATTTTGATTGACTGATTATAAAAAAATTTTGTATCATCCAATTAAATTTTTTCTTTTGCATAACTTTTACTAACGTGTCATTACATGATTAAATAATTATGTAGAAAAATTGTACATAGTCGATGTATTAAAATCAAATATTTTTTATAATATAAAAGAGAAAATATGTTTTAAAATAAATAAAAATATTTTAATATTATATCTAAATATAGATTAACTTAATTGTATTAAACTTGCACATGTGAATTTGGTTGTGCCATTAAGCGTGTGCAATAATAATCATAGCTTGACATTTGGCAAATTAGATAAATAAAATTTGATACAAATTTTGGAGGGAAGATTCTTTATCATTGTGTGACAAATGTCATCTATTGAGTTAACTATTCAACTTTTATATATAAATAGATGCTAAGGTTTAAAATTAATCATCACAATTCACAATTGAGCTTAGTTGATATTGAATTGAAACTAGTGTGGGCTTTATCAACAAGAAGATTTGAAATCAAATTGAATTCCCATGTACGAAATCTTGGGCATGTGTCCTGCGGTATGGCTGCACCCTTGCAGTTACAGGATCAAGCTAGTTTCCGCTTATGGCAAACACGCTGAGGACCATGACTCAAGGCCATGCCAACAGCCAAACTACCTTTGATTAAATGATCATTTAATATTTAAGAACAGTTGCCTTGTCCCTCTCATTCTAACATGATAGGTCAGATGCGTTGCACCTCTCAAATGACAGCATAATGGCTATTAGTAATTATTAACTAAACTATGCCCATATATTATTATATGATTTTGCTATCCATATCCGTAACCTTAAATCACGAGAACAAAACAATAGTACTATATATAATATAATGTAAACACTAATCCTGAATCACGAGACAATGCGCTACGCTACATATTTTTTTTTAAGTGAGTTTTATGTATAACATGAAACAAGCACTTGCTTGGTGTCCGCTTACAATGGCCTAAATTCCCGATAGTCGCAAAGAACCCCAGCGCTTATGATGGTGCATGTACCTCTGGACTGAGCGTGGCTTGATTCAAATTTGCAGACACAGAATAATCCGACACTTAACGTATATAACTGTTGAACAAGGCCGACAAATCTAATGACATTAGTTCAAATTAATAATTCATTGCCTAAACGCGCACAATACATGCATCTATATTTATTTGGGTGCTTTGGGCTTTGACTAAATTATTGAATTTTCGGTCATGTGATGGAGAGAGGTTGTAGTTGTGAGCGAATTGATCTTGAATGGCCATATTCTCTCCCTTGGATGTTTGGCGGAATTTAAGATAGTTTTTATTTGACTTTGGTGTATAAGGGGGGAGCTGTTACCTTGGCCATATAGTTCAGTGTCTGCTCATGTTTTCAAGCTAGCTCATCATAAAACCTGGATGTCTACTTTTGCCTTTAGTCCATTCCGAGAAGATAGGAAGGAATTTCTTAGGAATTAAATAGGAAGATTCCTAAAGCACTAGTCTTAGCGTTGATGGTACACTTATCCTTCCCCCGTTTTCATTCAATTAGTAGGGACGTGCAGCTGTATAGTGCAGACACATACCAATTGTGGTGCAAAGGTTGTCAGGTCATATATGAGACTTTAATTTATTTTTATTGTTTTATTTTTTTGTGAACGGTCATGCATGGGCCTCAAATAGTAGTTCTATAATCAAGAATTAGCAAGACAAAGTAGCTGGGGATCCTATCTAGGATGGCCTTGAGCGGAACGGGAATGCAGCCTGTCTAAAGGCTAATTAGTTGAAAAAGATTAAATACCTAAATTGATTCCTTGCATATGTATTTGGACAAATTTTAGAATTTATAAGTCCCAAATTTATTCTTCATATTTCAAAAAAGGAAATGTATAAAGGAACAAATTCTTCATTTTTTAAAATGTAAGGGAAAATTTAACGCTTTCAAATTTTGAGGGAATAATTTAGATATTTTGTTTATATATATATATATCTTATACTTTTCCTTTATGCCTTCGCTATGAAGCATAGACATTGACATGAATACGAGACACGACATGAACATGTGGACATATCAAAGTTGAAAAATTATTGGACACAACATGGCATATATATGACTAAAAATTTAAAGAAAATGATATTATTTAAAATATCATTTATTCAAACTTCACTTATACTTTATTTTCTTATAAAATTAAAAAGTTATATATTATTTACTTTGTATAACCTTGTTTATGGTGTGTTTTTTTATGGTAGAGTAAGAAAAATAAATTTTAAATTAAACATATACAATCATGTGTTTTTGTATGTCATGCAAGATTTAACATGAATTTGTGTCTAACATGACATCCAAATGGGGTGTACTTGTTTCACAGATCTACCCTTTTTTATGGGAAAAAAAAAAGTTAAGAGTGAGAGTGAGATTAAGAATTTAGGACTTAGGAGTACGAATAGTGTTGTGATATAAATTTGGCAGCATGGTCTATGGCCCACAATCAAGCTAAATAAATATATTGCAGACAACGATGGAGCAACGAGTCGGGGTGGTGGCGCAGTTGGCTAGCGCGTAGGTCTCATAGCTTCTGAGTTATCCTGAGGTCGAGAGTTCGAGCCTCTCTCACCCCAATTTTATAAATACTTAGGTATGAAGCATGGAGCACAACTGTTTAGAAGTTTCTGTGTGCTTCTTAAGGTTTTGAATTTCACTGAAATCTACATTCCATTACTTGCTCTGAGGTGGAAACTTCAAACCTGAAGCCTGTATACTTGTGTTCATCATGATCATCGGTCATTTCTTCTCTCCATTTTGGCTGAAACCGAGTGGAATCTGTCTGTGTAAAGTGTAAACAAACCACCAAGTAAGTACTGGCTCTAAATGATTACTGTTGATTGAGCATTGGGCATTGCCAGTGGACCTCACGCACCATGAGCATTTTCGCTTTTAACCATGGCTGGTCCTACTTTAGTGCTTCAACCTTGCTAAGTGCAATGCACCTTTGCCAATCAATTGTGATGTATATTATGTGTTCTCTCTTTGCTTATTGGTTATTGCACGTTTTAACAGTTAGGTGAATCAAACAAAAGAAATCATATGGGGAGAGTAATTTATTAGAAGTCGCATTACAATGTTTCTGCTCGCGGGTGCGCCAAGCGAAAATTCCATGTGATGACAATTGTAAATTATGTAATCAAATACATGAAACATGATGAATCAGCGAAAACTCATTAGGCTGATTGACTTGATTTGAAGACAAAAGGTGAGGACGAAGATAAAAGGTCGTAAGATAGACATCATTTCAGACTGCTGGAGACCACAACTCCACACTTCGTACACAATAATCAAGAAGTTCAAATATCCAATTTTACATTAAATGAAAAAGTTTTTTTTCAACTAAAATTTTTCTTATATATAAATTGTTCTTTAGCATCTACTCAGAATTAAAAATAGTTTCAAAAAGGTTTTAATTTTTTAAATAGAAACTCATGGGTGAGGAGATTATGTATGATTAGTGTACAACAAAAATATGACAACAATTTTACATCATAGTATAAATTGTACAAAATGATAAAATAAAGATGTGGGGTCCAAAGAGAAAGAAATAAAGAAAAGAATGCATGTATATATAAGGTGCCTACTACCCTAGTTGTTAGTCAATGTCATCCTTTCAGTTGACATTTAACCACATTTTCTAAATGTGAGTAATTGAAAAGAAAAAATTGTACAATAAACAGAATTTTAGAAACCGAATTCTTAAAAAATTGGTGCCACATTTTATGAATGTAGTTAAACGAAATTAATTATGTGGCAACAGCACACACACACACACACAAACCACACTCTACCTCTTCTCTCCCTACCTCCCACCTCTGCCACCATTCCCTTGCTCCGCCACCACCATCATCAACCATTTTCACACCAAACCTTGCTATTCAATATCTTACACCACTTTTCAAACCAGGTTCTTAACTACCAAAATTCGAACTCCAAGCTAGGTGGCACAAGCAAGTCTAAAACTGGTCTATTTGAAATATGCCCACAATAAGAGCACATAAACCAACCCCCACATGTTCTGATCTCTATATGGATTCAAACAGTCTGACACCACCTAGTAGACGTCTTCCTCGGCTTTTGCATTTTTATGGCCTTAAACCTCTTCTCCCTAACTAGAATTCCTCCACACTCGACCGACGCTAAGGCATAAAAATCTCATACCAAAAGAGAGTAACCAACAACCCAACACAAAAAAAAAATAAAAATCAATATTTTTGAGAACTTTCCCCTCTTCCTCCAAATCAATATCCAACAGCTTTAGATGCAAAAACTTCATAACCCTAAAATTCCTAACCCAAAAAACACAAAGAAATTCTAGAATCATTCATAGAAAACATAAAAAGAAAAAGAAAAAATCAACCTATTGGTACAACTAGTGCATCAAAAATTGAAGTTGAATGAAGAACTTCGCAACGGAAAAAACAAAAAAAGGGGAAATTTTTTGGAGCTTCAGCTATGGTGATTGTGGCATCAATCGAAAGTGAAATGGAAGGGAATCGGATCTAATAGCGGATGAAGACATGAAACTGATGAAACCAAAGCTAAGTTTAAGTAACATTTGGAAATTGGAGGAAGAAAAGAAAGAGAGAGGGAGGGAGTTTTCTTTACCAAGGTGAGGAAGAGTGGTTAGTGTGGGTGTAGCAAAAAAGCAAAAGGGTACGAATGAGAAAGGGTGGCAACCATCATCATCGGAGGAGGGAGGAGATGGCTTGGTGGCAACCAGGGTGCGTGGGAGGGTGGGCGGAGTGAGAATGAAGGACATAGAGGAAGGAGACAGACAATGGTGTGAAAGTGTTTTGGTGATTTGCCACATATTTAATTCTATTTAACCACGTTTACAAAATGTGGTTAAATACGACTACATCATAAGACATCGGCTGCCAACTGTAGGTGAGAATCCCCCGTATATATAATGGTGTGGTATTGTTGTAAAATTTTATTGCACGCTAATCGTTTTTCTACATTAAAAACACAAAGCACATCAGAGAAAATTTTAAGCTACAAAAACACCCCCACAAAACAAATTAAACCATAGGTGCATAGTAGAATGGACCAAGCCTACGAGAACTATTAGTTTTAAGTCATTGTTTGATTAGTGATGATAGGTTTAGGTAACAGATGGATGCATTCTTCCGGCTGGGGAATAAATCATTGCGTACATGCAATGAAGAAAGGGTACCGACTTAATTCTTCCCTAGCAGCAAGCAACCACAATCACTATATAGAGGAGTTTAATTTGAGAATTAAGCACAAAAGAAGATGAGTTCCTTGAGCATAGTAGAGAAACCCCATGCAGTACGTATACCATACCCAGCACAAGGCCACATAAGCCCAATGCTCAAAGTAGCAAAGCTCCTTCACTTTGAAGGTTTTCACATCACTTTTATTAACAGAGTTCAACCATAAACGCCTTCTCAAATCCCAGGGACCAAATTCTCTCAATGGTTTCCCTTCCTTCCATTTTGAATCAATCCCTGATGGTCTACCGGAGTCCAACACGGATGCCACACAGGATGTTCCTACCCTGTGTGACAGCCTCCAAAAAACTAGCTTGGCTCCCTTTAGGAACCTGCTTTCCAAACTCAACAATACTTTAGATGTCCCTCCTGTTACTTGCATAGTTTCTGACGGTGCCATGAGCTTCACCTTAGTTGCTGCCAAAGAATTGGGCATTCCAGAGGTCCTTTTTTGGACTACAAGTGCTTGTGGGCTCATGGGTTACCTTCACTATGGTGAACTCATTGAAAAGGGCCTAACACCTCTCAAAGGTATTGTACATGTTGCCATGAGTCACTGTTTGATATAAGGAAGTGAAATTGATATGATCATATGCATTTAATCATGCTTACTATATGTCTTTGACTTGCAACTTGAGTTATTTAACAAATGGGTATTTAGAGACTGTCATCGATTGGGTACCAGGAATCAAAGATATAAGGTTAAGGGATATACCCAGCTTCATCAGAACCACAGACCCACATGACATTATGCTTGATTTTTTACTGGAGGAGTGCAGGAGAGCTAAGCAAGCTTCTGCAATAATTCTGAACACATTTGACGGCCTGGAGCATGATGTTCTGATGCACTTTCATCTATTTTGCCTCCTATCTACACTATTGGTCCCTTGAGTTTACTCTTGAATCATGTCACAGATAAGGACTTGAACACAGTTGGGTCGAACCTTTGGAAGGAAGAACGAGAGAGTCTTAAATGGCTTGACAGTTGACACCAATGAACCGAAGTCTGTACTTTACGTGAACTTTGGGAGCATCACAGTTGTGACAAGTGACCAACCGATTGAGTTTGCATGGGGACTAGCTAATAGCAACCAAGCCTTTTTGTGGATCATCAGACCCGATCTTGTGGCTGGTGAAAACGCAGTTCTTCCTCCAGAGTTTGTCATAGAGACCAAGAATAGATGTGTGTTGTTGAGTTGGTGTCCCCAAGAAGAAGTGCATGCTAGCTCACCCAGCAATTGGGGGATTCTTGACACACTGTGGTTGGAATTCAACACTTGAAAGTTTGTGCAATGGAGTGCCAATGATATGTTGGCCTTTCTTTGCTGAGCAACCAACCAATTGTCGATTCTGCTGCAAGGAATGGGGGGTTGGGTTGGAGATAGAAGGTGATGTCAAGAGAGACAGAGTTGAAAGCCTTGTGAGGGAATTGATGGAGGGACAGAAGGGCAAAGAGTTGACCAAGAAAGCTTTGGAATGGAAGAAATTGGCAGAAGATGCCGCCACTCACCCAGATGGGTCTTCTTTTCTGAATTATGATAAACTTGTTCGTCAAGTTCTTCTCAATGAGAACTTGCAGTCAAGTGAAATCAATATGAAGTTTTTTAGGCTGTCCAATTAACACAAGTTTGGATTTTCTTTCGGTACCTTAGGGGACGTGAGTGGATATAATGATAAAGATCACCTACAAGTCATCAAATTATGTAGTAATATTACAACGCACACATCGTTACCGTAATGCAATATAAAACATGTGATGCTGGCATTCCTGGGATATAAATCAGTGGATTAGTACATATAGAAGCATGAATGTGTGACCACCAAAATTCAGATAGACATAGATTGAATTGCCATATGGATTGATATTATTCTAGATCTATATACTGGGCACAGTTAACATCTAAACGATCCATACCAATACAATAAATGCCATCTCTTATCTTGATAAAATTATAGTTAAAGCCCAAACTCAAATGAATTCTAAAGCTCCATGTAGACTTTCTCTTCTGAACAATAAAAAAGGACTTTCTCATCTGCTTCCGGCTGAGTTAGAGTAGCCCGGCCCATAAGAATTAGATCCAAATACAAGAATGCTTCCTTTTGCATATACAATGTAAATAACCAAAAAAAAAAAAAGGAGTGCCAGTCAACATGAACCATTGACATCAATGTGAGGTGGGAGGTGCTTTGACCCCCTCACATGTAGGTTTTGGGTCCAAGTCATGAACATAGAAAAACTCTTCGTAAAGGACCCTTATTCCTTTATGGATCTTAGTCGGATAGGGTTAAATTAGTTGAATTCCTGATAACGCATGGATATCGACAGTCCATTGATAAAAAAAAATTTCGTCGGTTACTCACAAATGGTCATTAAAAAAGTAAAACTATGAATTAATTTTAATATAATTGCAGTCCACTACTCCATTCTTTCAATTTAATTCACCACCAGCGCCCCGCTTCACCTTTTTTCACCAGCACAAAAATTATGATAATTTGAGGGTGAAAAAAATAATAACATCCATAAATTGACGATCGATAACTTAGTGAATTTTTTCTATTTATCATTCACTTCGTCGTTTCAATTTAAAATAACAAAATAAAAACATCGACATTGTTGACTTAGAGTTCTGATGTATCCCTAACGTTAAAAACTTGTCAATAAAAAAGCATTATTCATTATTATTCAGTAGCGTGTAACATTTCTCTGCTGTATAGAAAATAGTATTTAAATTAATGAGGCATGCAAATCGATTTAATATAGCCTTGAGACCTTTATTCAACACATTCATATTTTTATGGCTTGTAAAAAAGTCCCTCTTGAGGTAAGAATACCTGTAAGCATTTGTGTAGTACAGGAATCGTGCCCTAATTTTAGTGGAATGATCCACATCGAACTCACTAAATTTTTCATTACAGAAAAAAGTTCTTCCTATAAATTAGAGTTGTATTTTATAAATTTTACATGATTAATATAGAGTATCAAATTAATGCCACGTTGGTTAAATATAACGATTGATTGATGATTGTTTAACAAAGAACTAAAATGATTTAGCTTCAAAATTAAATTTTAGAGACTAAAGAGATAATTTTAAAATTTCAAAAATTAAAGTAAAGCACAGTTATAATTTTAAGGGTAAAAGTGAACATTTACTTAACCATACTCTGTTAATAACATCAGAATATTCATGAAATTATGACTCTTACTGGTAGTAGGAATTTTTCATAAATAATTACATGCATAGGGATCGATTAATTTATTTATTTTTGGGTGAAGGCACTAAATTCAAAATAGGTAACACGTAGAGATACTAAAATTATATTTTAACATTTTTTTTAATTAATCATCATGCTTTATTTTCATACCATTCGTCGGTTTTAGTTAGATTTTTCATATTTAAAATAAAAATTATTTTATTAATTCAAACATTAGCTTTCACCGCTAACCTTTTACCGCTAACATTATTTTTTTGTTTCGAACCCTCATTGCTTTCGGATTACGAATGAAGGACCACATAGAACTCGTCGGGGATTTTTCAATGCTAGAGGCAAGAGACTAATTTAACATATTATGTTAGTCGATGATATCATGGACTCATGCATGGAAAAGCCTGAAGAAAGTTGATAATTGACATATTATGAATAAGTACAAAAAAGCAGGCGAACAATTAAGCGAGATTTGATTTGAGTTTTTATTTTTTTCAGATTTTATAGTGAAAGATACTGAAAATTTTAAAAATTATAATTTTTAATTTTTAATATTTCTCTTATAAAATTTTAAAAATTAAAAATAAAAATTAAAAACGACTCAACAAGCCTAAGTATTTGACCGCCAAGTTACAATATAGTAAACATTTCGTTCGTCATTAAAGTATTAATTGATGTAGTTTTTTTTTTGATAGATTGACGTAGCTATTGCCGGCTACCTGTTGAGATGACCTCAGGCCTGCGTAACAGAATGCACAAAGATGTGAAATTCAACCAAATTGAATATCATAAGAGCAAGTCACTTGTCAACGGTCTCGATCGTAATATTTGAAAAGGAATAGGGATAAAAATACTTAAATAATAAAGATAATAGAAATAGAGATATAAATAATAAATATATATATATATAAATATTATTAAAAAATATTAAATTTTTATCTTTATATTCTATTTTTATATTTTGAAAGTACAAAAATTTTATATTTTTTTATCTTGGGGATAAAAAATTTTTCTGTCCTCTATTTTTATCTTTATGATTAAACAAATTTATATTTCTAATATTTATGTACGTCTGTTTTGGAAGTAATAAATAAATACTGTGTAGTTTGATCTAATTACAGAAAATATATAAATATATATAGTTTTAATAATGCCGTTGTCTTGGAGACTTTTTTTTTTTTTTTCACACCAGCCGCCTGGAGCGGCGGGGTCGTGGTAAATGCGTCAACATAAATTTTATCGTAGACATAATATAATAATTCATTCTTTGGCATACATATAAAAAAAATAAAATTAGTATGATCTATAAATAAATGAATATATATTAATAAAGTTAATGATAAAATTTATTTTTATTATAAATATGTTTAAATATGATGTGTTAAATTTGTGTTTATATAAGAACCTCTCATGTATCAATAGCATCAGTTATTTTCCTGCGCAAGATTCAAAATTGCTGAACACATTTACATTATATATTTATATCTTTTGTTTTCCCTTTGAGTTTTTAAGAAAATGAAAGAAAGAATAAGAAATTAAGATGAATCAAATCTACTTAAGCAGTAAACCCCACTACTCTATACTTATTCTAAACTTTTAGCTGCCAACACGGAACTAAATTTACGTAAGGCGCTAGAAAACGCAAGCAAATTGATCCCTCTTATATATATAAAATATTGGAGCTATATATATATATATATATATATATATATATATATATATATACATGCATTGTTACAGCTCCGTGAATAAACTATAAACCATTATGTATAAATAGAAATTGCGCCGGTTAAGAATAACTCTATTTTGACATCCATATGAGTGTAAGACATATATGGGTTCTATGTGGTGTGAGGAGTGATAAAAAGAGAATAAGTTGAAAAAAAAAATAAATGATGGGTCTATATTATTTGTGAATAAAATGTTTGAGCGTTTGAGAAAATTGGATGATGAAATAGTAAGGTTGCTAGTTTAATTCTTCCCTGGTAGCTAGCTAGCGAGCAATCACAATCACTATATAAGTGAATCTAATTTGAGCAAGCACAAGCAAGCCAAGAGAAGATGAATTCTTTGAGCATCTTAGAGAAGAAGCCTCATGCAGTTTGCATACCATACCTAGCTAAAGGCCACATAACCCCAATGCTCAAAGTAGCAAAGTTCCTCCATTTCACAGGTTTTCATATCACTTTCGTTAACACAGAGTTCAACCATAAACGCCTTCTTAAGTCCCGTGGTCCAGATTCCCTCAAAGGCCTTCCTTCCTTTCGCTTTGAAACAATCCCTGACGGTCTACCAGAGTCTGATGTCGATGCCACACAGGATATTCCCACCTTGTGTGACTCCGTCAAAAAAATGCTTATTTCCTTTTAGGAACTTGCTTTCCAAACTCAACAACGCCTTAGATGTCCCTCCTGTTACTTGCATAGTCTCTGATGGTGTCATGAGCTTCACCTTGGTTGCTGCCAAAGAACTGGGCATCCCAGAGGTCCTTTTTTGGACTATGAGTGCTTGTGGGTTCATGGGTTATCTTCACTATGATCAACTCATTGAGAAGGGCTTGATACCCCTCAAAGGTATATTGGTTTCTGTTCCGTTACCGTGACGTGAATTATTGTTTGATATATGCATGGAATCGTAATTTACAGGGAAATGATTTTCATACATCATTTTCTTTAGACACCGAATGAGAAATAGATATAGTCAAATATTTGAGAAAAAAAAAGGTAGGAATGTTTGTTCATCAAGTTGGGTTATTTGAGCATATATAACCAATAATTATGTCAGTTGACAATGAGAATACATCTATTAATTGATGATTGTCGGAAATTCACGTTAATTAGTGATGGACTGAGGAAATGATACTAGCAGTAAATGTTCACGTTTTCACCTAACTCTCCAAGCATTTGCACGTAAAACTTTCAGTAATTTGGACGTTAATTTTCAGTCGGTGATGATAACATTATCACTTACCACATCAATTTTCTCGATTCTTCATCATCAATATAAATTTTCCATCATTAACACGTGAGTTTTTTTGGTGGTCGTCGATAGATCAACGTGCATTTTGAGTATTAGATAACTTTTTTTCTCATTTTTATAATGTATCGGACTTGGTTTGGTGTCCACAATTGATGACATATCGGTATCTTCAAACCTATAATTGATTTGATCATTGTCTTTGACTTGCAGATTTGAGTTACTTAACAAATGGGTATTTTGAGACTACCATCGATTCGGTACCAGGCATCAAAGAAATAAGGTTATGGGATGTGCCCAGCTTCATTAGAACAACAGATCCGGTTGACATTATGCTACAGGTTGTACATGAAGTGTGTGGTGGAGCTAAGCATGGTTCTGCAATAATTTTGAACACATTTGATGCCTTGGAGCATGATGTTTTGGACGCACTTTCATCCATGTTGCCTCCTATCTACACTGCTGGTCCCTTAAATTTTTACTCTTGAATCATGTCATAGATAAGGACTTAAACACAATTGGATCGAACCTGTGGAAGGAAGACGGAGATAGTCTTAAGTGGCTTGACACCAATGAACCCAATTCTGTAGTTTATATCAACTTTGGGAGCATCACAGTTATGACAAATGACCAATTGACTGAGTTTGCATGGGGACTTGCTAACAGCAACCAACCCTTTTTATGGTTCATCAGACCCGATCTTGTGGCAGGTGAAAATGCAGTTCTTCCTCCAGAGTTTGTCATAAAGACCAAGGATATATGCCTTATGTCAAGTTGGTGTCCTCAAGAGGAAGTGCTAGCTCACCCAGCAATTGGAGTGTTCTTCACTACAAGAAAAACAAGGGTTCCGACGGATTTTACCAGCGGATTTTCCACCGACATTACCAACGGATTTTGGCAAAAAACATGAAATTCAAGCAAAAAATTTGTTTCGTGGATTTTGCTCATTCCTGACGGATAATCCAGATTTAGTTTGCGCGCACACGGAAAAATTTGGTGCGCGCATCCGCCGATAATAACTTATTTTATTTCCTTGGTGGATTTTTCCGTCGGTAATTTGTTTTGTTAAAACAACCACTTATCAACTTCATCTCTTACTCTTCACACACATTCTCTCTCTCATCTCTCTCTCTCTCTCTCTCTCTGTCAAGTAGCCCGGCGTCGCCCATCGCATGGCCGCCCAACTCACGTCAGACCTACTCGTCAGGGCCCCCTTCGTGTCGCCGCCTCCCCTCACATGTCGGCCCCCACCTCGCCAGCCTCGCCTCCTGGCTTCGACTGCCGGCCTTACCCCTGGTCGCTGGCCCCTTGCGCATTGTGCGCTGCTCAGCCGCACCGCGCCGCGAATCTCTATCCTCTTCAACAACCACCTGTGCCCGCGAACTCTACTTCCTTCTTGCCTGGCGGTCTGTTGTTGCAGGTGAGCATCCTTTTTTTCAGTTTGATTTTGGCTATGAATGGCCCCTGTTTCATTTGAATGACACGTTTTTTAGTTGATTTTGGCTATAATTTTCATAGCTAATATAAGGTGAAACTTGAAGCACATTGATATATTCTTGTATTGCATATTAGGCTTATTTGAAGAAAATTATTAAGTAAAAGCTTTGGGCAATTTGTCTAAAAAAAATTTGATTATATTGTTTTGAACTAAAAATAGAGTAATCCAAACATATGATTTTCTTATTCTACATGTAGCATTCAAGTCACTCTTATATTGCATTGAGAATGTTTTGCAAGCTAGCTATATTTTTTAACATATAAAGATGGTTGGATTGAAGGATTTTTGATGAATTGATTTATTAATTTAAATAATTGATTTTGTTAGAAAATGTCAAATCCGATTAGAGCATTTCTGTGGCAAAGCATATAATTCTTTTGCCGACATTAAGATAAGTAATTGTTTCTTCTCCTTATTTAACTACATTTTTACTAGGATAGAGACTTATGATTTCTAAGATAGAGTTGTAGAAAATTGGGATTGCATGATTGGGGGAAGGGCGTAGAGGTCCTTCCTTGACTAGTTTGCATTATTTGCTATGGAGATTGATTGTGTATGCGGAGATTGTAGGATATGCATGTTGTGATGTCATAAGGGGTGTGCTCTAGAACAATTTTAAGATCTTTAAATGTTTATTTGATTGTATTATGAATTTTATTTGACTGGATTGAAAATAATTTTTTTGGGATGTCTTAGTTTTAAGGGAGGTCTTCAAAGTTTTTTTTAATTTAAAGAGTGAAATGTTAATCTAAGGAGGAGGTGTTGACAAAATTTTGTTAAGTTAAAGAGACAGACTGCGAAATTTGTGATTTTGTTTTTTTAATGTAACACTTTGTCCAAAGCAACAATTATTTTGAAACAAAGGGAGAAAAACATTAGAAACTTTAGAAATTGCTCACCCAAGAATGTAAACATCTCTGGGTCTTCGTACAAAGCCGTCATCAATCTCGAGATCTTCACTTGGAAGTCTTCCAACATTCCAAGTGCCAGTTACCCTCCAAATCCAAATTTACGATACACTTCATTAGGATCCTTAAATTAATTACTCAATTGCCATGATGCATTGTGAAATTTCCACTAGACCTCACTTCCTTTGTATTTATGTCCTAGACCGCAGAGTTTCTGATTTCCTCTTCTGTGTCTTGTCTTGTAGTCCTTACAAGATGCATCTGAATCACAAATACCAAATCACATAAGATGGGATTTTAACACTCACAACCAATCAGGTGACAAAGCCAATAAATAATTAAAATTTTCTTCACATGATATACTTCTTGGTCGGTGTAACACGTTGAAATATACTTTAGAGTACCCTTCTTATGCTATGCAACCTTTGAGCTTATAGTTGCATCTTGCATCAGAAACATAAAAAGGTTTAGCTCAAGCTAAGACACAATTTTACAATGTCAATAAATGTTTTTCTATGCAAGCCATGACAAGATGTTCAGATGCTAAGCAAAACAAAGGCCAACTATATATTTTGGGTGGTAATTTCTCTCTTGAAAAGACTAAATTAGAGGAATGAATTATTGCCTGATGTTTGGCTTTGGAATATGGATTTGTTCACTTGTGTTCTAGGTGGATTATCTTCACACATGGGCATTCTTGAATCTTTAAGAGAGCAAGCTAGATGAAAATTGAAAGAACCAAAAGGAAAAGAGAGAGGAGAAAAAAACTATTAGATGTCTTTGTGGAAGAAGATGAGGTTGGCTCCTCTTCTCGCCAAGACACGATGATGATGGTGATGGTGATGGTGATGGTGATGACGGTGAGAATGACAATGATGATAATGCTCCGACTTCTCTGATTTGAGTTATTATTATTTTTTAATTGTTATATGTTGAACTATTTATATTTCTATTTGTAGACTTTCTTCGCAGCTTTATCTATTTTACATATTGGACTTAAATTTATTGTGTTTTCTATATATTAAGCATTTTTTAATAATTTTTCATTATTAAATATATTTACATATTTATAATTATCTTTAAATAAAATATAAGCTGATAAAAATATAGGAACATTCAAATTACAAGCCAAAATAATTTTTTAAAAAAGTTTCCGTCTAAAATAAAACATAAAAAAGTAAATAGAAAAAATCATTTTTTTAAAATTCAATTTTTAAAAAAAGATTTTAGTTTTAAATTATCGGAGAAAAAATCCACGATAACTTTAATAAAAAAATTATAAATAAATAAAAAATTACCGACGGATTTTTCATTCAATAAAAAATTACTATTAAAATTCCAAAAAAAATCCATCGGTAACATAAAAGAAATCTCCGGTGATGGTTTCGTGGTGATGGATTTTTCTGGCAAATTTGTAGGCCCAATTTTCGCAGATTTTTTTGTAAAAATCCATCAAAAAATCCGCAAGTAACTTTTCGCGATTTTTCCATTGGTAATGCTTCCCGACCACGTTATTAGTTGACAAAATCCGTCGAAAATTAGCCGCTAACTAAAAAATCCGTCAATAACACATAAAAATCCGAGGTAAAATCCGTCGATAACAATGTTTTTTCTAGTAGTGCTTGACACACTGTGGTTGGAATTTAACAATTGAAAGTTTGAGTAATGGAGTGCCACTAATATGTTGGCCTTTCTTTGCAGAGCAACCAACCAATTGTCAATTCTTATTAGAATTAATACATCTTTGTATTTAGTTATTTAGTTAAACTTTTACTTCACTTAATGATGTCTTATGTAAGTTAGTTCAGGTTGTTACAATTTAGTTTTAGTTTACTCTTTCCAACATCGATTCGGTTTTTCCCTTCCACTTGTATATATAACATCCAAATATCAATGAAACAATTAGCCGAATATTATTCATTTTACACTATTGATATGGTATCAGTTTGAGACAATTGCTTCTACCTCTGTCTTTTCTCTTTCTCTGTTTCCCAGTCCTTGCTCTCTTTTCCATGGAGCATGAACAAGGATATCGTGATCCATTTTTCCTTCATGCTTCAGATCATCTGGTCTGATCCTAGTGTCTTAACCCCTCACTAAGATGAACTACAATGCTTGGTCTCGTTCCATGAAAATGGCTCTCAATCCCAAAAGGAAACTTTGTTATATTGATGGATCTCTACCCAAACCAGTGGATGATCAGAAAATATTGCTTCCTAGGTGTGCAACAATGATATTGTTTCCTCATGGATTCTCAATTCTCTATCCAAAGAAATTGCCTAGAGTGTTCTATATGTTGAATTAGCAACAGTTTTGTGGCAAGACCTCAAAGATTGCTATGGCCAATCCAATGGTCTTCGCCTCTTCCAGTTGAAGAAGGCTTTGGTGAGTCAAACTCAAGGCTCCCTCTCTGTCAACAAATACTTTACCAAGATCAAAGTAATCTGGGAAGAGTTGTCATCTCTTTGCCCAAATTCTGCATGCACTTATGGAGGAATCAAAGCCTGCAGAATTCTTGCAAATTGAGCATGTTCTTACGTTCTTGATGGGTTTAAATGAATCTTTTTTGCAATTCGTGACAAATCCTTGCAGACAAATCCTATGGCACCCTATTCTCACCCATGAGCAAGGAAGTTTCTGTCCCTCATATTCCCCAAGTTACCTTTGCTAGAATGGAAATGGATAAAAAAAACTTATGATCCAAAGAACAAGAACACAAAGAAGAATCATCCTCTATGTTCAACTCCAATCTTCTTGGCCACACCCAAGACAAATGCTGGGAAATAACTAGTACCCTCCTAGTTATGAAAAAGGAAAGAACAAAACCCAAATTCATCATGTTGCTGCACAGAAATAACTAATATTCTAAGTGAAGCCCCATCTGTTGCTACTTCCCTCACAGTACTCAAGTTCAACAACTTTTGAACCTCTTACAAATGTACAAGAATAACCAAACTAGCACATCAAACAATTTTCAACTTTAGCAGGTATGATCTTATCTACTACATTATCTAATCCTGATCTAGACAATTCTTGCTAGATATTAGACTAAGGTGCCACTTCACATGTTACTTCTTCTCCTACTTTTCTCTCAATTTCATGATCTTAAAGATTTCCATGTTGCTTTGCCAAATAACCTACATGTGGCCTAAGTACATGGCACTGCCAAAATTTCATCAAACATAACTTCTGCATAATGTATTATACATTCCATCATTCAAGGTAAATTTAATATCTATATCTACTTTAATCAAAGACTCAACACATGCTGCATTTCTTTGCCAAATCTTTCATTATGCAAGACACACATACTTTGAAGGTGATTGGACAAGGTAATCTTTTACATGGATTATACACCTTACACCCAAATATTGCCATGATCATTATCATTGTTATCATACCACAACATCATAATCTTCATATCCTATATCGATCACATATCTTACCACAAATTGACCCCTTCCTACAAATAATACATTCTTCAAATGACTTCAGTCCTGAACCACAATTTTACTATAAGGCTGTCAAAGATTCTTTGGAGACAAGCCATGGCTGAAGAATTAAAAAGCCTTAGAAGCAAATAACACTTGAACTGTCATTGAATTACCAAAAGGAAAGTATACAATAGGCTACAAGCTGGATATACAAGGTCAAATATAAGGCAAATGGTGAAATAGAGAGATATAAAGCTAGGCTAGTGGCAAAAGGCTACACTCGGACGGCTGGGATTGATTTCATTGACACCTTTTCACCGTAGCCAAGATAACAACAGATTACTCCTTTCCATTCAGGTAAAAAAGTGGAACTTTCTTCAATTAGACATTAACAATGCCTTCTTAAATGGAGATTTATTTGAAGAAGTCTACATAGAGTTACCTATGGGCTATCCTAGACGTCTACAACTCAAGTATGCAAGCTGAATAAATCGTTATATGGTCTAAGACAAGCCTCAAGACAATGGTTTCAAAAGTTCTCTTTAGCACTACTTCAACAAGGCTTTATACAATCAAAACTAGACTACTCCTTATTTCACATTGGTTCTGGAAATTCTATTGTGTTTCTTTTAGTTTATGTTGATGATATCATAATTTTAAGATCCAGATGCCACAAGAATTAATGTTATTCAAAAGAAATTGGAGTCTCTCTTCAAGCTCAAAATACTTGGAGACTTGAAGTATTTTCTCGATTGGAGATAGCAAAATAATATAGGAATTTGCCTATCACAAAGAAAATATGCTTTGTCCTTACTTGAAGATCAGGATTTATAAGTGCTAAACCTCCTCCATCCCCATGGATCTAGGGCAGAAACTACAGCGAGCCATAGGAGAACTTGTGGCAAACCCCTCACTATATAGAAGAATGATAGGAAGATTGATGTACTTGACAATCTCAAGGCCTGACATCAACTTTATTGTCACAAAATTAAGTCGGTTTATGTAACCCTTGAATCCTACATGAACAAGCCTTACATCACCTACTACGATACATCAAATCAAATCCAGGTTAGGGCATCCTTTTCAGCTAAATCTAATCTTAATATTCGTGCTTTTGCTAATCAGATTGGGCTAGTTGCATCGATACAAGGAGATCTACCATTGGTTTTCTAGTATATCTTGGAGACTCCCTTATTTCCTAGAAGACCAAAAAGCGAGCCCATTGTCAAGTCATCGCAAAAGCTGATCCAGGTCCTTGTCAGTAGTGTCAAGTGAAATAACTTGGATTTCTGCCATCCTCAAAGAATTTGAAATGTAACAGGACAAGCCATAGTTTTCTATGACAATCAATCAGCCATTTATCTTTCTACCAACCCAACTTTCCAAGAAAGATCCAAGCACATTGAAATACTGCCACTTCATTAGAGAAAAGGTCAACCAAGGTATTCTAAAACGAACTCACCTCAAAACACAACACCAACTAGCTGATATCTTAACCAAGCCTCTACCAACAACAGATTCCATTCTCTTAGATCCAAGTTAGGTGTCATTGATATCTACCACCCAACTTGACATGGGGTATTAGAATTAATACATCTCTGTATTTAGTTATTTAGTTAAACTTTTACTTCACTTAATGATGTCTTATGTAAGTTAGTTACAGGTTGTTACAAGTTAGTTTTAGTTTACTCTTTCCAACACCGGTTCAGTTTTTTCCTTCCACTTGTATTTTAACATCCAAATATCAATGAAACAATTACCCAGTATTATTCATTTTACATTGTTGATAATTCTACTGCAAGAAATGGGGGATTGGGTTGGAGATAGAAAGTGATGTTAAGAGGGACAGAGTTGAGAACCTTGTGAGGGAGCTAATGGAGAGGCAAAAGGGCAAGGAGTTGAGCGAAAAAGCGTTGGAATGGAAGAACTTGGCAGAAGATGACCACTCGCATTGAATTATGATAAAGTTCAAGTTCTTCTCGGTGACAACTTGGAATCAAGTTAGATCAACATGTAAGTTGTTTAGGTTGTCCAAGTTGCATTCAAGTTTGGATTGATGAATTTCCATTCTGTACCTTTCCCTTTCAAGGAAGGTGGATAATATTTGTTACATTATCTTGAACGGGTTGGGCCTAGGTTTGTGGCATGTAGAATGTCCAATAGAGAAATTATAAGGAAAGTTGGCGTTTGTCTTCTGTTGAAATTTCTGTTTTTTTTTTTTTTTTGGTAAATTCTGTTGAAATTTCTTATATGTTAGAAACATAATTCATTCAATATTAATGCTATTTTAACACTTAAAAGCTGATATCTCATTAAACATCTATTTTTAGGTATTGAAATAGCAATGCTCTTCATCCAATTCCCTCCTATTTTCAAATTTATATTGTTCTTTATTTAACTGTTTACATTGCCCATTTCCCATTTCCCATTGTCTATTGTCCAAATTCATTTTTTAATGGGCCAGTGAGCCTTACAAGTTACAAGTGACGGTAATCACAAGGCAACAAGCAAATTCATTTTTTAAACACTGGAATACTGTTTAAAGGATATTTTAATTTATTATTATAACGATTAAATAATTAGTCATACTCTTATTAATTTTTTGTTTATATCTGTAATTAATTTATAAATATACAAAATTGTTAATTACTTAATTATACAAAAGAAAAAGTCAGATCCTCTAAAATCTGGTACAAAGGGGTTCATCCATATTTGATCTTTCATCCCGAGAAACATCCATTTTTGGGAATGTCATTCTTTATGAAATTGTGTTTTTTTTCTTAGGCCAACTACTTAAATTATCTCCTCTTTAACATCTCTCCCAGCTTAGTTTGCTTAGTTGATCCGTTTTTATGATTTTACTCGAGGACATAAGTCCTTCTCCCACTATCACAGAATCCTTCCCCATATATATCTAATCTATCATTGTATACACTTTAACTATTTTATATCAAAGAGAGCTTGATACCCTTAATTTTAATGCAAATATATTATTTATAATATATGAGTATCTGGGTTCACTAACCTGAATTTGTATTTTCGTTTTTTTTTTTTTTGTGTTGTGGGGGAGGGGGTTAAGCTGATTGTTAAATCTGAATGCTTCAAAACATTTTCTTCATGTATATATTGAGTACTATACTCTCCGTACGTATGTATTTATTTATATAATGCGATGAGGCGACATGGTAATCTTTCATAATTGGTAAACATATAATCTAAAAAAAAAACTATAACTAAATATTAAAGGTAGTCTGAATCGAAAATCCTGAAGATAAGGAAAAAGAGAATGACAATATTGATCTGAATGAAGTAGTTGATTAGTCGATCTTTTGAATGCCATAGCAGTGTTGAGAACAGAAGTAATCAGCTGACCCATTGTTTCCTAAAAGCGACAGCTTGTGGACCAAAAAAAATTAAGATATAATGGAAAGAGATGAAGAATTAATGTGATGAGAAGTTCAACTTGAAGATTATACAGTTGAAACTTAGCAGGAGTATATATTTATTATTAGTTCTTCCCTTGGGTATTTGATGAACTCTCTGAAGTTATAACTACACCAGCTGCTGTCTCAGAGGAGGTACGCTGCTGACTCTGTAGATCTGATCAAGAGCAACCATAATGCAACAATTAGCATTCTACTCAACACAGAGATTTATAATGGGAAGATAAGTACTATAAACGATTATTAACTAATGTGATTCCTTTAGCAAAGTACTATTATTATTATTATTATTTGATATATATAGAAGCTAGCAAAACCAAAGAAAACCAAGACTATTCTCTGATGACGAACGATTCCCATGGCATCTTCCATCAAGCGATTAACTGACACTTCTATATATATATATATATATGCAAGCAAATCAAATGCCTCCATACACATGTAGGTTATGTAATTTGTTGGCGGATAGGAAAATTATGGGAATGTGAAAATAGAATGAAATAGAAAAACTTTCATTTTCCACTTTTATTACTAGATGTAAAGTAAAATATTATTTTCAATCAATAATGTAAAAATGATCAAAATCTGTAAAACAATGCTACCCTATCACATTTGTATTGATTTAATATGTACGAAACCATATTTATTTTGAGTTTTTTATTTCCTTATTTTCTAAGCAAACTCAAAATTTAGAAGTATCCACAAAGGGGAAAGAAGAAAACAAGTTTCGTTCGCTGTGACCCGTGTTTGCTATCTGCACATTAAAAGTAGATACTACACCATCAAAAAGATAGACACAAATATTTGCTGATGAAAAAGTAAGACGTAATGTAAACCATTTGCTGATAGCGAGATTAAAATTTTATCCCTTAATAATATATATAAGTACCTTTAATATCTGCTTTTAACGTAGAAAATAGCTTTACCCTTGTTTAAAATAACAGAAATCGTACAGCAGTGGTACTGGTAACATGCAATGTGGGCCAATGCATGAACATGAATGCAAGAAACATTTGACCGCATCTTAAAGAATTTAACCACCACATTTTTCTCCTACTGAAAACCACATGCATCCTGTTACTTTACACGATGACCCTCTCTCCCTCCCTCTGTCATGGCTTTGTTCCACATTGACCCATTATTATACGGTTCACGGCACAACCGAGACAGCTCATTCACATGGGTCCGGGGTTGCCGATGTGGACCCCCCACCATGGCCACATATATTGCAGCCAAATCATATATGTTGTGTCAGTGAGTGCATTGATGCATCTCTCTCTCTCTTGCACTATGGCATGGCATGCATGTGTGTGTGTTTGTGTGAGCTATGTAATAGAAAGAACAAAAGAACGAGTATTGAAAAGGATAAAAGAGCAATAAATTAAATTGAAGAACAGAACAGAAAGCTACCACTAGGGGAAGGGAAGGGTTGCCTTATTGCTGCTGCTGATTGTTGGAGTGGATGATGATATCCAGAGAAGGAGCTTGCTTCCAAAGGGTAGGGTAGTATAGATAGGACGGTCCAGCTGGTGGTAAGCGATTTGCTTGGGGAGAAGAGAATGTGCTTCTTGGTGCTTGCACAGAATAGCCATAGTAATATGGGGAGCCCATGGTAGTGGATGATGACGATCCATAGAGTTGTTGAGGGTAGTATTGTGGATTCTGAATCTGTGGGGTGTACATTGTCGCCTGTGCCCATATACAATCATTAAGCTACTAATTACATTACATTATGTATCCAACTGTATGTTCTCCATTATTGATTAATTACTAGCTAATTTGAGATCATTAAAAACTAGTTGTTGCTAATTGATGTGGAGTGAGACAGAAAGAGACAGAGAGGCTTACTTGGTGGTACCCATAATCAGGAGTGTAGGTTGGGTAGCTGCAAGAGTTGAATTGAAAGGAATTTCATTAGTGAGGAAATATTAAGGGAAATACGTACACAAAATTCAGTGGTGCATTCCTTTATTGAAAAGAAGCAATGACTAAAAATGGCACCCTTCTCCTGTTGTGGATTGGTGCTTAATATGCATATAAGTCCACTGAGGACAGTAACCTTTAATATCATCAGTGGTGTCGTATGTGGCGGGGCGGGGCGGGGCTCCCATATTGGTCAGTGAATAATGAATGATATAATGAATGATATAGAGAGATTAAAGCTACATTGTGGCCCGGTTCATAGTCCTTGAATTGTATTAGTAATGAACTTGTGATTTCAGTGGTCACTTTTGTATAGTTTGTAAGTTAATCAACTTGTGGTGTTTAAGGGAGGAGTTAAACTGATAAGCTACTTATCATGTGAGTCATTCATGTTGTGATGATAGAACTATTAATTAAACTATAGTAGAAGTTTTTGTGCAACGCATCAAATTGAATCAATCAGTCAGAATCACGATATTTTTATCATAATATCTTTTGCTTTAGAGTAAAGAATTAATGCAATTAATGTTAATTAATATGCCACATTATTCTAATCAACCTTGTCAACTTAAGAAAATCTGTTAATATATATAGCCCTTAGGAGAAAATTACTTTTAACCTTGCTGCAAATTACACAAAGCTCTCTCCATTCCAATCCTAATAGCATTGAGAAATGTCTAAAAGAATTATTTTTCCTTTTAAGTTTATAAGTTCAACTTCTTTTAAGTGTGTTTGTGCCTATTTTTAGAAGGAAAAAATACCAACAAATATATAACATTTCTCATTAGACAACAATAACATCGCTGGTGTGACAATGACCCAATGGTTCAGAACAGGCAAAAGTACCAATAGAGAGCTGTGGGATTTTATCATGTACAAGATCATAAATCAAATTAATTGATGGAGGACCACTAAGAGACATGAATATACGTACATCCTTTAGCAGGGGTTACATGTCTTTTATTATGTGTAGCTGTTTTAACCAGCATTTCTACTATTACCATAGTTGCGTATATATATATATATATATATGTCCCTATCTTAGACTTTTTAAAATTTATGGTATTTATAATCAACACAAAATATTACTTTTTGCAACCAAAAAGAAAAAAAGAAAGATAAGTACAAATGACCAGAATTATTCAAGGAAAAATGCAGGTCGATCTATTTTTGAGATAGTGGAAGATGAAAGGGTGGCAAGTAATTAAATAGAGGGAACTGAGATTATCTATGCAAATTAAGGGGGGGCAATAATGCACATTAAGTACATTGCAGAGAGCAACCTTTTCCTTTTGTACTTTTGTTGGGATATGATTTTGGTGCTGACACTGATACCTACTGTAACTGGTGGGGAGCAGTCAAGCATCATATGTAGACAGTAATATGTGCGTCTACATGCAGTTCTCCATTAATACCCCCATGGACCAGTCCCTCTTTGACTATCGATCGCAGTGATATGCATAATAACTAATGGCTCCAGTAAATGAACAAAGCTAACTAGAAGTTACTACTCATCAACTCACCCATACGGTGGTGGGTACAGTAGAGGTGGTGGTGGTGGCAGTGATGGTGGTTGTCCTGTCCCCGGCACACCACCGTAAGACGCCGCACCATGTGCTGTTCCTCCTCCACCTTGAGCTATGAAGTTCCTCCCTGCATTACCAAGCACCAAAACCTCATTATTCATAGCAAAAGATAAGTTTATATTGGTAGACAATTAAAGACGGAGGCTCAATGCACAAAACTCCCATATGGTGTCTGGGATTTGACTCATAATCTACAAGTCAACAAACTTATCGTTGCCCTTAAACTCACTCTATATATATATATATATATATATATATATATATATATTCAAATAAAAAATATATATATTAATAATTCAGTTTCAGAACATATGTATAAACCTCGTGGTGGTGATGGTCTAGTCCTTCCAAGAGAAGCAATATTGCAATTTGCTCTTCTTCCATCTATTATTGGGTTTGGATCAGCGCAAGCCCTTCTCGCTGATTCCTGATCACGGAATGTTACCTGTTCGTTTTTGTAGGAACACACACATACATATTAATATTATATTAATATATGTAATAAGGATCATATAT
This sequence comes from Dalbergia oliveri, assembly GCA_030441495.1. NCBI lineage: Eukaryota > Viridiplantae > Streptophyta > Magnoliopsida > Fabales > Fabaceae > Dalbergia > Dalbergia oliveri. Next base: position 12,249,475 of record JAMLFY010000003.1, on the reverse strand, counting down.
TCAAATGAATCAAACCAACACTTTGCAGTTACATAAATAAAACTCAGAAATGTTTGGTTGCCAATATAAGTTAATAACAAACCTACATTACACATTTTATCACCATTAAATGTAATAAACGAATAGGTTAAGTGGAACCACTTATAACATCTAATCGTAATAAAATGTATAGTGTAGGTTTATTATTAGTTTTTGTCATCAACCAAACATTTCCTAAACCTTAATTGGCATTCAAATATTAAATTCTAAAGCAGACATGGAGATCAATCGAGAAAGAAACATACGAATCCGTAGCCTTTGGATTTTCCTGTGTTCTTGTCAGTGATTATGACAGCCTCAAGGATGTCCCCGAACTGCTCGAAGTATTTGCGGAGTTCTTCAGTTGGAGTCTCCCAAGCTAGTCCTCCGACAAACAACTTTGTGAAAGTCGTGTCTCCGAAGTGTGGTCGGTAATGTGGGTAAGCCATGGCATCAAAGGAAGAAGAAGAAAAGGAAGAAAAGGGTGTCCTTGGTTGTGCATGAAGAGTAGCCGTCTCACTCATTTGAGCTCTCTCTTCTCCACTTCCCTCTGCCAACAATATTCCAAGAAAGCTTCAGCTTCAGCTTCTTCTTTATTATATCAACCATTCAACCCCTTCTAGTTCACAGCAAAAGAATCATTGAATTTGAATAGGCCTCAGGGGAAGTGGTGGGTATGGTCTATGATGATGTATTATAGCTGTTGTTCTATGGTTGTTTGGAGCAGAACAGAGGGCATTGGTTAATTAAAACAAAACTATATATGTAAAGAATTTAATTTTTATTTAGAGAGAGAGAGAGAGAGGATCTGACAGGTGCAAACGCTAATTTGCTGGCTGGCCGGCCAAGACTAAGAGAGAAGGGAAGAAGGGAAATGGGATTTTGTAGTATGGAGTGACAGCTGCGTTACTATGTTACTAGAGCGTGCGTCCTCCCTGTCTCTGCATTAATACCCACCATCCAATCAATTTTTCCGCTTTCGCTACCTTAACTAGTTTTCTTATTTGATTGTCCTTGTGCTCTTCTTCCCGTTGATTTTTGGCTTCCATTTTTCAGTCATTCACCCACAGCCGCACATGTCAAACTTTGTTATTATTATTATTATTTTATTGGTTTCCCATGATATTCACAGACAGTGTTGGTGACTAATTTCTTAAAGGGATAGAACTCTCTTATTAAATAAAAAATTCTGGTTATGATATTATTTTCATACATACTATAAAAAATTAAATTATTCATTAAATATTTAAAAAGTCTAACCAACGACCAACTAACTGTAACTAGGGTCGTGGGTAACTTTGTTTTTTTATTTTATTTATTCGTTTGATTTCTTTTCTGGCGTAAGGACTCCTTTTTAGTAGTATACCCTTATTTAGTTTGCTCTCAACAGAAGAAAGGAGATATACATGGACCCTCTGATCATCATCCGATGGGCCATTTTACATGAAAAGAAGAAGGCGGGTGCGTGGTGTGCTTTGCAGCTTTGGTTTTCAGGAAGATAACTAATGGGCTGAAATGTTTAGAAGAGTTTTGTTTTCATTTTTAGTCTTTTAGAACTTATGAAGTAAAAGCTAAAAATTTGAAAATTGAAATTTGTAATTTTCAGAATTTCAATATTTTTTATAAATTCTAAAAAATTGAAAGCTAAAGGAGCCGCCTATCACTTCTTTTAATGCGGTTTGTTGCACAGTGAAAATTGTTCGTGATGTAAAAAGCACAAAAAAAAAAAACTGATTTAATCTTAATTTCAATTTTTACCGCTCCAATTTATTGCATATAGTACAATTTGTTCGTCAATTATGTTTGATTGTAGTAGCACACATGTACTAGGGAAATCAACTGGACCAATCGCTATTACACCTTTTAACTTTTAATGTTGGGACCAAAAATATATATCGGCGTGACCCCGTGTTCCTAAGCCAAAATCCGCTAATCTTAAACTATTACAGAGCAAATCAAACAAACCGAATAGGAACACTTACAGTTAGGTTCATCAACAGATAAAGGATATACCTCAGTTCTTTGTTTTAAGGCAGATAGGAAATCATGTGCAAGATCCATAAGGTAGCTACAATAATGAAAAAAAAAAAACATAATAAGACTGCTATTATGTATCCATCACCATCGCATCATTCCCTTGTCAATCGTGATTCATGACAATAACAAATTGTTAATTAATTAATATCAACAATCTAGCTAACATGCCACTTATTTTATTAATGATGGTAGATCATTAATCTTGTCCACACAAGCCCCACGACAAACGAGAGCCACAAAGTCTTCCTCTCCTGGCACTTAATTTAACAATACTTTCTCAAGTATGATTCTTCCACAGTCACACATAGTTGGATCATACATGTTTGGCACTCCCACGTTATCATAGAGCTTGGCTTTAATGATCATACATATAACATATCTTTGTACGCACATGACTTCTAGCTAGTGAGCCAGCCCATGAGCACACACACACATAACACAAAAACATGCACATACACAAGAGAGAAAGGAGGAGGCAGAAGGAGTCATAATGTAGCTTGTTGCCAGCGTTAGGGACGAGGGGACAGCTATAAGGACCCTCTAGTTTTATGTTAAATAACTTTTTTTAGAAAAAAAAAAACCTTGAATATATAGAAGGCATAGTCCGTGAACTGGCAGTCCTCGCCACATGGGGTCCTATCAGTGCTCAAGAACTATGAGCTGGATTTCCATCTACTTTCTTTTATACTATCAAGGCGATGTTAGCAAGTACACACAGAGGCATTATAGATAGATATGACCCCCACAACCTGGCTTTCATCAACCAACACCCACCAATCAATGCCCATTTAAAGTTGCAGTATTTGTAAGGGCTGAATACTTGTTCCTAACCAACTTGCTTTCAGCATATAAAGCATCCCTTCGTAATCCCTTCCATCTTCCTCATAGACTTCCACTTTGGGACTCATCCTTCATTTCTTGTAACCCCAAAAGATGTTTCTTCTTTCCGGAAGTGACTTCCATATCTCTTCCCCTTCCCTTTCACAAGAACAGGATGCTATGTTATGATGACTCGCCCTCAATGATCTACCTCAAACGCCCAATACCTACAATTTAGCTTGTTTTCACAGTTACGTATTAATTGACGTATCAACTATTGATACAATAAAACAATGACCACAAAACTAATTGCCAACTATTGAATAATAGAGAACAAAATTTTTCTTATTCACATATTATCTAGCAATATATCGAGATTCAAACAAATCATGATACCTCTTTGTCGCAACTATGATAAATTAAAGACCTTTGACAATCTAATCACTTAAAAGTAATGGTATATATATCATTCTATGAATTCTTTTGCAAATCTTCCTACATGCTGGATGGAGTAAAGAAATACATACAAACCATGTTTTGATATCTTAAAAAAAAATTAAAACTTATTTTTTATTTAATTTGTAAGAGAATTTGTAGAATGATATAATGTAATGAAATATCATTTTTCATGAGCTAATCAAAGAATGGGAAGACATAATCCTTTCTAATAATGTCCAAAGAGTTGTTACCTACTGGAAATTTTGTTTAAAATAATTGTATATACTCTTAATAATATAATCATCATAACAATTTTTTTAAAAGTTAATTTTTAAGGGAATGGATCCACTTACTTAGTGATAAGTTTTGTATATTTATCTATTGAATCAATTTTTTTATACATATTGAATTTCATGAGTATAATCATTGAATGATATGATATTATTTTAATTATCAAATATTATATTTAATTTTAAAAAAATAGTCATGGATAGATATGTATTCTAATAAATGATATTTATCTATATTTTTATCAAATTAAACCAATTGTATATTGTATTAAATATTATATTACTTGATCTTCAAGTTAATATTTAAGATTGATACGATTTAATGTTCAATTGTTCAAAAAAAATTATTGAATGAAGTATGTATATCAAGACTTATTCTTATCCTTTGTTTCTATTGAGAAAAAGTGAAAGAAAAGAAAATAAAAGAGATTTAGTTTTCTCTTATTTAATTGAAAAGAAAAGAAAAAAAGAGTGAAAAAGTTGTTAAATTACAATAATAAAATATCATTTAAATATACTTACATTTTTTTCACTTCTCTGTCCAACCAAAAAGGAAATTGTTCTCTTTATTTTTTTTTCCTTTTCATTTTCTTTCTTAAATTTTTTCTTCACATCTAAATAAAGTATTAGAGTAAGTAGATTACAGCTTATGTTTCAAATTTTTTTTAAAAGAAAATGATGCTGTAAAGAAGTCAGCGCCTAAAATAATATATCATATTCAAATCAGCTAGATATAGGAGATGACTAATTTTATTATGATCATCAGTAGCATTGAGATAGAAAATTAATGCTCCCGTAGTAAGCAAACTGGGGTGTCTTTTCCATGATTACAAGTGCAGCTGATAAAATAAGAGAGGATTTATTATTGCGAAGATGTTTGGTGCTCAATCTAATCAAACATTATAGTCGTAAGCATGTTCATTTTCATTTTGACTTCCATAGTGGTGCAATATCAACAACACACGAAGCAAGAGAAGAGAGTAGGGAATCCAATCTATCTGATATTCTGTTCCCGAACCTCATATTTTACCCATTAACAATCAATTGACAGGACCAAGAACGGATACTCTTTCATACTTCAATAGCCGAGCTACTGCCGCCAAAAAGAGACATAAATTTTATGATTCAGGAACTCAACATTACTTCTTTTGGGCTCTAGTGGACTACTATTTTCATACATTAGAATTTTATATCTTTCTCAATCACATCAAACTCCTGTTCTGTCTGGGAGGGTAAAATAAAAGAATCAAGATCCATAAAATGGAATTTACCCTCTCTAGCTAAGACTGTAAAAGATCTTAAGATGAAGCCGTGTTGAGTTTACATTGAGCAGTTATAAAACCAATCTAGACAATTTCCTCTTTACCAGCTCACCATGCTGGCTCTCCAGTGAAGTCAGACTAGCCTTGTAGTAGTAATCCACAAAGAGGTTCTATACTACTCTATCTTCTAGCCCCATAAATAATATGCAGGTACTTCCATAGACACAGTTCTTGATCTGAGTTGATCTAATTTCAAATCAATTATCATGCTAGGGAAGGACCAATAGTACTCTGAATAGAACTAAAGAAAAATAATAATTGTTTTGTTGAGCAAAATTAAAGGACTAAAAATTTTATTGACCCTTATGTGTGCTAATTTAAGGTTTCAAAGTCACTGCTGACTATGATATCATTTTTCCTTATGAATTATGGTTTTCATTATTCTCTGTATATATATTTTGGACTCAAGCTAGAATAATTGAAGAGAAAAATAGGGTCAGCATTGTGGATTGAGAGCTATTGTTGGGGATGGAGAGGATCCTATCATAGCGGCAGCATCAAGGAAACTTGGAAGTGACTCTGACAGAGGCAATGGTGATCAGATATGTGTTCGTGTTGGCTGAGGAACTCCGCTTGCAATTGCATGTTGTTGTAGTGGACATGGACTTCAGAACTTGCGCCTTTTCTCTACATAAAACTTGTGCAGTTATCTGGCCGTTGTAAACACTCTCTCCGTCACTGAAAAATTATACATTACAGTTTTAAATATACACTGAAATTTAAAAAATATCAAAGTTTAAAAAAATTAAAATTAATTTATTGAATTACTATTATTTCTTTTTAATAATTCAATTTTCTCTCTCTTCTCACCATACCTCTTCTCTTTCAATTATATTTAATAAAAATATTATTAAAAAAATAATTAATGTTATATAAATTTTTGAAATGAATAATTATTTTTAGATAAATTTTTTTGAAATGAAATAATTATTCACGGACCAAAAAGTATATGATTTGTTTTCCGTGTATGAATAACATCTAAAAAAATTGCACAAATAACCGTACTAATAATTTAATGCTACCTGTTCATTTTCCGGACAGACAACGGCACAGGCCTTTTTTTTTAAAAAAAAAGGTTTTTGGTTGACGATATTACTATATTGCTACAACAACCGATGTTTTTTTGGGAGTCCTGAACGCAACAGAACAGTTTTTGCCAGCGAGCAGCCAACTATTTTCGGCTCAACAAGCAACAGGATCAAGTTGCGGATTTTGAATTGGAAAGAAGAGCCTCTTCCTGTTATCTTATTGGATCTCACCTTGTACTTGGGCTAAAATAAAGGCCCCACCAGTAGTCTACTTTAGCTGCTAACACAGAGAGAAAACCAAGAGCACCTTTATCTTGGTCCACTTGTCGGTTAGTGTACTGTTCTTTCTTACCCCCAAATTTCGTGAAAAAATGAAAAACAATTTGATTTTCTGCCCATCCATCCATAGAAAAGAGAGTTATTTTGAGATTTACTTTTGAGAAAAATACGGTTTTATGTTATTTAATATGTTACAGTTCAACGAAGCAACCAGGGCTGGTGGCGCAGTTGGCTAGCGCGTAGGTCTCATAGCTTCTGAGTTATCCTGAGGTCGAGAGTTCGAGCCTCTCTCACCCCATTATTTTTTTGCTTGTAATTATCAGTGCCAGCGGCCACTGTGATAGTTGCACAATATTTTTAATGATCTGGAGTTCTTCAACTTTTCAGAAAAACAAACTTTTCAGAAAAACAATGGTAAATCTGACACTTAAAAAGTCTAAAACACTGGAACGGTGGAACCTAACCGATATTTATCAAATCAAAATGTAATGTGCATCATTACAAGTCTTGCATTAAGCAATTTTAGCCTTTTTTTTTTCAGTCATTCGCAATTACAGCTTTCGGTGTCCTGTTCCAAGCTGATATAGCACGAAACACTTTTTTCATTGGTCAGAAAACATGGGTTTTTTTTTTTGTTGTCTGGAATACATGAGGCTTTTGAAGTTAGTTCTTGCTTTTTGTTTTTCATTTCTGGGTCATCATGGGCCGAAAGAAAAAGTGGCGGAAATAAACAATGAGAATACGGCTTTTGAAGTTATGTAGATAATCTGACCAAACACAAAAAGTAATATGGCTCACCGACCCAAAAAAAAATAAAGAGGTATTGACTCTCCATGCTGGCTGCAAACCTGCATTTATTGATACCCAATACCCATTCTGCCATCATGACATCTTGATATGGCTGAAGCTACTCCCCATTCACATTCGGTTACTCTATGCATGATTAAATACGCAAGTGGTCATGAGAGCATCGCATACATTTACATGCTACATTGATTCAGAGATGGCAAGCACAGCAATTACTAACTTTGACACTAGCTAGCTGCCCCAGTGTCGGTCACAATCGTTAGAACTCAAAAGTATTTCCCATTAACAGTGCAAATTAATGCTTTGTGGCCTAATATAATTTGCTCGAGTTAGTTACTTGATTAAATGACTCAAATAAGGGGTTGGTGCTTGCGCATAATGAACATGGGTGCCTCTTAAGAATTTTTTATTTTATTTTATTTTATTTTATTGGGGTTGGGGATTAAGAGTTCCACTAAAGAGTCAACTTAAGTGAAAGTAGTGATCCCATAAACCATACTCACATGCAGTGCGGGGTCCTTATGCTATTTGGCACCCTAACTAAGCTGACAAGCCTTGGTTGCTTCTCGTGCAATGATTAATTTGTTGAAAGGCCCGCCTATAGTGACATTTTTACAAAGGAACACTTTTTTGATATATGGATGACATTAGTGCCATAACGATAGGTGGGAGCGGGAGTCTTAATTCTTAAAGTGGGTTGAATCTTGAAGCTGGCAAGGCAGGCCTCATTGTTTGCGACTATATATCCTATCTTGGGTAAAAAATTTAATGGATTTGATTCACATGTGCAGTGGTAAATTATTAAGCAAATGTGGGAGTTTCATCAGAAGGGACCATAGGGGTATATAGAATATTAATAAAACGCTTCGATGCGTAAAGTAGTTACCGGGGCCGAAGGGCAAAAATCGCTTGGGCCTGATTTCGATACCTAAATTTTGTCACTTTCATAGATTCTCAACTGTTTCTACTTTCTTTGCTAAGGACATTGCACAGTATTGAATCTCATCCACATAAGTTTCAATGTTTTTCAGGTTGAGATTGAAAGCCAAATGTACGTGCTGTTCGTTTCAAAATAAATAATATGCTTTTTGGAAAGGCTAGAATTCCGCTGTTGTTAGCAGCTGCCACGATAGAGTCGAGGAATGAATTATTATTACCTGAACCAACTGTGTTCGAGTTATACATACAATTTTCCATATAGAAGGAAAGGTTGAGAATAACTAGTCGAGCACTCAGGTCCATCTGGACAACAATACTCATCACGAATTTTATTAAATTTTTAGAAATTGAAAGTCATAATTTTATTCTCCTTCTGTTTGGCTGTTCAACTTTTTTTTTCTTAAATAATCATTTTTAATGTTTTCAGGAGAAATTACAATTTCCAACTTTTCAAAAAGATAGTTTTGATATGTTCAAAACAATTATTTTTGTTATTTATTCATAAGTCATTTTTTTAGAAATTGCTCTTGCACGAACACTTAAATAAATTATTTATCGAAACATGGTGGATATATAGGCTAATACTTCCAAGTAGTCCAATGATTTTAGGTCTACAGTCACTGCATTTTTGTCAGGATCAAATGTCTTCTTAAGAACAAAACATGTCACTGCATGAAGTCAATAAGGTAAAACAAGGATTCCACTCAAGTCCTCTCTCAGGAAAAGAGAATAGAGAAAACAGCAAGAGAAACATTATCATCTCTTTCTTTCATTTTTATTTTTTTTGGCAAGAGAAACGTTATCGTCCTAACTCTGGAAAAGTATAGACGAAAAAGTTTCATAGCTGCATATGCTGGGCGAGTTCCACACACACACACACCTATGACTACTCACCAAAGGCTATTGGATAATTGGACAGAATGTCAAAATGTTAGGCTGGGGGTTTTAAAGAGCACGTTGAAATTTTCACATTACAATTTATTTTTCCTTTACCTGTAGTTCATTCCCATTATTAACGTCAATGGTGTTGACATTAGTACAATATACTATGCAATAATATATTGTAAAAGAAAAATCAATTTGTGAAAATTAGGCTCACAATTAAAAAGAGCGCGTTGAATTTTTCACATTACAATTGATTTTTCTTTTTCTTTTCAAAATAAAAAAAACATTTTCTTTTTTGAGTGAACATGCAATCCATAAAAGTTTTACTTAATACTAATTTAGTTTCTGACCTTGACCCACCTTAACGAAGACTTAATGGAAGTGGGTAAACCATTTGACAGCTTAAAGATAACTCACGCTGGGATATATTTTAGCTCGACCATCATACACGAGGCATGAAGCGCACATGCTGATGTGGATATGGGATTTGATATAATCAATAAGAATATTAGGGACACATAAAGTTAAAAAATTACAAGACATAATTAAAGTATATATATATATATATATAAAATTAAAAAAATTTAAAAAATGATACATTATTTAAAATATTATTTATATAAACTTAATTTATATTTATTTTATTATAAACTCAAATTGTTATGTATTATTTTTTTTATAATATTTTTTATATTATATTTTTATATATTAAAATAAAAAATATAAATTTTAAATTAAATATATATAAACATTTATTATAAGTGTGTCATCCAAGATTCAATATAGATAATGTTCTACAAATAAACACAACACTAAAATAGTATGTTCGTACTTTATAGTACATGAGTGATAAAATTATACCTTACTTGAAAGTCACATAATTCAAATACATAATTCCTAATATTTGATTCCCTCACTCTTATTAGAGTAACTATAATTATATTTTCTTTGTTCTTGAATAATTATCTAATTATAAATACTCATTAAAATTAAAGAAATGATTATAAAATATTAATAAAAATTATGAATGATTTACTAAATTATCTTTATTTTTTATTAATATTTCAATTTTCTTCCTCCTTCACTAATAAATTAATAATATTTAATATAAATATTATTAATAAAAAATAATTAATATTACTTAATTTTTTTAAATGAATAATTATTATTAGATAAAATAAATTTTAAAATAAATAATTATTGAAAGAGTAATATTATACCCGACAACTACAGAACGAGCTAGATCTAGAGCAAGGCTGTTGGCACTAGTCAAACGTTAATGAAGAAAAACCAGCTGGCGGCTGAAACGCCACCTCACGTGAAATGTTTTGACTTTTGACCTTCTGACAAATTTCTACATGGCAGCGAGGTCCATTTTACTCCAATTACTACTCTTTTGTTAAATAATTGTTTATTTAAAAAGAAATTTGTCCAAAAATAATTATTTATTTTAAATTTATATAGTATTAATTATTTTTTCTATAATATCCCTATTAAATATTATTCTCTTCCTTTGTAATATCTGTGTATTTTTAAATAAAGTCATCTTTCAATATATTTGTCAATTTCATATTACAATAAAGTAGATTTTTTTGTTCTAATAATATCTATGAGTAATTAATGGTCATTAGTATAATTTTTTATTTTCAATTATTTTATGTGTTTCATAATTAATAACCATTATGGTATACTAGTCCATACATCATAGTTTTATATAAAAATACTCTATTACTATATTATTTATCATATTTCTTAATACTCGTATTTGTCCAAATTTAACCGATATTTTACGAGGGAGGAAGTATTGAAGGAGGAGATAAATATAGTGGAGTAAGAAAGAGAAAGTTAGAATATTAAAAAAAAAATAGTTTAGTAAATTATTTCCTTCATTCCTTAATAATAGTCGTGATAGAAAATTGTGTCAAATTGATATATTAAAAAATTGATATATCTTAACACATTAACACAATAGGCCATTATGACTATTGATTTCAGCGAAATGATCAATTCAGAGGCACATTGAAGCGAAATTAGGGATCAAGATCCAGATTTCAGACTGTTTGTATTATGTGAATGCTCCGACGAATAAATATAATACGCCCACTTGTGTTATTTTTAAATAGCTGCAATTATTGATTGCAGATCTCCAAAAGTTTGATAATGATATTCGTTAAGCATGACAAGGTTTGAAATTATAGTAACTACTGTACTAATTACCAGGACAGGTGGACTATCCAGAATAATCAGCCAGTCACTATTATGCGCCCTTGATGTTACTTTATGATATCTTTGGTAGAGCTCCACCCAGAATCAGGTGTTACAAACGACTGAAGAAGTTAGATTTCTTGACCAGTTGAACTTGTTATGCGGACATATTCTTTCAGGATATATAGCTTGCAAGTGTGTAAAAAGGGTCTCAAGATTGGTCAAGGAAATGATAGTTCAGTTAATTTCATCAATACTCAATTAATGGTATATATTCTTCTTCTTTAAATAAATAAACCCGACAGGGAATTTAAATGCTCCTATATAATATCAATAAATAAATAATTCAAGTGGCAAGGTATTCGGGCCCAGGGATTTAACAAATATTATATTATCAAAAAAATAAAGCATATATCATATAAAAAAAATTAAAAATATAAAGCAGAAAGAAAAATTAAAAGGGAGGAGAATCCTATTGTAATGTCAGCAAAGCAAGTGCCCCACAACGGCAGATTTTGTAGGTATACTTTAGAGCTTGGACACTAAGACGAAACATCATGCAAAATGGATTACAATCAATGGTTATTACAGAGAACCTTCAGTACGGTGTTAATTTCATGGTGAAGATATTGAAGAAAGTGCTTCCACAAATCACAATTCACAGAGACAAGCTCTGAGATGGAGAATGTATATCTTAAAAGAAAGGGAGAGGGTTGCCAAATGCCAATAATAGACGATTAGACATGGAGCGGTGGATATATTCTGAGGTGGGGTCGCTTCTTCAGACAACTTTTTCAGATGAATGCTATGCAGATATATATGCCTTTCGATCCGCCGTTCATGCATGGACAGGATAGGTGGGGGTCTCATTATTAGTATATATATTTTTAATCAACACTGAAAAAATATTCGTCTGCATCGGAATTTGATCTATGAACCCAAGAAAAATAAAAGATTACCGACTGTTTAACTTAATTTTGAAGGCACTTCTGAAAAATCATAGTGAGATTTTAATATCTGTTTGTTTGGTTTAAATGGCAATAAATGCCAACTGAAAAACTATAACAAAGTAACAAACATATCCTGCTATATAACTGAGAAAATCTAATTATTGTTTGGATTGTTTTATTTTTCTTAATTAAATTACTCACAATTAGCAAAAATGTTTTTTTTGATAGATAATTAGTAAAATGTTGAGGATAGAATTTTATTTAAGAAACTGCTTTTATATATAAAAAATTCTCCCTCAATTTCATAATGACCGTCTATTTTTTATTTTTTAATATTTTGAATATATATTCATTTAGACTATCCAGATAGTGTTAATTTTTTCTTCCATTTATATCCTTAGTATAAATGTGTTAATTGAATAATCACCATATTTATCAATATGAGTAATAATGATTATATAAGTATAATTTTATTATTTCATATAATTTTTTATATTTATCAAGATATTTTTTATTTTTCTTAATATGTGTATTGTTTTATTTTTGATAAATATTATGAAACGGAGGGAGTATCAATTAAATACAAACCAACAATAGATCTTCTTAATATATTTGATATCTTAATCTAATACCTTGGACTTTCCCCTATATCTTATTTAATATTCTCTTAGTTATGCGACCTTACCCCTTACAATCAGTATTTTCCGATTTGGAAGCCAATCCGCTATTCAGTTGCCTTCTCTGTATCGACGAGACACACACTCACCGTCCAATTGCAATGCATGAAGCTACAAATTAAAATCAAGCCAATCCGCTATAATTAATTGTTTGTTGGGAAAAAGAAGGAACGCGATAATATGTTTGAGCAAGCTTATATTGTGAAAGACAAATGTGATATGATGCTAATCTTTCATTAGATTTAGTAGTAGAATATACGTGAGAAATGGAATACAAGCAAATGCTGAAATTTCCATGTTATTTGGAACTCAAATTTCGGGAAGAATGTTGTGAGATAGGTCCACTACATTGGATACTACTAATAAGCCACCTGATACTTTATTGGTAGGGTAAAGTGTCATTTTGATATCTGAAATTATAAACGCGCTTTATTTTAGTTTTTAAAATTTTAAAATTAACTATTTAGTTATTGAAATTATATTTGGTCCACTTTAGTTCTTGGTAAGACAACCATTATATTTTTGCGTAGCACGTTAAATGACATGTGATGTTTATAATTTTTTGCCACGTGACATACGTGTTCCTTAACGTGTCATTTTAGTAAAATATAATGGTTGAGTGATGGTTATTTAATTCAGGGACAAAATGATATATATAATATAATTTCAGAGACAAAAAAATTAATTTTAAAATTTTAAAGAAAATAAAATATACTATAATTTCAAGATGAAATAATATTTACTCTTTATGGAAGATGTCGACAACTTTCAAACGACAAATTAATATATGGTTACAGGTTACTATAAATTATTCTCACAAGATGTAAAATCTCCTATAGTTATTGTTTTGTACTTTTCAGTATGGCGTAATACTTTAGTTTTATTTTATTACGCCTTAATACTTTATAGCACAATAATAGCTCTAATAGTATACCAGTAAATATCATTGTTTTAAGAAACTACTCCATGAAATGTCCCGTGACATGCTGAGATAGAATAAGAGAGTATCGGCACATGTGAACAATTTTATGATGGCTGGGTATTGATTTCTTAATTAACAAGACACTGGTCCCCAAAACTCATTATTTAACTGATGATGCGTAGGATTAACGGATGCTTGCTTTTAACTATTAGTTAATTTATATCATTGGCTTATTTAATTAAGGTGTATATACACAACCTTAAGCATCGAACAAAGGAATTAACTTCCAGAAGAAGGTCAATCACAGTATCCGGGTCCCGTGACAGGCCACGTCCGCAGCCCAAGTCTTTCAACTCCGCGTTTGCAGCACTGGAATGCAGTGGAGTGGCAGCTCGCAAAACGCACTATTGGACAAACAGCTGTGGCCGCGCACCTCGAGCTCAAGTCTAGGCAAAACAATAAGAAAAGCCCTGCGACTGTGACATGCACTGTACGCCTAGCCGACACGTCACTGTTTTGGTCCACCGACACAGCACAATGGACCACTTTTAAGATTAACCATATCATATAATTTCTTTTTTAAAGAGCTGGATAAAGTGGTAAACAGCAAATAATATAGAGTAGACGATCTTCAAAGTTCAAACAGAAGTCAAACTACAGTTGATTATGGTAATTTATAGGTTTGGTTTAAACCAATAACTACACCAAATTGTCAACCAAAAAAGAAAAAAAAATCAACCGATGATTGTATCCGAACTAAGTAAGTCATAATCGGGCCAGCTAGTTTGGATTGATACCAAATTTATCTTTAATCTGATTCAATTAGAGATTTTATTTACTCTATTACACATAAATATAAATATAGGATTTAATTTTGATATTAATAAAAAATTAATTTTGACGCACTACATTATAAAAAATTTGTCCATATTTATTTAGTGATGTAGTTTCATATAAATAAATATGATTAATTTTTTACTATCATTATTTAAAAAATCATACAAATAAATAGATTTGATTATATAACATTATAGAATTATTTTACATTATCAATATATCATCAAAATTAAACTCTTAGATGGTCTATAAAGTAAGTAAGAATTAAGAAACAAAATATTTTGTTCATTTATCACTCAATAATATGTTCTATAGATTATTATTATTATCTTTTATTTTTCTTATAATCTTAAATTAGTTAATGTATCAATAACAAATGATATAGGAGTTATTTGGAATTGTTTTTTTTTTTGTGTTTTTGAAAACTATTTTGATGTAGCAAAATAATGAAACCAACTAATTATAATTGTGTTATTCCATTTTTTCTTGTTTTAAAAAACATAATTCTAAAAACATCTTTAATCTATTTTCTAATTTTTGCTTTTAAAACATAATTTTTTATTTTTAAAATAAATTTGAAAAAAAAAACCAACTAAATAAGTTTTTTTATTTTTTATTTTTAAAACTAAAAATTATTCTACAAAACACTTTTCAAACAATCCATAGATTTTCTATTTTTTTTTAATAACATTAATGCGGCGGTGTTTAGGGTGGAGGGAGCTACTCGAATTGGCATTGTGATCCGTGATGATCAATATGAGGTGGTGACGACCATCACCAAGAGGGAGGATGGATTGAAGTGATGTTTAATTGAAATTATAATATACTGTTAACATAAATTATTTTTATAAGTTATTTGATTGTATTATTATATTATATATTAAAATAGTCGACTTTTAATATATATAATTAATTCAAGAATCACACGTATGACATATGGCATGTAATTATTATCGATAAAAAAAATTATCAAATTTAATTTTTATTTTTTATGCAATACATTTTTTTTATAGATTTATGTATATTTTAATGATAATCATACATATTTAAAATACTGTACTTTTCACTTACAAAAAAATACTGTACTTTTCAAAAATTTATTCAAATTTATAAGTTATTAGGAAAAATTAAAAAGATTTAATAACTACTAGTAGAAACTTTTAATTAGCATTATCCAATTGAATTGTTTTGCATGAGACATATATAGACCTTTTTCCTTTGTTGTAAGTTGTCTATCGCAGCAAAATGGCTGTTCTCATATGTTCAATCTATTCATTCCCTTACGTAACAAAATCTCATTTTGCACAATATATAGCACGACTTCTTTTTGCATATATAGTTCTCTCCTTGTCTTTAGATAATTGTCCACTTTAAAAAATTTTATCTAAAAATAATTATTTATTTTAAAAAATTAAGTAATATTAATTAATTATTTTTAATAATACTATTAACTCATTAATGAATGAAAAAAGAAAAATTAGTGAAAGAAGGTCAATCTACTAAATTATTTTTAATTTTTTTCAGTATTGATATTTTTCCAAACATTTTATTGCTTCTAGTGAACTTTGAAAATTGAACAATTATTTAACGATGGAGATAATATTTAGGAATTTAACAATATTCTACCTCTTTACATTATTATAAGTTTTTCATGTTTGCCAAAATCGATTCTTGCGTCATGTGACGCTTGCCAGTAACCATTCAAGATTTTTTTCGTTAAAAAATAACTAGTTTATTACGTGATTTTATGAATATAATTTAGCTTTTAAAATCCCACTATAATATTATTATGTTCATAATATGTAAAATAATAATTTTGCTTTTCCCGCCTTTGTTTTCCTTTTACGTCTAACTAACTTCATATCCTATTTACAATTATAATGATGGACGGATAGTTATAGTTAATTAATTACATACGCAGAGATTATGGTAGCATCACATATATACGTACGAAAATAGCCTTAAAGCAAAACCCAAAGAAAACAAAATACTCTAATTTAAAACGTTCATTAATTTCAAAGTACAAATTTGTTTAATGCAACTTAAGTTCGCCAAGAAAATGAATACATCACATGTGGTACATGCAACTATACAAGTATGGTGGGACGTTCAGTCTCGTTAATTAACTGCATTGAATTTGCGATAATGTATAGTTTTGATCTATATATCAAAGAGGAGTGCGATGATTTATGTGCCCTGCCATACCCTTGTTGCTCCAACTGCGAAAATGTACCAGCCACTTTTAGCTGAATTTTGTTGATAATAAAAAAAAACTCAGGGCCCCTAAAGGCAGAAAAGAGCTTTTAGCTGATGCCTTAAGCATTATCTCTCTTAGGAATTAGTTCTGTTAGTCCTTTGTCACTTTTTTTTTTTTTCCCACATCTGCTGTGTTAACAAAAAAATATTGATTAAAGAATTAGTAATGATTACAAATTTTTTTATATATTTAAAACATTACAGATTAAAAAAATTATATTTCATCAGTCAATTTTTTCTTGTATGCTCAAGTGTTGTTTTTAAATTTTTTTTCTTTATATTAAATGTTACGGTGTTTTATAATTTCAAAATAAAAAATAATAATGACCATATCAATTTGATCCTTATTTTTGAATTCAAAATTTTCTATGATAATTATCTCCTTTCTAATATATTAAAACATAATTGGAAGGGTTTAAATATTATGCATGAAGTCTTATATTCAAATCTCGTTACATTTAATATAATTTCAGAAGTATAAAAAAATATCAAAACACAATTTATCCCTTATTTTAAAAGAATAATATTGTTAAATTGACTTTTTTAAGTGTCATTTTCATAAATAATAATATCAAAAAAATAGAGAAAATAATAAAATAAAAATACATTTCAATCCCCTATATTTAGCTTTATTTTTCTTTGAAAAAGAGAAGTATGAAAATAATGTGAACTTATTGTAAATAAATATCAAAATCATTGAATTTAATTAGCATATTAGTTCTCA
The DNA here is from genome assembly GCA_030441495.1 of Dalbergia oliveri. Taxonomy (NCBI): domain Eukaryota; kingdom Viridiplantae; phylum Streptophyta; class Magnoliopsida; order Fabales; family Fabaceae; genus Dalbergia; species Dalbergia oliveri. Next base: position 12,232,042 of record JAMLFY010000003.1, on the reverse strand, counting down.
TCACCCATCATATCAGTCCATTTTATCTCCCCAAAAAAGCATAAGAGAATAAATCTTTATTCACGAAATCTTTTTCATACACATTGTTATAAATTAAACTTGTAATTAAATATTTAAAGAGCTTATCTAGTTATTAAGTGTATTAGATGTCATGGTTTATATGCTTAATTATAAAGCATATGTGAAATTATATATATATATATAAAAGATACTATAAAGAAAAATCTATCTGAGGTTTGCATGAAATTTAAGTAACTCAAATATGAATCATACTCAATAAGATAAACAAACAAATAAAGATAACGAGATAAGATAAAATCAAACTTTTTAAAAGATAATTTTTTAACCTTTACTGATAATGATATTCTCATATATCATAATTCTGACAAACAATAAATTGAATAGCATATTTTTTTAATTGCTTAACAGGAAATAATAACTACGTACTCAGTAAATTGTTAAACCATATAAATTAAAAAATTATATTCTTAAATATATAAATACAATATGATTTACTTTTTCTTCTTCCTCATATATCCATTGCTAACAAGTATAATAATCTCTTATCATATAGTTTTATTTAAGAGGATAAATGGTTAAGGATTTTAAAATTGATTCATTCCAAGATAAAAATCAAATCATTCTCATTTAGTTAAGGAACAAAAAGACCCTTACTACTTCACCTCGACCCCATACTTAAATATTCATATTAAATATAAATCTTTAAAATAGAGTTTAAGTTTGATTCCTTGACAGTGAAAATAGTTTTACATTGCTATTTAATTAAAGCTCTCTATTTAAATAACTTTTTAAATAATAAGGGTGATAATCTATCACATTTATTAATAGGACATTACATGATTGGATTTTTTTATTATGTGTATTAAAATTAAATCCATTAAAATAATCAAATAATAAAAATAAAAAATATTCTATTAAAAAAAATTGAAGAGTGTGCTACATTATTATCATAAATTTTTTTCACTTAGTCTACCTGAGGCAGCCGTCCCAGGTCAAAATGAATGCGGCCAGTGAGGTTACACTTTGATGTTTGAAAATCTGTCTCTCGTGATTGTTATACATTATAATAATAATAATAATAATATCGATATTCTAAATCTATGTGACTTATTACTCCCGAAAAGCGTAATCATTTCATCGACAACGAAATCTCAATAAAGTTAAGCGATGTCAAAGCTTGTTCATCTCTGTAATTAGTAAATTTTGTTTCAAAAGACGCTGAAACTGTTATTGCTAGGTTACAACAGGGAGACTGTTTAGGAGATTTAATCTTCACACACTGATTATCATTTAATTATATATTTTATTTAAAAAATTTAAAATTTTTATTGATATAACAATATATAATTGAATATTTATATAATTTTTTATACTACTAATATATATAAATTAAATTAAATATTAGTTACTTATTTAAAAAAAAAAACAGATCACGGAGTAATTGGGTATGCGCCCAACACAGTAAAATGTAGGTTAGTGGCAAACCGCCACAAATGTACGTGAAAAAGGAGCCAACAAATAAATAAATGAGCGGAAGCGACGTGACCTCATGCAAGCGTGAATGCGCACCAAATGTTGCATTTATTGGAAGATGCCGATAACATAAGGTGTGTGGGTCTCTCTGCACTATTTCAGGCTCCAAGCCAAATTCTACGTTACATTCACTACGTAGCAAACAATGAATCCTATTGTTTGTTTTTTTTATCTTTTCCCAGTCTCTCACCTCTCACGGTATTCCCCAATCTCCTTCACTAGATCTACCCATTTCGCTGCCCTTTCTACAGCACTTTAAAAATTCCCACCTTTTTGTGCCCCAAATTAAAAACAAATGAAAAAAAAAATCGACGCTTTCCTCCTTTTTCATTTAGTATTTACTTGACAAGCTGGCTTTTTATACTTCATATTGAAGAAACAGGCCCAAATACAAAAAGGGCCATAATGTAGCACATTTTGATAAATCACAGTCCGTTTCCACAAAGTGTGCAATTTTCATAGGGCATGATATGATTATGTAACAACTTTTCCTGTGGAAGATTAATTGAGGCGCCTTTTCCGGCACCTTCCTAAGTTGCTATGATATCCTTTCTTATCCTATTATCTTCCTGTTCATCGCTCACGCAATTAATATAATAAAATATAGAATAAGAATTAATATCGGTGAATATAATAAAGTGAAAAATTCCATCTGGTGATAGGGTTTAATAATAGCTTATTTATTCCATTATTTACTGATACTGATCGATCTTGTCTCAACTAGTAAACTAAAAACGTCAAACAGTAACTTTTCATTCATGATAACTAAAAATATTACTAATTTAAAATTTCAAGAGCTCTGTGACCGCGTCCTATTTATTTATTATTAATTAATTGCTTATTTCAATTTAAATATTATTTCCCCAAATTTATCACTACTTGGCCTGGGAGCACAGTGATGAATCGCGATCGGATCAGTACAAAACGTGCTTGCTTATTATGCCAGCGTTCCCTTCTTCTTTCGTTTTGTTTCATGTAAGCAGAGTTAGCATTCGACCCAGTGAGTGACAAATACACAGAAACAAAACGAAAGCTGAGAGAAGCTGAAAGAGAGAAAGAGATTGAGGTGTCGTTTTGATTCGTGCTTTTGTTTGAGGGGGGGTGAACAGAGCAACCAACGAGCCCATCAAAGTCACCCTCATTTATCAGGATTCCATATTCTTCTTCTTCTTCTTCAGCTTCTTCCTTTTCTGCCCCAACGAGGATTAGGTACTACTCTCTTGTTTTTTTGTTTTTTGTTTTTTTTTTGCATTGGTTATTGGTTTCAGTGGGTTTGATCCGGCGTTGTTTCGCAGCTGCCGCATTGATCTAAAATGGGTTTTTGTGTTTTTCCTTCTGAATTTCAATTGGGATACGTCAAAATCTCTTTTTTCTCTCCAAAATGAGCTTGCCCTTTTTCTATGACACCTTCTGGATTTCGATTGCCATGGCCAATGAAGGTTGTTTCTTTTTTAAACTTTTTCTAAGAATATGACTTTCCGCTTTTGTGATTCGCTTCTGGGTTTCGACTGGGAAACAAAATGAAGGTGATTTATTATTATTTTTTTAACCAAAATGAGCTTGCGCTTTTATGAGTAGTACTCGTGGAACTAGTTGCAAGTGATTTTAACTGTTGTGTTACCCACCAACCTATCTGCTTTACTGCCAACTTTAATTTCTCCGAATCTCATTATTCTTTTCCAGTTCAGACTTATAATTACCACTCAAGTTTTTATTTTTTTAATCTTTTGTTCGTACGTATGCATTTGAATGTTTGGTCCGTGATGGATCTGGTGCGGTGAATTAATTAATTAATGGCTTACCTTGTCGTCATTCCCGTGTTTTTTTGATTCTCTGAAAATGAATTTTGTTCTGTTTACTCGCTGAAATTTGTTCTCCAACTTGCTTTCTAGTTATTGCTTTGTTCTAATTCAACACCATCAACATCAAGCTGACAAGGTATCTCTATTTTGTTTTTTGGTTCATGTTAGGTTTGTATTTGCTCAACTGTAGGTGGATTCTCCCTATGGTTTCGGCAACAAAAATACGAATGATGTTGGAATAGCAAGTTTGTATTGGTTTCTGGGTGTATTCATAAAAAGAATTCATTTAACCCATTAACTTGTTGGTCGGAGAATGTCCAGGCCTCTGTACAGAGGTGTATCTGGGGTTCGGATCCCTGAATACAGCCATGACTCATGGGACTCTCAACACAAAGATAAAATAGATAAGGATGATTTGGATAAAAAAGGTTCCTCAAATCACAGCCCCTCACCTCTCAAGTCTCCCTTAAAGTTGCTTTTTTCAGATAATTCTCATTCTAAGTATGGTATTACTGAGAATGGTTACTCATCTGACCCCTTCCTCGTTGGAACTGCAAGAAGTCGGCATAAATTGGTTCTGCTTTTATTGAGGCTTGGTTTAGTATTTGTAGTTATTCTTGCTCTTGCTGGATCTTTTTTATGGACGGTCTCAATTTCAACAACATCAAGAGGTCACATTTACCATGGTTATAGAAGACTCCAAGAGAAACTTGTGTCGGACTTGTTGGATATTGGGGAGCTTTCTAGTGCTCCCTCAAGGTTGAAAGAGTTGGAGTTCTGTTCTCAGGAGTTTGAAAACTATGTTCCTTGCTTTAATGTTACTGATACTCAGGGTTATTCTGATGGCAATGAGTTTGATCGGCAATGCGGCAATGAGCTCAGCCAAAATTGCTTGATTCTCTCACCAACAAATTACAAAATTCCTCTTCGGTGGCCTATGGAAGGGATGTCATATGGGTTGCTAATGTTAAAATCACTGCACAGGAGGTTCTTTCTTCTGGTAGCTTGACCAAGAGGTGAGTGATATACATCTCTCCTACAGGCAGTCATACTTTCAGCTATCATGTCATCTTAAACTTTATTATGTTTTTTTTCCTATTTGGTTACAGGATGATGATGCTCGATGAAGAGCAAATTTCCTTTCGTTAGCCTCTCTTATGTTTGATGGTGTTGAAGACTACTCACATCAAATTGCAGAAATGATTGGACTCAGAAATGAATCTAACTTCATACAAGCTGGGGTAAATGAATATTCATTCTCTATTGAAAATGGCATGCCAGCTTGAGTGTTTGTTGCTTTATTTTTTGCCATGGTCCTAGTCAATTATACTTGATTTTCACTTATTTGATACATGTTAATTATAGGATTGAGCATGCTTCATCTGCTTTACTTTAATTGGGATTAATGGGTGGGTACCTGCACTGACTGTTAGGTCAATGCTATATTACTAATATTAGAAATGTAAAAATAGTAAGTTAAATAGGTGGCATTTTCTGTTTCTGCAAACAATTAATGAATATTCCAAATAATCTCCATGTGCGTGAAAATGTTGATTATACATTCTCTTAACTTTTCTGAGCAAGTACCTTGTTCTAGAAAAGATTCTTATTCTTATTTTAAGAGCCACAAAATGCACAGGATTATGAACAAGTTTGATATCTTTGGCCTTGGACTGCTCTAGGATTACATTTTATTTATATATTATTTGATTGAGCATGTTATCATTCTGATTGGTTTATGGTTGTATTGAAAGTAAACTTTTTTTCAAAGTTTGATCAAGATATCCCTTGCCTGAAACATTATTTGATTGAGCATGTTAGCATTCTAAAATTTACAGGTTAGGACCATACTGGACATTGGTTGTGGCTATGGTAGTTTTGGAGCACACCTCTTTCACAGTCAGCTTTTAACAATGTGCATTGCAAACTATGAACCTTCAGGCAGCCAAGTTCAGCTTACGCTAGAGAGGGGTCTTCCTGCTATGATTGCTTCATTCACTTCAAAACAGTTGCCGTATCCATCTCTCTCCTTTGATATGTTGCATTGTGCTAGATGTGGCGTCGATTGGGACCAGAAAGGTATCTTTGAAAATCAACCTTATGCTACTTTCTGTAAGGTCAACATGCTTATGTCCTACTAAGCATTTGTATTTGACAAAACCTTCTCTTTTCTCTATTTGTAAGCCCTTCCAAATTAAATGTTAGATTACAAATGCCAATAGCAGAAGGAATTAGACATCATAAACTTACAAATAAAATCCATTGTTAGTGATTACCCATTCTGTTTCTTAGAATTATGCTTTTGTATTTTTCATATGCCTCTGGTATTGAACATTGTTTTAAGAGATGGAAAAAAAAGTAATGCAATTAATCCATTCTTACATTATATTTGTAGTTTGTTTCTTCTTTTGTTTTTTAAATAATAGGATATGTGTGGTGTTGTATTGTTTCCACTGTTGAGCGTAGTCCTATTCTGCACCCAAGGAAAAATATTGGCGATTGTCCTGGCTTCTATGTTCTTTCTGGTCATTCCAACTAAGCTCAATATCTGGGCCGTTCTTCTTTGGACTAAAAGTACTTACTATTTAGTATTTTTCTAACCATATATGTCACGAGCTCTAAAATCTTCTATCTGGGATGCTTACTAGTTTTGTTGTACATTCCTTATTTGATTCTGGCGTGACTCTACTTTTGAAATGCAGAATTAAGAAAAGTTATATGCTACAGGGAGTTTCTGAAAGTTAAATGTATTAATATTTTTCCTTCTGCTTTCAATTAGCTTATTAATTATCATGATGCCAATGTGAAGGTAAACATTGTAGTTATTAGCTTTTATTTTTCCCTTAGGGCTGTGTGGCCAGCCAAGCATTCAGTGAGAAAATTGTTCATCATGTATACTTCAAATTTACTCGAGTTGATATGACACATGACTTCCATCCTCTAGCTGATAACCCACTAAATGCAAACTATGTAGCTACCTTTTATGTTTTTTTTCCATATTCATATAATTATTATTTGTGTGAATTTCATCTGTCAAACTTCCTGTATTTGGTATTAGTGTCCCCTGTTTTTAATGTTGGAATTTAGAATCTGAATGTTGTTTCTGAGCTTCAAAACCATAGCTTCAATTTGTCTGGTTTATTAATATTGTAGCACCATAGGGTCAGTGAATTGAATGATTAGACTGTGACTGATCTAATTATGATCCATATTGCACCAAACAGATGGCCTTCTCTTGATTGAAGCTGACAGACTATTAAAACCAGGTGGCTACTTTGTCTGGACATCACCGATTACTAACGCTCGCAACAAAGATAATCTGAAAAGGTGGAAGTTTGTAGTTGATTTTACTGGAAATCTTTGCTGGGAAATGCTTTCACAGCAAGATGAAACTGTCGTATGGAAGAAAACCAGTAAAAAAAATTGCTATAGCACAAGGTAATACTGCTGTGGCATGTATTTATGAAAAATTATCTCACTTTGTATATCCTAGAAGCATATTTCTAGTATAGGTTCTCTGACCTCCAAATATGCATTTGTATACAGCATATAGATTAATTAGTCTTCTTGATTCTTAGCATTACCTTTCTGTTTATATTTTCAGAAAAGGTGGTTCTCCCCCTCCTTTATGTGGTAGAGGCTATGATGTGGAGACTCCATATTATCGACAACTGCAGAACTGCATAGGAGGAACACACAGCAGCCGTTGGATTTCCATTGAAAAGAGGGCAACCTGGCCTTCTCAAGATAACTTGAACAAGAATGAGCTTGCAATCCATGGTTATTGTTATATTCTGCATTTCTCTAAATCATTGCTCTGTACTGTCTCACTGAATGAAATTGCCTATCCATTGGGTTATCTTATTATGCCCATGCTTGTGTTAGGGTTGCAATCTGACGAATTTGTGGAGGACTCCAAAAGCTGGAGAACAGCAATCCGTAACTATTGGTCTCTTCTGTCACCTTTAATATTTTCTGATCATCCTAAGAGACCTGGTGAAGAGGACCCTCCACCACCTTACAACATGCTAAGAAATGTTCTAGACATGAATGCTCACTTTGGCGGTTTTAATTCTGCATTATTGCGAGCTGGGAAATCTGTGTGGGTCATGAATGTGGTTCCGAAGAGTGGGCTGAACTATCTTCCCTTGATCCTGGACAGGGGTTATGTTGGCGTTTTGCATGATTGGTATTTTAATCTCCTTTCTCTTCTTATTTTAGAATTTAATGATCCTCGGATTGCTTTTTCGTTTTGCTTGGCTGAATTTGAATGCTCAACCATCTGCTAAATTCTGTCTTCCTTTTGTTTTTTAATGTATTGATTCCTTCCATATACATAGAATGATTGGTATCCATGCTTTTGATGTAAAATCTAAGCATTGACGCCTTGATCTAGGGCTCATACTTATTCCTCTTTTGGTTGTGGATATAACGTTCACACTAAGGTTGGAGTATTCTTGATGTGTTTAGCTTCGTCTGACTAAAAATCATTCAGATTCCTTACATTAGTTTGAAAAACAAATGGTAATAAAGTTGTAAAAAATTAATGATTAAGGTTTGAGTATTCTTGGTGTGTTAAGGCTTCTGACATAAAATAATTCGGATCTCTGACATTAGTAAAAAAATATGCTCATAAATTTGTGAAAAATTAATGAATGATGTAGCCCTAATCCAAGAGTTATCTAGGGATACGCATGGATAAAATTCAAAAGCACTTAGACACAAAGGCTACGATACCATGTCAAGGATGAGGAGCTATAGACCTAGGAATAACTTTATATCTCTTTAACAATATCATGCACGAGTTTACAGCTGTTAATTTGTTAAAAATAACTTGGAGTTATAATTTTGTGAACTCTTTCTACTTTGTCTTGCACAAATTCCAGTTTTCTTACAAGTATTATCTTTTGTGGCCTCTAGGTGTGATGCATTTCCAACGTACCCTAGAACCTATGACTTGGTGCATGCAGCAGGACTTTTATCCCTTGAAACTGCTCAGCAGCGCAGATGCACCATGCTAGATCTGTTCATAGAAATTGACAGGTTGCTTCGTCCTGAGGTAAGCAAGCTTAATGCTATGGGGTTTATTTATTGTTTGTGGTCCTTTTCCTCCATTTCTTTTTGTGGATTTATCTTCTTCGATGTCACAAAGTATGAATATATAAAATAATGTGGCATGAAGCAATGAACTTTTTTGTTTCGTGGTGAAGATAAAGAAAATTCATCTTTTACTCTACGCTCGTTACTGGAGTAAGGGAAAAATTGAGCAAATTTAGGTGAATTTCGGGGAGAAATTTGGCAGTTGTCTCAAGCCCATAATGGAATGAGTCCACTGGATTTCACTTTGGGAGACCTTTAAAGACATGATGTAACTTATTTTGTTTCTTTCTTGAATCAAAGCAAAACGACTAGGACTTGAGCAAAAGATCGAATGCTAATAGGGACTACAAAAGTTTCTGGATTTACTCTTGGATATCTAAATTTATCTCAGTTTTGCATACTACCGTATAAACTTTTAACCCAGACTTTGTACTCCAAAATGTCTTGTGCACTAGCCAACCGTTCTACAGACAGCAGTTTCTGCGTCTGATCTTGTATTATATCAATATTGAGATTCAGCAGAAAGCTAGAACTTTTTTGTTCTTTTTGGATAAAATGGTCCAAAATGTTTTCTTTCTTGGCACTTAGTAAAATAAAACACCCTACTAGTTAGTCATCACACCAAGCTTGCAAAGCATATTGCAACCGGGTAAGCATATAATGTAGATTTGCAGGAGATTCTCACCTGATAACCACTTCCGAGTTGCTATATGTCTGATGATATACTGATAATGGTCATGTGTGCAGGGTTGGATTGTAATTCGCGACAAAATTCCTTTAATAGAGTCAGCTAGAGCTCTAACAGCACGGCTGAAATGGGATGCGCGAGTTGTAGAAATCGAAAGTGACAGTGATCAGAGACTCCTGATCTGCCAGAAACCCTTCTTCAAGAGACAGGCAAATTGATTCATTGAAGTCCCAGAAGAAATTAGACCATAATATTCATATATTCATTTTCATAATGTTCATTTATTATCATAATGCTCCGCCACAGAAAGTGGGGATTGAAAATTTTGAGCAGAAAGAAGCCGGAAAAACAGTGGATTCTCTTCAGTGATACCACCACAACTCCCATGTAACCGTAAGGTGTACATAGGGCCATGTAATTACCAAAACGAGGAGCAGAGCAGATGAGGAAGTATACTGGTAGATTTTGATTTTTCATGTGATGTCTGATTACAGTTACACAGACACTCGATGATTAAGATTGGGAAGATAATGATAGAATAAGTTATTTCTGTTTAAACTGGTGTATAAAATGGTCAGTGGTTAAATTCCCCCTTAATTATTATAGAATTATTTTCTGCTCCCATTTTATGGATTCTTTGATGTCTCCCGTTATGGCCGCACAAAACTCTCATTTGGTAATTTTGTCAGTGATTATAATGCGAAGTCAAAGTCGCATTCTCCATCGGTCCAGTGGAAAATCTACACGAGTTGTGGCTGAATGTACTGGCACTGGTAAATCAAATAATGGATCAAACAGGAGCAAGTTACATGTTGATATTCAAGTGCTGCTGTAAGGTGGAACTTTGCAGTGTTGCTTGTGTGTCGGGATTTTGGATTTAAAGCCACCGTCATAGTTGAATTTTTCTTCTTCTTTTTTTTTTCTGCCCATGACAAGTAATTTAGCCTCTTTGCTGCCAAAAGACTTAAAACTGTTTTTTGGAAGGCTTTGTTTGGGTGCGAAGATATTGAAGGGGAAAAAGAGGAAAAGGGTACAGGAAGGAAGGGTTTTGGAGGGTCTATCCTGTTTATTTAAGAATTAAGAGTGTAAAATTGATAAAAGAAAGGAAATAAAGGACTTATAATATAGTTTTACTTTTTGGTATCCACTAAAACCTCTCAAAATGGGGAATTAGTAAAGAAGAGATTATGGAGAGTTTTGATGGGATTTTAATATTCTTAAACATATATTTTCTTATTTAAATTAGGATTTGCTAACATGTAAATATCTTTCAATGCCTTCCTTTTCTCTTTTCTTCCCTTTCCAAATTGAATTTTCAAAAGTATTTTTTTTTATATATATACAACAAAGATAACGAATACAATAAGAAAAAAACTCAGTGAGAGTAATTAGAGATACAATATATTTAACCTATACATATATCTTTAGCAAAAGAAAATTTGGCTCTCTTATAAAGATCCATGACAAAAGACACTAGCGAAACATATGGAATCACATAGGCAAGTTTTCCTAACAAGAAGCTTTTTCTAAGGAAGCCAATCTAAAGAGAAAAATTTACCTAGGTTAACTATTTTGCACAAACTATGAGTTCTTTATGTGATTATTCATCTCCTCTCCTCTTGAATTAAAACAAATACACTCCCAAGCTTGTTGCTCTAACACCAAGGACGCAAAAAAGCGCGCAATGACTGGCACAAAACTGGAGAAAACCATCTGACCACTACTAGCATAAATTGTTGACTCATTACCTACTTTAAGTGCAATATGCTAGCGCTGCCATAGTGTGAGCAACCACGAAAAAAAAAAAAAAGTCAAGTATGAAAAGGTGGAACACCAGGTGAACATAACTGAAAAAAATGGAAAGGGCCAAGAGGTAAGGGGCAATTGGATTACCATAGAGGGGCCGAGTCCCCCAAAAGATGGTTGGAGAGGGAGACGACGATGGGTACATGGGGTTGAGATACAGCAGTGCTAAGGTTTCATATGAAGATTATGGAATCATGGATGCGTACTTTGTTTATTTGTGTTACTATTTTCAAACAAAGTTTAAGGAGTACAATTTTCATGATTTGGTTAGGTTGGGCAAAAAGTAGAAATGTATCTTATGAGAGGAATTCTAAATGAAGTCCAAAATATCATTATTGTAAGAGTGATGATATTTATTTGGGTTCACAATGAATCCTATATGCTATCAAATATTTATCATTTAGAACATAATTCAAAATCATATATATTTAAACATTTAAATATAATAAGCAATTTTAATAAAATCTCCATGAGCTACATTGTACAGCCACAAACGTGTTTAAAGAATAATTTACAAATTATATACGTTATAGAGTTAATTTTGAAATCGAATAATATGTGAAGGACTATGGCAAACCCATAGCTAGGGTCAATTATAATTTTATGAGAATTGTCAATATAGCCGACCTTAGCTCAGTTGGTAGAGCGGAGGACTGTAGTGGGTTCAAAATCTCAGCCATCCTTAGGTCGCTGGTTCGAATCCGGCAGGTCGGAATTTTGTTTTATTTTTATTTTTCATTGCCTTCTGTGTTTTGTTTTTTTTTGAAAAATCTGCCATCGCCCATCCCCATCCTTCCCTCCCATTCCAAAAATCAAAGTAAAATGTTGATACTTTGATTTAGCTGTAATCCGAGGCCGGTTGATCACCAATCATCACACATCACACATCATCATTCATCAAACACACACAATGGCTCGGCACTCCTCCTTCTTCCTCCTCACCAAAACGACAATAAGAAATGCTTCCAAAACCCTAACCCTAATCCCACCACCCCAGTCCACCATTTCCACCACCGTAGCATCGTTCTCCACCTCGTTCCTCATCACCAAAACCCCAAAGAAGCTGAAGAAGAAGCGCAAGAAAAACGACAGCCCCAGAACCAACCTCGTCCAGACCCAACCCAACCTCATCCCACCCCTCGAACGGGTCGTCGAACGCGATTCCCAATTCCGATTCATCACAAAAACCAAACAATACCTCTCCAACCAGCCCGAGCACGTGCTCCGCCTCGATGACGCCGGAAAGCTACATCGCGAGCTCGGCTTCCCCCGCGGCCGCAAGCTCTCCCGCTCCGTCCTCCGCCACCCACTCCTCCTCCAGACCTACCGCCACACCGACGGAAAAATGTGGCTAGGGTTCACCGACCTCATGGAACACCTCCTCGCAGAGGAACGCGCCCTCATGGACTCAATGGAACACGATCGCGTCCTCAAAGTCCGCAAATTGCTCATGATGTCTTCCAGAAAGCGCGTTCCCTTGAGCAAGATCCATCACTGTAGGACATTGTTCGGGATTCCCGATGATTTCAGGGACCGGGTCGGCAAATACCCGAATTGCTTTCGGGTCTTGGTTGAGGGTGATGGGAAGAGGGTTCTTGAGTTGGTTAATTGGGACCCTCTGTTAGCTGTGAGTGCAATTGAGAAGGAATTCATGGTTGATGAGGATGGTGCTAAGAGGAAATTTAGGTTTCCAGTGAAGTATGGTAGGGATTTAGGGTTGGGATTGGAGGATAATAGGAAGCTGAATTTGTTGAACACTTTGCCTCTGGTTTCGCCTTACTCTGATGGGTCGAAGCTTGATGTGTGGACGCTTGAAGCGGAGAAGTATAGGGTTGGGGTGGTTCATGAGTTCTTAAGCTTGACTTTGGAGAAGAGGGCTTCAATTCACCACCTTGTGGAGTTCAAGGAGGAGTTTTGTTTGACCAAGCATACTTATCACATGCTCTTGAAGCAGCCCAGGGCGTTTTATTTGGCCGGGACTGAGATGAACTGGGTTGTGTTCTTGAAGGATGCTTATGATGAGAATGGTGTCTTGATTCTCAAGGATCCCCAGGTTGTCTTCAATGAGAAGCTATGTAAGTATGCTCAAATGCAGGAAATGGAAGAGCCCGGTTCTGATGTTAGGGTGGGTGGAGAAAAAAGCAGCATTTAACTTGAGTCTCTGAATGGCAAGCTGTGTTGATTTGCCCGGAAGAGAAATATAATGAACCAAAGTGTGGTCTCAGAAGCACTTTAAAAGGTTTAATTTTGTGAATCAAGGAAGAGTTTTTATTTGTGCTCTTCAATTTGAGGGTGCTGTAGAATTTGGGATGAAAACAGTGTGTGTTTCCATGCTTTAATATGTGCTAGTGATTGGCTTGATAGATAAATCATTTGTTCCAAGGAAGAAAGAAGAGGGCGGGGACCAGGGAGTAATTAGACTTGGGGATAATGTGTCCTGTTTCAGATGGAGCCACGTGCATTCCTGAGCGCTGCATAGGTGGCAACGATTTATGTCCGCCACATCATTTGATCTGGCTACACTATGTTCTATAGTTTCGACCTTCATTTATGAGCTAAAACCCAGAATGATTTTGCTGTATATTTTTCTCATAATTTATAGCATTACAAAGTTCTCATTGGGAGAATGCATACAAATTCTGAAATATTCTTTCTGTCAGCAGTTGTTCTATCTTCTGCTTGAAAATTTATTATAAGTCATGCTATAGAAAGGGAAGCAATTCCCCCAACCCTAAACAACAATAACAAAAACAAAATAAAAGAAAAGAAAACAAAATCGATCTTTGCAAAGTCTTTGCAAAATTAATGTTATAACGTTTGTATGATGATGATAGTAACAAATGACAAGAGTGGCAAAGAGGCTGGCCAACTTTCGCACAGCCAACAGTTGTTTGCACAGTGCTCATATAAAGTGGAGACAGTGAAGACTGCTGCACATCAAGTCTTTAAACCATGAGACTGTTGATGCCCAGCAGAGTCTTGTTTATGGGGAAAATCAAACACTCGAGATAACATGCTTAAGCAAATACAACAACAATAACAATCACACCAAGCCTCAACCCTCACTGGCTTACGGGCTAAAGCTAGTGTAAAATACAAAAACAAGTCTTAGAAACTGAAAGACTGATGATTTGCTCCTTCCACAGGCAACTAATGATTTTTACGGGTAATTGGCATGCTCTTGCTTTTCTGGGAAAAACTAGCACTGCTTCGGTGCACACTTGAGGAACTTGATCCTCCTTGGCACCCTTTCTTCGATGCTCTTCGAGAGTAGCCCCTGCTGCTGTCCCCAAGTGCTGCTTTGGCAACACTATCGGTGAGAACTTCTCGTGCCCTCTGAGGCTTGATAGATTGCTTGTTCAGGTACACAAGCTTTGGAAGAAGACCACAAACTGCTTTCCGCAACTGCTCATCACTGACATTGCTTTGAACTGGGTTTCCAAGCAGATTCAAGGCCTGAAGAGAGTTGTAGTTAGCCACAAGCTGGCCTAATCCTTTTGTCGTTGTGATCTTGTTGAAGCTCAGGTCCAGAACTGTTAGCTTCAGCAACCTGTGTAGCCCCTCAACATCACTTATCTTGTTCCCCGCAAGATACAGCTCTTTGATTAGTGTACAATTTGATAAACCTGATGAAACATGCACAGTGAACAATCATCTTGTAGACAATACTTGATAAAAGCCAAGAGATTGGAGATGTGAAATTCTCCATCTAGCATAATCAGCTAATATAAAAACTAACCCTGTCCAATTCTTGAGATGCGATTGTAGCTCAGGTCAAGTACCCGCAACCGGGTTAATTCTCTGAGGCCCTCAATAGTGCTGATCTTGTTTCTTGACAAATTCAGTGTATGAATTCCCTTTGGGAGAAATGCCGGCGTGATGTGAACTGCAAATCAATGAAGAGGAGAAGCAAGCAATCAATCTAGTCACTCATTATTATCATTATCATTCATCACTAATTGGTTTTATTCATAGCAAGGATTACTTTCTTCTCTCAGAGAAGTATATATACCTATGAAATTGCTTGACAAGTTGACAGAGCGGAGGCTGGAGAAGTGTGAAATAGCAGGGATGGCTTTTATACCAACACCAGATATATGAGCTGCACTTGAGGCTGGATTCAGAGACTGGACCACGCTGTTGGCTTGCAAAATCTCCTTTGAAAGATTGATGTCTGGATGCCGGCTCAACTGAGATATGGTTCTTGCCATTGATCTTCCAGCCTCAGGCGAAGGTGGGAAGACAATGCTTTCCCCATTGTCATGATTAAAATCATCCTCAGGAGGTGGCTGCTGAATTTCAAGTTCTTTCACCCACTCATCCACCCTGTTAAAGGAGGATGATCCTGTTGAGAAAGCTACCCATTGGTCCTGTGGCCAAAAACCAAAACTTTCATTGTGCAATCTGCTCCTCCTCTGGTTATCAAGATTTTTATCAGTGTAGCATTTGTGAAAGTAATCTCCACTGGATGACCCAGGTGAGGGTGATTCCACATGTCTCAATGGCTTATGTTTTGGTTCAAGGGTGTCTGAAGAGTAACCGTATTGACTGTTTAAAGCAGCTATTGCAGGATGAGCTTGTGTTGATTTGCCTAATGGAGGTATATGTATGTTCCTGTGGCTCCAGAGGAACATCTTCCACCACAATCTTTTGCTTCCTGAAGGGAGAACTTGACTTGAGGAATGCCTTCTTAACATCACTTTATCAGCACTGCAATGAGTCATCACAGACCTGGGGCTTTCAAGAATAGCCACCTGATTTGCTGATAATTCCTGCAAATCCTCAAAAGACTGTGATTTTGAGGATAGGAAGTGATGGTGAGTTGTCTTCCTGAGCACATCCCTTCTTTCCAGGTTAGAGCATGATCTTGTGAGCTTTGGAGAAGCCCAGAAGTCTGCCTTGCCAATCCCAGGATCACTAACATGTCCACTCTGACTTATTTCACCACTCTTTTCACCATATTTCATCTCTTTATTTGTTGGGCTTGGATCATAACCTGCTTCCCTTGCCACAGCAGCTTCATGAGCTTGGAGATCAATATCAGAGAGCTCCCTCTTGATGGAATGTGAATCTTCACGCTCGTCTTCCCTTCATAAGCCTCCTCAGCTTCAGTCTTCACAGGACTCTCATGGTTCATAACCCTCACGTTGCACCTTGAATTTTTCTGGATAACACAAGGAGCTATAACATCACCAGTGAGTGGCTTCAAATCAAGAGTCTGTGAATCTGATGATTTCTTTGCGTGCTCTACTTTAACAAGTAGAGTTTTAAGCTGCCCTTTTGAGGATCTTTCACCACCCTGAAGAAGCAAATAAAAAATGAGATCAAAACAGGCTTACAAGAACACAGCAAAAACAAAACTAGACACAATATGCAACATGTTCTTGCCTTGTTCTTCTCCTTCCTTCCAACCAGAACATCGACACACCTACACATGGCCATGGCAGTTGGTAGAGCTTGCTCTAGATACTTTTTATTCAGTCTTGTTTGCGCTTCCAATAACAATAATTTATGTGCACAATATTCCTATTGCAGGTCACATCTCGCTGCTCTATTATGGAAAATCACATTGGAGAGGACTTAATGCAACAGAAATTAGCCATAATCAGTGGGAAGGCGCAGGAGCAGAGACAGAAGCCTGTCCAAACAAAACCTGGAACCGGAAAACCAATGACCAACGCCTGCTACGATTGGTGAATATAAAGCTAGAGAGTTGGCCAGAGTTGTTTATGCTGCAGTGGCTCCTCAAAGCCCCACGATTATTTGTCCCTGCAAATAGACCTACCCAGTTGAAGACCAGAGGTTCAGATAAACAAATATGCCAAACACTGATTTGGAAAAGTCCGGAAAACCCCGATTAAACAAAGCAACGCTTTTGCGGTACACGAATAAATACTCTTTATAATTTTATATATTTTATATATCTAGATATTTCTAAGACCCTCCAAGACCAAGCATCACATACTCATAAACTGCATCCATCAAATAAGAATACTCTTTTTGAGGGGTACGCTGGGAATTCAACAATCTTCCAGTGCAGAGGTAAAAATAAGTTCTTGAAGGTCTTTCCCAAGTTATGACAAAAACAAGCAGCAGACATGAGGCAATGTTTCAAGAGTCAACATAGGAGACAGACAACAAAGAACAGATTAAACACTAACCCAAATGGCTCTTCGTAATTGCAAAACAGAAGAAGGGGACATTGATGGTAAAAAAGGCCAACCTTTAGAGCGGAATTTCGGCAGATCGTGAACCCAATTGATTGAATCCCCGAGATCTGTGTCTGTAGTGGTGATTTTGAATTCTCAGAGGAACATGATACTGTCGTGCCTATATGGGGAAACAAAGTGGGTGAAGCTAGCTAGGGAGTTAGAAGGTTGTCATGTGTTTGGAGGTGGTGGGATATTATTGGGGAGTGGTGAGCGTAGGTGGAATGGAATATTTTCTGAAAAAACTAGAAAGAAAGACATACATACACGAAACCAAGAAGGTTGTGTGTGTTACAGTTACCATACACACATACCATACCAGCACTTGTGCCTGTTACCCTGGGAGGTCAGGCAGTGATCGAGCCCTGGCCACTGCATCATGCTTTAATAATCTAGCCAACCACATAGATATATAATATAAAGATAGTTATTTTAATATTTAAAAGTGAGTGTTTAATTGGGATATTTATTTCATTATTTTTTGAATATGATAAATAAATAAAAAAAAATTGAGATTATCATCACATATAATAATAAAAATATTAATTGAACACTCATTTTTAAATATTAAAAAATATTTTTAATATAATATATCAATTCTTCCCTTATTTATAACATTCCTATCTATATTTGATTATTTATTCTTATCATTTCTAATAAAAAAATATTATTTATACTTATAAAATATTAAATATTATATTAACTCACATATTATTTAATTATTAAAAAAATATAAATTCTATTCAAATTAAATTTATATCCTATTTAATAATAAATAAAATTTGAGTTTATATATCATCCGAATAAATATGAATAACATAATTCATTCCCAATATTTTTGTTGGTTTGTTGAGGTAATCCTCTTCGATATACTGTCAGTTATTAAATGCGGTACCACGCTCTACTAGGATTCATGGCTCGCCGATTGCCATGTCAGAATATAATCCCACAATCTCTTTCCGTGTTGCCCACACCTCACCTTAACCTCTCATTATTCACTCATCAGCGATAACAACCCTCAATTATTTCATTTTAAAGAAAAAGAAAATTGTCATCGCGCTGCCTCGCTGGCAATACATGATGAGTTGAGAGCTACGTCAGTACCATTTTTTATACTGATAAGAAATTAAATGAATTAATTCATCACAATTAATTATCTACTTTCTACTTGATTTTCATTTTATAAATCATGGCTCTTATTTAACTCGTAATTGTTAATAAGGGAAAATATCCACCTGTGGCTGTGGCGAACCTGAGATTAATCAACCAATAGTTGTTAATATTTAAAACGTGAAAAATGTCACTGTACATTATTCCGCTTGTCTATTTGACAGTTTTGATTCGTAATCACACGATGACTAATACATATTTATTTATAAATTTAATTGTCATGTATTATAGTACAATTATCTATTATCACACCAGTAAAATTATTTTATTCAATCATCACCAATTATCTTAAAAATATTACAAATAAAAAATGTGCAATTTAATAACAATTTAAAAGTATTTTAAGTTGACAATATATAAAAAGTTATTTATTTATTTGCTGTACAACAAGTAATACATGTATTATTATCCATACTGATCTCATAGTATATTAATATGTATCTAAAAAATAATAATTGAAGTCTTTATACAGCTTTTTTAATTGTGTAATTTAAAAAATCCCTTCTTTTATTTGGGAAAAATCTCCTCTTTTATCACGTAATGATTGTAAGAATTTAATTGTTTCTATTTACGATTTAGAATACCTACTTAAACATTAAGGTAATAAAAAAAATAAAATAACATTTTGTAACTCTTGAAAACATCTTATTTATATTTATTAGAGCGTGTTTAGTACAAGATAAATGAGCTTAATCTATAAAATTTTCACTTGTATTTTTACCCTTATACCAAATGAAAAATTAGAAAGTGATATTCAACCATAACCTCTTGATAGGAATAATGCGACAAACATACACTAAATTCTTCCAATTTATAACAGTCAATCGTAAATGGATAGAGTTTTTTCTAACTTACTTTGATTGGAGACTCTGTGTCATCTTATTTATATAACCAACTCTTTCATTTAAAAATAATTTGACTTATAAGATGGCACAAATCTTATTTATACAACCAACTCTTTCACTTAATAAGAATTTGACTTAGTAAGATTATGCATAAATGGGTCAAAAAAATGTAGGACCATTTTTGTTGATTTAGTATTATATTTTAAACTTAATATTAAATCCAACAGTAGAATGATGTCTAGTACTAGTTATCACATTATTAACTAATGCTATTAAATAAATGATTTAATTTAAATACATTGTCAATATAAAATATTATTATACTATTATCTAATTAAATTTTTTTATGTGCATAACTTTTAAAGTAGTGGGATAAAAATCAAATTTATTTTGATAATGTAGCAAATATGTAATTGAATGAAAGTATAAAAAGATTTTATGTTGTCAACAACATATTAAAATTTAATTCTTAATTATATATATGAAGGCCATCATCTAATCACAAATTTAAATTAATCTCGTGGTTTAATTAATAGTAAAGAATTTGCAATTGTTTCCTTCAATTATTCAAAAGTTAGAGAATATGCGTCTATAACTATGCCTTTTTTAAAATTTTCGCCTTGATTAGAGAGCATGTAAATGATCAAAGTGATTTAGACACTAGACGAGGACGCATCAAAGAATCTATCAAAAATATGGACACATCAAAGAAGGTGGGCCTCAGGGCGGTGTGAATGTGAGGTACTGATTAGACCAGAATCGTGATATATAGCCTTTACATACATGATAAAGCCGTACTCATGGGTGTACAAAGGTAGTGTTGCAATTGGAGAAAATCTAAATCTAACCTAATTTTTGGATTTGATTAGTTTTTAAAATTTGAATTCAATTCAATAATAATCTAACTATGAAATGGATTGAATTGGATAAACCTGATGTTGAAATAATATATAAGGATTTTGATATTATATGTATTGAGATTATAAAATTTTACATATAAAAAATAAAATTTAAAAACTATTTTATGATGTATGTTTCAAAACAAATCATTTTAATATAAAAATAATATCAAATTACATAAAATATATTAATTAAATTATAAAATTTTATAATCTTTCATAAATTATTTTATAAAAATATATCTCTAAACAAATTTTGGGCTAAATTTTTAGCCCATAGAAGGTAAGGTAGCTTCAGTAATTGAATTGTTGTCAAAATTTATAAACCAGGCACAAGTTCTCCGAGTACTCCAACATTTAAATTACATGTAAGTGGAGTTGGCATTTGGCAATTGGCAATAGATGGATAGAGGTGGGTTTTTTAACTCAATTAAATCTCGCCTGGAGTTTTATTAATTAAAACTCATTCCCTTGTGTAGGGAAAATATTTAAATCGGCATCTGTTTAACTATCTCCCACACAGGCTTGTAGATATTTAAAGTTAAATCTATACTATTTAAAACAAACACAATTAACAACCTATTCACCCAAACATCGAAAAACTATTAATTGTTATAATTATAGGAGATAAGCCTAAGCCTGAAAGCTTTAATTGATAGTTAGTTTGTTAATTGGTAGTTAGTTTGTTACAAGCTTTGCTTAGCTAGAAAGTTTAGATTTGGATATCAATCTCTATATAATACACTCCTTTGTATTAGACTGTACAATGAACAACACACACACATTATTCTTGAATGCCAATCATCTCTTTCATCCCTCTTGAAGCTCTCTCTCTCTCTCATAAGTCTCTAGATCTTACATATATTTAAGCCTAACGATCTATGGGAACCTCAATGACTTCGAGCTCAATGACTTCACTGAAAACCTTCACAAACCCAATTCCATTGAAGCTTGATGAAGACAACTTCGTGCCGTGGAAAAGGCAAGCCTTGGCGAGCATCAAGGCAAACAAGCTCAAAGATCATCTTCTCAAGAACAAGGTGCCACAACGATTTATCACCCCTGAAGATGAAAAAGCAGAAAATGAAAGTGAAGATTTCCAGAATTGGGAACAGCAAAATTAGCACCTTGTGGCATGGTTGCTAGCTTCAATGGATCTCAGCTTCACCAACAAGTTAGCAGATTGTGAGTTTGCACATGAAATTTGGGAGAATCTTGAGGAATATTTTAGCAAGGGGCAAAAATCAAGGTAAAGCGCTCAAAACCCAATTGAAGTTAGTCAAGAAATTGGGGCTAACGTCTCAGGATACCTGGGAAAAATCAAGAAGATAGCAGACTCTCTCTGCCCCAGGAGCCCCAATTGCACGAGAAGAATACATAGAAGCAACATTGTAGGGTCTAGTGAGGAATCAAGTGCCTTCATCACCATGGCTATGGGCAAATCACACAATGTTAGTCATGAGTTGAATCACTTCTTCGCTTACAAGAAGATCTCATCGAGAAGTTCAAAAAAGTCGAACTGGGATCGGTTCAAGCTCACCTGGCCCAATAAGGTGAACCTTATGGGAGAGGTCAAAACGGAGGAAGAAGGGGTCATGAGAGGACGCGCGGAGGAAGAGCTTCTAGAGTAATGGAAACCGACCTCAATGCCAACTTTGTGGAAGGGTAGGCCACATTGTGTGGGAATGCTCTAGGTTTGATCAAAACTTCCCCAATCCAAACAACACTGAGGAAGCTCCCCCCCACCCTCCACTTCATTTCATAACCCTCCAATAGCCACCAACAACCCTCCACAAGCTTTCTTGGCCACTTCCACCACTGTTGCAATCAAGTTTGGCACCCTGACTCGGGCACCTCTCACCACCTCACTTTTGACCCAAACAACTTGATTGGAGGATCAGAATATGAAGGTGAGAATAGGCTTTTGTTGGCAATGGTTCAAGTATGGCAATAGCACACATTGGCAATTCCTTACTACACTCTTCTATCCAACCTTACATTTATACTCAATGATGTCTTACATGTCCCTTCAGTCACTAAAAACCTTCTTAGTGTTGCAAAGTTTGCAAAAGATAACCATGTCTTTTTTTAGTTTCATCCTTATTGCTTTGTTAAATCTCAGGAACTAGAAAGACACTTCTCCATGGCTCACATAAAAATGGTCTCTACAACATAGATAATGCTCATGTACAAAATTCATGTAGTATGGCTTCCTGTTTCAATGTTAACTTTATTGATTCTGATTCTAAATTTGATCTATGGCATAAAAGATTAGGTCATGCATCTAACAAAGTTGTACATCAAATACTTGATCCCTATTTATATATTATTTATTATAATATTTGAAAACATAAAAGTAATAAAAATAATACTACTAAATATATTAAAATAAAGATAAAAAAATATGTTGTGATAAAGAGTATGTGGATAAGATAGATTAACACTAAACTAGCACCTACCTTAGACTGTAATGAGGTAAGGGAACCGCCTCTTCTGAAGTGGGATGGATCAAATACTCTCATCCTACCACGATAAGGCGAGACTGTCAAGCCTATTTATAATTTAATATTAATTATGTTTAATATTTTTAAAAGAAACATTTTGATTTTAAATTGAAGTCATGTTGTTAACGATATTTAAGTTGTTTTCACTCTTTTCCCCAGGTTTTTCAAATTTCCTTTTTTTTAAAAAAACTGTAAAACTCAAGTTAAAACACTTCTCGCAGCTTATTAGTTTGGACATATATATATATATATATATATATATATATATATATAGAGAGAGAGAGAGAGAGAGAGTATGCTAGACTTGCTACATTGAATATATATCTTCTTATAAATGACAAATTTTATCAATTCTACTGTTAAATCATGTATATTATCTTAATAATTAAACATATTAAATTTCATAATATTTAGACATTGATAGACATATTAACTAATACTCATCAATATTTACATGTATTTTTAAAACTATATTGTATGTCTAAATAAATATGAATGATAAAGTGTCAAACTGTTTTGAAATTTTATAAAATTTTATATACTTAATCTATGTAATGAGAACTTACAAATCGATGATTGAATTAATGAAAATTGATGTGTATAAAAAGTTATCCAATAATATAAATATATTGGGACCTCGAGTATATATATATATATAAGGATTTATAAATTACAAAATGCGTTTTCGAGATGTATCATGGATATCTACAATTTGTGAAAACAAAACTATGTCGAGGTGGGATGGCTTACTTGACCTTCCGCTTATGATCATCAGCATAAGCTGTGTTTAATTGTCAGATTCGTCCGCTAGAAGCAATCTGTATCCAATCACTTTAAAATCGATTATCGGGTCATGCTGAGGATTAAACACCCTCGGCCGTTTGGTGGAATATATGCACCTGTACATTTAATACTACAAGTCATTCTTCTGCATTATTGGAGGATGAATTTTCTTTTTTGGTGGATAAGGATGAATTTTCTTCTTATGTAGCTTTTCGCACTTCACATTTTTTTTCTCATTTTCAGAGTAGCTAAATTAAATTACAAGTGGGTCCCATATAATCGTCGTCGTCTAATTATAATTTTTTTTGTGAACACTACCTTCTTGCACGCAGCCGTTAAAACTTTAGAGTACTTAAATCAGAGTCACTTGGCTGTGCTTTATTTGTGTGGTAACGGATGAGCCTTTTTTGAACCCGTTGGGTAGCAATTCGGTGAAATCAAACTCGATGTCACGGTTGACGCAAGCAAGCATGCGGGCTTGAGATTGATTGCAATGGTTGCACGCTTGTGCACGTAACATTCGACCTATGACGAACAAGGAAATGTTTTGCTTCGGTCAAATTGATCAGAACCAGCCACATCTGTGCCGTGCGTACCACAATGGTACAATATAACATATGCCAAACTCATCAGGTAGTTGTCCCTCACAAACCACAACCAACAGAATTGTCGTATCCTGGCGCGTCGCTACCCTTTATTCCTTACCTTCAATTTTCTATTTCTTTTTTTTCCCGTTAATTTCATTTTCCCGTGATGCTCCTTTTCTATAGAGCCACCAAATTTCCTTTGTTTTTCCCTTTTTCCTCATCTTGTCTGCAAGACTGCAACAGCAAAATCTTAGTTTTAAGCCATCTACCTAACAACTGACAGTATTGATAGTCTTAAATGGCGATGATTGAATAGAAACAATGCAATCATATATATATATATATATATATATATATATATATATATATATATATATATATAAAGAACTTGTCTTGATTTTTTATGAACAATTTTTATTAATTTTTTATTGCTAACTTGTTCAAATTAATATTAATATACCCAACTCAAATGACACCGTCCAGTCCAATTGTTAAATATTAATTCATTCTTTAACTAAAAAGTAATCTTTGGTTGAATATATCAAATACTATATCCCATGAATTAAAGGATGATAATAAAAAAGTTTATTGATATTAAAAAAAATAAATTATAATTTATTTAAATATATTTTATAAAAAATTAAATATATAAATTTATTTTCAAAATAAATTAAATAAATAAAAAAAATATAAATGTATCATTATATTTTATCTCTTATTTTAGATTTAATGTTTATAAGGCTAAAAAAATCTTAACAAATGACCTATAACTAATAATAAATAGCTTATTTTATGAATATTTTGTATATTTTAAAAATTGAAATTGTTGGAAAATAAAAAAGAATAAGTGAATAATTTTATTATATTATGAATGATATATAGGAATGACAATGAGTATCTATAACAAAGGGGACATGTCTTCCCGTTGTTTGAAATTTCCATCTGATCCCCATTCTCTATTCCTATATAGGTCCCAATTAACTTGATCGTTGGATTTGAATCCTTATAGATATTTATGGATTTATTAAAAAAATTTAAAAAGAGAAAATAAAAAAATATTTTGAAATTAAAAACATAAATATCCATAATAACAAATACTATTAATGAAACATAAACTAAATTGAAATAAAAAATGCAGACATAATGCAAATCTAACAAAGATAACTGAAAAAATGAAAGTGTGTTATCCTTGTTCCTGCCTTGTTTAACAAATAGGAACTTCTTCATTCGTCCTTAAGAGGACAAAATTTTTCTCTTCTCATCCTATTGTGGTAATCCCATGTGTACCCACTTTAATTGGTATTTTTTTATTTTGTCATTTATAGTCATTTACATCTTTTTAGTAAATTAAAATTTATAAAAACATAAAAATTTTTTAATTCATAAAAATTAATGAATAAATTTAATTTATGTTATTTCAATTACACATCCTCTCCTTGTACATCCTTTTAGTAAATTAAAATATCAATTTTAAAATATGTTATAATTAGTAAAAAAAATTATACATAATCTTAATTTATGTCATCTCAATTATTGAAGTAGTATATCAATTACATAATTATTTTCAATTTAAAAAGTAATGTAATTATTTAATTTTTAAAAAAATTAATAAATAATTAGTGTCATTATCAAAGAAGTGTAAACTATGGAATTGATTTTTAAAAAATATTTTAATTTTAAAAAATTAAATTTTTTTCTAATAAAATGATTTGAAACAATTCCAAGAATTGATAAATTGAAATGTTTAAGTTTCAAAAAAATTGATTAGAAGTTAGAAACTTTTCTCCTAACCTCGTCCTCATTTATAATTTTCTTCTCATCCCTAGCATCATCCCAATCATGAGTCCCTATTTATCATTTAGTACGGAGATTTGAATAGGTATGTGTATATATGGATTTATTAAAAGAATTTCACAAAAATAAAATTTTCAAAAATGGTAATGGAAAGGATAATAATAATATTAATATGTATACATTATTGATTGATATGAATATTAAGTATAATTAAAGGTTTTAATATTATGTTTATAAAAATAAGGTAATAATATTATTTATTATTAATTTTTCCTGTGTTTCTATTTTTTGGTGTGTGTGTAATATTAACTTTTATGAATTGGAAAATGAAATATGTCACTTAAATAGTTAGGTGGGGATTTTGAAAATAAAACCAACAATCTATGAATAATTATTTTTTCTAATTAAAATAATATATTAATAATGATTATACCTTAAAAAGGAAACACAACTAAATATGGATTGTATATATAGATAGAAAAATAATATTTTTAATTTTATCAATTACTTAAAAGTTTTAGTGATACAGCTTAGAAGGGCAAATTGGACATTTGAATATTGGAAGAACAAATGAGAATTGTAACATGCCCATGGGACTATCACAAGGGTCTAGTTAAAGAGGATTCAAGTATTTTGGAAACTTGGCTAAATCATTTGTTGAAGAGATGCATCAAGAATTAGCTAAGACTCCTATTAGCAATTATGAGCAGCTGAAAATATTATTATTAGTGAATTTGATTTGACAATATATTTCGGCCATGTTGGGCTAGTCTGGTTAATTTAGTTTATTAGTTTATATTTTAAAATGGGTCATGATTTGTTTTATTTTTGTGTGTTAAGTCCAATTGTTAGTGTAGTAATTTGGGCCTATTTTAGTAGGATTAGAAATAGTTTAACCTAAATAAAGAGGTATAAATACCTCTAAACTTGGTGGCACTCTTAAGATTTGTTTGAATGAAATTTTATGGTTTCTTTGAAGAAACTTGTGCTAAAAAGTGAGGTTGAGTGATTCCTTATCTTGTGTCGTTTAGAAGCTGATAAAAGATTACAAGGTAGAGTGATTCCCTTGTAATATTTTATTTGGTTTTCATTCAATCTTTCATATCAATTGTGTGTTAGGGTTTTTGGGTTTTGATATTGATTGTTTTACATCATTTAGCGCTGAGAGAAAAGAAAATGGAACAATAAATGCATATATTGCAAGAAAAATCAATTAGTAGCTACACATATATTCAGTATATTCAATTCACATCAAAATAAAAAAGAATAATAGTTAACAATTAATTTGTACAATGTTAACGCACAATGAAAATCTTAAACAAAAATATAATTTTATTCCAAAATTATTCATTCTCCATAATTAGTGTTTGTAAATGGAATTGAAATTATAAATCAATGGCTATGTATATATTGAATTCAGCAATCTTTAAGCTTTGCAAAATAATGAAGAAAAATAAATTGAAGATGGTGGAACAATGTAATCAAATTCCAATGGAGATTAGCCAATGCAATTTGTCTAATATTGCTATTGAAATAAGCTTAACTTGGTTGTACACTAAACTTATGCAAGAAAGTATTGTTGACAACAACAACAATTTCACTCTCATGTAAATGTTGTGCCAAACAAATGAGCAAAACAAAATCAAAGGTAAAAAGAAGTAAAACCAAACACAATCTTCAATCATTCTTAGTCATTAATCTTTACTAGCTAAAGTTTAGTAAAATGACCAGTTGGGATAGTCCAATAATATCTCCTTTACTTAATTTGGCCCCAAATTCTGAAAATAAAAATTATAGAATCATTTATACTCGTTTATACAACAATAAAATTAATCTTGAATTTAGTAAAATATTTATTAAATTATTTATGAAAAATATAATTACCTTTGCCACAAAGGATTAAAGAATATGCGGTAAAGGTTATAGCTTAGTGGTTGTCTCTTACACAAAACATAAAAACAGACCATTAAGATATATACAAAAATTAAAATAAAAGACTAAATAAGCATAGAAAAATTGATATGCAAAACAAAAAAAAGGTCACAAACAATAAAGGTGGAAATAAATTGGATATAAACAAAAAAAATGAAAAAGATAAATAAATTAGTTTATTTTAAGAGAACATAAAAAAATAAAATATTTGTTTCATTGACGGAACATTTATATATATATATATACAAATTAAAAATATTAAACAAACACAAAAATTATTGTACAAAAAAAATAAAGAAATCTCACAAAGAAGAAACCAGCTTCAAAGATGAATATTAGAACATTTGAATTTACTAACCTATAAATTCTTATTCTTTAATATAAACTACGAAGAAGAAAATTAAAAGATGAAATAAATTAATGCATTTTGAGAGAACTAATAGATAACGATAAAGAGAAATGAAAAATATGAAAATATGAGAGGAAGGATGGAAGATAAAAGAAAGTTGTGGAATAGAGAGGAAAATAAATGATGTTAGCATTGTATACTAAAGCTTTAGCGGTATAAATCGGATAGAACCGAATATTGCATATTGTAAGAGAAGTTAAGGATTTTTATTTTGATTAGTATAAGCTGATTATAGTAGACATTTTTTGGTAGTAATAGTTTTTGTTTCCATTTTTATTTTTACATTAATCTTATTGGATTATGGTTTGTTTTGGAATGGAAATTATATAGTATATTGAATCCAAAATTCAAAACATCAAGGTGAATTTAAAATTTTGTAATTAATTCTGGAAAACACATGTTTAATTGAAAAAAAATATTATAAAGAAAATAGAAAAAGATATTAATCACGTGAATATTCATTTTTATTGTTAAACAACTTAGATTGACATATTTTTATTAGTTGTATCATTTAAATTAAAAATTGTAATGGTTTAAAATTCAATATTTAATGTGAAATATTTATGTTGTATTAATAAAATAGATATGGAGGTAATTTTATAGAAAAATAATTAATCATGAAGGTTATAAAAATTATGGGTCATAAGTTGCTCTATAAACAACACTTATAAAATTTTTCTTAGAATGAGCCTTGAATATTAATATTATAAATTAAATATTATAGGTTATTTAAGTGATCCTCATATTAACCCGGCCGATACATGTCTACCCTCTATGAATGACTTAGGCAAATTTTATATACCAAACACCACATCTAGACTCAGAATTTAATAAGCGTACGTGGACAGCCTTCTTTTTGTTTTTTTAATAGCTCTTGTTTAACTCATTCAACATAAACATACACTGTTTTATGAAGTCATGGTACACACTTGAATTTTGTTTTTGTTTATTTTTTTAAAAATTAATATGAACCAACGATATATGTGTTGTGCACCGATTAAAACCAGCATATTCCAATGAGTTTCATTTTATATGCCAAATCCATTAGCAGGGTGCCTCTGTCACAGTTTGACTCTTGCAACACCAGGTCCATGCCTCATTATACATATGGACTACTGTTGATTGATGGTTGTAGCTAACCAATAGGCAGGGTATTACTCCTTCTATTATATATTAATAGTTGTTCTTAGGAAACAATGCAATTTTGACAGATTGAAAAGTAATTGTATCTCACTTTTCAATATACTAAAATCGCACTGATTTATAAGAGTGACTATTAACGTGGGATGAAGGGAGTATTTTTCTTTCATAACTTCTCGGAATAACATTCATTGGTTTATTCAACAAAAATTGGAATCCGAGTCCCGTGGTCGCTCCCAAGGAAGAGATGGAACCAAAAATGCACGCTCAAAAATATGTTGTTGGAATTTGCACGCAAACCTGTTATCTTCTTGTGAGACACAACAGAGATTTACACAGTTGTGGCTTGTCCACATTTGTTTGCTTACAATTTTTATTGGTCTTGGGCTTGCCTACATCAAATGAGAGGTATTTGATCTTAGCTAAGTTGGGCTTTCGAGACCCAAAGTGGGATTTTCGGATTCCATGGCAAAAATCACTAACGTATCTCGGCCTTGGGTTTTCCAGGTCCAGTTATGACCCAAATCCATAAGCATCCCATGAAAAGGTAGTCCATATCCCAGACCAAAAAAAAGAAAAGTTAATCCATATCTGAACCCAACAAAAAGGAAGTCCATATCTTAACCTGCTGTAGAAAAAAAAGTCAAATATATTTTCAGTTCCAAAATTTTTTTTATCTTGATACAAATATTTTTAAAATTATTCAGTTTTAATGCCTGCGATTAATATGTCTCTGTTAAATACTGAGCTAACTAACGAAAAACCATGTTATCTTATCCTATATGATAATCACTATTTATACATGGCATGTCATTTTTTTTGGCATGTATACATGCCATGTCATAAACATATATATCAAAATACTCAACTCAATCAATGTGTTTTTTTTTCGGCCAAAAACCTCATTTTATTGGCAATACTCTATTTCAGGCAAATTCTTAGCTTGCTTTTTGTATCAAGTAGTATTATTTATTGAATCTAATTTTTATGCAATCATATTGTACATTAATTTCATATGGTTAATCAATGTAAATTAAAAAATATGTCAAATTATAGTAATAGTTTATAGTGAATAGATATTTAGTATGATTTAACACTTTTTTTATTGAATAAAATTATTTTATACTATTTATCCATAAAAAGTAAACTCTTATTTATTATTTTTACATAGTTTCAAATCCAATATATAATATATACATTCTTGGATCTACCATTTCCTTTTCCCATTTTTTGAAAACACAGTATTTGCTACATTTATTATGTTGCATGTTCTTTTTTTAATCCAAGTAGTTAAGCCCCCAAGATTTATTTCTAGATCTTGTTTTGATCCATATCTACTCCACTGAGCCATATTAATACCGTCTTTGGCTGCCTCACTGTCACTAGGTCATACTTTACAGTTACCCTGAATTCGGTTGAAATCTTCGGTTCCTCGGTGCACTGCACTAGCCCCTCACTGTTAAATTAATTACATTAAATACATACAGTAAAAGAAAGAAAATAAAATGCAGAAGAAATGTATCCGGACTGTTGAAAATTGAAATTTTTGACGTTACAAGATTGAGAGAGAGAGAGAGAGAGAGAGAGAGGCAGGCCTGCAATTTTATAAATTTTAACCCAATTTTTATTTTTATTTTCATTTCACATTATTCACCCACTCCTCGATTCGATCCAGAATTTCAGATTCAGTTCCTAATTTTCTTTTTTTTTCTTCTTCTCTCTCTCTCTCCCTCTCTCACACTCCAAAACGTGTAACGGTGGCGAACCTCAATGCAATGGCGACGGCGGAGCCCTCGGTGGAGGAGGAGGAGCGCGGCCGCACCCTCCACAGCGACTCCGTCCCGCTCGTAGACCTCCGCCTCCTCTCCCAATCGGAGCTCTCCTCCCTCGCCCTCTCCGCCTCCGCCCCCCACAGCTTCCAAGACGACGTCGTAATCCCCAAAATCGACCGCTCCGTCTTCAACGAGTCCGCCGGCAGTCGCAAGCAGACCTTCTCTCGCCTCCGCCTCGCGCCGCGTGGCAAGCAGCCCCCCGCTCCCCCTCCCGCCCCCGCCCCCTCCTCCCACATTCCCCTCGACGAAGAAACTCCCAAATCATAACCCTTCTCCAAACACTCTTCGGCGTCGAGTCTCTCCGGACCTCCACCGCCGCCGTAGGAGTCGGCGGAGGCGTCGTGGACGGCGGCCTCGTCTCCGTCCAGGTCGAATTCAAGCAGCCGGAGTCCGGCGCCCTCCCGTACCAGACCATTCCGATCGACGTTGTAGACGACGGCAGCACGAGGAAGCGGAAGCGCGGGAGGCCGCGGAAGAACGAGTCTTCGTTAGCGCTCGTGGAAATTAAGGAGGTGGCGCCTCCGCCGCCGAAGAAGAAGGCGAAGGCGAAGGCAGAGGAGGGCTTAGTGGAGGAGGATGGTGGTGATGGTGGTGTGGACCCGATTGAGGAAGAGGTAAAGAGGAGGACGGTGGGGATGGGGACGGAGGCGCAGCTGGTGGAGTTGTTGGAAGGTTTGAAGGGAGAGTGGGTGAGTCAGAGGAAGAAGAGGAAGGTGGTTGAAGCCAGTGATCTGGGTCCCTTCTTGCCCTCTGGATGGAAGGTCGTGCTTTCTCTCATGAAGAGAGCTGGTCGTGCTTCCATTGTTTGTCGCCGTTACGTAAGGTTTTTCTCTTCGATCCTTTTCCCATTTTAATCTCTTTTGTTGTAGACGCATGGAACTGTTAGTTTGTTGCGTTTGATTGATTGTTCGGATTCAGTGGCTGAGTTTTACTTTGTGAATGGGAGATTAGATTGTGCTTATGTCATTTCTCTGTGTTGTTGTTTTTGTGACATGATGTTTCTTTGCACATAATGGAGACTGAAAATTTGTAGCATTGTTATTATGAAGGTGAAGGTTTAGGGTCTATCTGGTTCCTGTTTTCATTTCCTGTGTTATCTATTTTCCAGGATTTTGCTAGTGGAATAGTGATAACAAGGAATACAATAAATCAAGTTTTCTGTTTTCATTGTTTCCTTTACAAAATTCTGAATACAGAAAACCAAGAAAATGAAACCGAGAAATGAAAATGCAAATCAAATAGGCTCGAGTTCTATTTTGGCAGCTGTTTTCTCTACTTGATTCAAGAGAAGTGTCTGTATATTTATAGAGAAGATTTTACTTGACTCGTAGTTGTTTTCTTCGCATCATTGTGCTGCTTGGCCAGGGCGTTTGCTTTGTTTTTAGGATTTAAT
Organism: Dalbergia oliveri; assembly: GCA_030441495.1. NCBI lineage: Eukaryota > Viridiplantae > Streptophyta > Magnoliopsida > Fabales > Fabaceae > Dalbergia > Dalbergia oliveri. The sequence continues at coordinate 12,199,595 of JAMLFY010000003.1, read as the reverse complement.
TTTAATGGTCCTGCCACTGTAGCCTAAAGCATCTTTTTAATATAATATTAAAATAAATGATCTGTTTTGTGGCATGATACCCTGAGTTCATGCTAGCCATTCCCTCATTTTAATACATTATCGGGTTAAGATGTTCTATACCATTAACTAATCATTTGACTTATTTTATGCGACTTTTGAGATAGATATTGTAAGAGTTAAAACACTTTTTATGATATAATAATGCATGATTAAATGATAATATAAAATACATTTGGTTTTTTCTGTAGTTCTTTGTTGATTTCTGGTCTTCCTTGGAGGATGTTTCATCCTGAGGATCTATACTGTATTTGATTCAATGAAATTTTGTCTTTTATTATGAAAAAAAGAATTGAAAATATTTCTTGTTTGGTGAAAATATAACAGTTGAATTGGTTACATCATAATTGCTTGTCCTTCACGGTGGTTTTTTGGTTGGTGTTTTCCATCAATTAAGAACAATTGAATAAGAAATACATATTAGAAAATGGATGGAGGAATGAGATTGCTGGGGATTCAAAGTTTTAGGGTTTAAATTGATTGAATTAATCCTTAAGGAACAAATATGCTACAAGTACTGATTTGTGACGATGAAAATTGGATTTTACTGTGATTTTTTACTTTGTGGCAGCTGTTGGCCCTTATTGGCTATATTGGTACTGTTCATGCATATATTGGCTATTGCCTTCTAGTGGTTAAACTTTTATTTATGCTGGATTCGTATTTAATTTTCCTAATTTGTTGCCATGCAGCCCTTATGGGCCCAAGTTTGGGTCATTCAAGGAAGTTTCTGCATACTTGCTTTCCTTTTACGGAGAAGATATAAATCTTTTAAAATCTAATTACACTGATGGCAGTCTGCAGTTTTTGAGTAATACCAATGTGGCTTCTGGAAGTGTAAGCAATAATATATGCAATGTTTAACTTAGTTTTCTATTGCAAAAGTTAAAGAAACAATATCAGTTTTTTTTTTGTCCCACAACCAGCATGTTGTTGGTCATGTTCCTACAGGAGGCACGAAGACTGATGCCAGTGCAAGTCATTTGCATTTACCAACAACATCTGTACCCAGTCACCATGAGGAGCAAGCCACTGTATCATCATTGGTTGGAAATGAGAAGCTAAACACTTCTGATGGGAATTTCAATAGTTCTCTGGCTTGGGGCTGTAAATTAGGAGATACTAGCAGTGGAGCCTTTGGAGATTTTGACCATAGTGAAGATAAGCAACCTATGATGGATGACAAGAATACTGCTAATTCAGTACAAGGGTCTTCTTTTGAGGAGGATAGAGTTCATAATCAGAAGATGGCTGACTCAGTACATGCTGCATGCAATCTATATATTCCTTTGGTTTTCTCCTCCTTCCCCAATAATAGTGGCATTTATCCACTTTCTGATGAAATAAATCCCGTCACGTGCATAGAAAGTGGCATTAATAATTTTACTAATGAGAACAGAAATACTGGATTCCCTGAAACTGCTCCCTGTGGAAATAGGCAAGCACATGTTGACAATAATGGGTATGGTCTTTCTGTCAGATTAGTCGAAGATCAAAGACAGAAAGTAGGTTTTGCAAGCAGCATGCTTTCTCCAAATTCTGAAGGGATTATGTTAGCTGGTAGCAATTTACAGGATAGGCATCTAATTAGCTCACAGGAAGACATGAAGATTAGTGATGGAAATGTGATGGATGGCAAACAGGACATTATTTCTTCTAGTGATCAGTATGGAATTAAAGATGTGTCTACTGATGTTATACTGCAGAATAGTTCTGATGGTTTTTCACTTGTCTCATCTCAGAAAGGGCTTGAGCATATGTCTATAAATAGTTCAGACTGGATACAGACTTTCTTGCCAGAGGACTCTGATATTACAAAATGTTTTGATAGTGATTTACCTATTGACGAGGGAACATGGGTTCCCAGTGGTTATACTCATAATGATTCTTTCAGCACTTGCACAAAAGATGCATCTGAGTTTGGTGGAGTTTATATTGCCTCTAATCTTTCAGTAGCGAAGGATGTTAGTGATAATCATGCTCCTCCAAATGAGGACTCTGCACAGGAAAGGAATTCCGTGAATGACCAAAATTGCAAAATGGACAGTCTGTTGCACACAATTTCCAAAAGTAACTTGCCGACTCCAACTGGTGATGAGCACCCCTCTGGTAACTTTGATGCGCTTAAAGCTGTTGATACTGGTTGCAAGAAGCCTCAGTTAGGCATTTTTTCATGCAGCAACGATGTTGCAGTAGATGCATACACTAATGCAAGCATTATGCAGGGAAGTTCGCAAGGTTTTGAATCTGTTGCTCTTGCTGGCAGTGTTTTAAACCAATTTGACATGCAAGGTAATTATAATGTGAATAATGCAAATAAATCTTGCTTATCAGAGAAGGCGAAGAGTGAGCAAGTTGACATTCTTCAAACCAACCCTAAGGGTATGCCTGAATATTGGTAGCAGTTAGATGGATTCAGATGCAGATATGGTGACAAATGTGGTGCATTAAACAATTTCTAAATAAAGCATGTATGGTAGTTCTGCAGAGTGCTCTGGTAACCACAAGGCTCTGCTTGTATATTCTCAATTTCCTATCAAGGATGATAGCGTAGACAAGGTAATGAACATTATGTTCTCAATGTGATTGAAATTTATTTTCTGCACAGTGGCTGGTGTGTTTCTAGGGATCCATTTCCTCTCTGATCAAAGTGACTCTGACATTAATGATGAAATGAAAGTTATTTTCTCTAATAATGACTTGGAAAGTGATAATAGTTTGAAAGTATCTCAGCCCCATCAAGAACCTTATTATTTTTTCACCAAAAAAACTGAATCTTGTTATTCATTACCTTCATTATTATTGCTTTTTCGATGACTAGCTATATTAAATGCTTCCATAAAATACTTGGAGTAAATATTTTGGACACGGATGAAGTTTATATACATTTAAAAAGATACGATTGATTAGGGTTGTTTGATGAGTTTTATTAAAAAGAGGGGGTTGTTTGATGAGATAACATTGTATTGCTTGTGAGTTATTTGCTTAAGCATGCTTATCTTTGTGTCGTGTTCTTTTGTTAAATGAATGCTATGCATGGAAATGTACCATAGAATTTTTCTTTTTCTCTGCGTGCATGCTTTATATCTGTAGCTAACGACTTCCCCGGGTTTCTGAATCACTAATTTTGCTCTTCCTTTGGGTCTATACAGACTATTGGTTGGAGGCAGCATTATTTTGTTGATAGATTCAGTAGGTCGTCTGGTTGGCTTCTCCATTGCGGAGGTTATTTTGCAGTTCTGGTGTGACGCTTCTCATGCTTTTGGCTAGAGCTCAGATGCTCATTTTCCGAGGAGAAGTTTTCTTTTGGGCCTATTTTAGTTCCAAACATTTTTTTTTCCCATTTGGTAGACTTGTATACTGACATCAAATTTTAGATAGGTCCCTCAAATGAAGTAGGAACTATTTTTCCCCCTATTTTTTTTTTAATTTATGGAAAAATGCCAAGTTACCTGTTGATTCTGGTATTTGACGTGAAAATAACTATTTGCGCAATCGCCATTGATATTGTTTTGGGATTCTTTATCTTATGTTTTACTGTCCGTTTTTATTTTATTTTCTTTATTTTTGGTATTAAGAAATGCTAATAAGAGGAGGCACCCCCAATGCCAGTGGGTAGAACACTAGTGCCCAAACTAGGGATCCATTCAATTGAGATGATAGGCACTTATTAAGCTTAATTGCGGTAATCACATCCCACTAAACTGGGTCTGCCCATGGCCAACTTGATGATTCATGGATATTGTCTATGAGCAGTAGGGATTCTCCTTCAGAGCTTTGTTCATTACTGAGAATTTAATAGTTGAGAGGAATCAAGCCTGTGATCATAGGAGTCATGAACTCAATCGTTGGATCTAGCCATTTGTGCCATACTCACTTGGCTGCCTGTTTTTATTTTCCATCGTTACTACTTTTGCACCCAAGTCCTGTGGACTGTACTTAGTAATGTTACCCAAGTGGCCTCAATGAACTCAAGAGGGGTGAATTGAGTTAAAACTTTTTCTTTGTTTTCACGCTTTAATAACTTTTTCAACAAATTTTGAAGAGATGGTTAAAAACTTGGTTTAATGTATGCAAATGCAAGAGATATGAGAGTGTAAGTATGTCTATGAGAAAGATTGACAAGACAATGAAAAGTAAATTTGCAATGAATGTAAAGAGATAAGGAAGAGAGATTGCAAACTTGGTTTATACTGGTTCGGTCACCTCTTGTGGCCTACATCAGTTCTCTCAAGCAACCCACTTGAGAGTTCCACTATCACTTCAATCTTTACACTTTGAAGAGCACTCTTTACACGTTGGGATCCCTCACCCTTGTGTTTGAGTCTCTAGAACCAAGAGATGTCCACTCTTGTTCTATCAAGGGATACCTCACCCTTGTACACAAACTTAAAAGAGTATTACAAGAAATCACTCTCTGAATAGAGTATGTTACAAATTGAAGCCCTATAAGGTTTCTCAAGAATAAGACAATTTGGCCAAGTATTGATCTCAAAGATTGATGATTGATAATGATTGAACAAATGATCTTTGTAGTATGTTTTCTGTCTTTAAACATTGTTAAAGAAGGGTATTTATAGAAAACAATTCGTGTAGACCGTTGTGGATTAGCCTCAAGAGATGTGTCTCTTCAAACACACCTTTTGCAAGTTTCAGGCCATGGTAATCGATTACTCAAACATGTAATCGATTACATAGTTCAAATTTTTGAAAACAGGAACGGTCACCATTCTGGTAATCGATTACTTTCTCATTGTAATCGATTACATACATGAAAATCATGTTCTGGGCTTCACGAACACATTGTAATCGATTACTCTCTGTTGTAATCGATTACATACATTCCAGAACTTAAAAAATGAAAATTTAACATAGTGTAAAGATATTCTTCCATTTGAAAAACATTTTAAAAGATCTTTGATATAAATCCAATCCTTTCAAATCAACCTTGTATCTTTACAAGTTAAAAATAAACTTATTCATTAAGATTAAATCAATCAAAGCATGATTAATTAGAGAGTGGCCAAATGGACTTATTAAAGAAACCTTTTGACAAAATGATCTATGTCTTAGTATTCTAACCGTTTGACTTGATCACTTGCTTGTTCATCTTTAGGAACTCCATGTCTTTTACAATTTTTGTCTTGCTTGTTCATTGGCATCATCAAAACCTACAACATGAATTCACATTCTCCCCTTTTTGATGATGACAACCATCTTAGGTGAGGAGCAAAAATAGATACATGACAAATATACATTGCGTTGTGTTCACTCCCCTAAGAGTATGCATGGTTTTCCATCAAAATAGATATGCAATAATAGATATGCATGCATGCTTCCCCTTAATTGTTGATATCCTCACCATATATATTCTCCCCTTTGGCATTATCAAAAAGAAATAAGCACATCAAAACCTATCAACTATAGGAGAATATACCTAAGCCAAAGGTTCACAAACATATTAAACGCCAAAGACGACAATCCATAATCCAAGATATAAACCAAAGCATTATAGTAGTCATGCATAATGTAAATTCATCATAAGTCAAAAGCGATAAGTTCAACTACTAACTATTGGTTATAACCAAGAGTCATGCAGATATGGGATTTAAACAAAGTCCAACTAGAGAACATATATAACATAACAAAGTCCATAAACTAAGGCAAAGTCCATAAACAAAATAAACTAAAGCTATGGAGCATCATCAAACAAATCGTCGTGTATACCCAGGTGACGACGGATGGAACTTAGATCACCCTCGAGACGAGTCATACGTGAATCAAGAGTGTCGAAACGCTCTCCAACATAAACACGAAGACCACGCAACTCAATAGGAGTTCGGACATGGAAGAAGAAGATGTGTTCGAAGCTAAAGTACGCGGAGGGGATGGAGTTCGTTCCTATCTCAGTCTACAGCCCTTCTTGCGAACCCATTGATCGAGATGATTCTTTTTATAGCCAAACGAAGAAATTGCACCAGCACCAATAGCATATGAACGTTGAACTAGGACAAATTTTTCATCATCTAACGGGACATTGAAATACTCCAGAAAAATGGTAATCAGGTGAGCATACGGAGCGGCGCATTCGCCTTGAGTGCTTTTTGCATACGATAGCGCACAAGATGAGCCCAGTTGATTTGGCGACCAGTTAGCAAAGCCCACATTAAAATAATATCTTCTTCATTGTGCAAGATTGGTAAGCCGAGGATGCAAAATACGAGATATAATATAATGCATGACCCAACACTCAAATTTAATAGACCCGCAAGCAAACGACCAGAAAAATCAGCCCCTTCAACACAAATCATCTTGCGTGCATCAAAATTTGAGTAATCCATTTTCCAATCATCAACAATAGTGCCCTCAAAGGGTTCCCGTAGAACTTAACTTAGTTATATTATAACAGATCCTGATCAATAACAATAGGAACTTTCTTGACCTTCAGAACGAATGCATCCATCACTAATTTCCAAATTACAGGAGAACAAACGAACCAAATCCGGAAAATGACGCTTTCTAATAGTCATAAACTCCAACAAATCATAGTTTTTGAAACTTGATAGCAGTCAAAATTCTAGATTCAAAGAACGCCTCATCCAAATATTTAGGATCCAAAATATCTCTAGATTGAAAGGATTCAAAATACCTCTCTGTTGAGCCAAGTTTGAGAAGTATGATGAAATCCTTGAAGAGGAGAAGAGGGGGAGGTGGAACCCGGCTTGAGCAGGGCGCGCGGTGGCGGACGACGGCCGAGGTCAGCGGTGAGGTTGAGTGGCGGCGGTGGGTTCTTTCTCTTCGAGGTTGCCCTCGATGATTCTGCCATATGGGGGATTTTTGGTAAAAACTATTCGGTTGGATTTGTAGAGGAGGAAGAGATGAGAAATATGGAAGTTGTTTGGTTGAAAGGTTGAGAAATGGGTGAAAAATCGAAGAAAGAAGTTAGAGAGAAAGAGACGTTGAAAGGAGAGAGAGAGAGAGTGTTCTTCGAATGAGGAGAGAGAGAGAAACCGGTTCACTAAAACCCCTGGTAATCGATTACTCACTTGTGTAATCGATTACATTGAGCCCAGAAAAAGGGGACCAAGTTACACGAGCCTGGTAATCGATTATATGATTCTTGTAATCGATTACAATCCTTTTTTTTTTTTTAAACGTCAAACAAAATATATTATTTTAATATAAATAACATAATAGAGAAATGAACATGAATAAATACAAGTATACATACAAATACTTGAGAAAATATCATACATCACAAACAAACAAATAAAAAAAAAACAAATATCAGGAATAATGACTAATTATATACTTGAGAATCAATTATTCCTAGTTCTCTTCTTATAGAAGAAACTTTCCTTGGGCAAGGGTTTTGTAAATAATCTGCTAATTGTTTATTTGTTTCCACAAATTCTAAAACACAATCACCTTTTTGCACATGATCCCTTAGGAAATGATGTCTAATTTCAATATGTTTAGTTCTAGAGCAAAATAGGATTTTTAGATAAATTAATGGCACTTGTGTTATCACACCTTATAGGAATATGGTCAAGTACTAAGCCATAGTCTGAAAGTTGTTGTTTCATCCAAAGGATTTGAGCACAACAACTTCCAGGATATATTCTGCTTCGGAGTGGATAATGCCACACTATTTTGTTTCTTGCTATGCCAAGAAACTAATGCAGATCCAATCAAGTGACATGTTCCACTAGTACTTTTCCTATCAGTTTGCACCCAGCAATTTAAATTAGAATATCCAATTAAATTGTATGAAGTGCCTTTAGGATACCATAAACCTATATTTATAGTGCCAATTAAATATCTCATAATTCTTTTAACACTTAGATGTGATTCTTTAGGATTAGTCTGATATCTAGCACATAAACAAACACTTAACATTATATCAGGCCTACTAGCATATAAGTAAAGGAGGGATCCGATCATACCTCTATATTTTTTAATATCAATTGATTTGCCTCCTTCATCTTTATCCAAGTAGCAAGCAGTGCTCATAGGAGTAGCAATCTCCTTTGCATTGTCCATTCCAAACCTTTTGAGCAACTCCTTGCAATATTTTGATTGATTAATGAATATGCCATCCTTGGTTTGCTTGATTTGGAGTCCAAGAAAGAAGTTTAATTCTCCCATCATTGACATCTCAAACTCACTTTGCATGATTTTTGAGAATTCCTTGCACAAAATTCATTAGTGGCACCAAAAATAATATCATCCACATATATTTGTACCAAGAGTATATCATGCTCCTTTCTTTTAATGAAGAGTGTAGTATCAACTTTTCCTCTTGAGAAATCTTTTTCTAAAAGAAATTTACTCAACCTTTCATACCAAGCCCTAGGGGCTTGCTTTAAACCATACAAAGCCTTTTTCAATTTGAAAACATGGTTGGGTAAATCAAACCTTTCAAAACCTGGAGGTTGGTCAACATACACTTCTTCTTGAATGAGACCATTTAGAAAAGCACTTTTAACATCCATTTGGTAAAGTTTAAAATCCATGATAGATGCAAAAGCAAGTAACATTCTAATTGCTTCTAATCTTGCCACAGGAGCATATGTTTCTTCATAATCTATTCCTTCTTGTTGGTTATATCCTTTAGCCACTAATCTTGCTTTATTTCTCACTATGACACCATTCTCATCTAATTTGTTCCTAAAAACCCATTTGGTGCCTATTATTGGATGATCATTGGGTTTAGGAACCAATTCCCAAACTTGATTTCTTTCAAATTGATTTAATTCATCTTGCATAGCAATAATCCAATGTTCATCAATAATAGCTTCATCAATGTTCTTAGGTTCAATTTGAGAAACAAATGCCATATAATTACATGCATCTTTAAGAGAGTTTCGAGTTGTTACCCCTTTTGATATATCACCTATGATGTTGTCAAGTGGATGATTCTTTGAAATTCTCCACTCCTTTGGAAGATCACTTGTGCTTGGTTCCTCTTGAAGAGGAGTTTCCTTCTTGATTTCCTCTTCCTTGGTCTCTAACTTCTTTCCATGAATATGAGTGTTTTCCAAGGCATCTACAAGATCATCAATACAATCCTTTCTCGGCCTAAAGAGGTTAGTCTCATCAAAAGCAACATGGATTGACTCTTCTATGGTCATAGTTCTTTTATTATATACTCTAAAAGCTTTGCTATGTAATGAGTAACCAAGAAATATTCCTTCATCAGATTTAGCATCAAATTTGCCCAAGTTATCCTTACCATTGTTCAAAACAAAACATTTACACCCAAAGATATGAAAATGAGAGATATTAGGCTTTCTCCCTTTGTATATTTCATAGGGGGTTTTCTTTAAAATTGGCCTTATTAAGGCTCTATTCATGACATAACAAGCAGTATTTACTCATCCGCCCAAAAATATTTAGGGAGATTTGAGTCATTGAGCATAGTTCTTGCCATTTCTTCTAAAGACCGATTTTTCCTTTCAACAACTCCATTTTGTTGTGGAGTTCTTGGGGCAGAAAAATTATGCTCAATTCCATGATCATCACAAAAATTTTCAAAAGAAGCATTTTCAAATTCCCCACCATGATCACTTCTTATGGATGCAATGTTTAGATTTTTCTCATTTTGAATAACTTTTGCAAGTTTTCTAAAGGCATAAAATGCATCACTCTTATGAGCAAGAAATAATGTCCATGTATATCTAGAATAGTCATCCACAATCACTAGAGCATAATAATTTCCTCCAAAACTCATAGTTCTAGATGGACCAAAAAGATCCATGTGCAAAAGTTGTAAAGGTCTAGTTGTTGAGATAATATTTTTAGATTTAAAAGAGACCCTTACTTGTTTTCCCTTTTGACAAGCATCACAAAGTTTATCTTTTTCAAATTTGAGTTTTGGTAGACCAATTACTAGATCTTTGGAGACCAATTTATTTAAGTGATCCATGTGAATATGTGCAATTCTTCTATGCCATAACCATGAATCATCTTCCTTACTCATAAGACATTGTGCATGATTTGAAGGAATATCTTCTAAGTTTATCATATATACATTATTTATTCTATGTCCTATAAATTTTACTTGTTTATCCTTCTTACTTTCAATAAAACAATAAAGTGAATCAAATAATACCCAATATCCTTTGTCACATAATTGACTAACACTTAATAGACTATGTTTAAGACCATCAACAAGTAAAACATTCTCTATAGAGGTAGAGGGATCTTTCGAATTGCCAACTCCAAGAATTTTTCCTTTATTGTTGTCCCCATATGTTACATGTCCACTTTTCTTGGGAGTTATGTGTGTAAATTTTGATGCATCCCCCGTCATGTGCTTGGAACAACCACTATCAATGTACCAACTTTGCTTTGGATGTACCTACATCACAATATCACAATTTTGATTTAGGTACCCAAATTTTCTTGGGTCCTTGAGTGTTAGAGATGGGCAATGTGCCTTTTGGAACCCACATCATTTTTCCTACTTTGTGACCATTCTTTCTGATGTAACATGTTGATGCACTATGACCTTTCTTACCACAAAAACATGTTAGGAAAGGAGAACTGGTCATTCCAGAGGACACAAAGAAGTTTTTATAAAACTTTTGTTGGCCCTTGGGATTGTATCCTAATCCGGCCTTATCAAAAACACATCTTTGTTTACCTAATAATATCTAAGTTATTTTTCCCAAAGGTAAACTTTGCAAGAGTGTTTTTCAAATCATCTATTTCTTTCTCAAACTTGTTGCATGATGTGCATGAGTAAGATTTAATGGCATTCTCATACACTAAGCATTTAGTGCAAGATGAATTTGCATCAATTAATCCTAAAGTTTCATTTTCAAGTTTGAGTTCCTCCAACTCTTTGTTCAACTTTGAAATTTCTTTTCTAAGTTAGAGATGATTTTCTTGGAGGATGAAACAAGTTTTGCAAGTTTAATGGATTCTTCATGCAAATCATTAAATGCATATTGAAGTTCATCAAATGAAGGAGATGATTCAAGGTTAGAGGACATTACCTCTTCATCACTTTCACAATCTTTAGCCATAAGACTAAGATTTGCAACTTCATTTGGAGTCACTTGATGAGTCAATGTCGTTCTCCTCCCATGTTATATATGCCTTCTTTCCTTTCTTGTCTTTGAAAGATTTCTTCCCAAATTTCTCCATCTTCTTTTTATAGATTGGGCATTCCATTTTCATGTGACCCTTGATCACATTCATAGCATCTTGGTATTGGGAAGATTCTTCACCCTTTTTAAAGTTCTTCTTAGGGATGAAATTTGATCTTCTTTGATTCCCCTTTTTTTTAGAAACCTGCCAATCTTTTTACAAAGAGACTAAAACTTTCATCATTTTCATCCATACCTTCTTGTTCATCATTCTCTTCTTCATCACTATCTTCATGTGCGGAAGATGCGATTTTAAGTGCAATTCCTTTCTTCTTTTTGTCATTCTCTTCATGTTGATTGAGTCTTGTAAGTTCCAACTCATGTTCTTGAAGTTTTCCGAAGAGTGGCAAGAGACATAATGGCCAAGTCCTTTGATTCTGCAATAGCCGTCACTTTCGTTGCCATTGCCTATTTAAACATCTCAACACTTTGTTAATAAGATCCTCATTTGGAAATGTCTTTCCCAAAGAGGCAAGATGATTAACAATATGAGTAAATCTCTTTTGCATGTCTTGAATGCTTTCATTTTGATTCATTCTAAAGAGTTCATACTCGTGTGTGAGAGTGTTTATTCTAGATCTCTTAACTTCACTAGTGCCTTCATGAGTGACTTCTAAAGTATCCCACATTTCTTTTGCACTTTTACAATTTGACACTCTAAAGTACTCATCCATCCCCAAAGCGGAAGTGATTATATTCTTGGCTTTCAAGTTATATTGAACTTTTCTTTTATCTTCATCACTCCACTCATTTCTAAGCTTTTCAATTTTCTTATCTCCTGATTTTTGTAGGATGAAAGGACCATTTTCAACAGCATCCCATACATCTAGATCTATGGCTTCTATAAAGATTTGCATACGAGTTTTCCAATAATGATAACCATCACCATTGAATATAGGAGGCCTATTGATAGAGTTTCCTTCAGGAAGAAAGAGTTTGATGAGGCCATAACTATTCTTGAAGCTTTTAAGCCTTATACAAGAATCTAGCTCTGGTACCACTTGTTACCCAAGTGGCCTCAATGAACTCAAGAGGGGGTGAATTGAGTTCTAAAACTTTTTCTTTGTTTTCACGCTTTAATAACTTTTTCAACAAATTTTGAAGAGATGGTTAAAAACTTGGTTTAATGTATGCAAATGCAAGAGATATGAGAGTGTAAGTATGTCTATGAGAAAGATTGACAAGACAATGAAAAGTAAATTTGCAATGAATGTAAAGAGATAAGGGAAGAGAGATTGCAAACTTGGTTTATCCTTACCTCTTGTGGCCTACATCCAGTTCTCTCAAGCAACCCACTTGAAGTTCCACTATCACTTCAATCTTTACACTTTGAAGAGCACTCTTTACACGTTGGGATCCCTCACCCTTGTGTTTGAGTCTCTCAAGAACCAAGAGATGCCCCACTCTTGTTCTATCAAGGGATACCTCACCCTTGTACACAAACTTAAAAGAGTATTACAAGAAATCACTCTCTAGAGTAGATGTTACAAATTGAAGCCCTATAAGGTTTCTCAAGAATAAGACAATTTGGCCAAGTATTGATCTCAAAGATTGATGATTGATAATGATTGAACAAATGATCTTTGTAGTATGTTTGGTTTTAAACATTGTTAAAGAAGGGTATTTATAGAAAACAATTCGTGGCTTCTGTTTTTAGCCTCAAGAGATGTGTCTCTTCAAAACACACCTTTTTGCAAGTTTAGGCCATGGTAATCGATTACTCAAACATGTAATCGATTACATAGTTCAAATTTTTGAAAACAGCAACGGTCACCATTCTGGTAATCGATTACTTTCTATTGTAATCGATTACATACATGAAAAATCAGGTTCTGGGCTTCACGACAGCATTGTAATCGATTACTCTGTTTGTAATCGATTACATACATTCCAGAACTTAAAAATGAAAATTTAACATAGTGTAAAGATATTCTTCCATTTGAAAAATTTTAAAAGATCTTTGATATAAATCCAATCCTTTCAAATCAACCTTGTATCTTTACAAGTTAAAAATAAACTTATTCATTAAGATTAAATCAATCAAAGCATGATTAATTAGAGAGTGGCCAAATGGACTTATTAAAGAAACCTTTTGACAAAATGATCTATGTCTTAGTATTCTAACCGTTTGACTTGATCACTTGCTTGTTCATCTTTAGGAACTATGTCTTTTACAATTTTTGTCTTGCTTGTTCATTGGCATCATCAAAACCTACAACATGAATTCACAAGTAACACCCTTGAGAATTGACTAGGGGAAGCAAAACAACTAATTAATGTTTGAACTTCGAACTTCGTAGCGTATGTCATCCATGAGAACTTTCGGCTATGCTGTTGAATTGTGTGGTGGTATTATTAGGAAATAGAAATGTTTATGTTGGACTTCGGTCGGCAAATTAATCCTTTACGTAAGCCATTTTGGTTCTCAAGTTGCAGAGGATCTCCATCTTCAAAATTAATGATTTGATGTTAACATATCAAAGCTACACATAGTCCAAGAATTGCCAGCCGATAGATTACTAGCAGTACCCTTCAGCTTCTTTTTTTGGGGTCGTAGTACCCCTTAGCTTTTAATAATTGAATTGGTGGATTAAATGGGTTGGGTTCGTGTTGTGTATCTCTTTAAAAGCCTTTTTTAACTTAATAAATGCATGAGCATAAGAGGTTGGTATTTTATACTCCCTCCATCTATGTATTAATGTATCTGAATGCAATTTATGTCAACATACATTAATTTTTCAATTTTATTATATTTAGATATATTAATTTTATAATATATCAAATTTAGACTGATTTGTAAGAAAACACTTAAAGTGGATAAAGAGATAGTATAGATTTTACTTAATGATGTTTAGTTTCAAGCTTTTTTTCAATGCCCCATCATTCAATGGATGAAAAAGTAGAATAAGAATTTTTTAACAATTCTTACGACTGGGTCCACCTCTTTTATTTTACGTTAATACAAGGTGAAGGTGATAAAAAATTAATTCAAGTATATATTTCCCTTCCATGGTGATTGGTTAGCTAAGTCGACCTTCCGATCTTAGAGTTAGACAAATAAGTATTTTTTTTCAAGATCATGTGATATCTTGTAGGTGTATTCCATTCAAACTGCTTATAAAATTTTGGTTTATGACCAAAACAAAATAATCAATACTTGTTTAACTGTGAAAGCAAAATAAGGCCAAGGATTATATAATCTTTTTATAAAAAATTCTCTCTAAAATTTTAACTTGCATTTTTCTCTTAGTGAATCAAAATTATTTATCACAGTAATAAATCCTTTGTAATTAGCTTAGAGATGGAGTTTGGCCGTCAGGCTTCATGTCCATGAAATACCAATATTTAGAAGGGAGTTTGCTAAGTAGGCTTAATCATGCTGATGTGTTTGGGGCTGTCAACCCCGCTGCTGTGTCGTTTTTTTAATTTATTTTTTAACATTTTGGTCTTTTTTGATCATATACATTAAAAATACTTATCATAATTTTACTTCACCAAAAAATGAGTAATGATAATCATTGTATATGGGATGAGAAGCGAATCGTTTTTTTTTGGTTACGAGAAGCGAATCATTTGCAAGCTTAGATTCAAAATTTCATTAAAGAAAATGGATAAAATAGAATCTGAAGATAAATAATTAACCATTTACATTTGGAGAGAATAAAATAAGCAAAAAGTCAGAAGACTCTAAACCAACCATAGTGCTTGTTTCGTTGATGACAATGGTAACGAAGCAAGGGAAGGCTCTATCTATGGTCTATCTCCCTCCCTCTCTCTCTCTCTCTCTCTCAAACACACAGAGAGGCACAGCTACACATGAGTCTCTGGTAAACGCTAAGTGGTGATGCGGTTGCCACCACCATCACCATCACCATCACCATCATCGATCACACCCACCAACTGATACCTACAAACAATTCAGCTTCCCTCTCCTTCCCACTCCCCAATTTCCAAACCAACCCCCCTTCTCTCTCTCTCTCTTCGCCCTTTCAAAAATTAAATTAAAAAAAAAAAGAAAAAAAAGAATCGCTCCTGTCAGATTGAGGCACGTCAGACCCCTCTGATCCCGTCTTCGCGGACTTCCTTTTCTCGTCTCCCCCTATCCTTCAAATCCCATGCTCTCCGATTAGGGTTTCCACTTTCCATTTTCATTTTTTTTTCCTCTTCCTTTTTTGAATTTGTTTTGTTTTTAAACTTTGGAAAAGAAAGCAACGAGGGGATGAGGATTTGGGATCGGAGATCGTGTTCGCCGCGCTGCTCTTTGCGACCCTTTCCTACGCCGCCCAACGTCATGGAGCTCCGCCCTCCACCGCCGCCGTGTGTCCCAAGGAGTCCGTTTTCGATTTCGTGTTAGGGTTTCGGGATTGGACCTGCTCGCTTCCTGATTCTTGGATCCATCCATTACAATGGTGTCACCGAGGTCACTGATTCGCTCAACTTTTAACCCTTCTTGTTTTACACCGATATAATATATGTACTGTGATTTCGGGATTATAAATTTGTGTCTTTGACTTCTCTTTGTGCTGTTGAGATAATGAATATGCGATTGCTTGAATTGAATCCTCAACAAGCTGGAGCTACCTATTCGACTGGTCAGGGACATTGAATCACTGCTGCTTTTTGTTGATGACTTATTGAATTTAGGGAGCTGTTTTGGTTTGGGCGTTTTTAAAATTGAATAATGGTGGATGATAGGGATTGTTTTCAAGAAAGACTAGTACCAACGGTTTAGTTAGTTTAGGCTCTTTTTCTTTGTTGCAGTTACAGTTAAAATTTTACGCCTCATGTATGGTTATTAAAAAAAACTTGATTTGTCGAATGCCAGTTCTTAACACTTTTGTCAAATTTGCTTTCCTACTAAATTGTACTGCCTTTTTCATCAAATTTGCGTTTTGTTGACGGGTGCATGAGTGTTAAGGAGTAAAAAAGGTATTTAATTTTGATATACGGTCGGTGTAAAAGTTTTTTACACACTTATCTAAGGAAAAGACTTGATGGCCCAATCCATTTTGGGTTGTGCAGAAATGCTGCTTATCTAATCATATGTTGTCATATCATTACAAGTGTTTGACTCTTATGTTGACTATCCTAAAAAGTGCACCTATAATAAGATATGATTGATTAACAATATAAAACACTTCTACATTGATGGCGTATAAAATTAATTTTACAAAAAAATTAATAACTATTAAATAGAAAATGCAAGTATGTATAATATTGAAAATGGAGAATGCAGTTAATGCTTTGTTCTTTAAGTAACTATTATGAGTAATAAATGTTATTGTTATTCATTAACATAACATGTGACCTTAGGGACATGCTAACAAAACCCTATATTTATATTTAAGCTTTGCAACATATTGATCATATGCAAGGTGCTGATTGAGGATTTTAAGTATGAGTCTCATGGAAATGCAGGGAGATGAGGTTTCTTTGCAGAAGGCATTAAATATGGTTCACAAGAATAATCATGAGTATGTAGCTGTACTTTTCTATGCATCATGGTGCCCTTTCTCTGGATTTTTAGACCAGTTTTCTCTATCCTGTCTTCCCTACATCCTTCCATTCCGCATTTTGCTATTGAGGAATCATCTGTGAGGCCAAGGTTTGTGTTTCCAATCTCAAATCCTTTCTTTCACTGCTTCTTTTAATTTAACACCAATTCGATTCTTGCAGCATATTATCAAAATATGGTATTCATGGTTTCCCTACACTGCTTATTTTAAATTCTACCATGCGCGTTCGTTATCATGGATCTCGGACCCTTGGCTCTCTCTCAATTTTCTACAGTGATGTTACTGGTAACACCCATTCTGTTGCTTGTACATTGGTATTTGTGTTTTATTATGTTTTCTTCGTCCAAATCAGCTGTAAGTTTTAATTGAAGATTCTCTTAACTAATTTGATTAGTAATAGAATTTAAATTTGATCTACCATTGGTGTAAATCTTGCACTAAACAAGATGGCTTTTACCTATTTTTGAAGCAGGTGGCACTATATATTTAGTGGATACTGCTTTAGACCGGACTTACATACCATTTATTAAGCTATCAGAAACACTCTAAAGTAGCATCATTGTAAACTCAAATACAATTATATTAAAATCTAATTTTGAAACACAATCCCATAAAATGGATGGATTCATTTGTCACAGAAGAATATATGTTGTATTTAATTATTTGGTTCATTTGAAGGATTTTCCTATGGTTTTTCCATGGGTTCCTTTTCTTCTACATGGCTTGGTGATTGGTTAAACTTGAAATTGAATATTTGATCATTCACGCACTTTGCCTGTGTGGCTGTGCCTTAGTTGTCCTTTATTGCAATCAAGAAGCGCCTTTTACATGTCAAACAGGAAATAGTTGCTGTGTTATATTTTTTGGAGAAAGAGGTGGGGGTGGCCCGGAGTTGCCACATGCCATCTCCGTGACAAAATGTTAAAAAAAGTCATAATCTTTTTTTCTGTTGATGCATAAGCAGCCCATGATTTTCTTATTTTCTTTGATTTAGTTCATTATTTGATTTCGTTACAGGAATTATGATTGATTCACTTGATCGACTATCCCTTGATAAAATTGTGAGTTTGTCAGTTCATGAGAATCATGGTAAAACAGAGCAAGAAAGTTGCCCATTTTCATGGGCTAGATCTCCAGAACATTTACTGCGGCAGGAGACTTATTTGGCTTTGGCCTCTACATTTGTGGTTTTGAGACTACTTTACTTATTTTTTCCTGCACTGCTTATGTGTATTCAATGTGCTTGGAGTAGGGTCGTCCAAAATGTAAGATTGGGGAGCTTGCTGGAACATCCATTAGTATATCTGAAAAGAACAGTACAGTCATTTAACTGTCTAAAAGAGCCATGCAAGAGAAGTAATCTTCAGGAAGGAGCAATGAATGCTAAAGCATGGGCTTCCAAGTCCCTTGCCACAGTTTCAATTGGGGAGGGAAGCACTAGCCGTGGGATGCACCAGTAAATATACTGTACCGACCAGTTTAACCTCATGAAAATGGAGATTTGGAATACCCATTGAAAGGCTGGGCTGCAAGTTATGACATGTACTTTTGTGTCAAGATTATCTTTACGCCCTTGAGCCCTCATGCCTAGTGAGGTCAATTATGTAATCCGCACCTTAAGAAATCCCATTCAACATTCTAGAAAATTGAGACTTAAATGTGTATAGTTTAAATGTAGCAAACTCGAGCTGGAATCTATAATTCTTTGACTTGTAGGTTTATTCGAAGGTTGATCGATGACCACCAGTTCATAAATTAATTTTTGTTGGGAATGAATTGATTGTAAACCTTGGTTAGTACTGATTGTATACCACCTTCATGTACTGGATGCTTTGTTATTTGTGAACGTTCTAATATAATAAGATGGTGATAAACAAGTATCATATAGAAGCATTTTATATCAAGAGCTGGAGTAATATGCTAGAATAATTTCCTTTGAGATATTGTTCATTTGCCTGTCTTCGAAATTCCTTGTTTGTAGCGAAGAGGTCTTTTGCTATCTTCTTTAGGTGATGAAGACTGGGATGACAGTATGACATATTTGCATTTAAATGCTTAAATATATGCAGGCTACCTTGCAATTATTTGTAATTATGATTATGATTAATATTCATATCGCTCACACAGTCCTCTCATTTCTCGCCAGATGCAGGAAGTCTGGGAGAACTGACGCTTGGTTTCTTCCAACGTAATTCTGTTTCATCTCTTTGTATATTGATTGCTCTTCATAAGTGGGATTAAAGGGAAATCATGATGAATTAACATTTTGCCTTATTTAAGTAAGTTGCATTGGTCAAATGTTTCAAGTTTTTTCTTTTTATTGGTCTTCTTGAAGAGTTTATAGTTCTTTGAATACTTTTCTCAACAAATTTGGCTCAGTATTCTAATATGAATTGGAGCTAAAATGCTAAATTGACCAGGTTTGGTTATACAAACTGGTATTCTAATATGACTTTTTTTTTTGTTTTTTTTTGCGTTGATATATATATTTATTAATAATTATAAAACAGTACAAGTGCAGTTTATTTTCGACCTTCGTGCACAACGATAAAGGTACTTATTGTACCAAAAACCTGCATGGCCGAATCTTGGACAACCACATAAGGCCCAAGATGAACACACCCTCCCATTTAGAAAATAGAACAAAGAAGAGAGATCTCTGACCGGAAAAAAATATCAAGCAGAGAGGGTCTGGACCAAAACCCAAAAAAAAATAGAAAGAAAGAGTCCACTCCTATTATAAAGTGGGATGTAAACAACCGTGGATAGGCCCAATCTCCGTCCAAACAATAGCTATACTCCACTCCAATCACTGACAACAAGCATATTCCTAATCTACACATACCAGCCTGTTCTCTTATCACACTTGACAGAAAGAAATCAAATATTCTCAAACGACAAAATCGAATCAAAAAGCAAATTTATAGCTTTACAAAACCTTTTTTCTTTTTTCTTTTCCTTTTCCAAATTACATATTCAGCAGACTTCAGATAGGTTTAACCCAACCACAAGTATGTGACATATGTCTTTTGTTCCAGTTCATAAATAGGCATGCCCCGTAGAAATACCACCCTTATTGTTTGTTGCTATAAAGTGCACCCAACCAGCAAGATATCAAGACTTGAATCTAACCACAACGCAAGATATGTCATCTTTACTGTCTCTCTTCAATGCTTCAGCTGTTAATTGCTTAGCTGCTTTCTGTGGATCTCTCATCTTTCTAGCAATATCCACTGCCTCTTGATTAGTCATTACCTGGTTTACCACCACATGCAAAGGGGTTTCTCTATTTTTGTTCTTTTTCATATGATAACCTTTTAAAAGCAATTAAGAGCAATGAGTACAACAATACAATTTTTGTTTCACCTTCCAGAGTCCATCACTTGCAAGGATTAGGATATCAGTATCAGCATCTATATCAACACTCTTCACATCAGGGTCCGATCTCAAATGTGATTTGAGGCTCTTGTCTCCAAATGCTCGAGAAACAGCCAGTTGACCATTTACTCTAGGCACATCACCTTGCATATGTATGCAGCATCACCATTAATGTTACTTTAAAGTAGCTATATATTCAATGCCAACTTCTATCGTAAAAATAATCACTTATACAATGAGCATGCAATAACCATTTTTTTTTTTTAATTTACCATGTGCTGCTGTTGTTTCATTACTAGGTTAGGTACTCTACCGTGATTCCACCTTTTAGTGTAACAATTCAAGCTCATTTGGGGTTGCAACTCCTAGACATCAGCATATATGAATACAGTTAAGCTCCATTAACAAAACATCACAGTATTTTTTAAAACATGGGGTTTCACTAGAAAGGAGATTTTGTGCTGATGAATACTTCAGGAAGTACTCCAATACCTTACCTCCCTCTGCCCCAAGAAAGCAAAGAGCATCACAACCGTGGTGCACACTTTCATGTTAAAAACAAAAGCAAAATCATAACGCTTATGATGTACGGACGCAAAATTCATTTCCAATAAAATCATAGCATCTGAAATCGTATACTTTCAAGTAATCAAGTTCATTCTATAGCAGATTAAATGACTGGAATGGTTATAAATAGAAGTTGCAGTCGCGGTTATTGCTGCAGAAGGCACCACAATTTAATTGGAAAAGCGTCAACTAACAATACAATATACCTTGTACAGTTTATTTAATCTAGTTAAACAACCGTATTATTTACTTTGTCTAATTTGACATCAAAACAGATGATTCGCAGCTGTTTCTCCAGAGAATTATTTCAGAGAAATTTAAGAAACCTGAACATTCTCATTCTTCCACAAAGGGTATGGCTGGTTGGGGGTCAAAATAAGAATAATATTTCACGGAGAGATCCATATGAGTAATTTTAAAGTAACTAGAACTTGAAGGCACAAGACTCCATAAATTGGACCAGTGGAAGTTTTACTTTTAAGTACCTGGCAAGTTGGAGACAAAACCACCTCTAGTCTCAATGCTGCCTCGTTCTGTGTTAGGCTCATGATCTATGGTCATTTGTAATGCTTCCTGACGTTTTTTTGAAAGAACAGCTCGTGAATCTCCAACGTTAGCTATCCACAACCTGCGTCCATTGATCAATATTGCAGTTACCGCCGTTGATCCACCACGCCCCAAATCAGCACTATGTGATAGAATTGCCTGATCTGTGCTCTCATATGCTTTTGAGATAGATAGAGTAGGGTCGTCCCAAAACTCTTCCTGAGATATTAAATAAAGAAGTACAAAAATAAATGTAAAGTTAAGTTTCAGTCTGAATTTCAATCAAACGAGCACAGAAGACATATAATTATTTTGTGCAACTGTGAGAGGCTGAGAGCAACAAGCAATAACCAACCTCCCTTAAGATGTTGGTAAACAAATGTTTCTGTAAGTAGGCAGGTACACGGTCTCCAAGGTGGCCATCATATATGGCAAATAAGCCCAATTCGTTGTCCTTTATCTGCACAAACTTGGCAACATGATAATCCTCCATTGGATGATTAGCTTTCCCTTTCACTAGGCTGAAACCATACTTTATTGAACCTTCATGATTTTTCCCTTACCAGTGCTGGATGAAGAACGTGAGGCTACAAGCTGTAAAGCAACCAAAGCAAAGAAATTGTTAAGCCTTCAAGTTTAGGGGACATGTATAGAAAGTTAGAAACTAGGAAAGGTATTTGATTGCTCAATTCAACCACTCCACAATGAATGGTGACAACAAAGGCACGGTTATTTCATTAACAATCCCCTATCAAAGAAACAAAGCTTGAGAGTTATAGGAGCCATATCCTAGATGGTCAAGGATGCCTAAAAGTAAAAAAAGTTTAATTTAATTTATCTAAGAAGTTACAGGCTAGCAAAATTCAAACTTGATGTTGACAAAGTTAAATAGTATTCAATTAATTACTAAAACAGTTCATTTCTCTCTTGAGACAGATTTCTAAATCTCAGTAAGCATGACGATCCGGACAAAACAAACATTCTATAACACTGACTGACCAAGCTAGTGCAATACAGTGAACTTCTAGATTTAGATAGGGTAGAGTCGCAGGACGAGGGAGTCATGCCCCCTTCCCAAGATAAAGATAATGGAGTCAAGATAAATTATAAAGAGGAACATAGATCATCAAATATCACTGAAACTTAACATTTTCTATGAATACGAATCCCAGATATGGAATTCAAGTTTCCCCCATAGTCAGTGAATAATTACTAGTGAGAATTTATACACAAATTCAAGTTAATCATGGAAAGAGCCCCACATAAACTGAATTTCTGGCAAACTCAGTAGACAGTAGACAATGTTTCGTGCAAGAACATCACATAAAACAGACAACTAGAGGATATGTAACATTCTTACCTGAGAGTAGGAAGCCTTAAAACAGAATAACTTAGCCATGAAAAAGAAGTTTGAGCAACTAGTTCAATGTTTTGCAAGTAATTCTCAGCATAGACACTTGGTAGAAACCTTAAATTCAAATTTTGAGAGAAACCCACATGAGGAAATCACAGGTCCAGTCCAGAATCACAAACTGTGTGATCAAAAACAGAAAGCCAATAGTCAAAAAACAGAATTTAACCCCACAATCCATAAAGGCAAGGCATCAGTGCTGTGACAACAAGAAGAAAAAGGCAAAAAGAGAGGTGTGAGGGAATCTAAGCTCACCGGTCCAATCAAAATTCAGAACAGAAAGGATTCAATTGGATATGGTTCATGTTCATGCTCTTTCCTCTTCAATTCCTCTGCTCAGCTTCCCAGTTTCGCACACAACACAAGCTATATTATTATTATTACATAATAAGCGAACGATGATATATATAAAAAGGGAAGAAACAAAAGTAAAAGGAGAGATTGAGAACTTTATTTGTGAGAAAACAACTATGATAATTGTGAAAGATTGTGTGAGACAGAAAGGAATCATAAGATGCTTATGTTTCTTCTCTGTTGAGATATTATTACTATCATGTAACCGTTTCGGAAGCCTTAATATATATATATATATATATATATATATATATATATATATATATATATATATATATATATACACAAATCAGAGCAATGCCTTGTTCCTTGTTGACTTTACTATATTTTCTACTGTTTCCCTCGGTCTCGTTTCGTTTCTCCAAACATTTATCTTGTCCAAATATTAAAAATAATAATACTTAATAAATAAATTTATGTAAAGCAGATGAAAGATTGCAGGGTGTTTCCTTGTTTTCGTAAAAAAGAATAAAATATGTAGAGGGTGTGGGTTTTTATTATCAGATGCATGTAACGTATAAGAAATTGCAGACGTGAGACATACAAAAGATTTATTTTATTTTATTTTTACCTACAACCACTATTACTTTGAGTCCACTTGATCTTAATTAAATAAATTGACTCGGGAGATTCAGTATACAGATAAAATTTTCACGACACTATTATTATTATTACTTTTTTTTTTACTTGAAATCTCATTTAAGAGAAATAAGGAACAGATCGCTTGAATTAACTAAAAATTCAAAATTATCTCCTTCTTGTCACCTCATCAAAACAGGTTAATTATAAAAATAAGCAATTCATACTGGCCAGACCATTCACGTATACTAATTTGTGCTTAAAGAATTATTAACTCTTAAATAATATAGATTATGATGTTTAGTTATTAAATTGGGAATTAAATCATCATAATTTGTCGCCTTTTCAAAATTTTATTGAATTATGGTATAAAGTTCTTTTATAAAGAAATTATTGTATAGTCATAAAATATAAAAGTGAATTGTGTTCTACCCAACAAATAGAGTGACATTTCAGTTTTAATTAGCAGTAAGACTGATATTTTTATCTAAAATGTCATTTTATTGTTGCATAAGTTAAAACACAATTCACTTGGTGATCTAGGATGGTGCAAAAATTTCTCTATTTTATACTACAGGGATGTGTTTGGTGAGCTCATCCATATATGTTTAGCCCATAAAAATTTCTCTTTCTTATTGTAATATATGCGTCTCTTACTTTTCAAAGGAAATAATATACAATATTATGAGCCAATACTACAGCAAATATATACTACATTTTCACAACAAATGCCAATTTTACTTCCCTGTAAGTGCTTTGGGAACTTTTATTCGGAAGTTGTTGTGAGTCTATTGCATGGAAAGCTTGCAGTACCAGGTCGTGGGCCTTTCTATTAGTTCTCAGATTATAATCAATATTATTATTAATGGCATTTTTATTGAAATGACCTAATTTTCCCGGTGCCTTAATCAACTAGTTGAAAGTTTTCACTGATTACAGTCATCAAAACCATATGATCATTGACCAACGAATTGAATTGGTCCAAAATTCGACTATTTGATGTAACTTTCGTCGTTTACAATTCATGTATGACAGAGCTAGTCAGCCACTCAATACAATGTTGTGTGTGTTTGTTGAAATAATTAAGATTTTTAGACTACGAAGCACTACTATTCGTCTAACGAAAGGATAACGTTATTTGATGGAAACCCAACACCTAAGAGAGAAATAGAGGGGGAGATGATGAGAAAAAATAAGTGGAAAATAAAGAGTGATGTTATTTAAATACTAAAAAAATAGATGTATATTGAGAAAGCCTAATAACCATTAGATGTGATGGTAAACTCACACTACATTCATCATATCACATCCAATGATTTGATGTTTGAATAATTATATTTTTGGGAGAATAAAGGGAGTTATGGGTCCATATTTTTTGTAAAAGGGATGTTTAGGGTATTTGGATTTTGGAGTGTTGAAATAACATCGTTACTCACAAAAACACGTGAGATAGTTTTGTTCAAAAGGAAACTACCAGATATTTTTTAGTCAGTGGAGAGGAACAAGTCAAACTAGCTGGCCATCTTTATTATAATTTCTCTTTCTATAATTTCATTTCCATCTTTAAATTGCAGGCTGCAAGTTCACTCTAATTCTTATGGGGAGCTTTTGTTTCATATTAAAATTTCAGAGTCATCCTTTTAATTGATAACATTCAGCACATTGCATTCCATTTGCTAATCTTGATTGATTGATTCTCCCCAAAGTCGTCAAGTTGCAAATTTAATGTCATAAGCGTGCCCATTAACCGTTGGCTTTCAATAAATTAATCTAGCTTAGCTCTTTAAGTTACTGAAGTTTGCCTCCGAAGCATCTTAATCTATATGTATTTTTCTAAACAATTAATTTGCCTGGTTGTGAAGCACCTTTCGGCATGCATGGTCTAATATGAACTCCACTTTCATATATCAACTTGAGATTATTTAGAAGCTGCATAGATTCGCAGGGTTCTTCATTTTTTCTCCAAAATATACATGAGATATTGAGATGGTGAGGAACTTTATAGGTAATTAACCACTGCCTTATTAGTGGTTTAGTGGCATGTAGCTGCTTCTCCTCCGAATCCTATGAGGCTACGTCATTAACTAACATGGCTCTGGGCTTTTCAGTGATTGAGGTTTATTACTTAACTAATGTTTGACCTTGGACAGTGGCCCTAATATATCCAACGTGGAATCCAATGCTTTACTTGTGGGAAAGGGAAAAAATGAATAATTCTAAATCCTCCTGCCTATAAATCTTTCTACATATTAAATAAGCTGAGTATTACTCACTTTTTAAATTTTCAAGATATTAATTGTATTTCTTCTTTTACTTTTTTTGGATATTAGGAAGATTTATAGGATGATTGGTAGAAGAATAAAACAAAACTATATATATATATAAAGAGGAAATGATAATTCCTTTCATATATGAGTGACAACGAAGCACACTTTTACACCCCAAAATTGCCAATGGGCTATAGCTCAATGATTTCACGAGTCTTGAGTTATAGGCTATTAGGCTGTATGCCCGATTTGTAGCTTCACCAAGGCACCAGAATCACTAATAATATTATTGCCCACTAAAGTTCTGATGGAATATATGAGCACCGTTTGTGCTTGTAAAGCACTTGTTAAGTAGAAAGGGACTCGGGGCCAGAAATGGATATTGTGTATCCACTTTTATGAAGCCAATAATCGATCTTGGTGGCTAACTAATGTCCAAGTTGGTTTTGACACTTGAAAATAAACCCTATTATATTGCACACTCGTGGATGATTTGTTCCATTTAAACTATTAGGGAATGCCATCAAGCAATAAACTGAAAGTCTAGAGAATTTGAAGAGTTTATACAAAAAAAATATGTTGTCAACCGATGGCTACGATCCCCTTCATAAATGTGTCAACTCAGGACCAGATGTCTAGATGAATTTCTTTCCTTGCCCTTTTCGTTGATAGGAAGGCCTTGCCCATGAATGACTCGAATGGGCAACTTTTTTATTCAACCGCACCAAAACATGGTATGAAAAATGAAAAAAAAAAACAAAAACAAAAACTCATGCATCTCCTTTTCCACAGTTTGTGTCTCCATTTTTCTTTTTTTCCAATTTGTTTGATTATATATGTGGATCCTGTGGAATGTTCTCACCTCGTTTCTAGAAATTGCCGGCCAGGGATTTGGAGGGCCAGCCCGAATTTCTTTCTCTATTTACTCTCTATTGCGAGCCATCCAGGCCAAGAGCATAGTTAGATCTTAAGACCATTCAGTTTGCAAAGACTGTAATACGATATATTAACTCTTCCAAAGCTTAAACTGATAGCAAAAGACACGCAAATGAATTACTATTTCTATTGGAACTCTCATATTAACTTCAGATATGATTCATCGATTCCATAACCTTGAAACCCATAACTTACTGCTTATAACCTTCAAATCACTTTAGCAATTTCTTTTTGTAGATTGTGTATAATAAACCACAAAGTTCATCTATCCATTAAAGTCAGCTAATTTTGAGCTCTTACACATTTTGTTTTGAATAGAAGCAATGAACCCCACAACCAATCATGGTAGATCTTGCACAATAAAATTTTTATCCATCTCAAAAAGGATGGTCCTGACTCCTGTCACAGGAGAGGATCCACATTCTTCGGAAATGTGAGCTATGAGCACCGAGATGAGGTGCATTTTGCAGTGGTCAAACAGAAATGTACATCACAGGAAGTGTAAACAAAGCATGGATCACAAAAGTAATATATCTGCCTTAAAGATAAGCACAAATCTGAGTTTATTAGTAGACCAAAGATCCTACAGTGGCTCTTTATCCCTCACTACACAAAATATACACATTGGAGGTCAGCCGTTAATCATGTATCAAGACTGGTAAAAGAAGTAGGAAAATAACACATGTATGATGTATGTCCAATGCTGGTTCACCATCCCACTCTCTCGAGATAAAGATAAGGTGATAGTGCATTTTCCACCTCCCTGCTTGTAGTCTGCTTGCTTTAGATATGAATTACCTGTAATACAACATCAACTGTTATAAGGAGTCAAGAAAATAAAAGAAGGATCACAATCATTAAATTAAGCATACTCCCTCCATCCACTTTTATTTGTCTCCTTGAAAAGCAGCAAAAATTTGGTACATTAAAACGCCAATATATATGGGACACAAATTGTGTTCAGATAGAACAAAAAATTTCAGTCAGAACAATGGTGAATGACAATTAAATGGATGTCCCTTGAATGGTTCGAAGTCATAACATAGGATATTCTAATAAAGTTTTTTAACAGGCAGTATAAGGTACAGGTTTGTTATTAATGTTTTCAGTGCTTTGGGAAATCTCACCCGGTCTGAGGTAGCTGCCTCCAGTTCAGCAATTGGTGAGACTGGGGGTGCCTTTGCAAGTAAGATGAACTGCTTCCTATACCATTCTCATCTGTTACAAACTGCTCTGAGTAACTAGAGGCTGGCGGAGACCATTCTGGTACTAGTCCTCCGTCCCGTTCTCTCCTACTACTGCCTGAAGATTCCACTGTGGAATCTTCAGCTGCAGTTCTCAGCTCCATTGTAGTGGCATTATACCGTATTCCACGCGTTGTCTCTCTTGCATTTTGTTGTGCATTTACATTTACTGGCACTTCAGCTCTGCTTTCTTCTCCCAAGTTTCGAAGATCAGAAGAAGTATCTTCCTCTTCCACTCTCACAAGGGAAGAAGTGATGCTTGGAACCATCTGATCCTGGTAGCGCCGTGCAACAGGAGGGGGATTGTTCCTAATAGGTTCATGACTTTCCTCCATTTGTATGTCTTGAGGAAAGGCAATAGGGGCTGATTCTGAGGAGTCTCCAAGCCCTTCCTCAGTTCCATTTTCAATAGCAGCTCTTGAAGCTGCTTCTTGTTGCCACATTTCTGATAGTGCGACTTGTAGTCTGGCTTTTGCTGCATCTATTCCCACAATTGGAAGAGGATAATTTGAACCCAGCTCAATTCCAGCAGCTTGGAGTACCGATTCTGGTGCATTCCATGGGTGATGTATCCACTCAGTTGGTAATCTAGCTAGTTCTGGAAGCCAACGTCGTACATACTCTCCATTTGGATCAAATTTGTATCCCTCAAACTATAAAATCCAACAACTGAAATGAGTGCATCTATTACCAGAAATCTATGAACGTTCTGTATTCAAATAGCTGACTGTGAGACATAAAATGTCAGTGCCAATTTTAATAACCAAAATCTCAAAATTCAATACAATTGTCCCTAAAGTTGGAGGAATAAAGGCAAGGACTCTAAACAGGTTTGGATTTGTTAAAAAACTACATATCGGGATGATCTTTTGTCTTCATCTAACTTGATATTCAAACAGATAGGAAGAATAGAAACATTACATTGGCTTGCATGGTATACATACATTGTTTTCTTTATGGCAGTCAAGAGAAGAGGCCAGAAATACTAATCTGTTTATTTCACTATGAAGAAACTCTCAAGGGTGGAAAGAAGAATCTCTATGTGCACAACTTCTTAAAACTAAAAAGTACATATAACAGGATTTTATTGTATTTTTTAGACATATAACAGGATTATGCAACATGACATATGGTTTTCTAGATTAAGAAATAAGAGGCATACACATGCAAACAGACTATCATAAATCCAAAAGGTCAGCAATCAGCATAAGGATGGATTATGTAGCATTAACACAAAATTAACTCCACCTGTGGATTATCTATTCGGTCACATTCTCGGCCATCAGGGAGAGTACCAGATATGTACTGCCAACCAAGAGCATCACTCTCAAGATCTGCATCCAAGAGGGTATCCCAGAAATACTTCATGCCCCATCTCCAAGGTAGCTGCAGAACCTTCACAAAGAAACTAGAAACTACAACACGTATCCGATCATGCAGCCAACCAGTAGCCCACAACTCCCTCATGCCAGCATCTACCAAGGGGTACCCAGTTCTGCCTTGTCTCCATGCCTTGAAATAGCCTTCATTTACTACCCACGGGAAGAACTTAAGGTGGCCAAGAAGAGGCCTCTCATGACTATAAGGGTGATTGAAACTGATGTACCTTGAATATTCTCTGAGACCAATAGACTTAAGGAACAAGTTGACGCTCTCTTCACCAGCTTTGTTTCCTTCATTGGCCCACAGAACTTGCTTAATGCGGACAAGATGGAAGACTTTTTTGACACTCACCTCACCAAAGTGCAAATGGGGGGAGAGAAAGGAGGTTGTGGCACTGTCAGCCTTCCTGCGATTTTTTGAGTACTCAATCAGTGGACCATTTATGAAAGTGGTCAAAGCCTTGTTAGCATTGCTCCATCCAGGTGACCATGCTCGGGCAAGAAGTGCATTGCTTGCCTTCTCTGATTCATCTTCAAACACCAATGTATCGCTGGAGCATCTTGACACATCACCTGAAAGTGGGCAAGAATTGTCATTTGTCAACAAGTGCAAATCAAAGTCAAGCCTGATGGTGCACGAAAAATGAACAACACCCCAGTACCCCAC
Organism: Dalbergia oliveri; assembly: GCA_030441495.1. Lineage (NCBI taxonomy): Eukaryota > Viridiplantae > Streptophyta > Magnoliopsida > Fabales > Fabaceae > Dalbergia > Dalbergia oliveri. The sequence goes on along the minus strand of JAMLFY010000003.1, from coordinate 12,169,514 downwards.
ATAACAACCATGTAATGAGCACACATGTATACAGAGTTGTAAGAGCAATTGAAACGCTTCATGAATTCTTTCATATACTTTTTACTGCAGGCCAAACATATTTGATATTTGGAATCCAACCTAAAATGAAGTCCATTTTAAACATTATGCTTATGCTTCGTACGCCTTTTTGCCTTTTTAAGCAGATTATTTAAACAAAACAGGTGTTTCTTCTCCAATTTAGATCAATTGTCCGGTAACGAATAAAAAGCACAAGTCGAGCTTAATGAATTGCAATTGGAAACCAATGAACATGGTCAATAGAACTAGAAGAAAACTAAAGAACCTAACAAAAGTAGACCTGGAATAATCCTTTTAGGTGGGAGAAGAGGTGACTCTGGGTCATAAGGCATGCTGAGGCATCTTTCCCAAAAAGCAGTAAAAGTTGTGAATGGTTGGCCATGGGCATCATTGACATCCCATGGTTCATATAATAAATCCGCATTGAAGGAACGTACAGTTATGCCTTGAGCTGTCAGAACCTCCTTTGCTCGGTGATCCCTAATAAGTGATAGGGGATCTGCAACACAGAAAAATCACTTTAAAACATTTAGTCATTTACACACAGCCCCTTTTCTCCTGTATTTTGTAAGCAAGAACTGATGAAAGTGAAATATCATTTCCTTATACTTCTGAGATTATCAATAAGCCAATCCGAAAAGATGAAAAGAGATAATAGAGTGGCTAGTATAAAGAGGTGATCACAGATAAACACTGTATAACCTTATAAGCAGGGAAAAATAAATAAATACATCAATCAACGATGATGTACGGTTCTGTAAATAATTTTACCTGACAAAAAACAACACAATTTACTAAACAATCAAAGAAAGAATTCCATCTGACACAATCAAGGATCCTACAATCCACAATTACGTTTATTTATTACTAAGCAGAGGCAATGAACTTCCCAAAATCTGGGTATCATGTTTGTAGACATCAACAAATAAAATGTACAAAACAAAGAAAAAAGTATAATACTAATTATAGAGAACAAGAATGGCAAACAAAAAAAAAAAGGAAAAAACTGAGGCAGTAGGTACTACAATTGCTTAGGAACATATGAAGCAAAAGGAATAAAAACTGACCATATAAGTGGTTGAAAAATAGTTGAGTAGCTCCAGTGGACTTGACAACCTCTAGAAGAGAAGAAACACTATCAGTGGATCTTTTGGTGATGAGAGGAGTGCCAAGACTTCTGAGAGAGGAATCAAGGTGAGCCAAACTGTGCTTGAGCCACCACCTTGAGACCCTGCCAGGATAGTACTGACCCTCTTCCTCAGGTGCCCATATGAAGACTGCAACCACAGCTCCTGCTCTCACTCCTGCCGTCAGTGCTGGGTTGTCCTCCACCCTCAGATCTCTTCTGAACCACACTATGCTGCACCCACCACTTGACATCTCCACAAACAGTTTCTTCAACCTGAAACTAAACTATTCACAAAAAACACACCCACACAAACACAAACACCGTGTGTGTCAAGTCTTGACCATGGTGTGTAACATGTCTCTTTTCTTTCTTTCCTGTCTTTAGAGTGCTGAAACAAACCAAGCAGGAAACGTTAATTAATTCTTACCTCTCTTTTTTTCCTTCTTTTTCTGCTCTCTCTCTCTCTCTGGCTCTCCCCCTTCCCTTCTCTCCCTTATTTTCTTTCTTCTATATTGGGTTTTCCTATTTAATTTCTTTTAATTCGAGATTTTAAGCCATAAATAAATAAAATCACAGATTGATTATTGTGTTGACGACTTTTTGAGGTCTGGCACTTTGTGCTTTATACTTTTCTTTCTTTGTAGCCCCAATTTTTCCTTCTATTGATATTTCTTGGGTGGAATTATTTCCCAAGAAATTCGTATTTTGTTGCTTTTCACTCTCCCCTAGTTGTACTGAAAAACCTTAGGCTTTGAGAGAAAATAGAGACAGTGAGAGGGATAGATTTAGGTTGGAAGGAAGTGAACAAGATTGGTTAACTGAGAGAGAGTGGGGATGCAATGAATGAATGAATTGATAGGCAAATTGCAGCCACAACTTTTTTGTTCTGTCGATTTTTCGTATTCTCTCTTCTCTTATCCCATGCTATGCACTACGCGATAAATAAAGCAAATCCCATCCAAATCCTCTCGTTTCTTCTATTTCCATGCAAGTTGCCACCTACACGGTGGAAAATGGGGAAAAAAAAAAATCATACATCTCCCTCAGCTTCAGTTCTCTATGAGTACTAGTCGTACTTTAATTAATTAATTTCCAATCTTTTTCCCATTATTTTTGTTCATACATGCATCTGCCAATTCCCAAGTCACCACTTTGAGGGAACCCACCCTATCAAACTCAGAGCTGATGGTGCAATAGGGAGCTAGTACAACCATTAGAACATGTTCCTAAAATTAATGAGGTAAAGTAGTATATTTAATTTGAGAGATCGCATGCGCATTGGGATTGATTGCTAATACTCCATCTTAATACTATTAAAAGACATTGACTAAAGTGGAGTGGAGTAATTTATTTGCCCCGTGTGTTCTTTCTTTTTTGGTACAGATTTGCACGTGCGTTCTATTAATATGAAAATGAAAAATGCACGATGTTCTTTTTTAGATAGAACTATGATCAATGATAATTGTTTCATTTAATTCGTGCCAAATTTTCAATTTGTATTTATACTAGTATATGTTAAAATGTTACGGCACCTTTTTTTATCCCCTCAATTCTATGCTTAACACAACAAAACGTACCCAACCATTTGCCCTCCTTTTTTTTTTTTTGGTATTGACCAGTTGGCCTCTTTGTGTTCTTAAACTTTACACACGCATAGTTGAGCTGAAAGTATTAGTTAATGGTCATTATCATATTAATTATGCTTATTTTACAATGTTTTTAACGCTTTATGTATCAAATTGTTTTTGTAGTTTTATCACATGTATTGAAACGGTACTCGGATTCTTTTATAATTATACATAATTATCTCATTCATTGCCAATTTATTTTTTCACTTGACCAACAGTTCTTCTCTATTAAATACTTACATATTTTTTAGGTTACAATAGTTAACACACGAACCATTTTTCAGTTTCACTTTTGATTATATTTTTAAGAATAATTCTATATCTTCTTGATAGTTTTTTTTAACAATTCTCTTAATTACTAAATAAATAAAACATTGAATATTTTACAAGTGAATCTGATATATTGATAACATTCAAATTATTTAATTTTTTTCTTATTTAACAATATTTTTGGAGGATATGGCAAAATTCTATTGTAATGTAATTTTTGAAATGCAAAATATTAAATAAATAGTGTAAAATAATTACTTTTTCTTACCTTTAAAATATCTATAAATCTATCTTATTTTTATCATTTTAAAGCACCAAGAAAGGAAGAGGTTTATTACTTTCTGTTACATCTATTGAAGCATAATTCATGTAATTCTCGTAAGTTACGAAAGATAATTTGTTTCGTTTGTGTGTAACTTATTTCTAATTTATTGTGTTATTAATTTGTATTCTAAATCATAAAAGATAAATAGGTGTTTTTTTTTTCTTTTCATTGACTTCTTCGGCTAATCATTTTCACACAGCTCAATAATTATATATAAAATTAGCTAAATAACTTACTTTAATACTTTATTCATTCTTTATTAATAGCTTAATTAAAATCGCGTTATTTTAATACATTAAAAACTAATGTACCTAACCATAAAATATGAACGCAATATGCATCTTCATTGGTGTGAGCTTAATCATTTAACTATTAGACCAAGTCTATTTTGACATCTCTACTTTCCTTGAGCTTAATGATTAAGCTTGGTCTTTGACTACTAATGGATGTGGGATGTGAGGTACGGAGGTGGAAGTGCTGGATATCGCATTGATGTGTTATAATTGTAACCAATCATCACAATCGCATCTGATTCCCCGGTCATTTTCCATTTTGCTAGTTGAGGTGAACAAAGATCATGGAATTTTTCCTCATATCTCAACATGGGAATTGTATTGGAAGCTGGGGTGTTAGCAGGGAACGCCGAGCATGGGAGATATCACATGTGGCCTATGGATAAGACGACTACTTGGTTTCGGCCTTTTCTCTATTCTGGTGGGCCTTTGCTCCCTTTTTTCATTAGATTCCGTTCATACAATCTGTCACTCCAAACGAAAATTTATGTCATTGACTCATTGGTTTGTTGGGCAAAACTGAACAAAACATATGTCATTGCCAAATTTAATATAGCTTTTGGTTTTTCCTAAATTCGAAATTTTGAAAAGTTAATATATATACTTTGTAGGTTTTCCTTCGAAATCCTTGGGATGCTGATATTCAACGATTATATTTAATTATATGTTTTATAGTAAATCTTAACAATTTAAGTTAATAAAACATGTAACTAATTTTTAACTATAAAAAACTAAAAGATACTGATATCATTGAATTTTATGGAGTAATGAAGAAACCTGTTACAATCCACTACCTTCGAACCTTAGATTGGGTTCGAGGTGCTGAATGCGGGACTAGGAAGCCATGTCAAACCCGGGAAACATAGGTCGATGTCGACAAACCTTGGTACATATCTAGCAAAGCAGCAAGAAGCTCCAAGGAACGAACTCACAAGAGGACCTCGGAGGCCTCATCCCAACATCAGTCCGTGTTACCCTAATGTGCACATCAGGACGACGAGTTCAAGATGAGCACATGTTAAGTGCCCTTGACACATCTTCCAGAATCCTTAAAAGTTTTCATATCATCCATACAATATAGTTTAGCCCTAAATCACTTATTTTGAACATATTAAATGACATAAACAGAAAATGGAAAGTACAACAATGGAAAACCATTCATTCTAATTATCTATTCCCCTTTCTCAATACCCTCATTGACTTCTAGCTGTCTGAATCCCTTTGGTCACTTACCTTGATGCTGGGACCATTGTGTAGAGAGGAAGCAACCAGCATTGCCACCAACCATATGACTGGAGAAATACCGCAACGTTACAGTTCCTAACATAACCCTTACCTTTTAGTGAGAATATCAATTTATCATTAATTTCTTGAATCCTTGTTCGCATCGGGAGCATTGACTATTGACTCTTACATTTCGGCCAACAACAAGCCAACAAGAGTGTTCAAGATCGCTTTCAGTCCTTTTAACTTATCTTGATTTGGAGCTAATCAAATTAGGTTCAAGTTTTATAAAAAAGTAAATACGGTCCATTTTTCGTATCGGGCTCAATCCAACCTATACTCATATAACATAATACTTTACATTTTAGAAGAATTACAATATATTTAAACTTGAATTACAATAAGAGGACACCAGGGGAGGGACCTCCACCGTGATTGTAAAATTTGCTTCAATGAAGATGTACGAAGTATCGTACGTCACACAGCACGATCTTCTCTGAAACAGATAACATGAATATAACATGTACTGCAGTAGATGAATGCTTGTTATGATCAATGATGGGGTTGTAAGGGATAAGAGCTGAGTTAAACTCAACAGAATTAGTTGATAGTTGTTATATGAAGCAAAGTTAGTTGTTGATGTTATTATGTCAAAATTCTTGTGTAAAGCCTTGGTAACAAACTTGTATATACTCATTCTGTACACTGCATCAATAAGCAATGGAATTATCATCTTTAGATTTTCATATAATCACAAACTCTCTCAATCTCCCATTCTTTCTCTTTCCCGGCCTCACCCTGATACCTTAGGATGGATTTGGCTTCTGAAGGGCTTTGCATTTCTGATTTGGCTAGGCCTGCAAGTCGGCCAACCATTCCAAATATATATCGAATGCAAAGCCTAGTAATAGTCAGCACTAAACACAAATCGACAATGGCCCATATAGAGAGAAAATATAATGGCGGGCCAAGTATTTGTTTTCATTGAAGAAAACAACTGTCCTAGTCAAGATTTGAAGATGTTCCTATATATATTACTACAATCATATTATAAATTGATAAAATGGTATTAGACACTCATAGAAGTAATCAAGTCCAAATCCTAAATATAAATCAGCGTGCATATAGTAGTTCATTGTGGATTCCATCCTTAATTAGCTGTAAATTAAATTAAGCCTCAGATATGCCACTATATATCAACATTGGATATATATATATATACACACACACACCAGAAAGGAAGGGAAGTTAATTGCACGTCACGGCAAGTAGCCAACACATGCAACATACGGGTCGTTAATTAGTATCATGTGGGCTTGATGGATGTTATGATAATTAAGATGAAAATGATAGTTATGGTATGGTATAGCGATTCCTGGTCCTTGTAGCTAGCCAATATAGCAGCTCGCTCCACTAGTAGTTAATTGGTACTAGCTGCTATAACTAATTAACTAAAGAGAAATTCTTAGGTTTTGCAAAATAAAATATATTTACTCTATTGATTAATAAATCAGCTATTATATTAAAATGTAGAGAAAATAAGAGATAATAATATTCCATAAAATTAAAGTGTCAATTAATAAATATATCAAATCAAGTATTTTCTTTTATTCTCAATATACTTAAATATTGATCTTAAGGGGTGCTATCAAACATGTCGTGAGTGACACTTAACCTTGCAGCGAGGAAATAGGAAAAGATGATACGGCACGTCCGTGTATAAGGTTACAGTCACGTACTGGATGGGCTCTGGGGCTGCAAATGTTGCACATGTCATGTGGTCCATATCTATTATCTAGTGCCGTGTGTTGTTGTACCCACTTGTTGGCTGCAGTGTTGGTCTCAATTAGTGTTGAAGGCTTCAAGCTCTCCGGCGAGTGTGCGTTTTGTCACTAGTAATACAACTAGCTAGCTTGGAAGAATGAAGACCCCTTGCAAACACCCAAATTGAAGGTGAATTATTGGAGATGAAGATAGAGTATTGCCGTATCCTATTACAATAATGTACGTAATTATTTTAAAGCCAGTAACATCAAAACCCTGTTATATCTCCTTCGATGCCCCTTTGCACAATAAACAAGGCTTTTTTTCCCCCTTTGAAAACTATGGCGGTTTGGTTTTAATTATCATTTTTTATTTTTATAATTTTGTGAAGAAAACAGTAAGTATAGAAAATAAAAAATTAAAAACAGTGTTTTATTATTCTAATCATTTTCAATATTTTCTTCTTAAAATTCTGAAAAAAAGAAATATAGAAAATGAAAACATAAAATAGAAACATAAACATAAAAAGTGATCATGGTTACTTGGATTTGAGCGGGATTGACTTATTATAAGGACAAAAGTTTTTTCAATGCTAACTAATTTTAGGGTAAAACTTTAAAATGTTTCCAATTTTATCCACGTTCAAATTATAAACCAAATAAATTGATCTAGAGATCAAATTATGATGTTAGGAAATTATAGCAAAATATAAAATGCCAAACACAACCATTCGAAATTACAACAAAACATAAGTTGGAACGTTAACTTTTGAATGTTTAAAAAACATCTCTTGGAACTTTCACTTTAACCATGCCTTCTTTTGGATCAACAAAGAAATAACTTGAGTCGATTATCTGGTCAAAGTTTGTTTTTTTGGTCTGAAACACTCATTTCATTGAAAATGATAAGAAGCAGGCTAGCTTCCTGCAGGCCCAAGAGAAAGCAATAAAGAACGGGCCCACTAGTTAGCAGGACAAGCATCAGGACTTTATTGATATTTTGGTCGAAAGCTAAAACTTTCGCCTGACCAAAAAATACTTTAGCAGATTACTCATTGCATTTATGAGCCCATACAAGCTTTTTGGGCCTACCAATTATTGTGTTACATATATATATATATATATATATATATATATATATACATATTCATAATTAAAAATAGTGACTAATCATTCACCAAAAAAAAAAAAAATTAGTGACTAATCTTCTAAAGATATAAAACTCATAGAAGCGGGTTTTGTCTTGAGTTACAAGATTTTTTCTATACATATTGTTTTGAGCAAGTAATTCACATCAATTTGAGCAAGTCATTCGACTTGGTTTTTGAAGCTAGAATTTTTGTTGTTGGTGAAAATATATAAATTATAATTAGTTTTAGAAATATTGATGAATTTTTCAAAGCTCTTGACTCAATGGAAGTAGTTCATTTAGTAAAAACTCATGGCATGATTACATAGGAGCTCATTTACTAGATATAAAATTTGAAGGATAACGTTTTAAAAAAAATTAGATTTTGATATATTTTATTTTATTTTTTAACATAGACATCTAATAATGAGAAAATTAAATATGAATATCACACAAACCCGTCACCATGTTTGTTGGAAATATAGTCTCTCTTATGACAGGACATTTTCTTGTCTATTACTGTTTTTTATTTTAAATATCAGAATATTTTCATCCTATATATGACAGATTATTGCTCAAGCACACACGGATCCGTATGTTGGTATAAAATACGAACATACTTGGAGAAATGATGGTGATTATGATATTATGAATATGAGTTTGTTTACATCATTTTCTTCATTGATGTTGCCACTCGCAGACAGCCATCGCTTCCGATGCGTTACGACTATTTTGTTTATAATATAATATTGTCTATATTTATATATATGCCATTAGTACGATCCATCAATCAAAGCATGGGTCTAACTCTCTTAGTTTGGACATCAAAAATTAATGTTATTTAACTTAACATAATTGCAGTGACATAAGAATCTTTAAGTGGTACACAACGCATGGGGTAGGATTAGGTGATGAAAATTTTCCCGTTACACTTTAAAATTAGGAGAGCATAGAGGAGAACAAACCTAACCACGTATTTGATTTTCTTTTGTTACTTTGACAACCATGACAATCTTGGCCTCAACCAATGGAATTATTCAAGTACCTTTGACAAGGCATATATACTCCCAAAAGGCACGTTTAGATTAATTACAAGCCCACTGGTCCATTGACATGTGTTGGACACCAGCTTCAATGCGAAGACTTTGTAATCTAGGGTGTTATTTTTGAAGGCTAGCAGTCAACTTCTTGATAGAAAAGGAATCAAATCTAACTGCTCATTATGGAAATAAACGTTTTGCTTTGCATTTGGAGCTGTCATTATTTTATGTCCTTATACGATGGTCTCGGATTTTCTGGATATTTCAAAGATTTGAGACTCATTATTATTATGGCTTAGATAAGCCACTACTAATTTAATGTTTTTAGTGTCGTATAAATCCCTTCACAAACCTCCCTTCTTCCCCTCCTCTGTGGCGCTTTGGGTGCTTACAAAATAAGAAACTTGTTCTCAATGGGGGCATATATATATATATATATATATATATGGCAAGGCTTTGAAAGAAGAAAAGTTTCCTGGCATTCAAAAAATAAATCTTCTTATGTGAATTTTTATCATTGATTCTCTTTTATGTGTGTCTTGTTTGGATTTAATCAGGGTTGAAAATTCATATATGACAATATGTAAAAGTTTCACATTAGGATTCATTTTTGTTCAACACTCTTGCTACTCTTTAGCCTTAATTGATTTAAATGTAAATCAGAAGGGCAGCAATTCTGTCTGACAGATAGAAAAATAGAACGAGCAGGAAAACATTTGACAGGAACTGAAAGTTTTTACAAGAAATATACATCAATGATATCCTAATGCTATTGCCTATTCAGCAAGCAGTGGTTGATTTTTTTTTTTCCCAAAAGAAATTCATATTTCCATATAGAATAGGCACTTAAATGTAGTTCATATATTATATGCCGGGCAACACATGTCCGGCAGTCATGAAAATCATTATACAAGGAAAACAAGTTTGGAAAATATAATGAACAGCGTGATATTAATGAAACAATTAGGTATGGGAGACAGTCAGTTTCAAATTGTTTCAGAGTAGAATACACTAACATTCTGGATAGTTTTTTATGTTTCCTGTTACTCTACGGAGCCATAACTCTTTAGGCCATGAATTGTAGACTGGTAGTATTATATGCATTTCTTTTCCTGATTTACAATACAAGAGATTGACACCTCTGACCAGACCTTGTTTTGTGTATCCTGGCTTATATACATGCTTCAATTCTTATTAATAATATTGTTTTTTCGATTTGTAGCAAATTTCAGCTTCTGCTCCACTCTGAAGCTGGACTAAGATTCTAAGAATCATAGTTAAGTTAAAGAAAGTTGAAAATGCACCTCTTTAAACTGTATTTTTCAGTTTATTAAAAAACAATTATTTTCTTGGAGAAGTTTATTTCTTTGTTCCCCTTTCTTATCCACTCAGCCTTCCTTGAAACAGGATAGTGTTCCTAACCTTGATATGGTGGAATTAAGAAGCGAAAAGTTAATGTGCATGCTTGGTTGCTCATGTCATAGCTACTCAAACAGGAATACAAATGTGATTTGTTGTTGCAAATAAGCTTGTAATCATTAGTGCGCTCTTGCTGTTGAACGGAGTTTGTCTTGTAGGTACTTCAAATTAGGCGAATTTGTATCATATCTCAGTGGTCTTAAAAATTATATATATATATATATATATATTAAAATTAAGTAAATTCAATAACTTGATGTCTTTTCTCTTCCTATGACTACAATTTTGTGGATAGGGTCTCGGTTTTTCTTTCCTTAACTAATTTTACTCGAAGCAAAATTTATATGCGAACCAAGTACATAGACATGCAGAAAACTAACAACAAAACAGAAGATTAAAGAGAAACCAGAAAGCCAAATTTTATTCGCGCAAAGAATTATATATAACTGTTGAAAATTATACTGACATATCCATACTAGTTTCAAGAAGATGTCCTGAGTCCTGATGTTATTTACAAAAACATGTATTGATATATAAATTCGTATACATTTAATAACATATAGACACATACATACATATTTTTATATATCTATAATATATATATATGCATTAGGTGACTAGAAGCAAACAATAATATGGTGAAGGCATAACACTCATGCACAATAACACAACTCTCACTAAAATTAAATACTAAGATAGCTCATGCATGATGGGGTCAGCAAAAAATATAGTTCAGGCCAATAAGGCGAGTATCCTCCCCCATGGCTAGAAGTGCTGCTGCTTGCATCTCCCGGAATAATATTGCTAGTTGAAATTCCTGTCGCATTTGGAGGAATAATATTCCACGACGAGCCATCAATTGTGTGATCCCCTTGTTGACTTATCGTTGCAAAGTTAGTACCTTGACCCTGCTCACCATTCAAACATGATTGGGAACTGATGATAGGGACTTGTGGTGGGTCTGACAAGTGAGATAGCACGTTTGGGTGGTGGAGTGGTTGGGAGCTAGAAAATTCATGAGAAAATGAGGCTGGTGGATTATCCATAACTGGGCACTCTTTCACATTAGAGATCGAGTTTAACAAAGTAAAAGGCTCCATAATATTTGTGATGGCATCTTGGTGATCATAGGGGTTGGTGCTCAGGGAATTTGAAGGTTGGAGTAAATATTGAAGGTATTGAAGCTTGGCAAGCTGAGCTGCCTCCACTTGTAACCTCAGAGCCTGTTCATCCAGTGGCTGATCCATGAGCTCTGTCATGTTGGCCAAGGCTAGCAGATATGGCAAGGTGGAAACAAGGTCAGTTCTTGGCTGATGAGTCATTGGATCAAAACCCATCTGAATCAACTTTTTCTTCAAATGAGTGTTCCAGAAATTCTTTATCTCATTATCCGTCCTTCCAGGAAGATGGGTTGCAATTGCTGACCATCTATGTATTCAAGAAAAAAGTGCATATATACATAAGTAATAATTAACATTTTATACAAAAATAAATTAAAAAAAAAGAACTTTCTCCTCCATTTCACTTCCCAAAAAACAAAAAACACGCATAATTAAAGAATTAGGAAGACATGACAATTCCAATATATTGGAGATAAGACTTTAATTATTAGTTGGTTGAATGTTGGAGTAAAACTGAAACCTCCCAATACCCTTTCCTCCCCAGCAAAAGAAAAAGAAAAAAGGAACTCTGGCATGGGATGGAAAGTACTTGTTTCCAAGAATGGAATGGAGATGCAGAATTGTTTGCTCCTCTTCTTGAGAGAACTTCCCCCTCTTGATGTCAGGCCTTAAATAGTTGGTCCACCTTAGCCTGCAGCTCTTTCCACATCTGTTAAGACCTGCAAATTAAATTGCAAGAAAAATATTAGATGAATTTGGAAACTCGGAAAAGAGAGAATCTGTTATTTACAGCAACATATATATATATATACAGTGCCACAAAGCTACAAATTAAATTTACAAACCGGCTAGCTTGGGGAGAGCTCTCCAACTTCCATGGCCATGTTTCTGGATGTGCTGGACTAGCTTTTGATCTTCTTCAGGAGTCCAGGGTCCCTTCTTAAGGCCATTCTCATCACAGCATGGGGACCTTCCCATTGCGTTAATTACTAGATCTAAAGCTATTAATCTTTTGATTTCCTCTGTTACCACCAAATCAAACTAGGGGCTGCGCCACACTATTTATATATCCATTCTTTTTGCTTGCTTCTTGTCGTTAATTATTTGGATTAAAAAAACATTTCGCAATCTTCATTAGGCTGGTAAAAGATTTGGACACTTCCATATCCGGTTAAATGTAAACAAGAAAATGTCTCGTGCCTTTGACAAGTATACCCTTCAAATTATGAAGGATGAATGGGGACTATATATATTTTGAGAACTTACATTATCTTTTTTATTTGGGAAGGACAAAATCCAGGCTGTACTTACAAATACAACGCCGAAAAATTGCTGCGAGAGAGACATCATGAAAATTTAAGCCATCCTTCCACATGCTGGTATTGTATATGTATTAAATTAATTAAATGCACTGCTAATCTGCATTATTTTATGATTTATTCTGTAAAGATATATTTATTTTCATTTTTATGCACAATATTTTTACCATGTATACATTACATTGCAGCACAAATGGGATTTTATTAGACCTCCTTTAGAGCTCAAATTATATTCAGCTATAATTACCCCTCTTATGTAAAATTCGAAAATGAAATAAGGAGTCTGATATTCATATAAGGCATCGGGACAATTTGGTAATTTCGGCCTAAACCTATTTTATATGTTTCAATTTTTTTTTATGAGGTTTATATGTTTCAATTAACATGGCACTAAAGTATCTTTCATGGGACGAAACATACAAATTTGATTACGTAACACGTGGCGAATCAATGCTTGTCTGAGGAGCCCTCCCATGCACGCAAAGAGGAGGCTGTTTCCTTCTTTCGTCATGGTTTGCATGGCATCGAATAATGACTCACGTCCTCTCTTCTTGGATTTCATGCCCCTTAGCTCCACAGGGAATCATTTAATCAACAATACTGTGAAATATAATTTCAGAATTATTGTCGTAAGTCAAACTATGTACTGTACATGTATGCCTATGACAAGTACTTTGCATGTATGCATGTATTCATAGATAGTACACATATATATACACATGTATACAAAAATGTTATTTGCACTTTCTACAACATCAAGTTATATAAACTGATGATGTGCATATCTTTGTCTGTGTTGACTAAGCTTAATTAGTACAATAAATTATTATGTAATAGCCAGGCCCATGGGAGGCCCCATATACCGGATTGGAAAATAATTTTCTTAAACCTTTTATTACACCTATACTTATAGAGAAAAGTAAAAGATATACTGAGAATTGTATTTTTTTATTATTTAAAAAATAGTGTAATAAATAATAGTGAAATGAAGATGATGTATAGCTTGAATTTAGTTGTCAAAATGATGTTACATATTTATAACTTTTGGAAGAATAATAAATAAGTCATATCTTTTTATTTTATCGGATGATAATTATGATTTTGATTAAAAAAAATCTAATATTATTTTTTTCTTTTGGTACTTCAAAAATTACATTGGTTATAATAAGATTTAAATCTAGAGTCTTATGTATACTAATAAAATCCTTCACCATTAGACCAATATTAGTTGCTTAAAACATTATTTTTCTAACTATGTTTTTCTATGTAAATATGCATGAACGGTGTATATTAAAGAAAGACTTTCTTATTTATATTTAGTTTTAATACATTAACCATGTAAACATTCAATCATATGTTATTTTATAAGCAAATATGATTGATTATTATATTCACCACTTAAAAAGTCATATAAATAAAATGATTTGATTGGTTAATTCAATGCATTAAAACTAAACTTTTCTTTTTTATTTTTTTAGCTGTCATATAGTATAATTCTCTTAAGGTGTGAAAAATGTTTTAAATTTTTTTTTTACAAACATGAAAATTAAAATTAAATATTTTTTGTATCAATATCTTTGTATTTTATAAGAATATCATAGAAACTCTATGTAATAAAATTGATTGTCAAACACCCCAAACAACATTAATTCATGAATCACGAGTGTGGTGACACGTAAAATATAGGCACATGCCAAACAACTTTAACTGAATATTTAAACAAGTAAACGAAAATATGTATCCAAGTTGTTGAAAATAGATATATAGCTATAGAAAAATACACTACACCAGAGAAAGCCTCGAGGTTAAAAAGTCAGGACAAACCCAAGGTGCTCGTTGTCTGAAAAGGACATAAAGAAAGGATATATACATTTGACTCGGAGGGTGGTGCAGTTGGAGACGTGAAGGAGAATTTGGTGCAGCAAACACCCAAATCCAAACCAGTTTTTTCTTGTGACCCTTAAGACATTCTTTGCACGGTTGGGAAACCTTCAGTGGCGTTTGTTGGTGGTTTGTCCTCATGCATCTTGTTCTGTTGCAAGTTTTCTTAGTCATGGTATATATATACTCTTGCACTTTGAACGAAATACAAAGTAAAAGGTTATCACTTAGTAGTTTGTACAAACAACGTTTCAAAATTGAAGTTCGCCCAAAATGTGAAATCAATAATCGTACCTCGTAATTGTATGATATCAGCCAATTAGTTTAATTTCAAGATGTTTCTGTAAAACGCATGACACGAATTGAAGTGGGTTCTAGACCAGTAGCTCTGTAGTTGCCTGAATGTAATAGGTTCTTTATTTGTATTTATGAATATTAGAATTTAATGTGATTTGGAAAATTAGGTTGACAAGGAAATATCAAACTCACAAATTAACAACTTGATTAAAGAAATTCTGTTATTATGTCATGAGACGAACTAGTATTATTCCAAACCTTAGAAGATCAGATCATACAGGTATATATATATATATTTTAACATTTCTAGTTTTCTACAGCAAAAATTGTGCCCCATGTTTGTTGCTTCATACATAAGCCAGACATTTTCAAACCTAAGATTATTTATTCAATTGATTAGATTAGTGTCGACATCTATGTGGAGCTGCAAAAGGGGTTAATGAGAGAGACCATTTTTTTCTTCTTTAACGCATAATTTACCTTTCAACTTTCTTGTTTAAGTGTCGCAAACCTCATTGTCTTTACCCCGTCATAATTGCATTTGTTAGTAAACAGTTCATACACACAAAGGCGTTTGATCTTTCAGCCAATGCATGCTGTCGGGGACCATTAATTATTGTGTGCTGTAATGAGAGTAGGAGGGGGGGCCAATGATGTAAGATTAACTTTATAGTTGCAACATGAGTATATAATATCGTATTTGATTTCAGTGTCAGCTAAACAACTGAATTGCTTGCTGGAATGGATTTCCAACCAATACATCTATCTATCTATCTATCTATAAAGAGTTAAAAACGGAGTTCGAGACCACCTACTTAGTTTATACTACTATACTAGTACTATATATTTCAGAATTGCCGGGTACATATGCATCGCTGTCCCCTGTGAAGGGCTAACTTCCCTGGCTTGAAGGAGACTCTTCCAACACTGAATTCAAACTCCGTATCTCTTTACTTCCAATACCTTACAAAGGCTACGGTTGGTCAGAGCTTTCTTGGAAGGCGATAATAGTGTAGTGCCGACTGCTGAAGTTTTCACCCATCAATTGGGCCTCCTTAAGGCATATGAAATGAGAGGTTTTAAGCAGCTACCCTCGGCCAGATCTCTTAAGCCTAATGTATATTCAGGCTTCAAGCCCAATAACTATAAGCAAGTTATGTAAATTGAGAAAAAAAAAAAAAGAATTGGTTATTATGCAGACCAAAACAATACAAAAAACTATTAGGATGGAGAGGGGGTTAGCTCCTTTTGCTGGATCCCAAGAGAAAGTAACGAGCTTACTCACCACGCATGGCAAGGATGGAGAGGAAAGGCAAGGAAATCCTGGAAGAGTTAGGGTAGTCAGGCACCAACCTCATTTTCAGGGTATCATCTCTAGAGAAAAGTCTTGATTTTGGGCTTTTTGTAGGCTTGTTATTCTGCAACTTCGGGGCCCAAGACAACTTAACTGGTGGCCTGCTTCAGCCGATTTAGGTTAACCAGCACTTGGATGTCAATATCTTAGATCATGATAGGCCTAGTGCTTAGCATTTTATATTTTGGGCTTATTTATTCTATCCAACTTGGGGGCTTTTAGTTAGCTTGCCTATGTTTTGCCCCCTGGGAAGTTGGGTTGGGCTTCGGCCTTTGGTAATGTTTTCATTACCCAACCAAAAAAAGGACCTCAAATTTTTTTTTCAAACCAAGACAATAAAGGAATTGGTTATTCCTTGAGGGAGAAAAAGGGGGGACTAGTGAGAGAGAGAGAGAGAGAGAGAGAGAGAGAATTGGTTAGGAAGAGCAAAAGGAAAAGGAATTGCCGAGATTATAGTGATATACAAAATCATTTTGTACTCCATTGCCTGCTGCGGAGTACCCATTGAAACTCCATGCGTGTATGGTTATATTTAATTAAGTGTTCATGGTTAGGTTTGAAGTTATAAATGCTAGTAAGAGTTTATTTTCTTTTTTTTCATTTTCAGATTAAGATTGGAACAGAGGATTTTGTTAAAAAATAAGTAAATATTTTCATTTCAAGTTTTTGTTGTACAGAAAATATAGGATGAAAGGATAGCACTCTAATCCAAGATATGAAAAGTCTTTGAGCTAAAAATTTACTTAGAAATAAACTTATAATTACCTCACTCCAAAAAAATAAGCAAGGATTTGAAACAGTTAATTATGAGGCTTTAAATAAAAAATTAATTTCATGAAAATTTCTAATCTTTTATTTAATTTCATAAATATTATATAATTCTTTAAATTGAAAAATAGAAATATTATTGTTCTATGTCTTTCTCTTTCCCTTCAAATCACCCCATCCAAACATTAATAGCTGTCCCTTTAGGCTTTGCCAAGTCAGTGTGTTGACCTCCAACAAACTATTGCTTTCCTAAGGCACGTTGTCCCCTCCATGGCTTATTGATACTCTTATATTACTTGTTATATGGTGAACACTTATATAAAAGAAATACAGAGTCGGAATATGTGACATTACATTTTTTATTTTTGGATGGATAAATAGTTTCACATCTTTGATTTATTTAACCATCCTTTTTCTTAATCTTGATAATTTCTAATAATAATTTTATCATATTCATAAACAAATACAAATTGAAGTTTGGATTTTATCGTGTAATCAAAGTATTCAATGCAAATGAGAAATTAGAGTAAACCCCTAAATTGGTCCTGATAATTTTAATGTTGGATAAGGTTGACAATTGAAAATTATTAACTTGGTTCCTAACAATGTCAAAAATTAGACACTTAGTGGTCCTTGAACGGAAAACATTAACGGTATTAATGACAATTTCATTACTGACAAATTGGTCCCTAACATTATTTACATGAAAAAAAAATCCTCATTCAATATCCCTTTTCTTCTTCCATCCTCTTCATCCTTACCACTACTACCATCGTAAATCACAAGCACCCCTTCACAACTAATTCATCACAACCTTAACACAACCGCCATCATTTACACCACCACACCCCAGTCAACCCAAAATTATAAACAATTTCAACCACACTATCCCTATTAATCCAACAAATCCAAAATCAGTAAAACCTAGAAAAAAAACCATAACCCATTATCATCAACCCTTGAATTGTTGCTAGAAAGCACCAGTCTCACAATCCTCTATCGCCGTGAAGCCCAGGAGCACCAGAAGGTTGGTGGTGGTGCCATGAAAGTTGGGACATATTGATGAGAAAGGTTTGTGGTGGTGGTGGTAGTGAGGATGGTAAAGAGAATAGAGTTTGGGTGTGGGGTTAAGGATAGGTGAGGTTGAAAACCTAGCAATGGTGGTTGGATAAAAGAAAGATGAAGGGAAAATGGTGGTTGGATGAAGAAAGTGAAGGGAAAAAATAACAAAAGGAGGAATTAAATATTTAAACAATGGGTCAGGTTCCTCTTTTGGGAATGGTTCCTTTGCGTTTATGGTGGTGGTGATGGTGAAGAGGATGAAGGAAGGAAGGTGATGAGGATGTGAATTTGTGTGTGTGTGTGTAAACAATATTAGAGACCAATTTGTTTGCTAATAAATTGTCATTAATACCGTTAATATTTTTTTAGGAACCAATATGTGTTTGACTTTTAATATTGTCAGGAGTTGATACTTTCCAATTATTAAGGATCAACTTGTGTGCTATTGAAATTATCAAGCACTAGCTTGAGGGTTTACTTAGATAAATTTTTCATCAAGTAATTAATGACATGTCGTCTACTTGATTCCAATTTGTTCATGCAGGTTGTTCTATATATGCGACTCAAAGGGTTTTTTTTTTTTGCATATTTTGAGTGGTGCATTTACATCAATATAGTATTTTGAAAAAAATCACACAATATAGTGTTTTCAATATAGAATCCGCCATAGGCAAATTCAATGTAAAAAAAAAATTTAATACTTAATCCACCAAGGAGAATTTAGTATAAAAAATTTAACATTAAATTCATCGCCAAAATTAAGAATCCACCAAAAAGAATTCTGTAAAACAAAAATAACACAGAATCCGTCAAAGTGAATTTTATAGATACCATATACAAGTAATTTTTGTCAATTTCTCATATCAATATAAATCACTTATAAAAATATCATATACAAATTATTTCCTCCTGCTCCTACTGCAGGCTACCCAAAAAAAAGTTCATTTATTTTCACTCGGGAAAAAAAAGGAAGCTATTAGTTGACTGCCTTTTCATTTCATAAATATATTTTCAATAAAAGCAAACAATTGTGAGTAGCATCTTAATTGAAAGCCTTACCAAAAAAAAAAACCATCTTCTTAGAAAGTGCCATATACAGCCACCTAACTGAATTAATAAGATCCTTTTGCAGCTGACTAGTGACATCCTTCATCCTTCTCCATCCTCATCCAGGTCAAGTATTTTTCGTAGATGGATCTTATCCAACTCCAAAGTTCTGTCGAAGGACTTCATAAAGATTTACTATATCATTCATTAAAGAGATATGGTGAGAGAGAGAGAGAGAGAGAGAGAGGAGCGGTAAGTTTTGTTCTAGCCCTAAAAAATTCCCACATACTAACGCTGCCTGCCTGATAAAGTGCCAGCAGGGTGCAATTTGCCAATCACACTCGCCAAACCCAAATGGTGCCACGAGAGTACATTAAATATACCACTTAGGGGTGTAGAGGGACCGTTGGGGTCGCATTTAAAGCTGATATGATACTCCATTACTCCCTCAACTTCGTGTGAACCCCACCTCACACAAGACAGTAATGTTAGCGTTGCTGTCACTGTATATGGCCCCTCCTCCTCCTCCTCCTCCTCCTCGTCCCGCTGCTTCATCACCGAAGCTTTACTTGAGTGAGTCTCATATCCACTAAACTAGCCCATGACCATGGCAAACGACGGCGCCCTCAGGAACTCCCTTCTGTGGCTTGCAGCAGTTATATTGGTAGTTGGTGTATGCACTCACTCCTTCAAGAAGATGATGGTTACCTACGTGTTGGGCGTTGCTGGGATTGCTGGGGTGCTCCTTCCTGATTGGGATTACTTCAACCGCGATTTCTCTCGTTGGAGCTATCCTGTCACTGCTGAGGAAAGGGCCTCTCTACTTGCCCAACGATCTGGATTTCTAAGGTTGATTTTACTCTCTCTCTCTCATCCATCATATATATTGATTCATAATTTCATGTTAATATATGTTCCTGTTTTAATTTCTCATTTTTGTTTAGTTGCTGGAAAACTTATCATGAATCGAATCACTGAATGGAAGGAAATTCGATTTAATTAATTAACATGAATAGTGCCACTCTTGAAAAGATCTAGCTAGTCCACATAAAAGTAATGGGTTGGTCATACTAGCATAGGATATGTGATTGAGGACTTGTGGATCTGACCCTGACCTTAATTAGTTTGTGGCCTTATCATCATTCTGGGAGAGTAGGGGTTGGTGCATATAGAAGAATGTTGCTTGAATAATTTGTGGTTGGGAATTTCTTCTATCTGATGCAGGTTTGCGAATTCTCCTCTCAGGGTGATTGCTTATAGCTTGATTTATGGATATGCTATGTACAAATGGTGGAAGTATGTATCAGGCTGATGACTAATTAATTAGCTGTGTGCATGGCAGCAACTGCAGATTCTTCTGAATTACCCCGGCCGGTTTTTCTTATTTAAAATTTTGTTGATTTGATTTGTTTAATTTGGAAGAATCAATAAACCGTGACTGCTGAAGAGTGCTTCATTTTACTGCAGAGAGTAGAAATCAAAGGGATGAAAAATTGTTCATCCCCATTTTCATCCAATAATTAGTAAGGAGTAATTAAGGACTATGACTGTAATGTCGCCTCCCTGTAGTGTCTAATCCCAATTTGTTTGTATGTGATTATGTGTTGACGACTACGGAATACCTCGTGTCTCTTGTACTTTTCTGAACACATTTGTATAAATACATTAAGTATGAAAAACATTGTGAATACACCATCGTGATTTAACATATACAGTTAAGTCCAACATGATTTAACATACTTTCGGATTTGACCAATATTTTTATATTTTCTTATTTGAATAGACTAATAGTGTCGTCAAATTTTTAGTTCATAAAACCCCCCACTTTATGGTTTAGGCTAAAGCATCTCTCTTGTGATTTTTATCTAGACAAGGCTATATTTGGTTGTCAGATAAAATTAAAGAAATTTTTTTATAAATGTGCTTTAGGGATAAAATTATATATGGATCTTATTCATGAAAAAATTTCTTATTTTTATTCTCTAACCAAACATATCCTAAGAGTTTAAGTTTATATACCGAAAATCAAATATAATCTAAATCAGGTATATTTGTATCAACTTCTCCATAAAAGATTTTTTAAAAGACATTTTGAATAAGTAAAAATTAATTTATATTTTGATTTAAAAGTAATTTAGATTTGAATGTAATATTAAAATATTTCAATTTTTTTAAAAACATTTTTATGGTATAGGTACGCAAATAAGCTACGTAAATTATGCCATAATTGATCTTTTGAAGAGTTGCTTTGTTGCTATAGACCATCTGCCTAGAGGCTATTGGAATCAAACTAATCGAACATAAATAAAGTCTAACTCAAGTTGACTCAACCCACTAATAGGATAAAAGTATAAATCGTTTTCAGTATTCTTTTCGTTTCATAATAACGGTTTATTTTTTATTTTTTCATGTTTCATAATATTTTTCAATTTACAATATCTAGGTAGTATCAATTTTTTTCTTTCATTTATATATTTAATATAAATGTATTACTTAAATAATTAATATATTTACTAAGATAAATTATAATGACTATAGAAGGATAGTTTTATCAACTCATATAATTTTTAACATTTTTCAATATGTTATTTTATTTTTTAATATGTGTACAATTTGATTTTTGACAATTGAAACAAGTATTATTTTTTGAAGGGTTGTTTGAGTTTATTTAATTATTTATTTTGGTCGGATTTTTTTTTTTGGTCTGGGGAGGAAAATCCCCCTGGGGTGTTTGTATATATATAAGGCATAAGCCCACTGTTTCATAGATTGGGCTTAACTGAAAATGGGCCCTCTATTTATACCATTGTAAAGGCCTGAGCAAACGAGGGTTCTTCTTCTTCTTCTTCTGCTTGAGCCTGGCTCTCGCTGAAAACACAGAAAAGGGAAGCGCAGTGAAGTGGTGCCGATACAGTGAATAGTTGTGAAGATGAGGCTGCTAACGCACAACATGCTATCGTCGAACATAAAGGGTGTGACCAACGGGTTCCCGCTTCGAATCGTGGCGGAGAAAGTGGTGGAGAAGCCTGTGGAGATGAACGGCGAGTTCCTGAAGAAGATGTTCGACAAGATCGATTGGAAGGCCCTCGTAGAAGCTTCTAGAACCATGGGATACGCCGAGCTCCCCGACGAGGCTGACTCGGCCATGCTGGAATCGGACGAGTTCTTGAGCAGGTTCCACCACGCGCTCCTGGAGCTCCACCTCGAAGAAGGTGCCCTCGTCTGCCCCGACACTGGGAGGCGCTTCCCTGTCAACAAGGGCATCCCCAACATGCTTCTCCACGAGGACGAGGTCTGATGAATTCTTCTTTTTTTTTTTCTCTCTCTTTATTGTTGTTAATCTATTTTGTCTTTGCTCTCGCTCTCTGTAATTGAAATATGATATGTTGGTAATGGAAAACGACTCAGCTGCTGCACTTTAAGGTTTTGACACTGTTTTTGTTGACTAACAATGTTGTAGTCTATGCTTGGTTGGACACTAGACCTTCTTGAATTTAGCTGTTTGCGATTTTTTCTTTGATCGACTCGTTATAGACGCGGGCAGGCTCATCACTGAAATGTTTCTCGAGTTTTGACAGTGTCAGATCTTCATTCTTTATGAAGTTCGATCATTGATCATCAGAGATTGCAACTAATGAAAATTGTACAATCACATAGGGGATGAATGGATGCCCCTGAAAAAAAAAATCTAGGCTGCTATGAAATCTCGTGCTTATTTAATTCTTATCATTTTACGGATGAATTATATGGCTCATTTAAAAAAAATTCACCCATATTTTTACACTCCAACCAAATAAAAACTTCATACGATTTCAATTATAAAGTTTACTACGTGTTATGAAATCACAAATAAATCAATTCTGAGACCGATCTCAATCATTGGATGGAAAGGATGTGAATAAATCATTCATATTCCTCTTGAATTAAGTCTTATAAATGAAAATTGAAGAAAATTATAGCGAAAGAATCTTTAAATTGAAAAATCGAGACTGCATTAGTAAGGTGCCTGTCGCAAAAGACTGTGCAGTAGTATTCAGCTGAACGCTTTACATCTTTGTAGTTAAACAATTCTTCTTCAGGCTCCCTGTTTTACGTGCCTTTCTCAAAATGAGATTCACACGCCCACCAATCATTTGAGATGTTATTTGCTACTACCTCATTTCGAAATAAATATTTTTTTTCCGGACACAATACATTATTTTATGAATAAACTTAAGAAATAAAAAAGATATTTATTTTGATACAAACGGAGTACAACTTTCATCGAGCAACTTATCATCTCAAATTCTGAGCAGGTATACCCTGCCGGGGATCACATGGAAAAGGAACACAACAACCAATCAAGAATACTTGTAAATTTGCACCAAAACACTTTACCCTCTCGTACATAAAGCAATACATTATGATGGCTGTCAACAAGATGAAATTCTTGATTGCGGCATATATCCTCTATCAACCATGCATGTGAAGAAGTTCTCAATAGCCTGTGGAGAGTAGTATAATCTCTAACTTCCTGATTTGTTGTTAAAACCTTCCTTTGATCTAAACCACAGGTACGCATACGCATACATGATCCAGTTAAGCGCAAGCAATGCATGAGGAGAATTGATAAGCTGAGTTACAATTTACAACCTAAATTAAAGGGGACTTGTTTGTACGCCCCATGATAATGGTCAAGATCAACTGCTAGATAGTTAAAAAAAAGTTAACAAAAATGTGCCAACAGTGAGCGAGTAAGAATTGAAGTCAAGATCTAGAAGTGTGACTAAATAAATTTATTTGCAGAATTGAAGCCTGAATAGATTGACTATGGAGTCCGTCCAAAAGTTTTCTGTAGGAAATACATGTGGATAGTGATCAATTGGTACGGGATTGCATACCCGAACTATGCTTTCACCTTCAAAGGCAGACATCAAATATGATTGCCAATTGAAGTTGGACGTTACCATTCTGCAACTATATTAAGTGCTCACCTATAAACCGTCCTACAACTTCTTATCTGTATATACCTGAAAATCTTTTCATTGGCTACTCCACTTTGAGAACAATCTTCATGAACTCATAGACAAAGTAACTTATTGAAGCTGATGGAAGTACCTGAACAAGAGAAAATGAAAAAGCAAAGTGTATTACTTTTTTGGTAAATAAAATGCAACCTTAAGCAGTATGGAGATAAAAATAAAAGAAGAAGAAACTGACAGAAGAATCATTATAATTTAAAAAAAAATTGAAAGCATACAACTTTTATAGATCTAAATTCCGCCAGAGGAAGATGATCTTAAAAGCAGCAGCACAGAATTTTTGTTAACTACCCAATACTATGCACTTCCATGACAAAAAGAAAAATGGATTTGTTCTTGGCATATACTAAAAGTATCAATGTTTCAGGGAAAAAGCCTGCACTGATGCTACATTCTATCAACAAAATGACAAGTCACATTATGGAATAATATAGGGAAAAATCCTAACCTAATAGGGATGGTCGACACATTTTATAAACAAGACATTGCTAAGTTGAGAGAATAAGAGGATGACCATAAACAAGCAAAGCCAGCTAGTGATCACTACACAGTACAAAGCAGAATGGAATTTAGATTTCGTGAATAAACAGAAACATTAACCTACATGAACTGTAACTCTATATTCTCCACATTAAAAAATATAAGTTCTAATGTACTGAATCATCAGTGTGAACAGCCTGGTGATCTGTTCATAACAACCCTAATTTCTCAGGAAATAGGTTATTCCAAATGGATAAATATAGTGAGTCCAGTAAAATATAAGGCCATGCCAGGATGTTAAGAATTCACATGCCTGTAGTAAGCTGGGAATAAGTCCTGCATACAGAGCTGGAATGCCTCCCTTTTCCACTATTTTGACAAAAGTCCCCAAAGAACTTAATCTAGCAGACTGGACTTGCAACTGAAGCTGCCTCCTTACTACTTCAAATGGGTATGTAGCAGCTTCCGCACATGCACCAGCAATAGCCCCATACAACAGTGTCCTTACTGGTCCCAACTCAAGCTGATCGAAGGCGCTCAATTCCTTCCCCTGTTTGTGCAAGTTCTTGATTCGCTTCCTCCCTTCCGGTGAATGCAGATAAGATGATTTCAGTATATCATACACACCATAAAAAACTGCACCAGAAGGGGCCATACTTATAATTGATGGTACTAAACCCTTGTAAAGAGAGAAAAATCCTTCAGTCTGAATCATGTATTGGAAAGCACCGATCACGCCACCCAAAGCTTCCCCACCAGGTGCCACCAACTTGGTCCGGATCTGAAAGACACCAAAAATAAATGGTCCCAACTGATTACACCACATGGCTAAATGTGTAGACTTCTGTTTTTATATGCTACAGAACCTAATTTCTTATACATGATTCAGGTGTTTGAAAAAAAAAATTCATGAACCAATTTAGATTCAGAAAACAAGTGCCATTAAGAAATTATTTGGAAGGGGATATGAAACAAATTTGAATCATCTCATTTCAGCTTCTTGAATGCCCTGGTCATTTCCAGGACAGGGTCCCATTTTCCTGCACAGGGACCCACTGTTGTGTCTCTTTCTACTAAGATAACATGGCCATGTAAGGAGATAATCCAACAGGATCCATATCCATATGAAGCATCTTATACAGATCAAACTCTTCTTTCTTATTTAACCATTTATACAAAATGGGGAAAAGTATTTGGGCAAAGGATGCATGGCCAGCTAGACAGGAAAAGAAATAATCAGGAAAGCACTGAAGGACAGATATTAATTTTTTTCACTTTGTATAGATTTCCATCAGCATAGCAGTGAAACTACCAGTATTATTCTCCATGTTCTTCATTTGTAGTCACCCCATATCTAGATAAATCAGTCCAAATGTTTCCCTAACCAAACAAAGTTGAGTACTTAAAATGTTCAGTTGATTTTTCTTTGGTTAAACCTTGTAACCAAGGCCTGGATACCATACAATTATTGGACACACACAACTAAAATGTTGCTAACCAGTTCCTGCAACCAAAATGGATAAACACTCCAATATCTATAGAAATAGTTGAAAGCCTACTGGTTAAGCCCATAGAAATCTATGAATTCAATGCCTCCCAATTATCATGAACCAACCTTCTTATATTCAACACGCCCCTTCACCAAATAGTTCATTTGGGCTTGAAGCATGCTGAAATTTGACCTTTCATTTAGAAGAATGGAGACAATAAGGATCCAATATTAGACCACTTGATCATTGAGACTCCAATAACATATTAACATAACGTGAATCAACTCTTCCCAAAGCTTAAGCTTTTAGGTAAAAGCCCATGAGTGGTGTTATATATAACACCAGCAACAATGCACAATGAGCATGTTTGTGTGCTTTCAGATTTACATGTAAATGCAATGCGCATGCCGCTCACAGATGCAAGTTCATTTGGTTGTGCTGATGTGAAAGAGGGAATGAACTAAGGAAGAAATCATAATTCAAATTTTGAAATTCCCACATACAGTGTCAAGTGGGAGGCAAGTGATGGTAGCAGTAATCCCAGCAGCAGCCCCAGCAATAAACCTCTCAAAATTGGTAGTCTCCTCATTGCCAGAGAATCTGAGCAATTGCTTCCTATATGTATCGTAAGCACAAAAGTTGACCGCTTTAAATGGAGCCGTTCGCAGAATATTTACAAGGTTCCCCTTCCAAAAGCCTTTTAACCCTTGAGAAGTTGCAATGGTTCTAACAAGCTCAAATATATTCTTCTTCTCACCGCGAACTATATATTCCAGCTTGAGTCTTTCAAGTGGAGCAACACAAGTTCTGGTCACAGCCAAATGAATTAATTATAATGCAATTCCAACCATTAAATAATCTAAATAAATAATAAAGGAAATTACACACACTGACACACAAGTTAACACTTATCAGTAATTGAATTGTGAAATATATATATAAATACCTAGAAACCATGGCAGCTATGGCACCAGCCCATAGATGCTTGGTGGTGTTGACGGCATTGCCTCCTCGTACCCTCCGAACCTTGTGCACCTCAACGACACCCTCCAAAGTTGTCTCCTTGTCGGAGCTATGGTCGCCATTTTGCACCACGTAAGCCTTGGTATCCGCAACAAGTTTACCGCTCGGCAAGCTCACCGACAAGAAACAGCCGCGTGGTGCCGCCGGAACCCTACCCCGTCGGCGCCGGGGATTCGATTCGGGATGAATTGAATTCGAGGGAATCCTCAGAGAAATAGAACGAATGAAGGAATCGGGAATTGTGGGTTCGAGAAACAAGCCCCCGGCAAAGGAACCAAAATCGGAAGGGAGATTGAGACCAAAATCGGAAGTGAAATTGAGTTGTTGGAGAGTGAGGTCCTGCGGGGGCATTTTCTGCAGTGATGTTTGGGAAAGCCAGGGGTGTTGTTATTTCTAGTTAGTTAGGGCTATTGAATGCTGAGACCATGACATGACACGAACATGACACGACACGACACGACACCATCAGGATTGCGAAACTGTAATGGCGTCGGAGGTTACGAGGATGCCATTTTTTTCCCTCTCGCAAATCAGATTTCCCGGTCCGCAACTCTACAACACTCACGAATAGGAATGAATTATTTACCGGGACGGCTCCTTCTTTCAAATATTGCAACAGCATCCTTTCCCCTTTTTGTTTCTTGTTATTGCCCCCGTTTTGGGCAAAGGCAAACTACTTACCACTAACAAACAGAATTTGACATTATCCGTTCCGTTTATAGCTCCTCCTTCCTCAGCCCTTTCCTTCCTCTATTGGTTTTCATCGTCATAACATAACAGTGAAGCGGTTACTTAGGAACCATTAAAGAGAGGCACTGACGTCCTGCAGTAAAACACGTAATATTCCATTGACTTAGAAAAATAAGAGAAGCACAAATCTTTAAAGAGGGTAGAAATGGCCAGCTGGGATCAGGGGTGTAGCTGTAATTAGCCATAGGCTAATTCTTTTGTAAGCTTCACATTAAAACTCACTTATAACTCATGTATATTATTATAAAAAATACTACTATTTCATATAAGAACAATATAAACAAAAATAATTTCTATATTCCCCGTCCAAAAAACAACATCTTATTATTATTATTATTATTTAGTAATAGAATAGTTCACCAATAAAAATGTAAAAATTTGTATGCGTATTAAGAGTTTAATGTTCATAGACATATAAGCAATTGTAGCACACATACATTAACGACAAACATCAGTTGATCCATGGAAGCCCATTTGGATATAATTCAGTGTAAATGTGTAATCACTGCCCAACTAAATGAGAGCACAATCCAATCGAAAATCTATCTGATCGATTCGAGCTCGCGGAACGCACTCCCCACTGCCTCTGTTTCCTCGTGTTGTTGTTGCTCCCTGATGAGCCCCACTATTCCTCTCTTTCTCACTCAGAAGACGTAATGAGTGCCTCTACGAATTGGAAGCGTAAAATGTCCATTACGGTTCAGGACAAGTGATCACCGGGCCAACAGTTGAGGGATGATGAGAAGAAATGTTCAAGAAATGAAAATTGCAAAAATTCGAGAAAATGTAGTGATTCTCATTCAGGGCATCCCTTGTTGTGGTTCTCATAACCTGAGGTCAAAGTTGTCACACTACTTTCTTGGCATCTCATAACCTGATCATTGGATCATATTTTCTTGAATACTACTGGAAGTTAGAATTTTATTCTAGCCTTTGACTGGATTATTGGTCTGAATTTTTTCAAAGGAAAACAATCAAACATTTGTGTTAGTCTCAGAAACTACTGGACAAAAAGTTGCCGGTTTATTGTCTAGTTTGAGGAAGATAACCCAAGAATTAAGGGAAGTAGAAGTAAATGTATGTCATCCTTACTCATATGGTCTCTTGGATGTATGTGTTTCTGATTGACAGCCAATAAATGTCCCTTGGTCAAATGAAATTTCTTTGATGAATTTGATGTTCTTTCTTAGCAGGCATTTGTTTCGAGGTATGTTTTTACATTTCCAAGAATGTGACTATAGGAATATAGGATTCTCATATTTAGTAGATGGTTTAAAAAAAATTCTCAGATATATTTCATTCCTAGGAATGAAAATTGATCCATTTTCATTTCCACCTCTTACCATGGGAAAATGAGATTCCTATGGGAAGGAATGGTTCTACAAAAGTAAAAGAACTAAATTGCCCTCAATTCCACCATAACAGTTGTTGGAGCATTGATGTCGCGTTGGACCACCACTGTCACTGTCAACGCCAGACCACTGATGTCAAACCATCACCGCTCAATGCTGGACCACGCCGTCACCGAATCACTATTGCTAACAATGGATCGCTGCCAAACCATCGATGTCGATGTCGAACTCGCCACCACCTTCGCCAATCAACCACCACTATTGACTACATCGAAGCGCCACTGACAACAACCCACCCTCGACCACCATCTTTTTCGCCAAACCCCACCATAGGATGTTACGCCACCATCGTCGATCGCCAAACCACCACCACTATCCATACCATTTTGTTAGGGATATTTTTGAAAAAAATACCCAATATTCTCAAGTATAATTTTAAAAAATTTTGAAATTTAATTTTAGATAACAAATATGCCTAAATGTCTTGCTTGGGAATGTGATTTCTGGAAATGTTATTTCCTAGAATATTAGTCCCATAAATAAAAAATCAAACCTTGAAATAAAAGCCCCTTATTAGTGGTTTGAATCCTTTAACATTCGTTAGTTTCCCCTGTATTCCTTGAGTGCATGTCTCTGTCTACGCTACACATTGCAGTTTCTAGAAAGGGACTTCATTGACAACACCAATTAATATCTTCTCTTTGTTGCAGTTGACTCATTGTTGATTTCCTTTGCTTTTGGTTTTTTACTTGATGTAAATTGGTCTAAAAGGGATTGGAGATCAAAAGCCACAAGGTATAGGAGAAATTTGTTTCTTCTTGCTGAGGACATTACATTAGGAAGTCGAACTATGGAAGGGATTTATCAAAAGTTCTAGCACTGCTCATAGAATTACGCTGTTAAATGCTTGCAGTACCCATTTTAATTCATGTAGTTGAGATGACCAAGTATTAGTATTTGTTTGGTGAGTGGTGTTCATTAAAGCAGTTTCAAGCTCAACCGCTCGAGATAATTATATTGGCTATGTTGACAAGTATCAACCCATGTTCATAGTCATGCATAATTCTGTTCTGCTTCTCAACCCCCATCAAATAAATATAGGAGTCCCATACTAAAAGTTTTAACTTTGATTGCTTGTGTTGGCTATATATCTTCCTTCAGAGGAATCCAAATATTCTGCTAACTCAGACAGGCCTGAAATTACAACATGCATGCTTGCTGGATTAAAATATATATCCACCATTTAACACCTTAAGTTCAGACTTAACAATGCTCTAGCTCTTGTTTAACGAACTGATTCTAGGAATTACGCAATAACATTCAACAGAGTAATCAATCTTTCTCGGCTACAGCACAGCATGCGGCCCTCTTAATGAAAGGGCGGTGATCAATATGGGAAAGAAAAATCACAATAGTGAAATTGAACATTTTTTCGCAACGTGAATAAACAAACTGTTGCGAGTAATTAAGACTAGGAGGCATCATCCAGAAAAATAGCCTTGCTTAGTTTCAAGTCCTGAAATAATCTACCGAAATTCTGCTATCATCTGGCAACATGCACAAATTTTGGATGATCAACAACACTATACACATATATAATGATACCAGGTTAGTTTGCTTCTCTGTCTTTTCTTTTTTACTCTTTTTTTTTTCTTTTTGTAAAACAAGGTAAGTGACCCATTCGTACTCATCCTAACAGTACGTAGAGCTAGATTGTCCAGCACCCCCACAGTTTAGAACTTATGGCTACATAAACAGAAACTCATGCTATATATATATATATATAGGAGGAGAAAAGCAAAAGAGCACTCTTAAGCTGAAAATTTCTACATCAGAATCTGCACGTACGCTCCTAACTAATTAACTAGCAGAAGAGGCTGCACCTTCTCTTCAAGAATTTGGAAGGATTCTGATCTGGTGGATGCATGAACTTGCAGTTAGGACAGGAAGGAGATGACTTGCATAGCATCACCAGCATGTGGCACCGCATGCAAACCGTCGCAACCATCTCCTTGTGATCTCCCTCTGATGACAACCATGATGGAGTACGAATCAGACCGCCTTGATGATCATCATCTGAACCTTTCCTACGCTCGTGTTCCCCCTGCAGATCATCACTCCCGGGGGAGCCAGAAACCTGCTTCACATTTACATGGTGACTGTGATGATCACCTTCTCTTTTCCTCAGTGATTCACATGTCAAGTTGAGGTCAAGGTCTAGGCTCATGTGATGATGAGGAGAAGGTGGTGGTGATGGTTCGGGATTTCTCCGTGAGTACTCCTCTGCTGTTGTTGTCTTATTCACCCTCGTGTTACACAAGCGTATCTGCCCTGACTGCACAAACATGCAAAAGATTGAATATTTTATTGTAACGTGGTGGCTTGATTAATTTCCACAAGTTTAGTTTGATGATATGCATATATATGTATATACCTGAATGCTGAGGAATTGAGGCCATTTATTTTCTGTAGAAAAAGGGGTATCGAGGTGAAGCTCTAATTCAAAGACGGGTTTCTTTGTCTCTGAATTTGTCTGATCCTTGAAGAATTCCTCGGCAAATGGCTCCTCCCACTTTCTCTTCTTTGACGATGCTTCAAATTCTGATGCATGGACTAATTCAGTTCTTGGGCCCTCGGGCGCCAGCGCCTTGTGAAACGGGACCATTGCTTCAAAGAGTGGTTTCATGCACCTTGCGGTTGCCTCTTTTTATGGAATGTTTGTGTTGGATTGAGGTGTTTATATAGGAGGGAAGGAGGCTCTGGCTCTCGATGCTATGAATCAATGAAATTAAAGTTATTAATTACTATAACATTTTTTGTTTGGTGTTTGAACCTTAAAATCATGGCTTTGAGTGAAAGTTATAGGAAATAAGTTCAAGTAGTATAATTTGGAACATTTTAAAAAGGAAAACATTATTTATACTCACATTATAGGGTAATAACTCACATCTCATTTATTATTGAATGCGATGTGAACTCATTTAAATAGATTACAAATAACATAACCTTTTAAAAACTAACCTAACATGCTATAAGCATTTTGATCTAAAAATGTTTATTTATTTCGATAAAATATTAAAAATAAATATACTAAATGATTTTATACTATTAGATTAAAAACTTAAGAGGTTATAGTTTAATGAAGAACTCATCATCCATTAAGGATGTGCTTAGTTAGGCATATAAAAATGGGGTGAACAAATTTCATAGATAAGTTTTTGTAATAATCGATGAACAAAACTATAAGGTGAAAAAAAAAACAACGAAATATTATTAAGCCCTTTTTAAAGAAAAACTATGTAGGTTATGACTATTTCACATCCTAATTATATTTTCAAAGTTGCAAATTGTAAATAGATTTTATATGTTTTTTTACTTAACTACCAATTTGGTCTTTCAAAGGTAAGTTTACACATGCATGATATCAGTTTAGTTCTTGGAAGAATTTCAATGTAAATTTAGTCTCTAATAAAAGATTAATGTAACATCATTTTAGTCTCTAAAAATATGTAACATCTATTTGATCTTATTTTCTATAAATTGATGGACATATTTGATGTCAAATGCATAAAGTGATGTATTTTTTTAGGAGGGAGAGGTTTGTCATCCCGTCTATCTAGCTCGACAAATTTTAAACATCTAGTTAGTTTTTTAGTGTAGAAATTGATACCGTTTTTTGCTTGATATAAAATGATGGAGTGATCAGAATAGCACAATGGCCATCTTATCCATGTGTCGATCCCATGCAATGAGAAAAACTTTTGTTAGTACTGTTGTATAAAATTATGACAGTATATGTCACCATATCAGTCTAATAAATAAAAAATTTCTTTCGATGCCACATCACTCCAGATCATCATTTGTCCAAAACAAAACAAATTAAACAACGACATAATCGTAGGAGTATAAATTAAATTAAATTAACTTGGCTCCTCGGTGGCATTACGGGCATACTCTACAGCCAAGCTGAAAGGACAAGCTAGCTCTCGCATCGCACTAATGAAAGGCGGTGAGAAGTGGGAGAAGGAGAGGCATGGCGTGGTCATTAATGTTGTGAGTTATGTATGCAGTTGAAGGGGAAGGTCTTGAATGCCAATGGTTCTTTAATGTCAATATTAACTCCAACTTCCTCAATTGGGTCACTCCAAAAACTAAAACATTAAAGCTCTCAACACCCTCGTCAGCCATTAAAACGAACCACGTCCACAGATGACCTATGCTATTAAACACTCAAGAAGAGCAAGCTTTAAAGGCTCTCAACACCCTCCACACGATAAAAACCAACCAAGTAGTCCTATGAGTTACCGAAAATATGAACGCAAATTTCATTGTTCCTTCTTTCTCTCTCCTAAGTGAATCATCGAAACAGCCGCTTCCCATTTCGCCCCTTGACATCAGCAGCACTTCATGCGCGTATATAGTTATACTACTGAGCTTGACAATTTAGCTTTGATGTGACTCCCCTTGTATCATCAAAACAAAAATTGTCGTCATATAACAACCGAAATTTCATATAATACTTGTTTATTTTCACGCAGATATCCAAATGAAATTTAATAAGTATTCTAAAAATATTCGTTAAGAAATCAAAACCAGTATTTTAAATTTTTAAATAGATACTGTATGATAAAAATTAAAAACTTAAGGGCATGTTTGACTTTACAAAATAATTTTCAATTTTTATTTTATTTTCAGTTTATTTCTTATTTTTAAGATTTTATGAAGAAAATAATAAAATCTTAAAGAAAATTTTCCAGGTCCTATAAAATTCAAGTTTGGTACCCTTAGTTACTTGTGGAAAAATAATTACTACTAATCCAAATTTCTTGAAATTTATCAAATCACAATCATTAATAATACAAAGGGTATCATTATCCTATGGATACAAAAAAAATCAAATTGTAAATAAAAATTAAAAATTGAATATTTTACGCTATGTTTGGTTTTAAAAACTATTATTGGTTTTTACTTTTTTTTAACGATTTCGTCATGAAAATAATGATATCTATAAAATTTAGTTTTCATTATTTCCTTTATAAAATTATGAAAATAAAAATATGTTGAAAATAAACATGAAAACTAAAAGATGTTTTCTAAAATTAAATGCACCCTTAATTTTTAATATTTTTTTCATAAAATTTTAAAAAACAAGAATCTAACTAAAAATAAAAAATAAGCATTAAAAATTATTTTTTGAATCAAAGAGACCCTACGACTCACTCTTCAATGTAAAATGTTCCACTTTTTATTCTTCAATAAGTACATTTAGGACACTCGTTACAAACATCTATAAAATTATCATTTGAATACCACCGGTTATCATGGACCACATATTAAAGTAATTTGGCCATGATAAAAACTGAAATCTAATCCATACAAACATTTATTTATTATATCTATTTTCTGTTCCAGTTATTATACAAATAATTAGATAAATTATACAATCAAATCATTAATTTGAAAGGGAGCAGATGCATAGCAAGATGTGACAAAAACATCTTTAGGTAATAAATATAAATAGCGTATTGTGAATTTTGGGTTATATTTCCTCGCATTGAAAGAAGGAGTAGTACATACGCTTGGCCGATTAGGCGTTGAGGGATGTTTAACGCGTAATGGCATAAAATAAAATGAAATTTTACAAGTTCTTCTGGATGAGAAAATTATTGCATATTCATATACTTAGCCGATTGGGTGTTGACAGGTGTTCAACGTCTGAGGTCACAATTCACAGATACATTTTTTGAGGGAAATTACTGGTAATTGGAGAAATCCAAGCGAAAATTAAAATGAAAAAGGATTTATGTAATCGGACACTGGTTAAGAAATTGAAAAAGGAAATTTACAAATGAAAAAATGAAAATTTTAAAACATGTTTAGTTTTAATTTTCAATTTTAATTTTTTAATGTTTTTGATTTTGATTAAAAAATATTAAAAATTATAGAAACTATAAAATTTAATTTTTAATTTTTGATATTTGCTACACAAAATTTGAAATGAAATATTGCCCTTATTTTCTCAAAGCATGAAACTCATTGCCAAGTTGTGAAATTTACTCTTTTTTAATATCCTGAACCGGGTCCAAGGAGTAATCCAATAAAATTATTAATAAAAAAAAAAAAGTTCTCAACTACCAGGCCATTAAAGGCGTTGAGAGAGATATGGAGGGTTCGATTTCAAGTAAGGCTACCTGCCTTCATTAAACCACCTTGAATTCACTTAAATGCAGAGTTCAACAGTGACCAAATTAAAAGTAGTCTGCTTTCTTGGTCATATTTCTTCTTCACTCCCACCGGCAGATTTCTTCTGTTAAATGCCCCAACCCACCTTGCCTTCCCTTCATTTATGTTACACTTCTTTCTCCCAGTTTCTATCACTTCCCACATATTAGAAACTGTCAGATTCTACTGAGCTACCTTAGCTAAATCCACACTCTTTTGAATTGAAGTCCTCCTATCTACCCCCAGTACATCACAAAAGAAGCACTTAATGAGAAATGCTTTCAAACAAGCAATCTATATTAATCCACAAAATGAAGAAACAGGGTATTATCGATAATTAGCGTTACGTGTGAATTGAAGGTGAATTGAGGAGGAAGCTGCCAAGGTGTTGTCATTAATTTGTTCACATAATGATTATTATTATTATTATTTTAAATTTATATTTACAGTTGTTATATAAAGAACTTATCCTCTAAATTAAGCATCATACAAACAAAGCATCATACAAAGAGTGGATAGTTTAGAGACGCAAATTCAACTGTTAACTCGGCAAGTTGTGTTTTTAACAGAAAAAATTCGATCAATTCGCAAGGCATAAAGAATGAAATCTTTCCTCCTCCACCCATTCCCAAAAGTGAATTTTGATGATGTCACAAAAAATAACCCGGTCATACGATGCTCAAAATCCAAGGCACTATCTGGAATTATCAAAAAATGGCTCATGCCCTCTATCTAAAGAGATGAAAGAAAGGGTCCTCGCAAAAACAATTATTCTCGTCAGTCGAGGGAACAAAAAAAGATTGTGCCCTAATTCAACTTATTACATAATTAACAGCTCAGCCCTTTGCTATAAAGGACCAATCAGATTGAAGGGATTATTAGATAGGCATGAGGAGTGCAATTTACTTACAATTGGAAGCTCCAATCCCTTCAATCTGGTTGCCTTTCATAACAAGGTGCTAGCTATTAATTATTTACTTACAAGAATCATTATACCACATAGATGATCTATGGAGCCTCCGTCCAAGTTCTTCAAACTCTAAGGTTGGGCTCTAAGCCCATATTTCTAATCCAGGATATATATATGGTGAGGATTCATTTGCACAAAATGTTTACACCCTTCAATAACTTTCATATAAATTTATTTTAATTGATTCGATCATTGAATTATGTGATATTATATTGATAATTAAACATGCTAAATTTAAAAAAAATCGGAGAACAATAGACATATATTCTAATGATTGATATTTACTAATATTTTAAAAAATATATTATTTGTCAAAATAAAGTGGCATGATGAAATATCAAATTATTTTTAAATTATATGAAATTTGATATATTTAATCTATTAGGTAAAAACTTTGAATATAACAGTTGGATTGATGAAATTTTATACTTATAAAAAGTTATCAAAGAGTATAAATGGACAAAACTTACACTTGATGGAAACAGATTTCCACAGTATATATATATTTGAATGTAAACAAGAACTAGGCCTAATAGAAAGGGCCAATCAATATGGTGAACTATGGTTCAAGTTCATATGGGAAGAGCTAAGAAATGCCTTCATATATGTAGTGCCTAATCGTGTCTTGACTAAGATTGCTTTTGTGGTAAGATAACTGTGAAAAACCCCAAAGATATTACACATTAAAATGAAATTGTTAGCTTTTTTAAGCGTGAAAAACTTTATTTAAACACACTAATTATAATCATCACATAAAGTGTAATATCAAAGTTTTATAATCATAATTTGATTTTTTTTTTTTGGGTGTAGGTGAACTTATAATACTTGTCTTTTAGTTGTGTAAACAAAGTAATTAAACATTTTATTTTTTGAATTTGTCAATATGTTGAACAAATTTGTATGATAGAAAGAACTTATATAAATTTAACTCTCTTTCTAAACAATTTTATTAATTGTTTAGTTTGATTTAGTCTAATGTAATATAGTTTAGTTTAATTAGGTTTGGTTTGATTTAATCCAATTTGATTTGATTTGACTTGATATTGTCTTTATCTAATTCAATCTTATTTGGTCTAACCTAGTTATAGCTTGGTGTGCTCTAATTTCATTTGGTATAGCTTGGTCGAGTTCAATTTGGTTTGATCTGAACCAATCCAACTTGGGATTTTCTTTCAGTTGGGTTGTTGTGGTTTAGCCTCTTTGGTCTAGTTAGGGTTAATCATCTTTGATTTGTTATGGTCCGATGATCGATCTATTCTAGTGAGTCCAGATCGTGATTAAAATATGTCTCTTAATTCATATTTTTATTTATTGTAATTTATTTGTTGAAAGAAATAAATATAATAAATGCAATTAAAATAAACAATTTAATTCTATAATAATAATAATTATTATTATTATTGTTTTTGTATGTGTGTTAGAGGTTGACTAATTGGTAATGTATGAAAATTATTTTCCAAACAAAAATTAAAATGAATATTTGCAAGCATAGACACTAACCCTAGTATTGTTGCAATCAAGTAAGGACACAGAGATTTTTCCACTGGTTATGAGACTGGGTGTGTGTTTGGTTCTGTGTGTATTTGGTTCTAGTTTATAAAATTAATTCTATATATAATTGATTATCCAAATTGATTCTATTAGAATTAATTTTGAATTAAGGTAGTTTATGTTTGTTAATTCCTGTAAAAACAATTCTAATGAGAAATAAGAAATTTTCACTTCTTCAAAAACCAATTCTAGAAACAAAAATTGATTCTTAACTCTAGTAACCAAACAAGATAAAAAAAAAGTTAAAACTTTTAAAATCAATTTTAGGAGGCAAAATCAATTGGAAATCAAAACACTGTGAGAGGGTAGGTTTTCTGGGTCTTGGATGGAGTGGGATAGGACTAACCCTCTGGTCACCACATATGGGTTGGAGTCTAGTTGGGTTTATCAAGGTTATGATTTAGGCCGTACAATTCTTTGGTCTTTGGTTAGAGGGCCTAACAATTTAATCAAAATACTCGGGCCCAAGATAAAAATCAAAATACCCGTGCCCGTGTTTACCCAATTTGTCATCTTTCTAATTATGTTGGGAGTCCAACATAATGGAAGAATCAAACTTTAACCTAAAAGGCCTTGAGAAGTTGATTCCTCGCTCAACATTTTTTTAAATAAAAAAAGAAATAAAAATTCATCCTTTGACAAATAAAATAGGAGCTTTTCGTTTAAGTTTTCACAGTAATTATGATGCATTGGATCAAATTCTTTATTTTAAATAACCTTTTAAATATGTGATATATATGAGAGTTAACTATTATTACCGATCAATATTATTGTGATATTTAAAAAGTTATGGATATTGAAGTATTATTATTGTGTCTATTTTTGTTTGTAGATGGTGCAAACACGCTTTGAGGACTTTCTTTTTCTTTTTTTGCTTTTTGGGTGAATCATGAGTTATTTATTGTGCTTCTGTATTGATCTGTTTGATAACCCTGGGCCTGTGCCCACGGAGGATACATCAAAACTGGAATGGAAGACTGCTATTGAATGTCCTTGACTGGGCAAGTGCCATACACATTAACTATATATTATATACTCTTTGATGTGATGATGACTGATGAGATAAGCGTTTATTGTGCTAGAGTTTTACACACATACACAAAACCAGTCCTATGATCGGTAAGAAGGAGGAGCCAACAATTTTGATCTTTTTCTTACAAACAACAGTACCAACTACCAAGAGTGGAGATCATATACTACATGTGGTTTTTTTTTTTTTCCTTTTATCTTTTTGGGTCCTGATATATGGTGGTTACGGTCATCATGGAAGATTTTCTTGATCTTCCCCTTTAGTAAAGCGGCGCCAAAACCAGTGTTTGCCCCATATGGCGTCCATTGACTCCAAAGGAATTCCTTTAGTCTCGGGCAAGAAAAATTGGATAAAGATGGTCATAAGTAAAATCCAACCCGCATAGAACGCGAAGGCGGCGAACTTAAAGTGGCACAACATTGTCAAGAATGTCTGGGACAAGATAAATATGGTTATGAATTGCAGAGCAACGGCCATGCTCTGTCCGGTGGTTCTGATCTTTAAGGGGAAAATCTCACTTGGAATTAGCCAAGACAGAGGGCCCCATGACCAACCGAAACCGGCAGTGTAGAAACACATCAGCACTAATACCAGTATAGCGTTGCCCTTCGATATGTCCTTTGTGCCATGAACACCAGTCACCACTGCCAGCACAACAGCCACCGCAATCTTCACAGTGGTAACACAAATTAATTAGTAACAGGTAATATTTTATCAACATAATATTTACTTATAGACAGCACGCATAAAAAGAAAAGAAAAAGAGAGTAGAGTATAGAAATTAAACTCTATCTTAATTAGTATCCTAATAAAATATTTGCACAAGAATTTGTTTACCTGACAGACAAGCATGAGAATGCCACCGGTAATGAACAAGACCCTCCGACCAAAGCGATCAACAATACCAGTGGAGATGAGGATAGAACCAAGGTTAACGAGTCCAAGAATAATGGCAGAAAGCAAAGCCGCATCGTGTCCCAATCCCACGGACTGGAAAAGGTTAGGGGCATAGAAAGCAACGATGTTAATACCCGTAAGCTGTTGGAAAAAGGGGATAGCAATGGCCATCACCAAGTGGGGTCGATATCGCCTCTCTAGTATGGTCTTAAAGGGCTCCTCCTTCATGGATTTCGCGACTTCGACGAATCTGATGAGCTCTTTCAGCTCAGGCTCCACGTCGGTGTCGGAACCTCGTACTTGTCGGAGGGCCTTTCTGGCTTGGTCTATCTTGCCGCGCTCGACCAAGCTGCTTGGGGTGTCGGTGATGAGGAAGGCACCCACTGTCATGATTGCGGCGGGGACCACGGCGAGGCCGAGGGAGACTCGCCAGCCCCAGCTGTGCTTGGCTGTGGCGTAGTTGATGCAACCCGCCGCCACCACGCCGACTCCTATGAAGAATTGGAAGCCTGTGTTGAACGCGCCTCGCCATTTCGGTGGAGCGATTTCCGACAGGTACAGCGGGGCCGCCTTAATCAATTTCAATACCATATGCAACGTCAGTTAGTTAATACATGATAATAACATATTGAAATTTCTTCAAATATTAATTGAAATCAAATTTTGAGACTCACTTTTTTAGAGCGTATTGTAAGTTTGGTTTTAATTTTTAATTTTCTATTTTTAGATTTTAAAAATATGTGAAGAAAAAGTTAAAAATTAGAATTTATAATTTTTAAAATTTTTAATATTTTTTTCATAAAATTTAAAAACCTAAAAATAAAAACTAAAAACTAAAATCAAATGAGCCACAAGTGTCTCTCATAGAAGATGTCTCTAAAAGTAATATTTTATATATTTTTTATTAATAAGTAATTTTAAAGCAGTACGTCAAAAATTTCAAACATAATATATATTATAAGAGTATTCATGTAGTTAGTTTTTTTTTTTTCTCTCTAAATGGTGATTCCAATATTTCAACCATTGATATAACTTTTAAAGTTCATCTAATTGCAATTTACTTGTACTTAAGTTTTTTTAAGTGATGTTTTTTACAAAAACAACCGATTAGGAAAATAATAAAATGAATAGTAATTACGTTCTAAATATTAATTTCATTCAGTTAACAAATGAAATAAAACTGTAAATATTTTTTACATAAGTAATTCAAAAGCTTTTTTTTATGGGAAGTAATTTAAAAGTTCAAAGTGTGATCAATTCATTTCAAAACTTTCGACATATTATTATTTGGTTTAAAGTGGATTAAAAAAATTTAATAAGTTTTTTGTCTTTGAAATATCCTTAAAAAAATAAATAAAAAGCGGATCATGTGTAAATTTATAAAAACTTATTTTTGACTTTCTTGATTTTCTGAATAACTAACTGTTGTCCGTGTATTGTGCATGCTATTATAATAATGTTACTCGCATAGTAGAAGGCTGGACCCAATCCCTTGTTCCCTCTTACTTTGTTTGTTAAATATTGAAGGTGATACAATTTGCTCTGCGTACGAATTAGACATAGATCCTTTACAGGAAAAAAAAAAAGGAAACTTAAATACCTAACTTTAATTTTTTATATTTTTCTCGCTTAAAATAATATTTGACTTAGCCTTGTTCCCTTATATATCATTGCATGCACTGCGCAAGTTGGGACATAACTTGCTGAGCAAATTTATTACCAATTCAAAATAATGGCGCGTGCACGCGTGCTGATACATATATATAGAAGTATGAAATATATAAATATCTCTAGAATATACT
The DNA here is from genome assembly GCA_030441495.1 of Dalbergia oliveri. NCBI lineage: Eukaryota > Viridiplantae > Streptophyta > Magnoliopsida > Fabales > Fabaceae > Dalbergia > Dalbergia oliveri. Next base: position 12,127,797 of record JAMLFY010000003.1, on the reverse strand, counting down.
ACTTTCATGTTTTAATAAATGTCTATTTTATTTATATACACATATTAAAAAAATAATTGAATAGACTTGAAGTTAGTTAAATCTAAGTATATTTTATAACACTACCATTATCATCACCTACTCTAATACTCTCTCTTATTTTTAATTTATCCATCAAATCTTTTTTTTATAAGGATATCATGGAAAAAATAATAATTAATGTTGTATAAAATTCTTAAAATGACAAATAATAGTAGAAAAATAAAATTTTATAAATAGACATTTATTAAAGAATGGAGATAATATTTTTTAAGATTTTTCTCTTATTAATTTTTTATTCATTTAATGTGCTATTAAAGTCACTCATCACCTAGAGGTAAGGGCTAAATAATCTTTATAAGTTTTGGACAACTATCAACTCTTGAACTAGCTTTTAGGGTTGAATATATATATATATATATATAGTTTAAGTCTAGGTTTTGAGATCAGGGTATTTGAGGTTGAATATTTGAGTTAGCCCTATTTAATTCTAAGAGTTGCTAGTTACTAGTTAATTTGTTTATAATACTCTATTTTAATATTAAATTATACACTCATATATATATATCTATATATATAGATTGAGTTTAAGAAATGTTTAAGAAGAAAATTATTAATTCATTTGTTAAAAGAAAAGTGAAAATAAATGATGAAATAAATTTTAATTTACCAATAATTTAGATTAAAAAAATTATATAATATCTCATTTTATACTTTCTTTTTTTATATAATAATTTATTTTATTTTATATTATTTATGCATACTACTAATATGCCGCACCTCCTCCAAATTTCTTGGATCCGCCCATGCATGTTATTCGATTAAAAGTAGTAGTAGGTGAAGCAGCTATGCGGTGACTTACTTGATTAGTGAAACCGACCCCAAGGCCGAGAAGGATACGGCCGAAGATGAGCATGCCAACATTTTCAGCCCCACCATTAACGGCACCACCGACAAGGAAGATCACGCCACCCATGATCATAACGTTCCTTCGACCAAATGCCGCTGTGACTCGGCTCGCCGCGAGTGATGAGATTAACCCAGCCAGATACAGTGACGACGTGAACAATGTCAACACTTGACTGTCATACACACAGTACATGTTCACTTCTGTGCCAGCTGCCTTTCTCAGTATTGATGGGAAGAACTTCTCAAGGAACGGTACCATCGTTGTAACACCTCCTGCATTTTTATAGCAATTACATTATTTTCGTTATGAAAAAAGGGTCAGATTTATATATTCGATTAAATTATCACCTTCAATAATATACATAAATTTTATACAAGTATTTTGCTTTTATAAAATTATGTAAGTTGCAATTATCTAGAAATAAGTTATTTTAGTTTCTGGATAGCGGATGAAATTAGTCATTTGTAACTTTGAAATGCAAAAAGAACTAGCAAGTAACGTAGCAAACACATGAATAACCATGTGCAAACCACGAAAGGCGTTCCTTTGACTTCATGTGACCATCTGGCACTTACAATTGTTATCCACCATTGACTTTTTTTATTAAGAAAAAATATCAATTATATTTTCCTTTAGTAGGTAACAAGAAACAAGAAATTGTTGATGCCTCGAGGAGTCACAGGTAAGCCATCCGGTTCAATTACTGTGAATAAACACCAAAGGTTCAGTGCTCGGAAAATGCATTTTTTCTTGTCCTTTAATGGACGAGTACTCTTTCGGCAAAGTTGAATACTAATTCATATTTTATTAGTCTATTTTCCTCATCAAATCAAAATTTAATTAGTAAATACAGTATAAACATCGAATGCTTGTTATTATCTCTTTAAGATATCAAATATATTCCTTTTTCTTATTACTTACTTTATTTAATATTAAAAAATATTTTAAGAATATATAACCTGTCAGCCAAGATTATTTTTTCACGTCAAACGTAATGGGTAGTAAATAAAAATGAGATGAAACTCTCCATCTTCTAATTGATATAGCTTGTTCTACTTCTTGATCTTCAATCAAATATAAAAGGATCACCGGAGATAATATTTATCGTAAAGCACTTCAAGAACGAAAGAACATCAGAGAAATTAAGGATTAATTAATAACATAAGGAAGAAGATGAATGAACGGATGAAAGAATTTGGACAAGATAAACAAACAAATTAACAGAGAGGGGAAATGAATAAACCTGAAACTCCGATGTCATATCCAAAAATGAGCCCACTGGAGGCAGCAACCATGCAAGTGATCACAACAGAGAGTGTTATCCTGCCATCGAATCCGCTTCCTGGTGCTTCAACCGCGAATCCCCCACCCGCCATTTTGAACCCTCTTTGTGGATGAGATATCCCCTCGCTCGATCAGGCTCCAAGCACCAGGGTGTGCTACTTTTATGTGTAGCTAAGTCTAACTCTGTGCTAGGACGCTCATAATAAGAACGTTTGCCAACTAATTTATAGGCTAGAGAGGTTGTGTGTGGACTTTGTCCTTTTACAAACGTTGCAGCATGAATTTCATTTACTATTTTATTTACTTTAAAATTTTATATATGTCGCTATCCACAGTGGTTATCAATTGGTGATTAGTAATGACTCGCTGCAGCATGAATAAAAGATAATTTAGGGCTTGTTGACTGTAATAAATCCTTTTAGCCAACCTTGACTATAATACATGTGTACAGCACACCACTGACATGCATCTTTAGCTCCTCCAAGATCGTCTGTTAGGTAATCAACTAATTTTTTATTAACCAGCTAATCATCAACTAATTGATACTTCATATTTGCTGGGAATATTATTATAATCACGTACGTCTAGGTCTTCCCTTTCACAATACCCATTCCACAATACCAAATAATAAAGTCATCTTCTGTTATATTTTCAACATATTAATTCTTCTGAAATATGCTTTCATAATTAATTTTGAATATTATATTAATTGATTATGAGTATAATTTATATACACTACGGTAAACCAATAAAATTTAAAAAATTTGTCAAATTATGATAAATAACTACCCATCATAATTTTATACTCTCTGAATTTCTATTGTGTTTTCACAATGATTTACACTATCAATATATAAAAATTAAAAGTATTAATAATTATCAATATTCAATGTTTTGGATATTTCTCTTTTATTGTCCACTGCAAAGTCTGATATAATACGTACTCAAATGGATTAGCAATGAATCCGAATTGCAGCAACTAATAGGGCATATCTGAATAAGTAGCTTCAATATAATTTTAATTCGCGTTTACTTAGTCGCGTACTTTTATTTTCTGTATAAGGAGCTTCAATTTCCTATTTCCTGGTCTGTAGCCAGCTAACCACTCACCCAACACATTCTCTTCCAAAGTAAGAGCCACAAGCACAGGCGGATTTAGATTTTAGAGGAGGGCAAGTGGGCTGTGGGGACCTTACCCCGGTCTTTCTTGCTAATATCAGTCATGCCATGTAGAGATGTGTTCCCCGTTTCATAATAATTATTAATTTTTAACTTTTTAATATTTTAAAATATTTATCTATTTAAATTATTTAAATAGTATTAATTTTTTCTTTCATTTATACTTTTAGTATTAATATGTTAGTTAAATAATTATTATATTTTTTAAAATAAGCAATAATGATTATCTAAAAAAAATTTTATTAACTCATATAATTTTCTACATTTACTAAGATGTTTTTTATTTTTTTAATATATATATTATTTGATTTTTTTATAATTATTATGAAATGGATAAAGTATTATAGTGTTGACCATTAATGGAATGACAAGTCACTCATGATAATGGATTTAGGGTAGTTAGGTGGAGGGGGGCCATTAATGGAATAAGTCATTGATGACAATGGGCAGAGTGCAGTTACACGGAGACGAGCCCACGACCCCTAAAATTGTCAATTTCTTTTATAATTTATTCATTTTTCTTAATTTGATCTCTCTAAAAAAATTATTTAGTTAATTTTGATCAATTTTTCTTATTTATCTTAATATTTAAATATTATAAAAGATAATATGCTATGTAAATATGTATTTCTCTTAAATTGATTGTAAAAGATTATTTCTTTTATATATGATGATTTTTATTTAAATTTTAAAAAAATTTAAAAATTATTCAGATATTTTTTTTAAATATAAAACTAATTATTGAGTATCGGTCACCCCTAATACAATAGTCTAGTTTCACCCCTTAATATATACTTAAAACCTTTATCTATTACCATCAATTACTAATATAAAATTAAACATTTTTTATGGTTAATAAAATTTTACATTTAATTGAAAAATATGGGAATATAATTAATTATGGATTTAGATTTTTATTTATTCCTTATTTTTAAGCCCTTGCAAGTTGCAGCATTTGTTTTATATATGAATTCGTCCCTGATTGCAACCCTGATTAAAGACCAACCTTATGATACTTTATGTGAACAGCCAATCCTAATCTTATTCCAAGGCAGCATTATATTCATTATTTAGTTACAAAAGTGAACGGGGAATGAAAGCGACCTCTCGTTTTACTTTATGCAAAGGCCTGACGTTTGCAGCAAAATACCAAGAAGATGTCTTGAATATGATACAGGTAACTATATACATCACAGACACAAAAACGAATGGTCAAAGCAAAATCGGATTAATATATCATACATCTAATAAAAACGAAGATGCCTGATTTGGACGGGCCATAGTAGAAGTCCAATAAGGGTACTTGCGCAAAAATTATAATATTCAATGTCCTTTTGTTCAATATGTCCAGATGTTAACAATTATGGTCGCAAATATGCGAAACTCAGCAATAGTCCTTCGTAATTATACAGTGAAGAACTTGAGAAAACAGCCACAACGAAATTTAATTGCGTCAATAACAGCAACTGCCGGTATTTGCGTATTGAATCAAGCGTTGGAATTTTCTCAAAACTGAAAACTACCCTTGAGCAAACTGACGCATGCTTACGGACAAAAGAAAATGGTTGTACAGGAAATGGAAAGAAAAGTCAACGAAACTGAGAAGCTTTTGGAAATATCTATTACAAGAGCAAATGAGTTCAAAGACAAGACAAAATAAGCGTGGACGCAATAAGGTGTTAGGAAAATTAACAAATTGAGAGAACATGTATATGAAAAAAAGAAAAGTAGAACAAGATAGCACCCAATATGTAAGATAAGTGCAGTTTTGTTGATAATCATGGGGCTCATATAAAATATTGCTTATGTCGATTCATTGCGACAACGTCAAACTTTTATTCTTTCAAACTTTTATTCTTTCAATGGCAAAGTTGCAATAGCCCTAAGGGTATATTTATGAGTTTGAATTTTGAGAGAAAGGATGAGAGAATGACTATAATATAATTTTGCACTATAAGTATTCTCTTCTCTCTCTCTTCCAAAATCCAAACTCACAAACATAATAACGGAATAGATATTTGAGACAAGTTAATTAACGAATGGCTTGCATGCTAGCTCTTAAAAGGGTTTGAAAATAATTCCCAATCCGATCTTTATTGTACTGTAGGTACACGAATCTAGGTAATTTACGAGACAGAGGTAATTCGGAGGATATCCATTAAAGCCCCCATAAAAATACCTTGAAAATAATGCAGGAACAAACTTTTGAAAATGACAAAGAGGAGAAATAGTTCATAGGCATATCCAACAAGCTAACATCATAAATTCCTTAAATCATTTGGAATGAAAAAAAAATTTCCTTAAATCATTTTAAAAAAATTTAAATTTTGAGAGTTTAATGAGTTACCTAATAAGCCAACAAAAGTTTTATACTTGTTCTAATTTCAGGACATGCGTGTGATTATGTTATACTTATGCTTTATTAGTGAATAGTAAATTGTATGTGATTAGTCTCTGGTTTTCCTGGTTTCATGGTGGACTTTTTCAGCAAAGAAATAGTCTTGCCGTACATCGATCCACTTGAGATAGATTAATTGAGTGACGGGCTTGCTCCCACAGCCTGCTTAGCTGATGACAGCCAGATATACGATTCTTCTTCGGATGAAGGAGCAGCCTATAACCTGCTACTCTATAGAGTATGTATAATTTAAGGAACCTTTGATGTTTTAATTGTGTGTGACAACCATAGTTATAAAAATGGTTCAAGCCTTGAACTGGTAAACCACCGGTCACCTGTTATTCAAGAGCTAAACAAAAGATCGGATATGCATTTGGATATGCATGGACCGAAATGACCTGGATCAACTCGGCCGATTTTGATAAAAAACCGATGACTCGGACTCGCCTAAAACTAGTATGAAATTTTTAACTTTCCAAAGACCAAAAATAGCTAGGCGCCACTTTAACTTGTCCCAAAAAATTAAGTGCTCAGCGCCACTTTTACTTAGCCCAAGAAATTAACTCCCTGGAGCTTACATGTCAAAGTTGACAAGGCATTCATTTAGTAACAGCAGTAGCACGCAATCCTCTCTCTTTATAAGAGAACAGCATGCCTTTACTTTTGCTTCCCACCCGATGTGGGACTTAAGTTTCCCTCTACATTGCTTTGGTCTTCTTTGCATCAGGGGTTGAAAAAGTGACAACGAAGGCTTCTTTCTTGGAATTAAATGCTTCATTAACTTAGTAATCTTAAAGCTCAATGATTCAAATAATTTATAATCCTTATTAGTTATTTAAAAAATAAATTATGCATCTAAATGAAAGCTTAGTCTTACTGTGAGCAACTCAACTAAATTGAGAGTTCAGCTATTTGTGTATGCATCATTAAGGTATATATGCATAGGTTTCTGGATTATATATTTTTTATATTTATTTAATTATATCCGTTAACAGGCCAAGGTTGGACAGATGACCCAGGATCTTAACCAGGTCAATCACCGAGCCGAGTATTAAAACTATGGTGACAACTATACACAAGTAATTAACTTGCAACTTTGTGAAAAATATTGTCCTCATTTGTTTGCAGATTTGGAGTTAGAAAATAAGGTTCAATTTTTTTTTCCTTTGCAAAATTAAGTTAGCTACTTTGGACCTATCTCGCTTATAGAAACACATTCAAATGAACATATAAAAGACTTACGATGCAATGGTCGTAGCTTATATTTTGATTTATATAGAACAAAACATATGTCGGGCATGTATCTAAATATATTTTGATACCTCTACTCAATTGGACGGAGGCGTGAGGCCTTTTTCATACAAGTTCCACACGTACAAAAGTCACAATAATTCACGACCAAAAAAATAAGTCACAATAATTTTTATTATGAGCCAAAACCCTCAACCTCTGACCACAAAACAAGAGTCAGAGTCGTCTCCATAGACATGATCCTGGAAAAATGACCTCATCCCTAGGGTTCTCTCGAGGGATGGACAAAGATAATGCTCCCAACCCCCCGAGGACCGACTAGGTGGTGGCGCTAGTCCTTCCCAATTACCAAATAAACTAGTCATTAATCCTAAGTCCAGTGAAAGGACCACCTTGAGAGAAGATGAAAGGACACGGGTCTAGGTCGAAGGGAGCGTTTAATGATCGAGCGCATTACCATGGTACGGACCCAAGGGGAACCAAAAAGAAAAGGATTGACAACTCTTAACATAACTTAGAGACAGGATATCGTATAAATGAATATGTCAACTCAATCCTAGGATCTCCACTTATGGGAAGTCTAGGGGTATAAATAAGCCCTACCTAGGTATGCTATTCATTCTGATATTCTTCTCTCACTCACAACTTGAAACTTACTTGAACGTTAGAGTCCATTACAAGTATTTACCCCTAGTGCCCTAGCCACTAACGAGAGGAGGAGGAACACTAAAAGGGCCGCCATCCGTACAACGAAAAGCAACCCCAACATAACGGTATGTTACAATTTTCCTCATATCAATGCCAGGCTGATACAAGTAATTATTTGGTGGCGTGCGTGGTGACGACACAACCATTCATTGTTCATCAATAACAGTAATAGAAACTTTTGTACATTATGATAGATCTCGCTATTTTTTAATATACACATGCTTGTAAGTTAACGCACGTATGGGTAGAGATTTATTAAATTTCAAGTGGCTTTTAATAAGGCAGATTCTAATTAAGACTTAATCGAAAGCTTTGATGGATAACATTTAAAATTAAGGATTTAGATCCTTTGAAAATTTCACTTTAGAAAATAAAGTAAAAAGATTTACCCTTAGATCAATAGAGTGAAAACCACCCCACTTTTAACTTTATTAGTCTAAAGATAATATTTTTTTATTTTATTCTTTAAAATGAGATTTTCACTTTAAAGGATCCAAATTCAAAAAATAAAATTCCTTAAATGTGCGTTTCGATGGAACAATTATAGGAGGGGATGTAATTTTTTGAAGGATTTGAAATTTATCATAATAAAATATTCTGTTTGGATATTAACTTAGAAGAAATTCAGAATCCAAAGGATTTTAAAGAGAGATTTTAGCTATCTAAAATAGAGAATTTTAATTTCCACCTATAAAAAAAGAATTTTGAAAATTCCTACACGCACAAGTATACACTTTTCTCATTTAGGTATGTCTCACTTTTATTATATTATATTGCAGTTTATTTATATTTATGAGATTTCAGTTAATGTTATTTTTAATTCATTTTGTTGCATTTTAAATTTTTTAATATTAAGTTTGTATTACATAATGTTATATTTACGTATCATTTCATTTTATTTATATAACAATTAAATTTTATAATTCAAATATAAAATATTTTGTGAATGAAATTTAAGATAATTTATGAAATATGAACTCATTGTAATTGATTTTAGATCAGCTAATTTTGATTATTAATAAAAAAAATCTTATTTTTTTAAAAATAACCTTATTTTTTCAAATAAAATACGTTAAAATCAAGATAATGTAATTATCTTACTCAAATAAAGTATTTTATAAATGAAGAAAATATAATTATCTATCCAAATAAAAAATTTTAAAAAAATTAATTAAAGTATTTTAATTTTTTAACATTTTAAATTTCCTTATATTTTAAAAATACCCAATCTAAACGCACACTAAGACTATTTACACCGCACATCACTATAGAAGAGATCACGAGCTAAGTTAATTGGGTCACTAAACTCATGAAGTTTGGTTTGATATGGCAGTTGTGCCAATATATGATAGGTTTACCTCAATTTTTTTGACCACATTTATGTAATTTTTGTCAAACTACTAATAATTCACCACATGTAATCTAATCATTTGTGCACATTTTCTAACAAAAATTTTCGTGCTCCTTAGCATCACTCAAAAAATATTGAGTAATGTTATTTGTACCATAAAAAATAAGGATTAAGATGTTTATGGGCACCACCCAAATTCAAATATGAAAAACAAAAGCTTTTTATTTTAAGTGAGGCCACACATAATTTGAAGGGTGTTAAATTGGGTGTTGATGCAGAGTTTCAAATATTAGATGCTCAAAAAATATATATCAAAATTAAAAAAAAAATTGCATCAAAAGAATATTTTTTCACAGCTTGGCCCAAGAGGATCCAACACAATCATCGCAACTCGCAAGCTAAATTGGAGGGTTTCTAGCCAAAACAAAAAAAACACAGCTTCATCAGGGGCGTATACCAAAAACTTTACCACCAGCGGCAAGAAGCAAAATTTTTTTTTCATAAAAAATAGCCGGTTTATTAAATTGCCGCCTTATTTGCGGAGTCAAAATAACTCTGAAATTGGCCCATCACTTTCTAATTTTTTTCCCCAGTTTTTGTTAAAGAATTTCTCTCTTTAATAGTCATCTCTGAAAGAACGGAAAGACCGAAAACAATTTGATGATTGATGGATGGGGATGGCAAGACCAAGTCCAAGCCGTTGCCGCGCCGCCAAGTCTGGCCGGATTTTTATGCGCGCTTCAGTTTCACATGATGAGGTCACGACCAATGACTCGCTCATAAATATTACAGTAAATCTAAAACATGCCCCTATCAATTCTTACGTAGAATAAATTAGTCCTTAAAAAAATAGATAAATAAACTGATATTTCAAACCTTTATGATCGTAAGATAATTGGTTCTGTTATCAAATCTTTCCATTGAATATTATGACTTGACTTCGATAAGTAGTTGAAGTGATTTCTTTATTCTCATTTAATCATTTTAGTCATTTTTGTATCGATAAAACGACGTTATTTTTGGGTATAGTGTGCATTTATATTAAAATTGTGAGTGAAACTGAATTTTTGAGTGTTAAAATGTGATAGAAACTAACATTTTATTAATTAGTGAGTGAGAATCTAGAATGACAAGATGCTGGAAGATAATGATGCCGCAACAATTATTTAACAATTAATGTCATAGTATTTAATTGAAAATTTTAACTAACAATTAAATTGTCTGAAAAGTTATGAATCAAATTATCTTTTTTTTTAATCTTATAAACTAATTTATCCAACACAAAATCAATAAGGACCATTTTAAAGATTTATCTAATATTAATATATGTCGGATCATATGTCAAAGCCTTAGAAATGCGTGATCACATTACACTCTTTTTAACGACCTACTTAATAAAATCTCACTTAATTCTTTTTTTTTTTCTAAATGTTCAAAATTTTCATAGTTTTTCCTACACATATTATATATAATAGAGAGTATTTGTCATGTGCGAAAGATTCAATTTACTATTTCCTACTTTTGTCGGAAAATTCAAACCTCCATAGTTATCATCACAATGACAACTATCACTAGAAAAGCAAGTGATATGACACGATGTTTCCGAGTATGGATTCCATCGTGAGCATGATGCAACTTGGTTTGACCAATTTATTATATAAATTAAGCTGACATTCTTTAGATATACTTGTTTAACTAATTATAAGCTAACGACATGTATAGGAGGGATGATAAATGAATATCACTTTTAACTTATCATATATTATCTCACATCATATTATATGAGGTGGCAAAATTAAAATAAAAATGTACAAATATTTTTGACAAGGCTAATATAATCATACTAATTTTAGGAATCTTTGAAAATGCAAGATAACGTTAAAGTAACATTAAGGATTTAATTTTAACCCACTTTAATTGTAAATTTACTGTTGATGATAAGATAATGCATAAGTGTATGATAATATCAATTTTATTTATTTAAATTAAACTTTTACTTTCATGTATGTTAGGAGTATCTATAATTTTGTGTATGGATTTGTGTAGTTGAGTAATAATCATATTATTTGCAAGTTCTGCTGGGCCAGACTACCCATGCTCTGGAGATGATCCTTATCTTTCAACATTTTAAAGACCTTCGATCTTGTATCACAGATATATTCCCATCATTGACTAAGTTGGGTGGCCATTAGTTTATGCTATCGGTAGCCCTATTTAACTAAAAGAATGAAATACTTTTATATACTTTGGTCATCATTGTAATCAAGTTGTTGATTAATTAGTTCATGTGCCTAATTTGGATATTTGTTTCACTGCCATCATATAATTTGCCAATAATAAAATAGCTAAAATAAATAACACTTGATAGCGTAGCGCACACGTTGATAACAATTAACAAAGAACGAGATAGAAGACTTTCAAGAGTTTTATCCTATATAGTTCCAACATTCCATGCTGAAAGAGGCAAAGTTGAAGCCACCAAGGCCTCTTATCTTCCACTTCATTATATTGTTATTCCATTTTTAGGTTGTCCTTAACCTTCATCAATACATTTATTGGTAACATATGTCACAATATGGATTCTTGTTAAAGAAATGGGAGTTTCATTACTAACTAGAACAACAATGAATGGCGCATGTCATGATATATATATATATATATATATATATATATATATATATATACTATGAAATGGCGGGTCCAAGAGGCGGAAAGTGGCACAAAAATAAATATGCAGAAGCATAAAATAGATGACAACAGGAATTAACATGGTTTGGCTTAAAGCCTACATCCAGACAAAGGCAACAATAAAATATTTCACTATGAAAATATGATGGAGATATAAAAGTGTTTACATACTCCAATCAACCCAAACCCTAAATAATAGGGATACAAAAGTAATAAGATCACACTCAACCAAATTTCAAATATACCCAAAATACTTGCAGTATTTTCCTCACCGATGTATGCACTCAACACATAAAGAGAAGCAACCACAAAATCAAACCAAACTTCTCTACTACAATATGAGTTACCTTAACTTGGAATGACCATCCATGGTGGCGATAGTATACAAAGAGAAGATAAGTAAAGAAAGCCAAAATCTTCTCTGATTACCCAAATACCATAAGCTCGAAGGCATCTGGAGTCCTCACTCCAAATGAGTTGCAGTGCTTCCTTTCTTCCACTAAGTGCTGCCAATAACGTTCTACATATATAGAACTCTTCCTGCATGTGCACAAAGGAGTATACGAAATGTACATGATGTGCATTTAATGATCCTACAACATTGTCAACCATGGTATATATTTATCACTCATGCCTTGACTTTATTTGTACATCCTAACAAATGCATTAAATGCAATTGCATGCCTCCTCCATCTAGCTTTGCAGCACATGGACATTTTGTGCAAATGTTTGAAAATTCAAGCAAATATTTCAACAAATCTCCACCTTGGCCTGGTTTTCATCAAGTTTCAAATTATCAAAGTTGCTTTCTCCAATATGCCAATAGGCATACTCAAATACCCAAATTACCTCTTGACAGAACAGGTACCAGGTTCCACAAATCAGAATCAACACCCTTAGTCCTATGAATAGTAGTACTAAACCTAACATTAGTTTGCCTCCTGGAAACTTGAAGCAAAGGTCAAGTATCACAAAATTAATTAAGTAAGTCATACTTGCACAACAAAGGCATCTTTGCCTCTCAAAACTCCACTTTCAGCAAAACACGTGTCACTTGACCAAACATGTCTAGCACCTTCCGTATTCCAAATTTTCCAGAAATTTACATGCACTCTTATACCTTTGTTGTGAAATGGAAGACCCAAAAGGCAGAAATAAAGTGGCACAAAAATAAATATGCGGAAGCATAAAATGGATGACTCCAAAAATTAATGTGGTTTGGCTTAAAGCCAACATCCACGGGCAAAGACAACAACCAAATATTTTACCATGGAAATATGATGGAGATACAAAAGTGTTTATACACTCCACTCAACCCAAACCCCAAATAATAGGGATACAAAAGTGGTAAGATCCCACTCAAAACCAAGTTCCAAATACACCCAAAATACCTGCAGGATTTTTCTTCCTGTATGCACTCAACACATAAAGAGAAGTAACCAGAGAATCAAACCAAACTTCTCTACTACAATATGAGTTACTTTAACTTGGAATGACCACCCATGGTGGTTGTGGTATACAAAGAGAAGATAAACAAAAAAAAAACTAAAATCTTTTTTGACTACCCAAATGCCACAAGCCCGAAGGCATCTGGAGTCCTCACTCCAAATGAGTTGCAATGCTTCTTTTCTTCCACTAAGTGCTGCCAATAACGTTCTATATATATAGAACCCTTCCTTTATGTGCACAAAAGGAGTACACATACGCTACAAGAAACTGATGGGTTCCTGACGGATTTTATCGACGGAATAAATCCGTCAATATTTTGACGGATTTCTCAACGGAAAACAAGGAATATGAATTTTTTGGGATGCAGATGTTACGACGGATTTTTCCATCGGTAATTCCCACGGTAACGTTGGCACCAACTTATTGAGCTATGGCACGCAATTTATCGACGGATTCTTCCGTTGATAAATAATATAATTTTTAAAAAATAAAAAAGTTAATATTATCGTTGGATTTTTCCGTCGGTAACTTTTACAAAATATTTTATTGATTTTACCGGATGTTTCCGTAAAAAGCATACCGAATAAATAAAAAATTTATGCTTGCGTTATTACCGACGGATTTTTCCGTAAACGTATCTCGGAAAAATAAAAAAATGGTGTTATTATCTAAAATTACCGACAAATCCGTCGGTAACATATTATGAAATCCTCCAACCACATGTTTACATCATTCAGTTTCTTTTTTCTCTCTCTCTCTCTCTCTCTCTCTCCCCAAGACCGCCCCGCCCCTTGCTCCTCCCTTTGCGCCGCCAAACCCGACAGCCCCGCCGTCGTGCTCCCTTGCGCCTGCCTTGCATTTGGACGCTCCCTTTGTAATACCCTAGGTTAAATAAAAAGGGTTATAATTTTTTTTTCGAATTAAAGAGGGTGCCAGTTACCCTGAGCGGTCAATACGGTCCTGAATTTCACTAAGTTTGGACTCTACATGTCCTTGGAGGGCTATATAGTAGAACCATTTTCCTGGATCAAAAGTCCTGATAATTGTTCTTTGGAGATAGACAAATTGAAGAGTGATTTTTAATAAATTTTATGGGACTTCTAGACACTTCATTTTTAGCCCAAAAGTTTATAAATTGTCGAAAATTCCGAATTTGAACTAGAACCCAAAAATTAGATTTTGATTTGTTGGGATTTTGATTTTTTAGATATTTTATTTGAATCCAAATGGGGGTGTTTCCTTGTTTACATTTATGTTTTAAAGTTAATGGATTGACTTAAAATTAAGAAATGTAAATAAGTGAGCAATGAGATAACACGTCCAATGCATAGCATGTTGGAGGTTCTGGAGACGGCGGTGAACAAGAAGAATGTCGATGCATTAAGGCGCGGGTGACGCCCAGGCAGGAACAGAGAGCATAAAAATCTCATTTTGGTTCCAGAATTCAAAAACAGAGCCCTCACCTCCAAAGCTCGAGAACCTTCACCTCTCAACCCATTTTCACCCTCCAAACCTCCATTTCCTCCCATTTCCTTCAATTTTAGCTTCAATCTTTCATTCCTAAGGCTTTAAGGAATGTAGTTTTCTCAATTTTGCTCTATTTTCTTCAGTTCCTTCCGTCTTAGAGTGGTTTCTATGCCTATGAGGGTAGAGGGAGCTCTTCCTCCATGTTAGAGATAAATTTAAGGTTTTTTAGTGATTCTAGAGACTAATCAAAGATTCTATCAATCCTATGATAGATACTGTGCTATCTCCATTCCAAGGAACCCTCATGCTGAAGCCTTCAACTTCTGCCACTCCAGGTGAGTGGGTTCACATCTAATATCTATTCCATGCATTAAAGTTATTTTCATCGAAACATAGCCCAAACAATGAACTTTAGAGGTTTTCTTAAAAGTTGTGAAAACTCTTTTGTTCTATATTTTGAACTATAGGTTTTAACATGAAAATATGTTTTAATAAATCCATGGGACCTTTGTGGATGAAATGTATTTTTTGATGAAGCTGGAATGTGAGAACATGAGTTGTTAAACTATTGCAATGATGATCTGATTTATGGAATCATGGATTTTACTTGATTGAGTTTGAACCCTAGGGTAGATGCCAATGTTTTCAAAGTTTGGATATGATACTGTATTCTTTGATTAACTGAATAATAGCTATAGAGAACAGGCTGTGTTAGCGTAATCTGCTAACCTTGGTACCAAGTAGCCCAGGGTAGAGTATTCAGAAGGGACCTAGTTAGGTACCCATTATTGTCACACTAGGGACGATGATACATAATGCCCAGATGTGACCAGAGATATTGTTATGTTGTGCATAACCAAAGTAGAGATTACTGTTTCTCTATTGAGATGCTGTTGGAGTATTTTACAAGATAAAGTGTTTTAGTACTCTTGCATATACTTACATTCCTATAACTATACTGATTGGCAGGATTTATATCATTGTGATTTTCTGCATGCCCTTTATTGTCTATGGGAGGGGGTTCCAGGTGAAGACTCACTCACTGGATTTTGGTAACAAAACTCACCCCTCCTTTATTTTCTCTATTTAGATATAGCAGGCTACGGATTCTTCCACGCCATCTTCCTCCCAGGCATTAGATTACAGTTGCCACGCCCATCAGGTGAGGAGTTTGGGATTTTTGCTCTAGACATACTCCGTGTGATGAGGCAGGATTCCAGGATTTTAGAGCATGTTGTCTTTTGCATAATCATGTATATTAGAATGTTATTTTAGATAGTATAAGTCTTTTACTTTTCGTAGACACTGTGTATAACAAGGACTTTCTGTATATTTTGTGTTAATATAGCGTTATACTTTGAAACGGACTATAAAAGCTTGTTTTTATAATTATGATGTTGGAAACAGGTGAATGATATATAGGCAAGAACAAAATTATATTATGGATTTTTGTGCATATAGAAATG
Source organism: Dalbergia oliveri (assembly GCA_030441495.1). Taxonomy (NCBI): domain Eukaryota; kingdom Viridiplantae; phylum Streptophyta; class Magnoliopsida; order Fabales; family Fabaceae; genus Dalbergia; species Dalbergia oliveri. The sequence goes on along the minus strand of JAMLFY010000003.1, from coordinate 12,111,628 downwards.
ATACAGTTAGGAGGCTTACATGAGAATGAGATTTCTCACGTGGGTCACGTGCCTGAGTCGGGTCGTGACACCTTTGCACTTTGCGCCTGCCGTGCTCCCTCGCGCCCGCCTCTCCCTCCATGAACCACCTCCAAACAACCACGGCGGAGTTTCCTTGCAAGCCCACCGTCGCTCGATCCCCGAACGCCCGCCTCTCTCGCCTCTAGCCACCGCGACCATCAGACCCTCCCTCATTCCTTTCGTCGCACGCGCTCCCTCCTCGGATCTGGCTCCTCCAAGCGGCCTCATGCGCGCCCATTCCCCCGCGATCTGAAGCACTCCCGCCCGACCTTCGCACTCCGCACCCTCGCAAGCCGCACAACGCGAAGAAGCACCCTCGCACCCCGCCACGGAGAGCCGCACCCCCCGATGGTCGCACTCTGTGTGACCCCAACCAGGCGACCTCGACCACACCGCCATGCTCCGGCCAAAGGTAACTATTAGTTCAAAAAAATATAATTTGTGTATATTAACAATATATCAACATTAAATTTTTTTTTCCAATTTTTGGCAAAAGGTCATACTACTATGATGTTCCAATTTTTATTCTGTTAATATAAACAAATTTAACATCAGGGCGACGACCAGGTCTCTCTTTGCTTCTCTCTCTCGCTATGGGTGCACTCTCTCCACCATCCTAAGCAGGAGCATCCCTTCTCCAGTCTCAATACATTCTCAAGGTAATAATCCATTCTCCATTCTATTCTTTAATTTGCTAATAATTGGTTAAATTATTTCTAAAACTAAACAATGAACAATTTTACTTTGTGTAGAAAACTCTTGATCTTTATTTATATATCATGATTGGTTATTAGTATTTCTTTTGAAGCTATTAATTTAAGTAATTGATTTTGTTACAGAACGTCAAATCCAATTGGAGTATTTCTTTGCCAGAGCATATTAAGGTAAATAATTATTTCTTCTTCTTATTTAATTATATTTTTGTTAGGATAGAGACTTATGATTTCTAAGATAGAGTTGTAGGAAATTGGGATTGCATGACTAGGGGAGAGGTCCTTCCGACTTGTTTACATTGTTTGCTGTGTAGATTGATTGTGTTTGAGGAGATTCAGGATATGCATGTTGTAATGTTATAAGGGGTGTGCTCTAGAACGGTTTTAGGATCTTAAAATGTATGTTTAATTGTATTGTTCAGTTTATTTGACTGGGTTGATCTGGATTGATATATGTATATATTGAAATTAATTTTTTGGGATGTCTTGGTTTAAGGGGAGGTTCTGTCGAATTTGTTTTTAATTTAAAGAATGAAATCTTAATTTAAAGGGGTGATGCAGAAGTTTTGTTAAGTTAAAGAGCACATTATTTGACTGGGTTGATCTGGATTGATATATGTATATATTGAAATTAATTTTTTGGGATGTCTTGGTTTAAGGGAGGTTCTGTCAAATGTTTTTTTTTTTAATTTAAAGAATGAAATCTTAATTTAATGGGGTGCTGTCGAAGTTTTGTTAAGTTAAAGAGCACATTATTTGATTAGGTTGATCTGGATTGATATATGTATATATTGAAATTAATTTTTTGGAATGTCTCCTTTAAGGGAGGTTCTTCAAATATGTTTTTAATTTAAAGAATGAAATCTTAATCTAAGGAGGGGTATTGCCGAAGTTTTATTAAGTTAAATAGTACAAATTATTTCCTGAAAAGATTTTTACTTTCAGAATATGATATGTTGAGAGACATTCATAATTAAATAAGACATTAATTTTTATAACTTTAAATGGATTTGTTAGGTTAAATTACACATTCAAGAATCATGATTCTCGCAACAGATTATGGATGTATAACAAGGTATACCCGTTGAGGGAGAATCAAACTTGAATTTTACGTGGGCGTTGAACGGTTGTAAGGGTGGCTTGTCAGACGTGCAATTTATGAATGAGCAAACGGTTAATGTCCCTGTGATACGTGCAAATGTAGGAAATATTTTGATATGAACACCATTAGGTATCGCTTGTATAAGGCATGGTTCAAAAAACGGGGGGACGGTAAACGGTTGGCGGAAACTAGCCAAGCTCTGATTCGGGTTGAACCCCAAAGCCCAGGAAAAAAGGCTGGAAGGGCTAGAAACCGGTTGGGCAAAGGGACCAAAAAATCGGTTTGAACAATTTTTTTTTTAAATGCAAAATTTCATTATTTTTGGTTTTTTTTTTAAAAAATACCTAAAATATCATATTTCCTTTTTTTTTTCTTTTCTAATATGGGAAGTAGTAACTTGAGAGATTTGATCCATATGGATAATGTTTATTTTAATTAAGAGATGAATTATGTTATGTTCTATGGGTTTTGTTGATGCCTAATTTAATTTTTAGGTATTTTATGACATATATTTTATTTTGTATTTTTATATATTTATATATATACATATTTTATTATATACCGGTTATATCTGGTTGAACCCCGATTGAACGGTTAAACCTCTGAACCTTTGCCCGACCGGTTCATATGGTTAATTTCCGAACCTTGGTATAAGGATGATTTTATGGCGGATTATTGGGTTTAGACTATGTATGGGAAAGTTGCCATACACAATTTTGAAGATGCTAATGTTGAAAATACATATGTTAGAGGTAGTTTAAGTAGAGTTAATATTGGTGAGCATGTTACGGGAAATGTTAATTGGGAGGATAGCTCTAGACGATATGAGGAAATTATTTATGATGCAAGTTGTGGCCCAAATTCATGCAGATTATGAACCTTCTATCGAGGCTCCTAATGCAAAGGCTGAGAAATTTTCTCTATATTGGAGGCTGTAAAGGCCCCTCTATGGGAGGGGTGTGTGCACTCAGAGTTGTCCCTCAGGTTAGGATGTTAGCTATAAAGTCAGAAGCTAATCAAAGACAAAATTCGTTTGACTAGTGGGCAACATTGATGAGTGAGATTAGTCCACAACCTAGTTCTCTTCCAAAGGATTTCTATCAAGGTAAGAAATTAGTTTCAAAACTTGGGCTAAAATCAGGAAAAAAAATAGATTATTGTTTGAAAGGATGCATGTTATACTACAAAGATGATGCATACCTAACCCAATGCAAATTTTGTGAAATCCCTAGGTTTAAACCAAAAAGATCTGGAAATGGAAGATATAAGGATGTTCCCTATAAAAGAATGCACTATTTGCCCCTAATTTCAAGGTTAAAGAGGTTGTATGCTTCAATGAGTTCAGCACCTCACATGAGATGACACTTTGAGAATAAGAGAAACGATGGTGTCATGACCCACCCTTCCCATGGTGAAGCCTGGAAACACTTTGACCAAATTTATCCTGATTTCCTCCGTCCTAGGAATATTAGGTTGGGGCTTTGTGTAGATGGATTTACTCGAATAATCAATTTAGCAAACCCTATTCCTGGCCTGTGGTTGTTACACCTTACAATCTCCCTCCTGAAATGTGCATGAAAGATCCTTACATGTTTTTAACTTGTATAATCCCTGGTCCAAATAATCCCAAAGCCAAGATTGATGTTTACCTCCAACCATTGATTAATGAGCTTAAGGAGATGTGGTATTCGGGTGTACAAACTTATGTCATTTCCACGAAATAAAATTTCTTGCTGAGGGCATCATTGATGTGGACTATCAATGATTTTCTAGTCTATGGAATGTTGTCAGGTTGGATGACGCAGGGAAAATTGGCATGCCCAATTTGTATGGAGGATACAAAGGCATTCACATTGAAATATGGTCGAAAAACTCATGGTTTGACTATCATCGGAGGTTTTTGGACCTTGATCATGAATGTAGGGGTAAGAAGGATGTGTTTAAAAAGAAGATGATTGAACGTGATAAGCCTCCCGTGAGGCTAAGCGGTAACCAGGTTTGGCATAGAATTAGAGGCTTTCCAAAGATAACTGAATTGGGTAAATCCATACGATTTCCAGGATACGGGTAGATCATAATTGGACCAAACAAAGTATATTTTGGGAGCTGCCTTATTGGGGAGATAATCTAGTTCGTCATTGTATTGATGTAATGCATGTAGAGAAAAATGTGTGTGATAACATCATAAACACTGTGATGGATATCGATAAGGCTAAGGACAATGTGAAAGCAAGGAAAGATTTGGCAAAGTACTGTAAGCGACCTGAGTTGAGTTTATAGAAGTTGCCAGATGGCCGTGTGTGTAAGTCGAAGGCCAGTTACACACTAACTTATGTTCAGAAACAAGCTATGTGTAAGTGGATGCAAGAGTTGAGGATGTTTGGCGGTTATGCCTTAAATTTGGGTAGATGCGTCAATGTTGCACAAGGACAATTTGTTGGCATGAAGAGTCATGATTGTCATGTATTTATGGAGTGCTTACTTCTTATTGCATTTAGAGAATTACCTCTCCCTGTTTGGAAGCCATTGACTGAGTTGAGTCAATATTTTAGAGACCTATGCTCATCCACTCTGAGGGTTGAAGATTTCTTAATTATGGAGAGAAACATCCCTATAATTCTTTACAAGTTAGAGAGAATATTTCCTCCCGGTTTCTTTGATTCCATGGAACACTTGCCCGTACACTTGGCATACGAAGCAAGGGTATGTGGGCTAGTTCAATACAGATGGATGTATCCATTTGAAAGAAATATTGGAAGTTTCAAGAGAACAGTGAAAAATAGGGCTTAGATAGAAGGTTCCATATATGAGGCATATATCTTCAAGGAGACATCTTTCTTTTGTTCTTATTACTTTGAGCCGTATGTTCAATCTAGACGAACAAGGGTTGGTTGGAATGATGATAGGGGTGAAAGTTCAGTGTAAGATACTTTGTCTATATTCAATCAGCCGACGTGCAAGCTGGAAAATCCAAACCCCACTGGCTATCAGAAAAAGAGAAACATGCTGCACATTTGCATATCTTAATCAATTGTGAAAAAGTGTAACCATTTAAAACACGAGTGATATCAATGTATCACTTTCAATTATTTATGAATTGATGACACAAATCAAATCTTATTTTACTTGCAATATTTAATTTACAGGTATTTTGAACAAGTTGATGGGCGACACACCATTGAACAATTTCCAGCATGGTTCAGATCCTTTGTATGTGACCTAACTATGTAATAACCATTTGATCCAACATGACTTACATGTTCTAGTTGTCATCTTTTGTGTTGACCTTTTAATTTCAATTATTCATGTAGGTGTTTGATAAAAACAATAATGTTTCATGCCCTTATTTACAAAGTTTGGCTTGTGATCCTACTAACAAAGCAACAGTTGGCCAATGTATTATGTGAATGGATATAAGTTTCATACATTTGAATAGGGCCGAGGGAAAGTAACAGACAATAGTGGGGTGTGTGTTAGAGGGGATGGAGGTAGTGGGGAGGGTGATTAGTATGGAGTAATCAAACAAATACTAGTGTAACACCCAGTTTTAAATAAAAAGGGTAGAAATTTTTTCAAACCAAGAAGGGTGCCAGTTACCCTTTCTGTCATTTTGGTCCTGAATTTTGCTAAGTCTGGACCATACATGCCCTTGGAAGGCTATATATTAGAGCTATTTTCTTGGGACCAAAAGTCCGGTAATTATTCTCTAGAAAAAAATGAGTTGAAGAGAGATTTTTAACGAATTTTATGAAACCTTTAAGTGCTTCATCTTTAGCCTCCAAGTTTATAAAATCGTAAGATTTTTCGAATTTGAACTAAAACCCAAAAATGAGATTTTGATTGGTTAGGATTTTAACTTTTCTAATATTTTATTTGAATCCAAATAGGGGGTATTTCCCTATTTACATTTATGTTTTAAAATTAAGAAATGTAAATAAGTGAGTGGTGGAATAGTACAGTCCAATACATACCAGCATTAGAGCATCTGAAGCTTCTCCCCAGGCGGTTAACGAGAGTGAATTCGATGTCTGGAGCCTCTGGAGACCTCCAGGCGATCATGTGGCCCCAGGCGGTAAACGGAGAGTAAGTCGGTGCGCCAAAGTGGGGGGACCGCCCAGGGCGGTGAACGCGAACATAAAAAACCCATTTCGGGTCCAGATCATTCAGACACACTTTAATCCCCTCCAACAGAAATGCAAAATCTTCTCCCCCACTCCATTTCTTCATCATTTTCACTTATAAAACTCCATTTTCTTCCAACTCTTTCAAGTTTAACTTAGAATCTTCAATCCTCCAAGCTTAAAGGTATGTTATTTTGCTAGTTTTGCTTCATTTCCTTCAAGTTTTCCTAGCTCAAGAGTGGTCCTCCATGTCTTCTAAGGAAGAGAGGTTCTTTACCTTGTTAGAGATGGAATTTGAGTATTTAAAGGTTTTTAAAGGTTGATTTAGAGTTCTCCTGCTTCCATGACAAATATTGCTGTCATTTCTTGTCCAGGAATTCTATTGGTGTGATTCCTTCTCTGTTCAACCCTCCAGGTGAGTGGGTTCACATCTGTGACTTCTATGTTATGCATTAGAGTTACTTTCATGAAAACTATGGTTTACTGCTTGATTTAGAGAATTACGATATGAATATTTGAAGTTTACTGCTAGATTCTATGTTTTGAACTCCTGGTTTTAAAGCATGAAACATGTTTTAGACAAAACTCATGGGACCATGCTTATTACAATGGTTTTATATAGAATTGATGATATATGATTCTATTAGAGCCTGTTATGGATGTTTTACTAGATTCTGAAACTGGTTTAATGTTTATGCTATGGCTTTATACCTATATACAAGGTTTAGAGAAAGGGACTGAAATTAGAGTTTAGACTCTATGATTTCAGAATATGATATTGAGTTTTCCTAGTTATGGTTGGAACTATGTTTAATAAGTTAATAGTTGATTTAAAGAGTTTTGATGATTAAATGATGTTTTGATAATCAATAAAAGAGTTTTAGAGTATGAGTTTCCATGAGATTCAGAAATTGACGGCTACATACTCTGGAAGTTTGGAATCCCAATGTCCACAAAGGGTGATTCCTTGGACATGGTTCCAGCCAGTTATGCTAAAGTTAGACTGTTAGAATCGAATGGACTCAAGTTTTCAAATATAACCAGCTTATTGTTAATAATAAATGATATAGAGATTTAGATATAAAAGGATTTTAGAGCATGAATCTTCGTGTGACTCAGAGGTTGGATACATATTCTGTGAACTTGGAATTACCAAGTGTGATTTCATAGTCAAGTTATGCTAAGGTTAAACTAAGAGTTAGAGAGATTCAAAGCTCTCAGTAAGTTTATGAGCCCATGAGGGGCAATCTATTCAGAGAAATACAAGCCCACGAGGGGCAACATATTCAGAGAATTATGATCCCACGAGGGCCTGGTTCATGAGGAACCATTGAGATCGGTCCACAAGGGACATGGTTTACGAGGAACCATTAAGATCTCAGTTAGGGCTCTTGTTCACGAGGAACTGAGCACCCACCTTTCTGTTATTGTTTATCGTTGTGATATTTCAGACTATACATTACTATTTCTCTAAAAGCTATTACATTGTGAACTTATATGATTTCAGGTATGAAAGTGAATTGAGAAAATGATTTTGAGTTTATAAAATGATGATTTTAATATGGATACATAAAATGTACGTATACTTTATTATGTATGATTTCAAATACTATTAATATTATTATGAGTTCATGCATTGTTTCTTTGATGTCCCATGGAAGGGGGTTTAGGTGAGGGCTCACTCACTAGTTTTGGTATCAAAACTCACCCCTTCATTTCTCATTTTTACAGATAAGAACAAGACAATAAATTCTACAAGCCGCAGTACAATGCTAATTGGTAAGTTTCACCAGAGTGAAGCATTTCGATTATGTTTAGAGTGCTCCAGGGAGGGCAGGGTTTGGACCTAGGGTATGGGTTGTTGCATTTAGCATATCATGATAAATTTTAAAGTATATTTCAACGTTATTTTGAAGATATGAACGATTTTGTATTGAACAGACATTATGAGGTTTCTGACATGATTATTTTGTTTTCAAGAATAAACAATATGTCTAGAGAAAGTGACAATTGTGCTTTAAATAGACTTTTATGAACAGAGCATGCATGTAGAACGGGTCCTGAGGCTAACGTGAGAATGAGATTTCTCACGTGCAGTCACGTGCTCAGGTCGGGTCGTGACAACTAGAGATTGAATATATGGGTGATGGATCTAAAAAATCGGTAGTGTTGTTCAATTGTGATTGGTATGACCCAAGACGTCCTGACGAAACATGCATACACAACTAATATAAAATTACTGAGGTGAATCATACTAAGCAATATGGTGCATATGATCCTTTCATCATTGCTCAGAATGCAAGCAGGTATATTATGCATCATACCCTGGAAAGTGAAGAAAGGATTGGAAGATGGTCATGAAAACTAAACTTAGGGGTCGAGTTGAGGTCAAAGAACTACCTGATGATGCTTTTCAAGTGAATGATCCAGTCCCTCTCAGGTAGTCGTTGAGACAGGAACATTGCCAAGTTTACATTTCGATTTCGATGAGGTTGAGATAATTCACTCTTCTAGTCATCAATTAACGAGTGAACACAACGAAAGCAATGGTAGTGATGGGGAGGATGAGGATGAGGAAGATGAGTTTGAGGATAATGTTGAGATTGAGAATGATGAAGATAGTCCTGAACTTTCAGATTAAATGTGATGTGTCTAGTCTTATACTTATTACATCTTTTATTTTAAATTATCATATTATTGATTTTGTATACATTGTCATTTCTTTTTCAGATATAGCACCTAAAGGGAAAAGCAAGGGCAGGGGAAAGGTGTCCAAAATAATCAGACAATCAACCTTCCTAGTCAGGCATCTACCAGCTGCTCACACATCCACTTCTATCCCTTCCATGCCACCACCCCATGCAGTGCCTTCACCTCCACTACCATTGTCAGATCCTCCCCACCCTACCACGTGACTCACAAGGGGATGATGAAAGCGGGCAGTTGGTGGTTCCTCGAGGGCAATCAGGACATGGGTCCAGGGGAGGAACGGGTAGAGCTTGCACGTCTTGGTAAGAAAAGGTAAGTAACTTAATTGTTCAATTCATGAATCTTGTTATAATAATTTTTAACAATTTCTTAATATCTATTATCATTGTTTTGTATTATTTGTTATGAAGTTGGTATCCAAATGCACGTGCCATGCACGAGGTGACACACACTATCCAGAAATTGTATGATAGGCCGATTGAGTCCTTTGGCAAGCTGACAAAGAATGAGAAGCTGCTGGTTTATTGAGTGGAAGGTAAAATAAAATAATTATTACGAAAATGTGTCAATGTACTTTAGAAACTACTTTCAATTACTTTTTTTTTTCACTTCCATGTGTAGAGCCACTTCATCATCCATTCCAAAGATGAAGATTTCATGTTTAAGCTCTTCAAGTCCAAGGCAACACATAGGCTGCAAGACATGTACATTGACATCCGGAACGACGGAGACCCCAGGTGGATGACTCAAGCTAGCCTGGACTCTTTGTGGCAATCCTGGAGAAGCCAGAAATTTAAAGATAAGTCTTTGAAGGCTAAGGCGAGTAGAGTGTCGCAAAAGGGTAGATCCGTTCATTGTGGTGGTTCTGCTACTATAGAGACTACGCGTCACGGATGGTTTAGTCATTATTTTAAACATTTTTTAAATTCCTTTTGTTAAATTTATATTTTCACTTACTATTGTTTTACATGTTTCACTCAAATTACAGGCATGAGTTGAAAAGGCAACCTACACAGAGTGAGTTGTTCAGAAAGACTCACACGCGCAAGAAAGAGAAGACATGGGTTGATCTTCGCTCAAAGAATGCTTGGGTATATATGTTCTGAGCACTTATTATTTGTATATGTATTTAATTTATTATTTCATACATTTGATAGATGTTTAATTAATTTTATTTTGTTATAGCATGCCTATGAGCAGTGCTATCAGGAGGCTACGACCAGCGGGAGTAGAGGATTGCAGCTGGTGAGAGTGCCCAGGTAAATGAGGACCAGTTGTGGCAAGAGGTAGTTGGCGATCCTTCCAGAAACGCATTTATGGCATGGGGTCATTTTATGCGAGTAGTTTGTCCTCTGCCTCTATCACTAGGGCATCTCAGGCACTAGGTCTCTGCCAAAGATGATGAGGTCCGCGAGCGAGTTCACCTGCTCAATGTGGAACTTCATCGTATACAAGAGCGGATGCGAGAGACAACGCCATGGCAAGAAATGCAAAAGAAGATTGAGGACAAGGAAAAGGCCATGGACATGAAGATGGAGAAAATGAAGAAGGAGATGTTGTCTCTGGAAGAAGATGGCAGGCTCCTTCGCACGGCCAAGCGATGATGATGATGATGGCGATGGCGATGGTGATGCCTAATGGTGATGAATGATGCTGACTTCTCTTGATCTGAGTTCTTGTTTTTTTTCGTTGTTACATGTTGAACTTGTTCAATTCATGTCTATACACTTTCTGACATATTTATCATTATATATTTTGCACTTAAATTCGTTGCGTTTATTGTTTATTACAATTTTTTATTATTAAATATAATTATGTATTTATAATTAGCTTTAAATAAAAAATATACTTTCAAATGATTAGGAGACATGCAAAAATTTATGATGGATTTTTCCCTGGTAAGACAAAATATAAAAAATTACAAATTACCGATGGATTTTTCCGTCGGTAACATAAATAGAAAATAAAATTCTAAATTTTTTGATGGAAATATCCGTCGTAAAGATTAAAATTAAAAAATATTTTAATTACCAACGGAAAAATCCGTTGGTAAAAATCCAACATTTTTTTAAAAAAAGGAATTTAAATTTTTCAACGAAAAAATTCCGTCGATAATAATAAAAAAAATCCATCTGTAATTTTCTCCCTACGAATTTATTTGACAAAATTATTGAGCGCATTATCGACGGATTTTTACTCACAAATTCGTCGGTAATTCCGATGATATACATTATCGACGGAAAAACCGTCAATAAAGATTTCCGACTACGTTATTACTGAGTCAAAATCCGTCGAAAACTTAATTTTCCGTCAATAATATTAAAAATCCGTCGATAACAGCGTCTTTTCTGGTAGTGATAATGCACATGATGTGCATTTAATGATCCTACAACATTATCATCGATGGTATATATTTATCACTCATGCCTTGACTTTATTTGCACATCCCAACAAATACATTAAATGCAATTGCATGCCTACTCTATCTTGTTTTGCAGTACATGGACTTTTTGTCCAAAAGCTTGAAAATTCAAGCCAATATTTCAACAATATATATATATATATATATATATGAAATTTACTTGAGCATCCTCCACATATTTTCCTATCTCATGTATTCTGAACCTAGATGTTTCGTGAAATCTGAGTTTCATATAAACAGAATAGTAAAGCAAGCTGAGGTTGTACAGCAACAAAAGAAAAGTATATGACAGTAATGATACTAATCAGAATTTCAACAGAATGCAAGAATCAACACAATTATTAAGTAAGGTAGTTGGAATTATTTTTCATTTAAGAGTCAACAAGTACAATATAAAAAATTATTCTAAACAAAAAAATTTGACTAAAATAATGGTTATCTATCATTTTTGAAATAGCAATAGTTTCAAAAATAAATGCATGCAGTTCATTTTTGCAATTAAGAAAAGAAATCGACATGTTCGGATATTTGCTCGCCATATTTATTAGCTCCCTGGATAGGCAACGGACTATTGATATTAGCCACAAGTTCAAAGTCATTCTGAATATGACTTTCCATCATTAATTAAAGTCAAAAACCCAAAATGTCTATATTCAAAGTTCAAACCCACATGAATTGTGATGCCTGAGAAAATTCTCAATCAATAATGACTGCTTACTAAAATTTTCTTCTGTTCTCAATGTTCAGTTACCGAACACTTGACTTAGAGTAAGTGGTTAAGAAAATGAATGAAGTTGTTTATGGATTCTACTATTGAGTTGAATTTTAAGTTTTGTTTTTCCTCAACTTACTCTAGTAAGCGTCATAGGTTGGATTTTGTTCCCCTCCTCAACCAGATATGTGTGGAGTTGGGTTAAATTTTGAGTAATTTTGTTTTGGTTAGATGAAATGACACCTTTTTCTGTTTACCAAAAATTAAAATTCACTTGAATAGAAGTCTAATGATAATAACAATTTCAGTAAAAGAAATAAATCTAGTTAGAAAAATAAAATAGATATAATTTCAGTCAAAACTAATCCATGACTCGTAGTTTTGATCATGGTCCTATAAACTATTAATGAGAACGCAGATATCAAGTCTCTTATTATTTCAGTAAATTTAAAGATCTTACTGCTTTGTGAGACTCAAGCATGAGACTCGTCTAAGATAACTGAAGTGAAAAGTTTTCAATTGAACTATAACAACAAATTCTTAAAAATTATCAAAATTACACGAAACAGAGTAGAGTTAGGGATTGAAGCAACGGCTGACGTTATCCGAGGATGAGCACCATCCAAGAGATAGTAAAACACATACACAGTGCGGTTATTAACCAACAAACAAAAATAGAAAAAGGAGGAAAAAAAAACACAAAGACTGGTTATCGTCTGACTTTTGGTCAAATAGAAACACATAGCTTTAGGCCAAGAAAAATATATCAAGCTGACAAGCTCATTGACTGTAGAAGCAGGAATCTAAGCGAATATGTTTGATGACCAAAAGGTCCTAAACTATGATGACAAAGTAAACTTCCGTGTGGGAACCAACTTGTTGGAATTGTCGCTTTAAATTGACAGAAAAAGAAGCTGTTCTAGGTGAGGATGTGATATGTGTTTAATATGGGTGGAAGAACGAGAGTTTTTTGTTTCTAATTGCTCACGATCACTTTTGAAATTTATAAATCACCAAAATAGTCAAGGTGGATATTGCCTCTCTTAATGAAAAAATGAAGTTATTCTTTCTTTCTTTTGTTTTTCTTTAATCTTAAGTCAAAAATACGGGAAGAAAGCTAGAGTAAATCACAGTGAACAAATACACCCAAAAAAAAAAAAAAAAATCACAGTAAACAAAAATCTTTTCGTAAGCCAAATGCGCCTAAAGGGTGTTGGGTATGGCTCGTTATTTACAAAACTGTCTGGTGGCGGGTGTTACTTAGGAATTAGGATTGTTACTCGTACCTTATAATGATTTATCACTCGTTGGAGAATTGTTTTCGTAGACCAAATCTTAAGAAATTCTAAAATGAATGGATCATACTAGTACCATATGACTACTCGGCCAATTTTATCATACCCATGTTTTAGTGATGTATTTTCTACCAATTAGATAGTGGATGATTTGTGGATCGTTAATTGGAGTGATTTATTGCTTTGGAATGTATTTGACAACATTGATGCGCAAGGTTTTAATGTGTTCTGATGTATTAAACTTCTATGCTATAGCAACTCTCCCTAGGCACGTATATCTTTGAACACTTGATACTCCTGAACGCGATGCAGTTTTGGTCAACGAAGCTACTAAAAGGTGTGACCTAAAGCAATCAGGTTCTGATGGAAATAGCCTGCACCGTGTCCACTGAACAAGGTATGGCTTCGAAACCATATATACCGATGTCATGACTCATGAGTTGAAAGTTGAAAGTTGAAACAGATTTTATACTTCATTATATAGAGTGTTATAAAATGCATGCATGTGGCATTATGCATTTATTTTCCCTCAAACTAAATGATTTAAAATAATGTTTTACACTGGGTTTGAAATGGTTGAGGTAAATTGTATATCAGAGATTGGCAGTGGATTGTTCTGAGTTATACTAACTGTTTATGTGATCCTCAGTAATGGTATGATGAATGGGTTTGGTCAGTCCAGATTACTAAAAATATTACTTGAGGGGATCAGATCATACATCACGAAAAAAAAGGAGTCAAGAGAAATGATAACTCATTACCTTCTGAAATGGATCTTTTTTGTTATGGTGCTTCAATAGATCCAAATTGTATGCGAAGATTGATCTCCAAAGCGTCTTGGTTGCTAGCTGTGTACTGATCGCACATTACTCACTGGTCTGTGGAACTGGAAACACAGATTAGACTCAATGTCAATGCATTGAACCTCATGTCATGTGAAGTTTTAAAACTTGCTTCTGTTACGAACTATACAGGAATCAATATACACATATTTTGTCACTATTCACAAGCCAAATTTGGGGATTTGGAGCGGATTCAATGAGGATAAAATATCCCCATTCTTCACTTCTTGCTGTTTGATACAAGAAAATATATGTTCAAACTTCAAACCTTGAACTGCTATCTGATTTTGTATTGTGAAAATGAATGAACATTTGCTAACTTTTTGTTTGTCTAGCTTCTGCTACCTCTGGCTGCTTCTTATCGTTTTGAAGGAGACAAGGTCAACTTGGCTCTGGTAAAAACAAAGGCAAAATTACTGCATAAGAAGATTTCAAATACGGCTTGTGACCTAGTAAGGATTTTGGTCACTAGAAGCACAGGTTAATGCTTCATTGAATCACTACAAGGATGAATTGGGAAAAGATATCAACGTGTACATCGTTGATAGTTATACTGTTATCAGTTCCCAAAAGCTTTCTAATTTGCTAACTGTCATCACTTAATAACTTCTGTCACTGATGATTAAATATGTTAAAACAAACTGGACCAGTCGGTATCACCCTGACACAGGCCTCTAGACATCAAGCTTGTCTCTCTAGCCCTTTGGACCTTGATGATGAAGCACTGGTTCGACCCATGCCCCCAAACTCTAAGAGTGTGTTTTGAAAGAATATTATATTGCTCTAGTTTAAGTTTAAATCGGTATTATACTATCTTTCAAATACTCTCCAAAAGATTTTCTTAAATTGGGTTTGTCATCATCAAAGGTTATTATCTCAGAATCCTTATCGCTTATTGTTTTGAGTGACAACAAACCTATTTTGTTAAAATATTTTATAGAATAACTAATATTTTATTTGAGTTTCTTAACTACTCAACAGGACCATGTTAGTATATAAGTTCCTTAAACTTAGAATTAGGTTTTAGCCTAGTGGTTTGAATGATGTGGTTTGATGATGATAAATGAATGCAAAAAGATATTTAATATAATATATTAGATCATGTATATACATTGTAATATCTTGTAATATCCCAAAAGTTTATGCCTTTACAAAGGTTATACCTAAGCTTTGGATAAAACTTAAAAGATATTTAAATGCCTTAAAAAAAAGGAAAGATATTGTATATAAAATAAATAAATAAATCAAAAGAATGAATAAATATAAATCCCTATTTTAAATTTATGTGAAATAGTAAATCATGTAAAACCTAATCCAGAAAATATCAATTCCAAAAGGAGAAAATAAAATATAAAATTTATAATAATTTTGTGCATCAATCTTTTTCTATGCCAATATTTAGTTTTTATTTGAATTTAATATTTAATTTTTTTTATGTAATATGATATTCAGTTTGTGATATGATGTTTGATTTTAAATTTTGAAAATATTATCTTATAAAATCTATTAGATCCAATATTGTTCATAATTATCATTGATTTTAATATTTGTAGTTAGAATTAGAAAATATATAGCATACTAAATTTTCCTTTTATCACATATACTCTTGATAAATTAATTTTTATATCATTTCTAAGATTATTATTTATTTAGATATCTATCATTTATATTTATGTGTGAATATCAATTAGGATTTAATAATATATGTGTAATAATGTGTAATGTGTCAATTTGAGAATATCAATTATTTATTTATGTATACTAATAATGTGTAAATTGTCAATTTGAGATTGTTTTCTTCCTTTATTAGAGATTGTAATTATTCTATAAATATTTTATTATTAGTATACATACATACATACATACATATATATATATATATGTATATATATGTATGTATAGTATTCAGATACAACTTTTATAACAATGATGTTAGCGTTAAGTATTTTATATTGATAATAGATATAATTTTTAAGTAGTTATAAAATAGTCATATACTTTCAAAAATATAAATATATAAAATTAAATGAATATGTTAGAAAATATGTTTCCATGTATACATAGTTTCATAAAAATTTGAATACAAGTAAATCGATAGTTGAAGATTTTCAATGTGATTGATAGTTAGCCAAGATCATAACCATTGTGATTTGAAAATGATTTTCCTCAATGATACTTACTTGTATTAGATATTATTTATATTTAATTTAAGATGTATTATGAAAATGATTTGTTAGATATTATTTTATAGAGAATTATTAGACATTTTTAAAAAGTTATTAATTATTAGAATTGAGTGTAAAATTTGTTCATCATGTAAATTATTATTATTATTGTTGTTGTTGTTGTTGTTGTTATTTCAAAAGAGAAACAAGTACATAATGTGAATACACCAAGATATATGTTATTTGTTTTAAAAACCTCATTAGCTTTTCATTAATATATACACAAAAGATAATTAAGAGATATGTTATGGTAGTTTAAATTAGAAGTATCCAGCAAGTTGTTACAAAACATACGATTAGATTTAATCTAGCTATTATCCTTATCTCATTGTTGCTTATATCTAGTTAGGATATATACCTCTAACATAGTGTATGACCGTTTAGTATTTTACAAATATCTTGAGTTGTAGATGTTCGATTGATTATGGCATTAGAAAGCTAACTTAATTATCTACAAGTGCTATTTCTAGCTTTGAGACCAAATTCTAATCATAGTGGAAGTTAAAGACTAAGGAAATGTTAAAACGAAAAAAAAGAAATAAAATAAAATAAAATAAAATAAAATTTGTTAGTGCTATATTTCATCTCCTGTATATATTTGACACATTATAGTACTCATAAACATTCTTTTAAAAGGCCTAGCCACCCAAGGATTGAGATGGGAGGTGCTCTCATCCTTATTCTTATATGGCTATGAGTTTAGCAAATCTTTATATCAGCCCATTCAATTCCAAGTCATTCCTAATTCTTGTCTATAATTCCATGGCCATTCCTATTGGTAGTGGTAAAGCACTCCTGCAACGGCCTCATAGCCATACTTTTGTTCATTATTAGTATTTTTTTCAATATTATATAAATTGTTTATAAAATTCTAGAATGGCTAAATATATACTTTCACATATTATGCCAATTTTCAGAAAATTTATTGGAAACCTTATGGGACTATATTTAATATCTTGCATGTTATAAAATATCTTTTTCTAGATAATGAAATTATGTGACCTTTGTTTGATGTTTATATTGATTGTCATATGTATAGACTTGAGATTTTAGAACATTAGCTATAATTTATTAAAAGTGTTGAATAAAGTATGATTCATAACAATTGTCATATACATACTCTATTGGCTTCTAAAATCACTATGCCTATAAGTTGGTGATCCCTTGGCATGATTTTAGAATATGCTAAAGTCAGATTGTTAAAATATAACAATTGTTAGATAGGCTTTGAAATCACTATGTCTAAAGGTGCATGATTTTAAAACCTAGTTATGCTAAAGTCAAATTGTTAGAATTATATAAATTCATAGCTTTCATATTTATCCAGTTTAATTGCAAGTTATTATTCGTAATTAGTGAGAAACAGAGAGTTAGGACGTTAACCTTGACCAGAAAGGACTAGGGAACCTAGTGTGGTTCCATTTATGGGACCTAGTTACCCATCATATTAGTCATTGACTAAATGATATTTATGTAGACACTAGTTATTGCCATGAGGATACTAAATATATCATGTATATGTTATGTATGTTATTGTTGTCCCACTAATTCTCTTAATAGTTAAACAGAACTCACCTTCAAACTTCACTTTGTAGTGAAGTTTAAATTAGGTCACTCAATTCATTTAGCATGCATGGTTATTTTAAGATTATATCATTTTATACAATCATCTTTTTGAAACATGATTTTAGAGTGTCTATTTCAGTTATAAGTTTTGGAACATTTAGAATAATCCATTTATTATCTTAATTTCTTGCAAAAAATTCTTCTAAACTTATATGACCAACTTGCCAATTAATAGTTATATTAATGTTAAAACTTAAACCACAAATAACACTGGTTAGTGTATAATTGTTATGAACCTTGAAAAATTATACATAAATGGGAGGAGTTCTAGAGGCCTTGTCCATCAGCCTATGGATTGTATGGAAGGCTTTCATAAGCGCTAGGACCGATATCTTTATGGAAAATATGCAATAGGTGTTTTGATGGTCTGACTTATATGAACAATGATATGCATGAAACACATTCTAGTGTTCTGGTTACAACATTCTAGTGGAACCATGCATCTCGGTTTAATAATCATGTCATGTATGCATATTGCTAGACCTCCTTGATCTATAAAGCCCATGAGTGCTCCCCCTCACACAGCCCAACGGATGCCGGTCCAACATGAAAGCAAGAGAACATGACCCCTTACTAGCTTGGCCGATGGAAGATTTGCTTGGCAGATCCCAAGGCTCCGCCTCCAATCCAGCCAGCCCTTCAAAGCCCAATGGTTGCCGCACTCATGCCCGTTAATGGTCCTTTCATTAATGTCACGGTCCGGAATATGTATCCAAGTCTCAAAGGAAAGAGGCAAACCATTCTAAGCCCAAAACACTTGCCTACCCTCAACCTGGACGAGATAGCAACACAAATCATGTATTTGGATTTAGTTTGGAATTGAGGGCTTCATGTTAGTTTTTCTATTGTTATTTTACGAGATTGTTGTTTTGGTTTGAGAGGCATTGATTTATAACTTCAAATCAATCTATAAAGGATGGGAATATGTTACCACCATGGTTTGTGCAATCCATCATTGAGTTGCAAACAGAGTGTGCACCCCTCTTATAACGTCCCCGTTCCTGTTCTTGTGACTGATTTTTGACACATGGCATGCTCAATGAGCCTTGGAATTTTAACAGCACCCTATATTTTCTTTATTGAAATTGACTAGATTAAACTTTTCTGTGTACCCCTATCATACAATAAGATGTAGAATGATGACAATTACACACCCGTGTACCTACAAAGGAATAGTGCAGTACAGAAAACTAGATGCATAATCAACATCAAAATTTCTTGACTCGGAGTTTTATATTACAACAACATCCAAGCATCGTACCATTAAATTACAATAATAAGTTGAATATATTGATCAAACTACAACATGGTGGCATAAATCATACTGACAGTGTTTTACATTCACACAAAATCTAGTAGCTATACAAAGGAAAGAGGAAAATTCTGATACATTGTTTACAAATAGCATTAGAATTGATACTCAAGCTGTGGCATGTCCCAGAACTTCTCCTGTAACAAACCGGCGCCAGAACCAGTGTTTGGTCCATAAGGCATAGATTGAATCCAATTGAACTCCCTTGGTCTCGGGCAAGAAAAATATAATAAAGATGGTCATGACTACAATCCAACACGCATGGAACAAGAAAGTGCCAAACTTAAGGTGACATAACATTGCCAAGAATGACTGGGACAAAGCAAATACCATTATGAACTGCATGGCAACAGCTATGCTTTGTCCCGCGGTTCTGATTTTTAAGGGGAAAATTTCACTTGGGATTAGCCATTGGAGAGGGCCCCATGACCAACCAAAACCTGCAGAGTAGAAACACATTAGTACCAACAGTAGCTCTGCCGGTCCTTTCGATAGGGCCGTTGTACCATGAACACCGGTCGACACTGCTAGCACAATCGCCACTGCTATCTGCACAGTGATGCCACAATTTAGTATCAGTCGCGTTTGCATAATAGGATGAACAACAAAATTTTGTATAAATATTATATAACTCTATACAAGAGCATGTTTAATATGAATGACTTATTATACGAGGGAGAGGAATAAATTCAAACAACTATATATGATCATGAAATTATAATGCCTTTTATTAAGCTGTCATGGTTTATAAGATTTATATATCGAGTATATGTTATTTGTACATAAATTTCATGTATATCATTTTTACTTGTGGGAATTCATCATGTGTGTATACTTGCAGATTTAAATTATCATTGCCAAAGATATCAGAAAATGATTTTCCAAAGATATTAATTGCTAGTGTAATTAAAATTCCCATATACATGATTCTGAATGATGTACTTAAAAACTTCTTAAAAAATTGCTTTTAATTTCTCTCATCATTTACAATTATAACAATAAATTATTCGTACACTGAAAACTAGATATTTTAAGGATGGATTTGATTTAAAAATATTCACAATGTAATTTTCTTTTTTTCATTCTATCTTCCGATTAAATTATTCTATCATGGGGAGATAAAAACACAAAACTCGATTATTATATTATAAAAGTATAGGTGCTTGATTGGCTTACTTGACAGACAAGCATCTGAGTGCCACCGGCTATGAACAAGATCTTCGACCAACCCGATCAACAATAGCTGAGAAGACTAGGATTGAACCAAGGTTGACAACTCCAAGTATAACCGCAGAAAGTAAAGCGGCATCATTTCCGAAACCCACAGATTGGAAGAGGTTAGGTCCATAGAACGCCACGATGTTAATCCCTGTGAACTGCTGGAAAAAGGGTATTGCAAAAGCCATCACCAAGTGAGGCCGATACTGCCTCTCCAGTATGGTCCTGAAGGGTTCTTGGTTCACAGATTTTGCAATATGTGACCATCTGATGAGTTCTTCCAACTCAGGTTCAACATCGGCATTGGAGCCTCTCACTCTATGCAAGGCATGCCTGGCTTGTTCTATCTTGCCACGCTCCACCAAGCTGCTTGGTGTGTCGGTTACAAGGAATGCACCAATTGTCATCAGTGCTGCAGGAACCACGGCGAGGCCAAGAGAGAGTCGCCAACCCCATGTGTGCTTTGCAGTGATGTAGTTTATGCATCCTGCAGCCACCACGCCAACCCCTATGAAGAATTGGAAGCCTGTGTTGAGTGCACCTCGCCATTTGGGTGGAGCGGTTTCAGATAGGTACAATGGAGCAGCCTTGAATCAATTGCAACATGTATATGTATTTATCATAAGGTTTACATATATTCGACAAAAGAAGCTAGCCGAGACCAATATAATGGGCATGTGTGACAGTAATACTACTTTCTATCTTTCTTGTTTGATTAAATAATTATAATGATTTCTGTTACTTATTTTACGTTCAAATTAGTTTATTTTATATTTGAAATAATTCATAATTAGAATTTTACTAAAATTTCTTTTGAACTAAAGCTTGCTTTGTATGCTATAATAATCATGTATGGAAGGTTGGACTAGGACTCATCCGTGGTTTTTTTTAAAGTTAATCATAATGTGTATTGTTAGCGAATATTTTTATTTTAAAAAAGACATCCAAAAATAGGTATTTAATTGAAACACTCACTCTACCACCATTAAATGTGATGAATTGGTGAAAAAAATAGAAGTCATAGTCACTTTTAGAAAATACCAAAGAAACAAATAATTTGGTAGAATTTTATATTCAAAATAAAGTATAAACATTATTAGTCTTTAGACAAATTAATAAGTTATATCACTTTATTTTATTCAATAATTAATATAATTTCTATAAAAAAAATTATAGACTTTCTAAATATATACACCGGAAAAAAAAACTTGTCTTACTCGTACAGAAGTACATTTGGGTTAGAAATGCAGGCATTCGAGTGACTCACTTGATTACTGAAACCGACACCAAAGCCGAGAAGGATACGGCCCAAGATGAGCATAGCAATATTTTCAGCACCTCCATTGACGGCACCACCGACAAGGAAGATGGCACCACCCAGCATGATGCTGTTCCTCCGGCCCAGCGCTGCTGTGGTTCGACCTGCTACCAGAGTTGACACTAATCCAGCCAGATACAGTGAAGATGTGAACAATGTCAACAATTGACTGTCATACACACAGTACATGTTCCTTTCGGCACTTGCAGCTTTTCTCAGTATTGATGGGAAGAACTTCTCAAGAAATGGTACCATCGTAGTCACGCCTCCTGCAAATTTCATAATAACAACACTTTCATTGAAATGACATGCATGTCAGCTTTATTATTCTTTCTTACAACTTGTTTTTGATTCGTGATCAGTCTAACAGGTAGACCCTTTAAAGAAAATAAATATCATGCTCATATTAAATGCTTTGGAAGGACTAATTAGAACATAATGAGATAATAAGAACAAGAAAAGGTTCCACCCAAGAATTTGAAAGAAATTCAGAGGCCAGGAAATCAAAACCTGAAATTCCGAGGTCATATCCGAAAATGAGTCCACTGGATGCAGCAACTATGCATGTGATCACAACTGAGAGTGTTATCTGGCCGTTGAGGTCACTGCCTGCTGCATCATCAACGCCGAATCCACCACCCTCCATTTTCAAACACGATGCTCCTCAGGTTCTAAGCCCCAGGATAATATTGGTACTACTTAATTAATTAACTAACTGAGTCTAATATAACTGTGCAAGGATGCTCATGTTAATTAAGAGCGTGGCAAATTGCCCATATAGAAAAAACTTGTTTTTTGCGGCTACAGTGCAAATTTAAAAGAAAATAGTTTCTTCCACAGGTACAAGTCTAAAATTTTGTACTCCTAGCTATGTTAAAAATTTATAGTGCATAAGTTGATGAGTTATGAATACTATCCACACCTTTGAAAATTGAAAGAAGATTTAATTATCATTCCTCTTTGAAAAGAATGAAGCTGGCTACCGGCTGTACCATTTTCTATACGCTTAAAATTTTCTGGACTTTTATTATGTTCTTCCAATTTCTTTCTCTCTCTGCCTCACTTTTTTTCTTCACTTGCTTTGTTTACATCAAACCTCTCAAACTTGAAACAGCTTCCGTAGCCATTAGCCAAGATGGTTTAATTCTCAGCAATCACTACACAATGCAACAAATGCACCAAAAGAGGGAAATTAAATCTTGTGAAACATGTCCGGTATAAGACAAAGAACACTATGCAATGTCAATGAGGCGTTCAATTTTTTTTTGTTTTTTGAAGGGACTAGTGAAATTGGAAAAAGAAAATGCCAAAACAAGCTGTGTCTCACAAAACTGAACGAGAAGATGGAAGAGTAAGAATAACTAAAAGCAAAAAGCAGGGAGAAGATTACAAAGAGAACAGATATGTAATATGTCTGTCTTCTGGTGCTATTCTGTGTTGTGTTGTTCGAAATTTACGGAGAAGAAAGAAAAACATGGATAATTTAGAAACTAGTCTTGTGGTGATCCGATATGTTGGTCATGGGCATTTTAACCGCAGACGTGGAAGAAAAAAGTAGTAAACTTGAATTTTTTTTTATTGGTAAAATAATTCTTTGATTTGTGTTGCATTAAAATTTGTGATTGCAAACACTGATTTTTTCATTTGATTTAGTGGTGGATATATTATTTTTATTTCATAGAATACAAATTTATCATTATGATATGCATCACGCCATTATACACACATTGCACCCAAAAAGGTTTAAAGAAAAATAGTGGAAACTTAGGGCCGGTTTTTACAAATTGCAAACTAAGGTATGCTTGGATATGATTTGACATACAGAAAACATTGCTTTTTTTTTTTCAAAATTCGTTTAAAAAATTGTAGTTATAAGTCAACTTGAATACAAAAAAAGATAATCCAAACTGTACGCAGGCACCAGTATTAACAGTGTTAGTAATTCTAATTCCATCATGCAAGTGCCTTAAAAATTTCAACCATTTTGATTCGGCCACAGAAGCAACATAATCTCCAAATTATTAAATTCGAAAAGACAGAACTAAAAGTCGAAACAAGATGTTCTGAAAACAAAGAACATCCAGAAAATGTAAATGACCTGGAAAAGCTTAGAAATACCAGCAGGAAGGATGTATTGTAGCGTACACCACAGACAGACAACATATAAGACAACAGGATAATACAAAAGACGAGATGGACCTGGATCACAAGCACCTCCAAAACAAATCAAAACAAAAGCTCTCTTGCAACTTTGAGGTGCTAGCTGCATGCAGATCATCATGAGACCGTGAGAGGGGGCTTGGTTCATTTGCCAACTTCTCTGGAGTACATGACATGAGAGACGGGGGCTCTGACAAACAGATAAGACATACACTATAGTAGTGACTTAGACACACAACAAAAGAAAGAAAAGGGCTCTAATTAGGGGAGAGATTATTTGAGAACAACAACATATCTTGTCTCAAGACAGCCATCACCTCTTGAGTAGGTTTCCCGAGAAAATCCTCTTGCAGTATGGGCTTGTGCGCAGGATTTTGTAAGGCCGAACCGCTTCCACCAAGGTTGCATGAAGAGCGCCCTGCAGTATATATATATATAGATCATCACAATTAATCCTCAAATCAGTTATCATTTATAAGCTATATACATATATCAAAGCATGCTATATATGTGCTTTAATTTGATATATAGTTTAGTGGAACTATATATACATCAATTCTCAGAGAAATAATATTATTTGGACATATATAAAAAGTAGACTCGACAAAGTTAGCACCCATAAAGAGAAAAGGAAGATATAAAGAATCTTGTAGTGGTGGGAGAGATTACAGTTTTGCATTTTTCTCAGCATATGAATATTCACTCGTATGTCCACTTTTTATATGTATTCAAATAAGACTAGTCATATGTACCTTGGTCAAAGCCAGAGCAGATTGAATAACATAGTTGGCAAAAGGGTCTTGCAACAACTGTTCGAAGTGGGGTGCAGACAGTAACTCTCGGACTATCCTCGGCCTGCTATCTGGAACATGCTTGAGGACTTTTTCAATCACGTGGCTACTAAACTTTTGTGTTGAGAGGTTTACGTAGTTCCCCTTGAGTTGAGAAAGAAGTTTGGTTGATGCAGTTGGGCTCTCCACCTCTAAAATATACTGAACAACATAGTTTCTGCAAGATAATTTGAGTGACCGCTACCTTAGAAGCATAGAGATATAAATAATAAATAATGTACAATAGACTCAACAACAATCTGCGCAGTGAAATATGACCATTTCCTTCAAACATCATGTTTCAAGAACCACGGTTTCAAATTTGTATTCTAAATTAAATCATTGTCACTAATGGCATGCAAAATTAAGGACAGGTAGTGAATGTGTTCCTAACACAATTTAAAATCTCTAGTAAATTAAAGGATTATCAAGTTAAAAGTAAAGTATCCAAATTGTTTTAAAACGATATTTGCCAAAAGCTTAAGGTGATGGGTTGAAGTAGGAATAATTTTTTAAAATTAATAAACACTCTTACGCGAATACTTTTTTGTGCTTGAAAAATGAATTATTTATCATTATGAGAGATAACAGGAATCAAACTCCTAACCATTTGATTATAGAGACTCTAATACCATATTATAAAATCATATCTCTAAAATACTTAAAGTTAATGGATAAAGGCACATGAATAGTCTTTATACTCTAATCCAAAGGAGAATTATTCTTATATACTCCATAGTGTAAATCTTTTTTTCCTTACAACACATCCACCATAAAATCTCGTCTCACTCTTGTTTTCCCTTTCTTTCACATAAAAAATTAAGAGTCATGATATGAGGAGAACAATTTTTTTCCTCCAGAGAGTATGAAAGAATGACTCTCAAGGAACAAGAAGTTAAACCAAATTGGGCTTTCAATAATATCTAGGCCTCTTTGTCATGAAATATGGAAAGAAGTAAACAACCCATTACGGGTGCAAGATCAAAGGACAATTACCCAAATGGATCCTGAGAGAGAAGAAGCCCATGCTTGCATATTTCTGCAACAAGCTTGTCTCGATGTTTTCCCACGGAAAAATCAATGCAACGTTGCAGTACACAACATCCATGTCTATGAGTAGCTATGTCAACACAAAACTTTACGCCAGCATCAAAGATAAACTGCCATAAACGATAAAGAGAAGCAACTTCACAATTCAGCTTTAACTGAATGAGGAGGTGCAGGTGCAGTGGAAAACATACAATGTATTGGATATTAAGGCAAGTATACACACTCGAGATTTTTATAGATTCTACAGTTAAAAACTCCCCCAAATAGATAGCGAGCATATGACTAACCTTTTCATAATTTTCAGATGATAAAGAGCACACATACAGTCCTAAATATGAAAATCCCAGAAACAAAGAATTGATAGAGGAATAAGTAAAGAATATATAATGGATTAAAAATTTGACAGAAATATGATATATGAGCCCCCATAAGTGATAAAACTCAAATCATTACTATTTGGGGTAGATTGTATCACACAGATTTAATTTCGAGACTATCAAACTGTTAATGATAGGGTTCAACTACGACTAAGAGACTACATTAGAAATTCATCGGGCTACTGCCACCGAACAAGTTAAAGTATAACTTTATGAGATACGAAAGCTTACACTGTAAGAAGCTAAAAGTGTATTAAATCGTTAATAAAATAAGTTTGTTTTACATGCATGAATGCCCTGAACTCCATGTGAATTTGATTAAAGACCAGTTTGAGCCAGGCTGTTGACTTTAATGAAGATTCAGACTGATGGTATCATATGGTTCTGAATAAAGTTGAGATATATTTGAAATCTTAATTACTTGACTAATTGTAAGGTTGCTGCATTTATGAGGAATAGTCACGGTACTGCATTCCAAAAGCTTATCAACTTATTCCTTATGCCTTTTATATGCACAAGCAAAGAAAGAGAGAGCTGAGTTTTGTAACTAATTACCATACTAGGCAATGCGAAGTGTTAATATAATACCATTAATATTATGATAATGGCAATACTAGTCTTTAATCTATGTGAAATTTCTATTGAGAAATGCTCCTAACAAGCTATTTTAATTAAAGTGATGTTATTTGGACACCTAAAATACGGACTTTTACGGACATCCATCCAAATCTAAATAGTGAAAAACAAAATTTTTTATCTTCAAATGAGGTTATATAAGATTCAAATGGTGATGGATTAAGTGTATGCACGATATACGATGTAAAGGGCATTCAAATAACTTTTCTCTTTTAGTTTTTCACATGGTGTCAAAAATATTGTATTGTAAAGTATTATCATCTGAATTGATTTTTTACATAAAAAGAGGAGATCAAATGGGACCCCAACTCAAAATCAAAAGGCTCTCACACTATAAAATCAAAAGGCTAACACACCATTAAATCTCATACTTGTTTTTAGTGCTTTTGTGTTATTTGATATCTCATGAGTTCAAATAATAAGACTTTTTTATAATAATGTTTAATAAATTCCAAAGAAAATGAAACATGATTTTGAGGTAAAAAAAGCTTTGAGGTCAGAAGAGCAAAAACAAACATCCTAGAAATCCAATGGATGAAATTAACTGCAAAATGTTAAAAGGAGAAAAGGTAAAAGTAAAAAGAGAGAATTGTTATACCTCATTATCTTGACAGCTAAAGCAGTGCAAGCAGCGTTGTATGACATGATTTCCGTTCAGATCCTTAATAAGATCAAGAAAACCAGGTTGAATGGCACTCTTCACTAACGAAATTTGTTTCGAGGAGTCAAGGTTCTCAATCAGCTTCTGCACCACGCGCGTGCTGATACCGCAAAACACTATTGAACTCAGTGACCAAACCAAAATAAAATAAAATACGCGCTTTAATTTGTCCTATTAACGAAAAGGATTAATTTATAGTTAAACCGAAGGGCACATACATACATACCCGTGTGTATTTAAAGAGATTCGGACAAGCTGCCCTGGTTCTTTAGTCAACATGAGCACAATCTTCAACCTCTGTTCTTCGCCACACATCTCCAGCAACTTCTGCACAAGATAATTCCCAAAAGGGTCCACCATTAGCTCAACAACATTGTCAATTATCCCCTCAAACACCGTCCTCATGTCTTCATAGGTTCCCTCCTCAACCATCCTCTGCAGGAAGCGGCAACCGTTCTGATCCTTCGCCATACTGTACATGTAACATTGCGCCTCAGCCAGATTATTATACAAATTCAGCATAAAGGGCAGTGATGAATCCGTAGCAAGACCACTATTGTTCCCACAAATTTTTCCACCGCCACGAGAGTGAGAAACGTGTCTAGGAACATTCTCTTCATCACAGGGACCCTTCTTGTAGGCCCTCAGAGAACCGTACCCAGTTTCAACACAGGGCAGTTTCACGTCTTTCCCTTGTATGATGATGCTGTTATCACACCTAAACGAAGCAGCGTCGTTTCCACCTCTCCTTGGAGAGCGACACTGAGGAAGTTCATTACTGTTTGCAGCTGCAACCGCCATTGCCATTTCCCTCGTTGGAGGAAAATAATTCGATGAAGGGGTATTAGCATTGGGGTTCAAATTCAAACCAATCCTGGGGTGCATTATCTGAGAGAATCTAACAGGGTTCTTGACCCCCCACCCAACATTTTCATACTCCATCCCAAAATGATGTGATCCCACAAAACGATCACAAACAAAGGGGTTAACGAAAGGTGATGATGGGGGCTTCTGCAGCTGAACCTGGCCGTCACAGCCATCACCGTTTCCCTGTTTCATCAGTTGATGATACACATGGCGATCAAGAGCTAGCTGATGAGAAGGCTCAAAAGCGTAACCTTTCCCAACCAAAGGAACCGAAACTCCCACATTGCAGTATGGAGCTGCTCCTCCCGTTTCGTTCAAAAAAGGGACATTTGAATCTAAAGAACAAGCGTATGGGTTTGAATCGTATGATCCTCTGGTTTTTGTTCCATCAACGATGTTCATTCTATTGAAATCCCTTGTGAGTCCTCCTAGATCATCGACCCACGTGTCGTTGAAACTCGAGGGCTCAGAGTCCAACCAGAGTTTAGCGTTATTAGCAGAGTGGTGATGATGATCGCCACCGCGAAACGGAGAGCCACCACCACCGTCGCCGGAGAAACGATTATAACCGTTGTTGGAGAAAGGGGACGGAGAAGAAGAAGAGAGCCTGGTGGCAGGGAGAGGGGACCCGACAGCTACGTGGTCGAGGGGTTGGAGGTTCAGACATGGCGGCGGCGAGTTGGGAATACCCAACAACCTCGTTTCTTCATCCCTCCTCGGCCTCGTGCTCTCTGCGCTCCTCCTATTGTTGCTGTTGTTGTCCTGTATCTTCAACATTACTACTTCTTTATGGGCAGAGGGACCAAGGAAAAAAAAAAAGAAGAACAAGAAAGAATAAGAAAAACGGATTTGGATGTTTTTGTTTTTTGTTTTTCTTATTTTTCTAATAATCCCAGAACCTACTACGTTAGTAGTAATAAAAACGGAGGGGTAGAATTAGAAAGGACAGAAAGGCGTGTGAGGAATGTGTAGTGTTATATAGGGATTTGTGAGAGAGCAGAGAATCAAAGGAAAGGAAAATCAGGGGTGAGTGTGTGAGTGTGTGTGTGTATCGGATGGGTTTCCGATTTTCTGATAGTGACAGGTATAGCAGTGTGTGTGTGTACGGGGTGCGGCTCACGCCCCCAAAATCAAGAGCCACCCACGTTACAAAACAAAACAAGGGTACCTTTTTCAAGCTGCAGTGCAGTGTGGTGGTAGTATATATGTGTTGTTGTGTGTGGAACAATGAGAGTACTGGAGTACTAAATTAACACGAAAATTAAGGTTTAGTAGTGAGTGATGTGACGCTGATCCGATAAATTTGTGGAAATCGGATCAGCCGTTCCGAATGTGGTGGGTTGAAAATTCCGAAAGAATGTTAGTAACTTGAAGGCTCGAATCTTTAATTTTGTTAAACGAATTACTATAAAGGATCTTGATCCAATATTATAGCCATCTTTGGTTCGTTTCCATAAATAATGCTCTGTTTTTTCAATCTTAATAATAATACGATTTTTCCTTCCATCCCCCATGGGTATTGGTGTCTTTGTGTGATCAATAGTTATCATTTAATATTTGATTTAATAGATTTTAAAAATTTAGATTAATGAAACACATGTGATCAACAGTTAATATTTGATTTGATAAATTTAAAAATTGAGTTTGTGAGATATATGATTCATTATTAGCCATAAATAATTAAAAAGTACTAATACTTTTAAATTTTATAAAAATACTAAAAGATCCCTAATAATCATGTTTGGATAGAACTTTTCACAAGACCAGTTTATTTGATTTTAGCTTACAAAACATCTATACCAACATATAGGAAGGGATTAATTTGTTTCTTTTTCTTTTAAATTGTGAGAAACTATTTTGATACTTTAAAATCATAGGATTAATATGGGTAATATATATATCTCATTGTCCTTGGCAGCCTATTAATGATAGATTTTTCATTGCATTAAAAAAATGATACATTTTTTCATTGGTGATAGCGGCAATATGAAGCGTCTCGTGGCTATGCGAAATGTGATCCTTCTGTGCAACCAACGGTCAGCTTCCACGACAGTAATGATGCAGCCAGGGGAAGTTGATGGTCGGCACCATTAACTCTTTTTATTGTTTATGACTTTTTGGCCTTTTTTCTGGGCTTTTCCTCAGGTAGTTATATACTGAAGGACGTAAACAGCGAGTCTGAATGAAACAGTGCACCAGCTAATAAAAAGAAAGCACGTAAATCACGAAAGAACAATGGCACAATTAACAAAAAGGAAAAGCAATTTGATAGGAAAGTGGTTGTTGTGCGTTAAAAAATTGCCTAAAGCATATGATATTCCATTAATTGTATCATTTTACATAATTTTCGTATTTGAGCTATTAATTTTGCTTTGTTTATGAACAACTTAAAATATAAGTTGATTGTTTACCAAAGAAATACTTAAGTTGATTATTATCCGCCTATTGTGATTGGTATGGCACCAATAAGTTTTGCTCGTGGCATTCCTATTATTTGGATCTAAATATTTGATACAGGCCCTGATACACGAATATTGTTTTAATGAATCATTAAAATATTAAATCAAACTTTATTTAAATGGCACTAATTCCTTTGATAAAAAAAATTGCATTAATTCCATTTAAACAATAATGAGTTATAATTATTAATAAAATAAAAAAGAAGTTATAATTATTGATGAAACCATCTGTTCCTAGTTTGTGCTAGGTTTTGATTGAAATATACCATACATATGATCCCTATAAAAAACTGAAAAACTAGTTTTTTGATAAGTAAAGATTTTAAATTAGTCTTTAAAAAATAAAAATATATCTTAATTTTTTTTAAATGCAATATGATTAAGATATTGTGCCAATATGTAGTAAACAGTCCATTATATAAATTGCAATTTCTAATGCAATGAATAATTGCCGTTTTATTATGCCATTTTCCTATATTCATCCTAGGAAGATTTATGTAGTTCTATTCATAAGTGTAGAGTATGTTTGTTTCAATGTTTACTATTTTTTTTTTTTCAGAGTATTCCCTCACCTAACAATGGAGAGACTAATCCCCATACTGCATTCCGACATTTAAGTTGGGATGCCTCCCAACAGTGTTTTTTCTATACACGTGAGTCCTAAGATTGAACCCAGATCTCATATAAATGGACTCAAGTCGATTCCACTCAGACAAACACTAAGTTGGTAAGGTTTGCTAATCTATTCCTAGGAATAATAGCTTATGAATGATGCATTCTCATACTTCCCAAATTTTATAAAATTATTCACATATATCAATTATTTTCAAGAAATATATATTTCCACATTTTGATGAGTTTCATTTCCATAATAGAGGATGAGAATAAAAGATTTCCATAATATGGGAATGATAATTATTGAATAAAAATACTAAGATATACCTCAATTATTTCACTTCTCTCTATAATTATAATACCATTAAATAGTTTATGGATATTTTAAAAATTATGACATATATACCCATAAATATAATTTATAAAACAAACAAGATTATAGTATTCAAGGAGTATAATTCATGGAAACGTAATAAAAGTTACCTTAAATATCATCAGGAATATCATTTTGTTAGAAACATACTAGCTTATCAGAATTTTTTCTTCAATTAATTTTTAAAATGATGTGATAAATTTATTAAAAATATGTAAATAGTTAGGGATGATAAAAAATTCACTAAAGTGAGTACTTGCAGAAATTACCCGCAATGACGACAAAAATGAGAACATGTCAAATCTTTATAGGGATAGGGAAGTCCTGTTTGTTAAATAGGGTAGAGATAGGGAATGAGACCCCGCCTATGAAACGCAATTCCCCACTTATATAAATTATTTATATATATATATATATAAAGAAAACCTTAGCACTCTTTCATTTTTTTTAATTATCTTTATTAAATTTGCACTATTTTTGTATTTTTTTAGTTTGAATTATATTGCATTAATATAGTATTTATTATTATGGATATTTATGTTTCAAACTTCAAAGTTTTTTTAAAATTTTTCTCTTTTTGATTCAAATTCCCATGAGGAATTAGGAATGGGGACTTGTGACGGAGATGAGAATTGGGATGAAAGACCAAATTCTAAACAAGCACGGTGGACAACGTGAGACATGTTCCTTCCCTCATAAATACTCATTGTCATCCATATAAATGATTCATGATACATTAAAATTGTCTACTTAATCTCTTTTGTTATTCAACAATTTTAACTTTCAAAATGTGTAAAATTTTCATAAAATAGGTTCTTTATTGTTAGTTAAAGATTATTTAAAGCTTTTCAACCTTATAAACATTATATTCAAAATAATGTATAAAATAGAATGACACATTCATATTTTGTTCATTTATTTAACTACTAACGCATTTTAAAACTAAAATTATATACTGAATTTTTTATAAGATATATTTAAATAAATTATTATTTGTTTTCTATAATAACCAACAAACTATCTTTTATTATCATCTGATGCACGGTTAAATGACTAGTAAAATTATTAACTCTTGAATGAATAAGTGGATTATCATTTTTATTATTTCATCCAACCACCACATGACATGATTTCTATCAAAGATTATAACAATTCCTTTTCTTTTTTTTTGGTCGCTCTCCCTTGCCGTTCTTGGTGTGGCCTTCCTTGAGTCAAATGCTGCAACCATATGAGCTGGCCTCAATCCATGGTTTTAGAATTTTAAAGTCCAATATGTCTGAAGAATCTAATTGGGTTATTGACTCTTTAGCCCATTATGCGAAATTTCAAATATCAGAAGTGTGGTAAGAATCTAACCAAACAAGATAAAGTGGTTAAAAGAATTTCTAATATGACCAAAAAAAAAAGTTCTGATAACCGTATTAAATTTCAAATTTCAAATGTATTATTTTTCTCTACAATCGAGAGGGGATTAGTCTGTTATAGGCAATGAATATCCTAGAGTAAACAAAAAATTGTATGTAGAGCTTGTGGGTCTAGATACAAATTTAAAACTTTTATATTCTTTTTTGGTATTAGAATTTGTTGAGGCAGCTTCAAGCCGAAAATGGTGGACATGTTGGTCCTTGCTACAGGTGCATCCCCCTTCTCTCTCCTCTTCTGTTGGTTAAGTAGACCAAAAACCAAAACATATAGCTTTTCCATTGATAAAAATAAAATAACTTTCCAAAATAAAGCGTTCGATTCTAACACTGAAATAGATAATATCCCCACCTTTTATGTTATATAACACACTTTTTTTCTTCTATCAGTTTAGATGTTCGAGCATCATACCGCACAGAGATTGTACACTTGCAGTCTATTGTGTAACAAAAAAAAATGAGAAGGGACTCTTAAGATCCTCTAAAACATCACCTGTGCCCTCCATATACTATTTGTCATAAAACCATCTCTCCTCAAAAACTTAAATTAAAGGGTAGAGACACATAAATAATTTTATATTTTAATACGTCACTTCATATGAATACCTAATTTTATATTCTAATACGTCCCTTCAATGAATATCTTTTTGGGCTTTAGCATAACCATTTTTATTAGAAAGAGGACCATGTCATAAAATCATTTCAAAAACTTAATCTGATAGAAGCACATAAATTACTTTAATACTATTTCTTTTGTCAAAGGACACAGTTGATTCCAATTTCCCGGGCACTTGAGTCAAGACAATGGTCAATGGTTGAGTGACTTCTAAGTTGTAAGTTCAAATTTTCCATTTTTTCTTTTCAATCGTTTCTTGCCAAATCATGATGCGAGATCCTCTTGCTTTTGACCCTACTGGCGTAAGATATTCAGGAATTCATGCTTTCTAAACGGTCTCTTCGCTTCAAATCTAACTAAATGCCGAGGTAGGGGTAAGTTCTTTCTTTCCCTTTCCTTTCCTCCATTTTGACGATAGAATAATTTCTTTGTACTTAGACCAACGTGTTGACTTCATCCAAATTGCCCCAGATCAATTTAACCCTTAATATAAGCTATGGAATGCTTATACAGCCACGGATTCGAACTTATAAATGGAAGTTAATATCAAAATGCAGATCAGGTAAACAGTCCAAACTTCATTAAGCCAAACACGGAGAAAAACACAGGATTATGGACATACAACCAATTAGCAGATGGTCCTTTTCGGTCAAGACATCAAGAAGCCTAAAACACGAATGACCAAAACCCAGAATACATGGTCAAATAATATAATAACACATCCCCACTAAAAATTAACAAAACAAGACAGTATGAGAGTAACTGTAACTCTGTTAGACCTAGCAAATTATACCAAGGCAATGCTGCTCTCACCACCAGGTGGCTTCCGTACGCCACCCAGGTAGTCTCTAGATTCTACCTTCCCATCAGCAAAGATGTTACTGCCACTCATCTCTCGTAGTTTAGCCCCACTCAGTGATTTCTCAGCAGATGAAGGTGATGCATCACCCTTGAATATATCATTCCCTGAAAGCTCCGTAAATTTCTGGTTATAAATCTTCTTTGCTGTCTTAACTGGTTCCCCATTAGACTTGCCTTGATCTCCATCAGCCTGTAAACCAATGTCACAACACAAGCAACTCATCATTCAAAATGCACAAAGACATATAAAAACATTGCCATCTGCAATAATGCATACATGGGCTTTATAATTCACCTGTACACAATTTAGCCTCACAATATGTTCATATCAAGATCCTCAAATTCTGATCTCCAAAATCTACATTATTCATTCTATGATGCAGCATAGAATGAATAATAAAGGTTATTAGCCTAAACAAATTATGTCTTCTGTTTGCCTAAAAAAAAGTCCTATATGTGTTCTATTTGTCCATAGACAGATGTAATGAAGTATAATATAAATCTCAAAATTGGGAGAGAGATAAAAATTTGTAAAATGTTCACCCAAACAAATAATAAAGGTTAGCAACTTAGAGGTGCATACTTGTTGTGAATCAGGTTCTCCAATATCTATGCTCCCTTTCAACTCAAGTATGCGAGGAGTTATTGGCCGGGGCTTGATTTCTGGTGGCGGAGCAAATATGTCATGACCACTAAGCTCCTTGCACTTTGCATCAGAAAGTTGTTTTTGCAACTTGGAGTCTTCACTTTCCAGAGTTCCACTTAGCTCACGCTGCTTGGCCACCTCAGGCAAAGTAGTGGGCTTTTTTGGCGAAACACTCTCCTCCTCACCGAAAGAGATATGACTGATTCCTGCAATTGCTTGCTTCAATTTTCAACAATAAACAATCACATTACAAGTTAGCAGAGACCCAATGCAAAACCCACAATCAATACAGGATGTGAAAGTATCCATGTTCAGAAGATGATACCTGGTACATTCGCAGTCCTGTTTTATTCTGAGGGTTGGCACTGCCAGCCTCTGATGCATCATTTTCTCCATCGCCTACAAAGATTCCACTACCCGTGATCTCCTTCATCTTATACTCTGAACAGGGCTTTCTGGAAATTCCACACGTAGACAATGTCAGATGTGACGAAATAGAAAGGCACAGGGCAAATTAATGTAGGATTAATTAGTAGGAAAAAAGTTTAAGTTTAGTGCATAATATGTTTCAAGAATTGAGCTGGAATTAATTTTTAACACTACTAGACAAAGGAAACTACTGTCCTTTATTGTATATGATTCCTTTTCATGCTCCAAGATTAAAGGGGAAATGAGGAAAATGATAGATGAACAAGTGAAGCTGTTTCTTCACTCTGAGATATATGGCCACAACTGGAAGGTAGGACCAGCAATGATATGGCCCCGTTTGTACAAAAAGATAGAAACGAAGGCAAAACTTATAGGCGAATATGGGGTTATAGTACACATCACAAAATGAGTGCTAAAATTGCAGGTTTTGTAGGGACAAGGTTACTAGAGTGACATTGACAACGAAGCCAACATGCATTGAATTGAATTCCATGTTACTATTTATAACCAAGCTCAGTGTTTTAAATATCGTTTCATTTCCCTACTCTAAGAGGCGAGAGTGACATTGAGATGAGGACTGAACAGAAGCACCACATTTCACAAATTCATTTCTAAAATGAAAAATCCGGTGTAATTCCGAACGAATGGAAAATGGAAATCATAAGGGAAAAAAGGAAGCATCGTTGAAACGATAGATCCGTTCCTCAAGTCCAACAACTCAAGAAATTAATTCGACCCTTCTCACACATTCATTTTCTATTCCATGGTGGATAATAATGTGCTGAAATTTGTGAGTGGAGAACTATGGCCAAAAATGGGAGCAAAGATTAATGATTACAGATCATTTATTGACACAAAAAACTTTTAAACAAATGGTAAAGGCACACAAAACGCGCGAGATAAATTATTATTATTATGAAATAATAGTCGTTTCCAGAACAAGGTCCTTTGGGAATTAATATATGGCGCATCAGCTGTACTAATAATAATAGCAATAAAAATTTGGAAAAATAAAACAAAATCGGAAAGATGAATGTGAAGGAAATGAGCAGTGAGTAGTGAGGGGAGAGTAGATCTCACCGTTTGTTTAAGGTCTCGACCTCTTCATCGGTGACCTGACCCCCAAACACCACCTTGCTGATCCCATCCGACGGCTACAATCCCATCCATCGCACAGAGTATTCAATCAGAACCAACCCAAAAAAAACAAAGGAAAGAGAAAGAAGAAGGTGTAGAGTACCTGGTGAGAACGAAGGGAGGAGCGAGAAGCGGAGGAAGGAGGAGCTGGGGAATCAGCGGGTGGAGTCTCGGACCAAGTAAGCAGATCTGCTGTTGATGTGTATGGCTTCCTCAGCGGAGTGCTCTTCTCCATTCCTATTCCTATTCCTACTTTCCCAATCCCCAACCCAACACTCATTACTCTTTCAATACCACAAACAAAAAAGAAGAAAAAAAAAACACAGAGAGAGAGAGAGAGAGACGTGCCTGTTGCTGAGGAGTGAGGTTGTTATGTTAATCTCCAGCGCAGAAATGACGACGATGACCTCCCGATCTCGAAGATTCTTTTTTGGAGCTGGGACGAGACACTGGATTTATATATGGGAATGACGATAAATAAAAGAAGAGATAGAAAGGGAGTGAACACGCAGGACGGACTGGTACGAGTACAAGAAACAGTAGAAGCTACTCTACTTCTGTTTTAAAACAAAGCAAGCAAACGCCAACCAGGGACAATGCGCTATCGCATCTCTATTTATTATATACAATATCTTTCTTCCTTATTCTTATTGTCATCCTTCTTACTTTTCCTTAATTATATTATTTTTTATGCTAAGATATCTTGCATCCTGTCAAAATTTCTTATCATCCAACCAATTCTACTAGCTTATAATTCTATTATTTACTTGCTTTTACCACCTCTTTCCCAAATTTTGAAATCTCATACCGCCCTTGTATTTCTTCTATTTCTATATGTATTTGCATTACCTTTTTTATTTTTATTTTTAATGATAATAACTATAATTATAATTATGGACTATAAGCATGTGCGCCGCATGTACCGCCACATGTCGGTTGTTATAACGGAGCAAGCGACTAATCCCTCCCCTGCCTTTTACCTCCTTGCCCTCTTCTCTTCAACTCAATTACCAATTACCATTACTCCCCCTTCCTTGATTTCCCACTCATTCATTTTTTATTTTCTTTTTACTCTTAAAGCCCAACTGCTTCTGAAAGAGTGAGAGTCATGCCCTGCTACTAGTTGGTGTGAAAGGAAAAATAAATAAATAATCAAATAAATGAATTGTCAATACATAAACATGTCATTTACTATATATTCAACCTGCAAGTGGAATGTACCACTTGATATTGCAAATCAGAAATACCAATAACTAATAACCTTCTTTGGATCAACAACTGGGATTATGGATTAACAAGGTATATTCCACCTTGGCACGCTTCAAAGATAATGATATCGCTATCTAGTGGAGTGGGTTCTACACACTAGATAGCTCTACATTCCTGGGCTCAGAGATCTCGTGATGTTCATGTGCAAAAAGTCAAGGCATGCCAACTAATTTTGTGACTTTGGAAAATTTTATTCTCTGGCAGCAGAGGTAGGGGAGAGAGGAGGCATCAAATCAAGTGAGCTTTTCCCGGAATTAGGAGATTGAGCTTGAATTCTCTTTTCAGTATATTTTTTTATTTGTTTTTAATTCTGGTACACGAATTCTCTTATTTTTATTTCAGTGAATCAGAAACCATTCGTGGGACATAAGCAATGAGCAGAAAAGGCGTGTCACGTGCACGCAATGGACATCTCTCATGGACATTGTGATTCATAATGATCGGTTTTGTGCTCTCAAGGATTGAAAGTGCCCCCCTCCTCCCTCCTCCTCACATGCTCCCTAGCAAGCTTTGCTTTTCAGCCTTTTCTTTTGCTTCTTTGAAAATTCCCGTCCCAGAGCCCCCACCTCAAAAAAGATTAGGGGTGAAAAATTTGGTGCCAAACCAAACAAGTGGAACAGAATGATGACCGCTCGCTATGAGGGCATTTTCGTCTTTTAAACGAAACTTCGATGATTGTGGGCGTGCAACGGTATGAGCCTAACGATAAAGTGATCCGTTAGAAATCAAAATCCAACCGGTTGCATGTACGCACTAATTACGGGAATGATTCAAATTTCAAAATTATTGTGGAGCTCACCTGCAATTCAAATTACGGGCATGTATGTATGTATATACTCAAAATTTTAGAAATACCATTTTTCAAAAACAAAAAGTTTTCTTTTGAAATTTTTTCTAGAGTCACAACTAAATGTTAACGTACCCATACCATGCCAAAAAATAATAATAATAATAATACCCATATTCTCTTCACTTCCGTTTGTATGAATAAATATTAGGTAACTTTTTTAAAATACTTATCGTATTATTTTTAAATAACAATTTACTGCATATCAAAAGTATATGAAAAATAATGACTATAAATCATATAGCTGTCTAATGAGCACATTGCAAGTATATAAAAAAAAACATATATTTCAATATCACCTATATTATTTATTATTTGTATTGGGATTTTCCTTCAGTACTATGTACGGGTATTATTATTATATTTAATTAATGTGATTTAGTCATTAATTTTATAGATTTAAATAACTTTGATTAATAAGACATATGTCTCATTTTTATCTACAAATTATTAAAATATACTACTACATTTGAAGTTTATATAGGTATTGAAAAAATCCTTTTAGGGGAATATTCTAATTATGTTAAGAAAAAATTATTGTTTCGTGCAAAATTTTGAGATTCCCTCAACCGATTGAGGTAGTTCAGCTCCATTGTTAGCTTAGCTTATCCACTACCTCCTATTTACAATGTCACATTCATATTTGAGTTTTTACAACTTTGTCTATTCGTAATATATGTCAAACTAACTCTGGATTTGGTTTAGAAGAAAATAAGAACTAGGAAAATGTTTTTTTTTCCAAATAAGAGAAAAGAAGATTAAAGAAAAAAATGACATGGATCTCAAATAAAACTTTTCTCTTCTAAAGTGGAAAGAAAATGGAGAGAATAGGTTAATGTAATAAAATTACAGTTATACTTTTATAATTTTCCTTCTACCATAAAATAAAGGATAAAAAATTTATTTATATTTCATTATATTTTCTTTCTTCTCAATTTTCTACTTAACTAAACAATAAGAGAAAAAAATATATTTTTCTTTCCATATTCTCTCTTTTTTTTCTTTAATTCCATTTTGTTTTCTTTCTTTTTCTTTCCTCATCCACACAAACTTTAACTATTCTCTTACCGATATTTATAGGATTGTATGCATTTGATTTAGGTACATACTCTAAGCCATCTATTTTGATATATTGTTGCACATATTGACTTGAGCACCATAACCACCTCATTTGGTGTTACTGATAATAGGTATGGTGGACAAGTGATGCCTTAAGAACATCCAACATTACTCCATTTTGGTTATAATGCAAACAATCTATTTTAACTTGAAAAAAGAGAAATTTTTAAATGCTCTTAGTACAAGATAAAACATTTACTTTACTCAATTTATTGATTGACATATAAGATATTATATTAAAAATGTAGGAGAAATGAAAGACAATAATGTCTCATAAAACTTATGTATCAATTAATCAATGGTTTAGAATAATAGTTTTCTTTTATTTTCAATGTACTTAAGTATTTCTAAAAAAAGAAAGAGAATTTAACTTCTGAACTTTTATTAAAAATAACTTCTAAATTTATTTAACTAATTTTTAAGATAAAAATAGAAAGTGAGAAGAAAAAATATCTTTGTTCTCCTCAAATCCCTATTTATCAAATTGAGGGTATAAAAAAGAAGAAGACTTGGTCTTATGTCAAATAAAAGCTTGAGAACTAATTAATATCCAACTTTGCTAACAATTCTCATACCTAAAGATTCACATAAAGTTTTTAACATGTTTTCAATTTACCATAAAGGATTAGTAAAAGTAGAAAGTACTTTGATATTTTAAGATCAAGGCGTGAATTAAGATCACGAGAAAATAGCTTTTGTAGAAGTTACATGCCTATTTTATTTTATCAAATGTGTAATTCTATCAGCAGTTTAAATGAATCAAACTTATAAATACATTACATAATTTTATGTGATTTGGAACAAAAATCAATCTTTGTAGAGACGAATTTGATGAACGTGTAAACATATGCTAATATTTTCTAAAAAAATTTCCTTAATACTCTCCTCACCTACCCGTAGGTTATTTGCGATGCTGCGGCTCTTGGATGCATGTTGCTTCTATCTTGTTTTTATGAGAAAAGTTTAAGTTGAGTGAAAAATTTATCTTAGTTTAGGGATAGAAGAAATACTTATATGTATGTATTGGATTGATTGTGTTTTATTTAATAAGAGAGTGATATTTTATATTAAAATACAGATTTTATCATTATTTTTTATAGATTATTTTATCATTAATTAAAACTGAAATTTTACTTTATTATTGAATAAGATATAATCCGCTTCAATACTTTAGGATCATATAAATATTTGTGAAGAGATAGAGCACGCTTTTGGATAATCTTATATCAATATTTATAAATCATTTAAAAAGAATTTAACAGTCAAACCAAAATTATACTAATACAAGAGAAGAAAATCACAACCAATCCCCATTAGCCCATGATGCTTTATTGCCACAAATTGAACAAATTTCCATGCAATAGAAATCACGGCTTGTTTGTCACAAAATGAAAATTCTTTAAAGAATTATCTAGAGACTCCCAAGTCTAAGTAACGGGATATCCCTTGTCTCAGGTTACTTATAAAAGTAGACTTCAAAATTCAAATGCATCCAAAAGCTGTACGTGCAGAGTTCCGATGTCATGGAAGGAATATGAGATAAAAATTACATAATTCACTAACATAAATTAATATTATTAAATTTTAGTTAACGGAATCGAATATAGAAAAAATGACATCATTTAATAAATTATGTTTTCTCTACATTAATTAGTAAAGTGAAGGAAGCTAAGTGAGGGGATAAAGGTTGAAATGTTAATTTAACATTTCATTTAAATTTTTAAGAGATTGATACAATATTGTGTATATTTATCTGATTCTATTTTGTCTTTTATATGGCTTTTGATATAATGATGATGAAAATTAAACACTTTTGGTGATGTAATTATAAATAATTAGACGATTGTATGGATTTTTTGCTTTTGTAAAAAGAAACTTATAGGTGAACGATGAAATTATAATAATATAGCTAATTGAAACTGATTCTAGAAACTCGAATCAAATAAAGCTCGTCCCCCATAACACTCGAGACAACTCATTACTTAAACACTATTTTAGATTATACAAAAATCTAGACGAAACGATTATTAGTTTCAACGTGCCTCTGTTTTGTAATCATACTGTTTGTCAAAGAACAAAAGGCATCTATCTGTTTGGGGAAAAAGGGTATAAGTTTAGGATAGTCTTTTAAAGGAAGTAATAACAAATGTTAGAAGCGCGGGGTTCATGATTGTCAAGTTTGGGGTTTGGATTTAGGTGACCAAAAATTCAGGGTGAAGGAAGGAGAGTGCACCAGAAAGCAAATGTGGAAAAATATATAATTAATTAATATGATATCATGTTCGTCCCTTTAGTGCAACCTAACTTGAAGCACACCCAACTAATAACAAAATGAACAATGTTATTTGTATTTATGAAATGTAAGATATTATATCAATTTATATTTTATTGATTTTTGGATGTGATATGAATCCCATAAATAGAATTAACATCTTATTTAATAATAAATTATGTGTAAGTTGATATGGTATCTCAGACTTTATGAGTATAATTATTATTTTTCTAACAAAAATCGAAGAAAGATTCCTTGAAAAGAAAAGCCACGAGTCTTCCACTATAGGTTTTTACGACTCTTGGTTTCCTTCCATCAACAATTGTTAGAATAATATTTAAAGCTGCTACTTTTCTGTTACCTCATTATGATCATTATTTAACGAGCCAATAACAAAACCACAGGGCAGTTTTGTATTTTTATTATGATTATGAATATGATAGATCGTGTCCAAGCTGTAGTTCACTTTTTAAGGTGAGTTAATGTTTGTTTTAATTTCTGATGAATTATTTTAGTTTTTTACTTTTAAAATAAATCAAATTAATTTCTTATATTATAAAATGTGATTTAAGTTAGTCTTTCAACCACTTTTATTTGAGATTCTCAATTAAATGATAATGTTTAACGTTAAGTTATATATTTATATATCATATGTCATTCAAGTAAAATGAAATTTAAAATTACTTATTTTGATATTAAAATTACACAAAAAAGTAATTTAAATTTTCATCAAGTCATAAAATGACTTATTTTATATAATTTTAGAACAAAATAAATTATTTTAAAATTCATTTTATTTTATGTGACATATAGTATGTCAACATATCACTTAATTTTATATATTATCACTTAATTGAGAAAATGTTAAATAAAAATAGGATAAATAACTAACTTAACTTTAGGCTTACAATGTTAAGGAATAATTTAACTTATTTTAAAAGTCAAAAACTAAAATAACTTAATTATATAAAATTGAGGACTAAAATAAATATTCACTCTTTTAAAATTAATAAATTGATCATCGATAAACATGTCTCCATTTCTGGGTAATAAAGGCTTGGCAGCTGGTAAGCTTTCATCCTAATCAATTGAAGAGGTTACTGCAAAGTCTGCGTCAGGGTCTGGCAGTGACACCAGAAATAGCTTGGTCACATTATATGATGGCCGCAAAAGTTTTAGACCCTGTTGTGACATTGTGACACGTTACACCAACCAGCCCATAAACAACTCCAGCATTTCTGGATAAACTAGTATATTGTTTACCCCTAAATAATCACTATCCAAAATCTGTTAGAATTCAACTGGTTTAGTTTGAGCAGAATCAATTTGAAGTAAAGTTTCGCAACACTAATAATTCATATATCAGTTGCTTTTTTGGTAGACTATATATCAATAGCTGGTAGGCATTGTCGTATATGAAGTCCAGAGTTCTATGTTTCGACTTCCGACTGCTATTGATAGTTTCCATCAACCAATAACGCAATATTGCACTTTACTTTTTTCATTTGAAAAAGAGAATATACAGCTTTGTGATCCAGTCCAGCCCTATACACGACTTAGGATGAAATGTCCAAACGAAAAATGGACTAATATTTGAATCTGGAATAAGTTTGTGAAGGAATATGTGCCAAACACTTAGGCCAATATCAAAATGAGGTTGAATTAATATCTAATAGATTTTTGTTTTGGTTACATCATATTAAATAATTAATAGAATTTTGATTAAAACGTAATGGGTGACCAAACAAGACTAATATTACTACTTGCTTGTGGTCCTCCATTATTTAATTATTTATATTCTGCACTAGCTTTAATTAACCTTTCAATTTTCTTCAATAATAATACACTGCTTCATTGTCAGTTTGGCAATGGACTTGTGGTAGATTCATTTCAATCGCAGTAGCAAACAGAGACATGGGTTTTAATACGAAATAGGTGGAGAAAATGACAAGTTGTTCGGTTACAATGAATTGTATTGTATTCTTGTACGCGATACTAATGGGTATTACTAAAGAAAAGTAGGTAAGTATGTACAATCATACATTGTTATCATAAAGTAATAATATGATTTGGTGAGGATGAGTTTCATAACTAGGCATCAATTCAATGCACTAATGATTAAAATTAGATGGAATCAGAATAAAAAGGGGTGTTATGATGTTATCGATGGTATCATGGCTTTTGGTTTGTGATGGGTCAGGTCCAAGGGGAAGGGATATAATAATTTATGTGTCGGCAGGAGGATGAAGATGACAAACAAAAACTTTGAATAGCCCAACCCACCAGTCACCAATCAAATCACAATTCAAGTTTATGTTCAAGGAAGCAGGTGCTGCAGTGCATCAAACTGATACATGAAATAGACAAAGAAGAGAACCTGTTGCAAAGTACAACTACAGGGCCGAAAAACAAAAACGCCCACCGTGGGGCTCGAACCCACGACC
Source organism: Dalbergia oliveri (assembly GCA_030441495.1). Classification (NCBI taxonomy): domain Eukaryota; kingdom Viridiplantae; phylum Streptophyta; class Magnoliopsida; order Fabales; family Fabaceae; genus Dalbergia; species Dalbergia oliveri. The sequence goes on along the minus strand of JAMLFY010000003.1, from coordinate 12,066,864 downwards.
ACAAGGTTAAGAGCCTTGCGCTCTACCGACTGAGCTAGACGGGCATTTGCTTGCGAGTGAAAGATTTTTATCTTTCTAATTACCAAAAACATCGCACATAAGTGTATAAGAAAATAAGGTAGACTTATTTATAATTAAATTAAATAATGAAAAAAATAAGATGTGAAGTACAATACTTTATGTATACGTTCTTGATACTACTATATTTTAAAAACTAAACTATTTTATCCCGTCAATGGCGGTCTGGCAGCGGTTAACAAAAGCGAGATGGCAGGAGGCAGGGTTGGTGTTGCCGCAAAAAAGCAAGCTATGATTAATTTGTGATTGGTTAACAAAAAATAATACTATTAAGTATAATTAGATCTCTTAAAATTGATAACTTAATCCTATAGTTATAGAAAAATGGTCAAATTATGTAACATTATACTATTATATATGATACCAAATATTGATAAAAGTGAATTTTATCATATTAGTTAATACAATTAGGTTTTACTCTTTCTGTTTTATAATAACTATTATTTTTTTGCTTTTCATATTTTAAAATATTTATTTATTTATAATATTTATGTGGTATCAATATTTTTCTTCTATTTATACTCTTAATATTTAATCAACATATTTATCAAGATGAATAATAATAATTATATGAAGATAGTTTTATCAACTCATATAATTTTATATATTTTTTAATATTTTATTATTTTATTTTAGTATATGTGCTGTTTAGTTTTTGACAATTATTATGAAACAAGATCAACTAACCATGTTTATAAATTATTGATTTAAAAAAAAAGGCATTTAAAATCTATTAAGGACAATCATTTACGTCACGTTCGATATAAGAAATGATAATATTATGAAATAAGAATAAAATCGGTATAGCATATAATAAGAATTAGCTAAAATAATGAACAAAAATAACCCCCCTCCCAAATATAGTACATCATTTATTATTTTACACATCTCACTAAATAATTCTTAAATAATTGGACATTTTAAACTTATATTCGGTTTTCAGTGTTAATCTTGTACCACATTTTTTCATTTTATGTATTTTTAATAGTTCAATCATTATAATGTTTCTTTTTCTTTTCTTTTTTTTTTTTTTCCCAACTTGAGAAAACCGAGAAGAAAGGCAGGTGAGGAAGAGGAGTGAGAGATTAGAGAACCATAACGCGAGGAAAAGAAAAACAAACGGTTTTCGGGTAATAAGCTGGCACACGTGTGACACGTCCACAGTCCACTCCACCCCTTCTAAGCTCACAAGGGACGAAGGCTCCAGCCTCAACCTCAACTCAGCTCAAAACAAAAACAAACACACACACACGCACACACAATTAATTATTCATTCAGAAATGGCCACACCCATAGGCGTAGCACTCACCGCCAACTCCTTATTCCTCTCCATCCACGCTCCCACCCCGACGCTCTCTTCCCTCAACCGCTCCACGCGCCTCCTCTTCACGCCTTCTCTTGCTTTCGCTCCTAACAACTTTCGCCTTCCAGCTTCTTCTACTACTACTGCTTTCGTCGACGCCAAGCCACCCGTAACGCTCCTTCTTCTTCTTCTTCTTCATCCGCGCTTCTTTTCTTTAATTAATTATTTAATCTGTTGCATGTACTTTTTGTTTGTGTGTGTGTGTGTGTGTAGGATTCCGTTGTGGTTGAGAAGGAAGTGTGGCAGAGCAGCAACTTATTGGCTTGTCCCGTATGTTACGACTCACTGACATGGACTAGTGATCCTGGTTTCTCCGTGTGAGTTTTATGTTAATAATAATCCATCATTATAAATATGTATCAACTTGCCAGATTATATTTGTACATAGTATATATGAATTTGTTACTTTGCACTTTTTTTTTTTATAAGCTGTTTTTGTTATAATCAGATGGTAACTTTTTTGTAGAGATGCTATACCTGGGTCTAGTTTACAATGTAGCACCTGTCAGAAAACGTATGTTGGAAACCAAACACATCTTGATCTCACGGCAACAAGTGGAGCCAAGAGCTATGGTGAAAACATGCCAGCTTCCACAGAGCTTTTCAGGAACCAAACTTTTACCCCTTTTTTTTCTAGTTACAACATTTATTTATTTATTTGAAATTTTGTAGCATGCGAATGAAGTAGTGTTTCAGCAATGATACACTACTGCTTAACGGTATAGTTTGCTGTCTAAATGTTGGGAACTTGAATTTGACACCGATTTGCCATTTCTAATGCATTCTGGTTGTTTGCTGAATCAGGTTGCCACTAGTATCGTTTCTCTATGAGAGGGGCTGGCGCCAAACTTTCTCTGTATGGGGTGGTTTCCCAGGTCCTGAGAAAGAGGTGAATCAAATGTCTCTGTTCTTATAGACATTCCTCTCTTTATCGACCTGCGTTTTTTCTCTAATTGGTTTCTTATCTATCAATTGTTCATTGTTAGCCGTTAGATTCAACTTCCTTGCATAAGATAGTGTCCAATTAGAACAGTACTGATTCTTGATATTTATTCTGTAAGTCCCTTTAGTGTTTAGAGGAGCATCACAAACTGTTTTGAATGAGTGCTTATATAAAGGCAATTTACATTCAATAATTCAACAACAACTTATGGTAAGCAGCTAATCAGACTAAACAGTGTTTGACTTAATTTGTTATAGGCTGAAAATTTGAGCTTAGCAGATTTGAAAGTGATTTTACTGTTTTCAATATGCTATTTTCATGAGGTTATCGGATTTGAAAGTGATTTTACTTGTTTCAATATGCTATTTTCGTGAGCTTATCCAAATTATGCCAAAAGTTGTCAGCTAACTCTGCTAGCTCCAGATTATCACCTATAAGCCCAAACTTAGCTCATGGATGTCCTGAAAGCTATATCATTGAGTTCGTCTTATTCACCTTTTGGTCATTGGTGAGAAGAATATGCATTCGGATACATCTTGCAATATATATCATGAAATTCTTTAAAACTCTAGTGAGATCTATCTTCTTCATCATGCCGATCATATGTACTTTGAAAGCAATATTAGATTATCATGCTGATGATGCATGGCTACTTCATTTTTCTCCAACTTTCTGCGTGCTTTAAAATCTGACATCCCTACTATTGAATTTGACTGCAGTTTGAACTGATGAAGGGTTTCTTAAAGCCAGTGTTGGGTGGAAATATCATTGATGCTAGTTGCGCAAGTGGATTATTCTCAAGATTATTTGCAAAGAGTGGACTGTTTTCTTTGGTTGTTGCTCTAGACTACTCAGAAAACATGTTGCAACAATGTTATGGATTCGTTCAGCAGGAAGAGAACTTTCCAAGAGAGTACAGAGTTTACATTTCTAAATTAGTTATAACTTGTTAATACCAAACTTTTGAAGTTGTAACTCAGGGAACAGTTTAAACATACCCTTTGGTTTATTTTACAAATATATCTCACTGGTGTTTCTGTTGTTAGGAACTTCACCTTGGTTAGAGCAGACATATCCAGACTCCCTTTTGTTTCAAGTTCTGTTGATGCAGTGCATGCTGGCGCAGCTCTCCACTGTTGGCCTTCACCATCAGCAGCTGTAAGCGAATAATTATTCATTAATGTTTTAATTTTAAAGAAAAAATGTTTCATTTGTTTAGAATATCTGTGCCAATGGCTTGAAGCAAATCGTTTTTAACTATGGTTTTAATGTTGTTTGTAAAGTTCTTCTGTTGAGCTGTTTTAGAGATGGGATTCCCAAAAGGTTTATGCAGTAGTGTGTCAGCAATGCATTGATGAAGAACATGTTTCATAGGCTCCTTCTGGAATGTTACGACAACTTTTTGGATAGATTACATCAGTTAATTTGTCTCTTTGTTGGTTGCATAGTATATAAGAGATGTTCATGCCTAGCTTAATCATGTCTAGTTTGTATTTGCATTGTTTCCTATAATTTCCATGATCCGTTTTTGCAGGTAGCTGAAATAAGTCGTGTTTTACGACCTGGAGGTGTCTTTGTCGCAACTACCTACATACTTGATGGGCCTTTTACTGTATTCCCATTTCGAAGTGCTTTACGTCAGGTATAAAATCTTTTGGCTTGGGACTCGTGTCAGCATTTGGCACGTCTTGTTGGAATTGATGAACTCAGTCAGAGTAACAAGATTTACTTTGTTCAATTGTTTTTAGTTGTTGTTTCTTATTTATCTGCTAGCTCCATTGCCTGGTCGTCAACGTTCGTTTCTTTCGCCAACTATTTGGCCCACTGTCATGAATTACTATATGTCCCCTCTCAAATAGTAAACTTCATTGATCTCATGTGCCTTCTTTCATTCGTTTCCTTTGATACATAGGAAGTTTCAACCAGGTTTTTATTATAACAGAACAAAAGGTTTCTATCAGGTTTAAGTAATGGGCAATTTGTTTTTCATTGTAGAATGTAAGGCAAATATCTGGGAGCTGCATCTTTCTCTCTGAACGTGAACTCGAAGAACTTTGCAGAGCATGTGGGCTGGTTGGATTTAAATGCATTAGAAATGGGCCTTTTGTGATGATTTCAGCTACCAAACCCAGTTAAGGTTTGAGTTTCCGGGTGCTGATTGTGCTGCCTTGTAAGTTGTAAACATAATTTCGTTAACCCTTTATTTACTTGCACGGTCCATTTGTTTAAATCGTTAGCAGATAACAATGCTGCATTTTGATACGTTAAAAGTTCTGTCCAAAAATAAAAAGATATGTTAAAAGTTGTAGCTTGACTTGAAGGTTACAAAATACTAAATAGGGTTCATTCAGAGAAATGATTTTTACGCATACTTAGCCCAAGTCTTAATATGTGAGGAATGTTAGACAATCCAAATGTAAATATAATTCCTTCATCTGCAACTTGTCTTTTTGCATTTGATTTATATATCACAATCACCACAGTTCTGTCACTAGTAATCGGTGTAACAAGAATATGTTTTGCTATTCACCGTATTAACCTCCAGGGATCTATACTTGATTAAGTTCTGTATTAAAAGGAAATGAAGAAAAAAATTATGAAGGCCTATACAATATTTTTTGATTTGGATCCTCTAAAGTGAGAAGTGAAGAACTCACTTTAGAGAATAAAATGAGAAAATTGTTTTTAGATCAATAAAATTAGAAATATGTCCCTTTTCATTCTATTGATCTAAGGATAAAATTCTTTACTTTACTCTTTAAAGTGAGATCCAAATCCTCCATATTTTTTATCACTGCTAAACAGTAGTCGACCGGAATGCAGTTCTGAAAATTCTCTGCCACCAAAAACACCTAAAACTTTCTCGAGGCAAGCAAATCTCAGTCGGCTGCAGAACTGATAAAACTACTCATCTATATTGGAGAAGGTCAACTTCCGTTGGAGCAATGTGTTATCTTCATTATCATCAACATCAAAGTCACCATTGTAGTCCCTAAAATACAACTCTTCTGAATCTAACTCTCTATTATCCATGGACAGACTAGCTGATTCTATATGCTGCAACTCTGATTCTATTAGAGCCTCCATCCGAGCTCGTTCCCTGTCTCTTGGATAGGCATGATAAAGAAACGAGTAGATGAGACAGCAGAGAGCCATTGGAATTCCTATTGCTGTATATAAAGCCTTTGCCAATGATGCAGCATTCTCTCTGTCTGTTGAAATCTCTTGAGATAGAGTAGACCCTTCAGGAATGGGCTTATACCCATAAACATGCTGAGCCAAAATCCCAACTGCAGGAGGAGCGAAAGATGACAGTATAGACTCAAAAGATCGATCCATCGCGTACACACTTGTTCGGCTTCTCTCTGGAACTATCTCTGCAAAAATTGGACTGATGTCCAAGAAGTTGTTGACAAATTAGGCCTGTGCACAAGTAACAAGCTTAACCAGTTTACTCATCCCAGCAAAAGTTGGAAGGTGTGAAGGATAAGTGAGATTTTCAGAGTGTCTGGTGAAACTTATCGCAAATAATGATTCTAAAGCGGGAAATGATTTAGCAAACATAAAAGACAAATGATTAGTTTGAAAGACTTTACTTGTTTGTAGCTGGAGCGTTCCAAGATATGAAGAACCCCACAATGATAAGAACCAAAGCATGAGGTACTACAGTAGATGGATTATCTGGCAAACCCAGCAAAAGTATTGCTGCTAGAGGGATTGCTGATCCGGAGCTTATTTGTGCCAGAATTATCCTCCCAGAATTCGGAAGACGTGTTGAAAGTATATCCCCCATCTTACCTCCAAACAAACCCCCAACAGATGCAGCAACTACGAACAAACCTATGAGGAAAGCAGTTTCCTCGTGGGTAAAGCCACTAAGCTCTAACCACATTGCTGCAAATGACATAGCTGACCAGGGGAATGAGCCAGTGACACCCTGTGCAACAATGATCTGGAAAGACAAAATCTTGGAAACCGACTTGGCTTCCTCCACCAGAATTTTCACTTGTGACCAAAAAGTTATACCGGAAACTTTTCTCGGGTGCATTTTACCGGAAGCTTCACTGCTATCATTTGTACCACTATCCGAGAAGTGTGGATCGTTGGCAAAAAGGTAAACTAAAGCACCAACTACAACACTGATCAATCCAACGATATGGAAGGAGATTCTCCAACCGGGGATACCCATGAACGTTATAGGAGCAATCAAGACTGAGAAGAGGCCACCTATAATTGAACCAATATTGCCCGTTAGTTGAAGCCATCCAAAAGCCATCCCACGATTGCTATCATCAGTGGAGTCAGCAACCAGGGACTGGATTGCAGGTGCAACTAGAGCAAGGCCAATCCCGTTGAGTGCTCGTGAAACAGCCACCTATAATACAACGACTTCAAAGTGAATATAATCGCATTTGTACATTTGCAATAACACACGCAGAATATTAATTTGAGAATCCCGTCATAAACCTAGCTAATTGGGAAAGTTGTGAGCAGCAACGAACACAATTAGTAATTAATAACAAGAACAGGAACCTGAAAGAAGGTGGAGGAGAAGGCGACGAGGAAAGTGGCGGCGGCCCAGAGAAAGCTCCGAGGGCGATGACGTGGGCGCGGTTGTGGCGCATGGCGAGGTAGGCGGCGAGGGGGTAACAAGAGGACTGGACTATGGAACGGAAGAGAGTGAGGGAACCCAGTCCGGTGGGGTCCGTATGGAGGGCTTCACCGACTTCCTTGTAAGCTCCCGGTAGAAGTGATTCGTCGGCCCTCTCCATGATCCCGGCCAGGTTCACCAGCACCAGAGTCACCGTCTCTCCCTTCATCTCTCTACTTCACCACTGTTCAATATTATTGATACTCATACATTCCCAATCACACATTGACATAGGAAGGAAGGATATAGTTAAGGAGCGTTGTGGTTTTGATGATAGAGGGAGATCAGATCTGATCTGAAAGCCCCACCTCACCTCCCCTTCTTCCTCTCGGCCTCCATCGAATTCAATTCCAAGTCATAATTCTCCTTCTTCCTTTGCGCCTCCCTCACTGACGACTGAAATATTGAAAATTGAAAGGTCAAAGTGCCAAATGGCTTCACGTAATAAGTTGGGAGCTGCCACCAACGCATGCCTTCTCAGTACGTGACCTTTCCTTCGTTTCTTTCTTTCTTTCTTTTTATTTTTGCAATTTTGGTCAAACATTTTGTTTCTTTATCGTCAATGGCCTCTGAACTGATCCTCTTCCTTTCTTCCTTTTTTTAGTATATATGCCAGTGCTAGGATGGAAAGGGCCTCCGATTTCTTCATTCTCTATGGCCCAAATCGGCCGGACTAATTCCAGGCCCAAATGAGAATTACGCATTAAGACATATTACAAGTTGTGGCTAATCCTGTACTCTTGTCCTTCAGACCCAAAAGAAACTATCGGACAAAAATAAAAAGATATCTCTGACAAGAAAATAAAATCTAGACCACAACAAGAATTACGCAATGATGTGTGAGAAACTGAGAATCATTTTCTTGATCACTAATTATACGACAATTTCTCTTTCAATTTATGTTGCAATTAATTTAATTAAAATACTGGCAAAAAAAGAGTTAAAGCAGGTAAACCATTCTTTCAAATAAATAAAGGGGGGAGAGAAAAAAAAGTTTGCTATGTCTGCTTGGGGTGCAAGGTCTAAAGATATCCCATGGCGCCACTGCCTGTTGTAATTACCACTGACGTAAATGTTATAAATCCGGGTTTTCAACATAAACCAAATTACCAAAAGGTTAATTAAATTGGTAGAGAACATATACTAAAAAATTTAAAAAAAAATATTTAGCCAATTCAAAAATTATAAAGATTTATTCAAATTATTACAATATTGATTTCTTATATTTAATAATTCTCACTTCAAGTTTGTATAAATATATTATATAATAATAGATGTTAAAAAACTGTTAATTAATGATACTGAGGGCCGTTTAGTATGGTTAATAGAATAAGGTTTGATATAGATAGTATAAAAACCAGGAATATGAAACCTAATAATATAAAATTTGATAAAAATGTAATACTATATAGTGTTTATGTGACATTGCATAAGGTATTATATATATTGAGGTCTTATAAACCTTTATTTTGTCTTTTTTTCCAAAAAAAAGATCAAATTTTATTTTATCTGACAGTTTTACTAATATGGCTTACGGGTCACTGAAAAATAAGCACTCCTTTTTTGAATAACTATAAAAAAAATCAAATAATATACATATTAAAAAAATAAAAAAACTCAGTAAATGCAAAAAATTAAGAGTTGACAAAACTATCATTCTATAGTTATTATTACTCATCTTGATAAATATATTGATTACTTAATTAATTAACACATTTATATTAAGAATATGAATAGAATCAAAAAAATTAGTGTTATCTAAATATTGTAAATGGATAAATATTTTAAAACATTAAAATGTAAAAATCAACAATTATTATAAAAGGGAGGAAGTAACTATTTTGAAAGAATGAATTGCTATTCCAGGGAACCAAAATTAAACAACCATGGGAGGAGGATCGACAAAGTTGGAAATTGAAGCTAACAGAGTGACTATGTTCAAAAATCAAAATCATAACAAAGGACCAAAAAAGGTGAAAAGGAACTGATGCATGCCTAGTTGCCTACTTGTGCCTCCCTCATGCTTATTCATTCATCAGAGGGGGGGGTGCGCGCGCACGGCTGGGAGGTGCAAGTCCTGGAAAAGGATAGATGGAAATGCAATTAGTAGCAGTTCAGCAAGTTTAATGGCTTTGCCACTTACTCTTGCTCAATAGTACACGACACTGAAAACTGAGACTACAGAGTAGAGTACTGCAGAGAAGAAATTGGGGGAGGGAGCGGGATATATCATCATTGCAAGAACCAGTTTATTCTCTGGCATGGGCCACTATCATTCTAAAGCGGTAAGACTCACATGTCACTACTTGCTCTCTCTGTGTCCTCTTCTTTCATATATATTACCATAATCATCTCCCTTATCAATTAGAATAATATTTAATATACAACAAAGTTGTATAATAATATTATAACAACACTCATAATATTATTTGTCTTTTAGTGTATTAATATTTACTTTTATTAAAAGATAAAATAATATTGTGAGTGTTGTTGTATAATTTTGTTGTACACTAAACACTATTTTATTAATTGTCACCATCACCAAATTTTATTTTATTTTTTGATTGATCAGCATCATTCTTTGTTATCGATTTTCTTGTATTCCTTTCTTCATTTTTTGTGACACATAATTTAGTAGCGTGACAACAGTCCTTGATTTTTGGCCCCCTTACTTTGCTGCTGTATTGCTAATCAGGAGTTTGTTGTAACTGAAATGGCTCTTTTGGCAACTAATATGGTTCCAGTTCGGTTCTCTGCTCCAATAATCTCTACTTAAGGATATTAACACGTTAGCACAAAACCTGAAGAACAAATCAAAGTTTTGTAAAGGAAACTCTTCATGGTATGCACACCCACTAATTTATTTTTATTTAAGGCAAATCTCTGTAAATTTGAAATTGTCAAACGCATTAATTGTGGTGCTATAATTACAAGCATTACCTTTAGGGTACTCAACAATTAGATCATCAATTGAGCTTTAACACCCACTAATACCACAATATTGTGTCTCCATTATTTCAAGGTAACATGGACAAAAGGAAAAAAGAATCTAGTTTCTGTTTGCAAAATAGTGAAAAGAAAAGAAAGAAAGAAAGAAAAAAAGAGGTCGTGTGTGAAAAGATGTCTGAGGTTTATTAAGATCCCTCCAATGATATTTGATAGAATTTGCTTCATGAGTGTTCGATTTATGTACCTTTTATTGATTGTCTATTCATAACACCTATATGCGTTTGCAATTATATAATAAAAAATATTATTTAAATACCTAAAAAATATATGTTATTAAGACACTCACTTAATAAGTATTGCATGTGATGGTAAATTATACATACTCTACCCATCACATCATCTCTAATAGTTATTAAATGAACACCTATTTTTTTAGTGTTTAAACAGCACCCCTTATAAATAATTAATGACTTCGTCGTTCGTGCACAACAATGGGCCACAAAAGCACATGCTGTTAGTAATTCTATTAGGTCCAGGAATAGATTAATGGCAAGGGACTGAGGGTTTAGAAATTTTAATGAGGTGATAAGTTTAATTCCCAGTGCAACCAATGTACTAAAACTTACTTGCAGTAATTATCCAAATGTGGTGTGTAGGTTAATTAATTACTGTCTTGGGCTTACATATCTAATTAGTTACTTGCGGTAATTTTACTTTTTTGAAGGATAATTACATGCTTTCATATTCATGGTTAAAATTATATATTTGGACAGAAAATAACTGCTGCCGACATTTTCATAAATATTCTTTTAGAACTTCAAACGTAATTTAAAACTATTAAAGTTGAATTCTTTCTAATCTGTATACTATTAAAGTTGCTAGTATCCAAGGTACCAGAAAAACTTCCATACGATGATATATAATTATTTTATAGTATTGAAATTTTATACTGAAAACTCTCAATTGAACTTTCAATTTTAAACTTTGAGAGATACTGTTTAAATCAAAATAATATTTATAACTTAAGAATATGTTTGGTAATGCGGTATATATTGGGTATAAATTTTTATGGATGAATTTTATGTGTAAAATTATATATAAATCTCATTCATGAAAAATTTAACCTCATTTTTACTCTCAATCCAAACATGGAAAATTTTCACCCTTTTTTCCACCCATTATGATAATGTCAATGTATATTTGTTTCATTGGTTCTAAATAACATCGTATAGAATTCGTATTGTAAAAATTTATATTATGGATAATACTAAAGAAAAATTCAAAAATTCAAATTTTTGTTCAAATTTATTTATTGGAATGTATTTTGACTTTTGGACAATTATATAGGTAGCAAGTAGCAACACTTTATTCCATTTGACAGTACTTTTTTTTTTTCCCAAAAGTTCTAACAATTTTTCTTGACAATGTAAGATTATCCAGTATACAAATATACAGTGTGAATCCATCACGAAATCACTCTCTTGTGATTTTAGCCACATCCCTTTTTTTTCTTTTAGGTGATTTCAATATACTAAAATGCATATCTATCTAATTCGTAATTAAGGAATTCCCATTCTTGGTGTGATTAACAAATGAGTTCATCCTTGAGGGCAACCTAAAATGTGGTGGAAACAGAACGTACGAAAGGTGAACGGGAAAAGTGGGTTCAGCCTAAGTCAAGATTCTTAGGTACATATTTGGACCACAGAGACAGTGTGTTAGCTGGCGCTCTCAAGTTCAAATTAGATTGTAATTTAAGCTTGAGCAATTTGCGAATTTCAAGCGAACTAAGTTTGAATTTGAAAGTTAAGATAATTACTTTTTTCTTTTTATCAAACTCGAGTTTGAGTTGAGCATATTATTATCAAATTAAATCTAACCTTTCTCAAATTCATTTCTTCGTTCACTTCTACTCTTAACTATAACGCAGAGAAATATTTAAGGAATAAAAAAAAATCTTGTTTTGATCTATTTATTAATTGACACATTAATTTTATAGATCATTATTATCTCTTAGTTACCTTATATTTTTAATACAATAGCTAATTTATCATTAATAAATGAGGTAAAAATTTTTCTCTAAGAGCTCCTATGAATTTCTCATACACTCAACCTTGCGACCTTTGATTGGATATTGGTAACTCCTATGCCGACGACGAACAAAGCGCGCCCTCCTCAGGAATAGCTTCCACCTTATACCAATTTTATCATGTCATCTCTCTCTCCGAACTTTAATCCATGATGATTCCATATAATCAATAGTAGTCGACAGCATAAGTCACCGACTTCTTGATGTTTTTCTCACTGCAAGCAGTGAACTGACCAACGGTTGGTGCAAGCTAAGGAGCACTTATTATCTTGCATGTTCTCTTCAGCAAGCACAACATGTAAAGATTGGTTTCCGAAGTATTTCACCAAAATGAATAATAATTATATTATAGCCAATGATATATAGATCATTGTAAAATTACCATCATCTTTGAATTATTGCTTTATTAGTATTGTTATAAAATTCTAATCATACTATGTACAATCGTGTGCGGGAACAAACATTTCTGTAATAATCATTTTAGATACCAATGAGAGGAAGAAAAGATCATTTAATCATCAGGTCTAAATTAAAGGATATATTCTATAATCCAAATACATATGTGATTAAATTAATCTCAATGTGACAACTTATGCCTGTAATATAATATCAGATATTTGTAATAGTAATAACAATTAAAAAGAAAAAAAAGCAAAAAGAGGGGAAAAAATTGTTGGCTGCAAATGCTAACCACCAATACATACACCAACACCACTATGATCAACACCATCATGCTCATGATATCTCACTTCATTGCAGCATCAAAATTCTACGATGTAATGATTCACAAGTTCTGTACTATTTTTTTCCCTCACACGGTGAATCCTAATTAATCAGAAAAACAAATCCACGGATCAGCCGTACCTTCCCCTCTAGTGGAACCATTCCCTAAGGTCTGCTTTTTATGGTTCAAGGTGCTGATCAATGCGCGCAGCAGCTGAAAAGTTAAGCTTGCAGCTACCACCTGAAGCTACCTTACCATCTAAGGACCTAAACGGATCTCTTCTTCTACCATCATCGCTTGGCATGTCCTGAGAAGCTACATGTTCATGAACTGGTGGTTGTACCGATACACCAGTACTAGCAGCCAGATCATGCGCATTTACCTGATGACCATGGCTCATACCCACATCCTCGAGCGACGACGGCATGTGAAAAATTGCTTGGGACTTTGCACCAAATCCTATAGGGACAGCGTTGAATCTGGGAGTTTGAAGAGTAATAGGTGGTGGGGGGTTGAAAGGGAGATCAATAGGGTGGTTTTGCATGCTTAGATTCATGTTCTGTGGCTGGTGATATGGTAAACCAAGATCATCATGAGGTAGGTGGAAGTTGTTATGATGAGACGATTGATGGTTGGCAGTGGTGGCAGAGGAAGAAGCATTGGTTGTAGTTGAAGCCACAGCAGTATCAACCATGTTACTGTGCAACAGCCTTGAATTGGAAGGTGGTGATGACGAAGAAGAAGACAGAAGAAATGGGTTTGGGTGAACCTTGTGTGCGAAAGGGTGAAAGGCATTATTGGTTGTTGTTGCTGTGTCCAAGTGATGAGAGGCACTGGAGCGAACAAGGGAAGAGGAGTTGGCAAGAAGATCGAGGCGGCGAGAGTAGGAGGAGGCGGAGAAGGGCGGTGCAGGGATTCCGGTGAACTCTTGAACCATAGATCTGAAGTTGGTGGTGTCGGTGGTGAGAACGGTGGTGGGTGCTCGCCTTGAAGCTCTGGTTCTCTTCTTTGAGTTGCGAGCTGCATTGTTGTTGTTGTTGTTATTGGTTGGTGCTGGTGATGATGATGAGAGTAGTAGCCTTGCATTGTCTTGATGATGAGGTCCCAACAAGGAAGAATGGTTCATTCCTGATGATGATGATGATGATGGTAGGGTTGCAAGGTGATCGGTGCAATTCGCTAGTTCAGATCTTTGGGCGTGAGAGGCAACAGTGTCCAAATTTAGCATAGAATGGGGGGTTGCTGAGGTTTGAGGGAGAGAATGGAGGTAGGTTGAGGAAAGATCAAAGAGAGTGGGATGGTGGTTGTGATGATGAGAAGCACCAAAATGGGTAGGATGATTGAGGAACGGTGACTGATCAGCAGTAGCAGCATGTGAATCATACTCCTCATCACCGCTGGAAGAGATACTTCCACTATTGCCAGAATCCATATAGCTCAGCTAAAAAGAAGGAAACAAGTGCTAAAAGACGAAAAAGGGAGTAGAAACTAAACAGAAAAGTTTACAGCAGTGATTTGTAATAGGACCTGGGAGGAATAGCTAGCTCCAAGTGGGCGATAGAAGTTGCATAATAAAGCAAGAAGGAATGACGTGGTTGGTGATAAAGAAACCATGAACACTAGGGTCCAATTCTGAAGCCCGATTCTTGTTTGAATCTATCCCTGATCTGCAATGGAAGCAAATCTTTTTCCTGGGTTGTCTTTCAATCAAAGACAAAAGCAGTTGCTATAAAAAGAAGAGACTAATTAAATATGTGCAGGATACATAAGCATATTGCTATAGATCTCAATTATGATAATGAAAACTGGCCCCAAGGCCGGCGAGATAAGAGTGGGAGTGGAGGCGTGAATTACAAAGAGGCCTCTCTGATGAGTGCTAAAGTGTAGATCTCTTTGGCTTTTTTGGTGGTTGAGCGTTTCTGAACTAGGGTTCGATAGATAAAAGACAAAGAAGAAGAAGAAGAAGAAGAAGAAGAGGTAAATGTTATTAAACGTTCGATCGTGCTGAGAAGAAGAGGGCTCGATCTGAAAGAGGTTTGGAAGATGAAGACCGGCTCACGTAGAGAGTGGAGTGTGGGGTCGCCATGGATTAGAGATAAAAGAGCTGCCTGTGGCTGGCAACGCGTCAAACTCAATGTGAATGTGAGAGGGACAATAAGAGGGAAAGAAGTGTCACGTATTCAATTGATAATAAGATGTGTGATATATATTTATTGTATAATTTTATTATATTTATAATATTATTTTTTATTATTATTAGATATGATAAATTGATAAAAAAAAATAAAGGCCATAATTATATTTAATATTAATAAAATAAATGTCTCAATTACATATTCACTTTCGCATGTTTAGATAACATTTGACAAGGCCGAAAAGGATGTGGTGCTGGAGATTGGGTGCAACTATGCAGAGTTTTACATACATGCACAAGACAGAAAGGTCATTGGAAGATATATCAATAAGTAAAGATAATATTATTAATCAATTAAACAATCCAATTAAAATTTAAAAACTGTGAGGAAAAGAATTAACAAAAAGTAAGTAGTGAAAGGGAGAGCAGAACGGAAAGGCGGCAAGCAGGTAACAAAGCAAATTATGTAGGGGAACTCAAGCAAATCCAGGAGGGAGCAACACCCATTATCGTTTCAAATTACACGTTTCATACATAATGTCTAGCTCAATATATTTGCGAATCCGAAAATTCTACAGGTCAATACATTTGGTGTGGAGTGAACAGGAAAATATAGATGGCTAGAATATTCCCTAGTTGGCATTATTAGTGAAATAAATTTTCATATTATTACTAGGCACTTGCAAAGAGATGTCTTATTAAAATATTATATAATAGAGTAACTTTAACCGTAATTTTACTTCTGGTTGGGGACAAGAAAAGATTATCAGCAATTGGTCCATATCTATGTGATTTTATTATGCATGTGTGCTTATTATCAATAAATTTTTCGATTTTTTTTTCTAAAAATTATGAAACCTCCTACATAATTAAATATGCCAAAAACAAAAAATTTTAAAAAGTTGTCCCCTATTTGAAAGTTGAAAACAAACTAAGCTATTTGAATCTTGTGGGACTAGTGACGAGAAATTTTGATAATTTATTATTAGATCGAATCTTATATTGTTGTCTTTCATATATATCGAAAATAACCATTTGTAATTTTTTATGACAATTTTAATATAGTTTATCCACAATTATATAAAAATGTAAAATAGTGCTTCATATATTGAAGAAATTCAATAACTTTTTGCTTAATTTAAATGACATAAAAAAATGTGCGATGTCCTGGTACATCATTTTAATGAGTCAGTGATTAATGTTTGTTTAGAGAGTGATGTTTAATAGCTCAAGGAAAAGCAATCAAAACCGTACAAATTTTTCTTCTCAATCAATTACAATTGTAGTTAAGCAGAAATCATGGTAGAAAAAGTCAAAAGAAAAGAGAAAAAACGGTAATTCCTTCATTTAAGTATTCACACAATTCGAATTTTGAAGGTTCGTGGCACAAAGCAATTTCCTTGTTTAAAAGTGGATGAGAAAGGGATTATAATAAGGGATTTCTATGTCATTTTACAAAATTTATAAATATCAGTATCTTTTAAATGATTTGTGATTAAAAATTTATGATATATTTTATTAACTAAATTAATTAATATTTTAAATACATATAATTAAATGACAACTATTAAATTTAAAAGGATATCAGTACTTTTGAGGTATCAAAACAAAAACTTTATTATAATTAATAAGTAGATAAAAAATGGACCCTTGTTAAATATTTCGGGAGTTTGCCACGGTGCACAGTTTTACTTTACGCGAAATCGTTAAATGCACACTTTTTTGAAACTGACTTGAATGCTTTTTGGATTATGGTTTTTTTTTTTTGTTGAAGGGGTTGTGAGTGTTCAATCAGCTGTTTGTTACCATGTTCGGCAGACGAGTGAGCTTATCTAACGATTTTTTTTTTTTTATAATTTTCTAACGATTTTATATCGAGTTATTGTTGCTTTTCACTTTTCAATATTAACGAATAGTGTGGTGAGTGTTAAATGATATAAGTATAAGATAATACATTTTGGGTTATCCGTTGAGCAGGCTTATTGAGTTCATTAATTCTTCTTCCGGCCCGAATGGAATATACTGTGCACTGCTTTCTTTTCAGCCAAAAAGGAGTAGTTGGATTAGAAGGCCCTTTACAATATTGTTCTGTTGATGACCAAAAAACTGAAAACATGTTATTCTCCTTTTTAAAAAAGAATAAAAACTCTTTCGAACCCAAAAATCAAAATCTCAGACAAAGAAAAAAACAAAACAAAAACAATTTCTTGTCAAAGAAAGCGCATTATTTCTTTTGTTTTTTGGTCAAAGCGCATTACTTCTTAGTTCTTACATAAGGTGTGTTTTCATAAGAGGTAAAATTGGGAAGAAAATTTTGTTAAATGAGTTTTATATATAATTTTATATTAAAAAACTCATCCAAGGGATCTCCCAAAATTCTCTTTACCATATATTATTAAGTTTTCTGGGCCTAGTTTTGCTTGTTGCTAAATTCCAGCTTGGGCTTTAACAAATTACATACATGAGCCGACACATGTAATCCAAAAACTGGAAAACCGAAGAGCCCAGGTTGATATTTATTTCGCCGTGAATCATATTGCACATGCCGAAGTACGCACAGTTCAAGTAAATTGCATATCGGCCCATAGGGTTTGCTGAGGGTTATTACTAATTTTTAAATAGGAGTGCCAACAGGGAACCTGGCACTTTTTTATGGGATGAATTAATATTTTCAACCTAAATAATTAAGATGGATTAATTGAATCCGCCTTAATTATGACCAACCCGCCATGGGCTGGCAATATAAATATTGAAATATAGCTATAAATGGGTTCATCCACCAACATGTTATTTTTTTATGGGACGGTTGACATTTTAAATCAAATAGTTAAAATGGATTACCCCGGATTGCCACTCTTATTTTTTAAGCAAATGACTTTCTTTTTTCTTAGACAAATGTTGCAACATTTGAACCAATCTGAACTTGGTTCCGAACAACGCACAAATTACAGGAAATGTAGAGAGAAGAGATCAAGCTATTAGAACTTATAATCCTTATTTTGTTGTAACTCCTGCTTTTTTGGCTCCATTCATCTACTGATTTCTTAAGATGAGTACAGCTACACGGTGCAAACAAATTTTAAGAAAGCATAGTAGAAAAAGTGTGACACAATTGTGATGGAGAAGCAAGATGATTTGAACATCGCATAACAATACACATATAACGTCAAATGACAAAAACAACTCAGTCTTGTATCGTTGTGTTATGCAGCATTTTCCTTTTAAAAGGGGAATTTGTTCTGCCTACTTTTAATGTACATTCACGAGAGTTTCTATGTTGACCCAAACAGCTTGAGAAGGAGATTTGCAGTCAATCACGCCCTCAACCGCGGCACAAATTTGCCAAAATTAAATATGGTGTTAAGGTCCAACTAACGAAGGCTTCATATGTAATTCGATCTCTGCATGACGGCATATGTAATACTGGATTCATTCCATCATTACTCCATAAGTTACTGGCGAAGAAAGAAAAAGATACCAGGGCAGCTCAGTCATGATTATCGGAGTTACTTTGAGAGCAGTGTCACGGTGCGTTCTTTTGGTCATTGCCATTAGGCATTACAAATTGTTTGTACAAAATCTTATATATAAAATTTATCTAAATGTGAACTTAACTAGGAGTACGCACCAACCTAATTAAGTTCCAGCCAAAGCTTAATCTGGAAGCCTGATTAGCTTTCCAATGCCCTTGGATCACGTGACCACCTGGTTTTACCTTTTTATTTTTATATTATTTTCTTTACGTGAAATGCACATGCGTCTCCGCACCCCACACAATATCTACAAATTTGGAATACTTGAGTCCAAAGCGTTAAATTGCTTCTTTCTGTGCCAGTCCGGCTTCGAGTCTTAGATCCGAAGCCTATTCTATGCCCCGCCCCAGTGCCACTCCCAATGTCCTCTTTATCCTTCTTTGGCATTCCAACGTTCGCAGCAGACTAGCTCATCAATACTCCTTTTGCTTCACTTCGTTTGTCAATTTTTTTTAAATATTTTTATTTCAAAACATTTATCCATTTGCAATGTAGGAAAGTATTAATGATTTTTTATTAATACTATCCTTATCATAATTAGTTATATTAATTAGGTTAATAAGAATATGTAGTTATATTAATTAGGTTAATAAGAATATGTTTATTTTAATAAAGATAATCTTGTCCATTCAGTTAACTTTATATTATGAGCAAAATTCATTTATTATTTTCTCATTATATATGTTTTCTTTTGTGGACAGATGAAATGGAGCTAAGGGAATACTCATTAGCCAAAAATTTAGGCTTTAACATCTATAAATGATTAGGGTTTAGAGTTTAAGGTGTACTTCCTTAATTAAATTACACAGTAATAGATAATGGTGAAAGAATTTATTTACCTCCAAAATTATACTATCTCTTGCCAGAAATAACTATCCAGTTTAAAGTTAATTTTTTAACAAAGAACTGTTCATTAGAAAAAAATTAAGAAATATTAATTATTTTTGTAACTATATTCCTGTAAAATAGCAGAAAAGACAAAATAAGTGAACAATATATTGAAAGATAATTCAGAAAAAAGAGGTAAATAGTAAGAATGATTTTATAAACCACCTTAATTTTTTAAATATTAATACTTTTTAAATAATTTTTCAACTATTCGCATTTAAAGTACACATACAATTATTTGAAAATGAAGGTAATCTATTTCTTGAAATTTTGCAGGCATGGATGCGACTTCAATCATGATTTATTAGTTGATGATGGAGTGTCACGGGCCGTTCTTGCACATTGTATGTTCTAGTAACTATTCTAACTTTGTGTATTGTTAAAAGTAAAATAACTCATGAGATTTTACATATTGTATTTTGTATATCTTAAATCATTAGCTATGGTACTTAATCAATATCTTTTTAAAATATTTTTATTTCAAAACATTTATCCATTTGCAATGTAGGAAAGTGTTAATGATTTTTATTAATACTATCCTTATCATAATTAATACATTAATCATGTTAATAAGAATATGTTTATTTTAAAAAGGATAATTTTGTCCATTTAGATATCTTCATATTATTAGCAAAATTTATTTATTATTCATTATGTATGTTAATTTTCATGTATGAACTATAAGGGTAAAATTACACATGAAATTCATTTATAAAAAATTTATTCTAACTTTTATTCATAATCAAACATAAATACTTTAGTTTGAGAGTAAAAATAGGGATAAATTTTTCATCATTGAATGTTTTATAAGTAATTTTACATATAAAACTTAATCATGAAAAAATTACTTTTATTTTTACCTTTCAACTAAATATGTCCCGAGAGTAAAAAGGTTATCTTAATTTATTTTCATTTTTTCTTTGTTTTTGGATAGATAAGGAAGGCTCAAGCACTACCGGTAAAGAAGGAGCCAAAATCCAGTGCAAGAGTAGTAGAGAAAAGGTAAAAGCAAAGAGCCAAAACAAAATACAGTTTCAATAACAAGAAAGAAGTGAACAATCTGCAGCAGCATGAGAACTATGACCTCAGCCACAAGAATCAGCAAAGAATGTATCATCATATATATTAGGCCTGACAACTCATAATGCACAACTATGTTTCCTTGCTCAATTTTATTTATTGCATAAAAAATTAATTTTGTGGATTCTCTGTATTTCTGATCTAATCATCCATTATCTGTTTTTAAACCATCACAAAATCAATTTTTCATACAATAAATACATATTTCTTTACTCTCAAATTACACAAGATTTTTCTGTTATATATTGCCAACAGTGAATTCAATGGTACAGCATGAAAATCCATTTTTTAAAATTTATTTTAGCATTAGTTAGCCACTTCAAATGAGAAGCTTAAGTTAAAGTGTTACACAAGGTTAATATTGATATGTCTCAGGTGGTGGTTACTTAGTGCAGTCAATATTGGCACATGCATTTTCTTTTTTTAATTACAAGTATATGATAATGGCAAGGAGCGGCAGAAATGCATTTATAATGATTGAGATTCAGTACCAATCATTGAACACGAATGCACTTCCGCGTTTTTAATTTGTGGTTGCCGCTAACTCTGTTTAATTAGATGATGAGCTTTAGAGGGTACCCTCTCGAAATACATTGATTTATATAGAGCAATTTACATTGATGTACATTCAGATTTAATGTAATTAGCTTTGTTTCTATTTTATAAAACTATCACTAACTCTTGAGGTTTATTAAAATTACATTAACCTTTTTTGTAGATATTAGTTAATTAATTTAAGTGACAAGAAAAGATAATATAGAATATATACATAATTATTAATAAAAAAATTATAATATTTTGATAATATTTAACACGTCAGTTAAATAAAATATTTTTTATTACATGAAAAAATTTATAATTATAACTTATGATAAAAAAGGTAATCTAGTTAATATATATTTCAAATATTGCTAAATATTATAATTTTATTATTAATAATTATGTATATATCATATTATTATTTTTTTTGTCATTTAAATTAACAAGCTATTATATATAGGAAAAATAAGTGTAGTTTCAATAAATCTCAAGAAAGTCAATGATAATTTTACAAAATAAAAAAATAATAAATATAATTATACTAAACTTTGAGAGATTAATATAATTTTCTCTATTATATTACGCTGAAAGAGACAGGAAAGAGATGAGGGTTAGAGGAACTAGAGCAAATGCATTAAGTGAGTTGATTCGTTCAAATTCAATGACTCCGTATGAGACCGAACATTATATTAAACAACAAAACCTTCACCTTCATATAATATTATAATCTCCCATGTCCTTTTCTTCCCTATCCTCTCCCTATACTACCTTTATTTATTTATTTTCATTTTTAATATCTGTACAAAAATTTATTTTTATATAGTGTTTAAATTTAATAATTCTTATATATGAGATTATGAAAAAATTTATATAAATATAGTGTGTAAATTTTGCTATTGATGAGATTTAATTTAAAAAATAATAGTTTTTGCTATCCAAATCTTATTATTAAGATTTGATTTGAAAAATAATATTTTTATTATCAAAATCTTATCATTTACGATTTAATTTTAAAAATAATATTTTATTATTAAAATATTATTATTATTAACAATATTTATTTTATAAAACACCATATTCTTATAAATAATCATAAAAATTTATATTAGGGTCTAAATCTCATTTAAAAAAAATGACCTTACAAATAGACCCACCACAATTATTGTGATGGCCACCGACGACAGCGCAATATTCTTGTGTTGTTTTGTTGCCCAGTAGCTATTGTATGTTAGCTTTTGAAATTGAAAGTACTTGTCTAAAATATCCATAAATTTCCGGGCTTGTTTTTTGCGCATGAACTATGGGGCTAAGAACTGCCTCGTCCTCTTGTGTAAATGTTTGGAACACAAACAACAAAACCTTGGGGATGGATGATATATCTGTTCGTAGTAGAACTTTGACTATTTTTTTAAAGAGAAGAGGCCAGAGGGTATGAACATGTTATCCTTATGGATATATGGTACATCTTTCCACTTTTTTTTTTTCCCACTGAATGAGAGGAAGTCAGTTTGTCTCGTCCTCTTACTTTTTCTTTTTTATTTAACAGAAATATTCCTGTCTTCAGAAAAACTAATTGAGGTAAATTATGATTCTGAGAAGCATAAGGTTCAAGCATTCAACACTGGCTATCATTTTCCTTTGATCAAATTGAATGGTTTCAACAAATTATGCACGTGAATCAGATGCTCTAGTTTTTTTTTTTTTAAATTAATTTTAAGCAGTTGTTTTAATGAATCATAGGCGTCTGGTCCAAAGATATAAAAAAAAAAGAAAGAAAGTTACAAATCTAACCATTTCAAACAAGGCGATTACTCACATTGGGCGGTCAATGCCTTCAGCTGAAACGTGTGCGCGTATGGCTGCAGCACGCGCTATACATTGGATGCTTTTAACCACATTTTAGAATGTGGTAAAAGTGAAATTAAAATGTAGCTAAATAATAACACAATCTCTACTCCTCACAATCTCTCTGCCCACTCCCCCACCTCCACCACTACCCCTTCCCCAGTCCTCCCCTCACTTCCAATGAAAAAAACCCAAACGTTATGAACGCTTCAAAGCAAAACAACAACAAAATAAAAAAAAGCAAACAAATAAATGAAAGATAACAATGCTTACTTGCATACCTATGGCTAAGGTTTTCTCTGTCATTGGCCTTGATGAATTTGTGCATGATGCTAAAGAGGAGGAGTTAAGATGTTCAAATCGTATGTAATGTACAATGTTTTTTATTTTTCATTTCATATTTATTTGATTTTTTAAAATTTTAATTTATTTTAATATTTATGTTGTAAAATTTTTTAATTTTAAATGTCCTTATTTTTAATACTTAATTTTTTTTAATTTTTTAATTTCTAATTTGTAATTTGTAAAAAAGTTGGTTTGTCCCAATTGTATGTGGTGTAAAATGCTTGTTTATTTAATTTGTTGTATAAATATTTTTAATTAATTAATTTATATTATTTTTTTATGAATTTGGCTTGAATTCCTTGTTGGCAATAGTATTTTTTTTCAATCCAGTTTGTTGAATTTCATGTATTGTACAGTATTTTTTTATATTTCATTTCATATTTATTTGATTTTTTTAAATTTTAATTGATTTTAATATATATGCTGTAAAATTTTCAAATTTTAAATGTCATTATTTTTAATATTTAATATTTTGATTTTTTTAATCTCTAATTTCTAAATTTTAAAAAATTTGGTTGGTTCGAATTGTATCTAATGTAAAATGCTTTTTGATTTTATTTGTTATTTAAATATTATTTATTTAATTATTTTATATTATTTTTATAGTGAATTCCTTTTTTAGGTATTTTTTCATTTTATATTTATTTTATTTTATTAAATTTTAATTGATTTTAATAATTATGTTGTAAATTTTTTTATTTTAAAGTCTTTATTTTTAATACTTAATTTTTTTAATTTTTTAATTTCTAATCTGTAATTTGTCATTCACTTTAATTTAATAAAATAAAAATAAAAATCATTCCAATGTTGTCATTCAGCCACACTTTAATTTCACTTTTACCACATTTAAATGTGGTTAAAATCATCCCAATGTTTAACACGTGCCACATCCATATGGGCCCACATAGATAACTCCAGCTGAAGGCATTGACCGCCCAATGCAGGGAGTAGGCACCTTCAAACAATCCAAGTGATGAAAATTTAGCCAGATTTTGGGTATCGCTCTGTTCTGTCAGTCCTCCATCAAATCAGAAGAATGATTGATCACCAAAAGAGTAACACGTCATAAATAAGAAAAACAAAATCCAGCCAAATCCAATTTTAGTCCAGTTTTTTGTACATGTATTTCATGATTTAGTGTACACAAAAAAAAAAAATTGTATTAGTTGTAGTCATGGATTATTACAGGCGACAAGTGTCCGATATTAATTTTTATTTGAGCAACTATTTGCGTGGTACTCAAGTCTAGGATTAGTAACCTTTTTCATTGAGAGAGGATCCTGTGATTTTTTTTTTCCCGGTACATGGATCCTGTTATTTAAATTGCGCATGAACCTCTCACAGCAGTGACTATAACACGAAAGCATGCGTCTTGACCCACCAATCTTTCATGCTTTTGCCGCCAAATTAAGCACTGTAGAGTTTTGGTGAACCTAAAAATAACAAAAATGTCATTGCCCTAATAGTTGAGACTCCCACTTTGTTACTATTATATATAATAGTAGTCATCATTTATCTAATTCATTTATC
This sequence comes from Dalbergia oliveri, assembly GCA_030441495.1. Taxonomy (NCBI): domain Eukaryota; kingdom Viridiplantae; phylum Streptophyta; class Magnoliopsida; order Fabales; family Fabaceae; genus Dalbergia; species Dalbergia oliveri. The sequence continues at coordinate 12,042,172 of JAMLFY010000003.1, read as the reverse complement.
ACATTCAATGATAAAAAAGTATTTTTGATATTGAAATAAAAAGGTGAAGTAAAAGTGAAGATACAATTTTCCTAAATAAATTTCATGTATAAAATTATTCACGACACTAATTTAGGAAATTTTTCATTATTTTTACTCCTACAAATAAAATACATAGTAGGATTTTAGTTAGACATGAAGTTTAGGGAAAATCTCAAAAATCAAAGTGGGTATATGGTGTGCCGTCTGTCGCTGGGTGGTGCTGAGTATTTAGAAGCCGGCACCGACGAATAGTAAAGGAGACAGGATGTGGGTAGGCTCTTGGACAATTGCTTCTGATAGGATCTCAACTCTCTTTAATTGAAATATTGAATGGTCCCCAACGCGTCATGTCTAATGAAAACCAATGACATCCTCCGCATCTCAAGTCTCACAAAAACAATAGTGAAGAATCCCCCCACCAACCTCCAAAATGGAATAGGCACGAAGGTCGTAAAACCAAAAAGGGTACTAAAATGAATTTGCATTTCAATAAGTGGGTGCAGCTTCATAGCTAGCCTCTTCCTGTTTTGGTAGGGTCTCCTGCCAAACAAAAATTATTTGATTTCAAAATCCAATTGATAGAAAAGAAAAAAGAAAAGCTATATATATATATATAGGCACGTATTTTTACTAAAGGTTGAATTCACTGGTGGTGTGGCTTGGTAACAAATCAAGACACTCATCATAACCAGCAATCAATGATCAATCACCAAACCTTGAGCCTTTTTTCATTTTGCTACAAGCTATGATTCTTGCCCTCCGGGGAAAAGATACAAATATACAATCAAATTTCATGGTTTTGGTTTGGCCAACGTGTCCATTATTTGAATTTAATTTTGAATCCACAACAAACTCATTCTCAATTTTCAAATGTATGGTTCTGCCAATTATTCACAACCAATTGTTAATGATCACTTTAGTATGCTAACAAATCAATTGCTTTCGTGATTAGGAGAGTAGTCATATATATGCTTTTCAATACTTTATTTCTGGTCAAAAAGTGTTGTCTCTCTCAACTTACACGTAAACCTAATTTTTATTATTGTATGTGCGTAATTATACATATACACGTATAAATATGTGTAAAAGAACTATTCGAGAGAAATTAAAAAAAAAAAGTGCTTTATAAAATGCACACAATTATGTCATAGTTCACACCTATCCTTCATGCTTCAACTTAAAGTTTCATACTATATATGCATCTATGACTTTCAAATTATTTTTGTATATAAATGTACCTACCAAAAATATCATACATAAGCTTATTTTAATCAATTTATCATTTTCTTAAACAGATGTGATCAAATAAAGTAGAATTTCCAAGTTAGAGTAACTAAAAGTGAAAATTGTAGCCCAACTCCCCCTTGTCTCTATAAGTTGACTGAAAAAAGAAGAGGATATGGGCAATTTAATTTATAATTTTAATTTATATACTTTATTTATTATTTTAATTTTTCGTCTCAGTTATATATACAATACTCTGTGTGTGTGTGTGGAAATATGGATGAAATAAAATTATAAAATTATTCACTACTATAAGGTGATTTAAAAAATGAAGAGGATACTTTTTAAAAAACAAAATGTGAAAAATGCTAGCCATTATATGAAAGTGTGGTGGTTATCAATCCCTTGTATGTGGTGTGATTCCTTATTATTAAATTATCAACTTTATTCTAGTTCTAGCATAATCAAAAGGAAACCACATACAGCAATTGATTTATTCAAAATAATAATATCTAATTATAAAGTTAATTAAAGCAGTGGATGCTTCAAGATTCGAAACTTCAGATCAAGTTGGAAGAGATTAATTAGCATGCAACAAGGTTAATCAAAAATGTATAGTACATGTTAGTGAGGTGCTTAATTAACTCTCCTGGTTTTTGGATACCGTTTCTCATTAATGAGGAACGAACTTGGACTAGACCACATCATATTTTAGGAATATTCTCGGAAGCTTGCTGCAACTTGATATGGCGATTGTCTTGTATTCATTTTTTCTTTGGCAGCCTCGAATTAAAAAAATATGATAAATATGCTTCTATTTGGCCTAATGATAGCATTATTATAATCCAATAAACCTTTCCTTTTTAATTTAGTCTGGGCCCTTGAGATATCCTGAGGGTACATTTCTTTGATAAAATAAAAATACAACACAACATTCTGAGGGTACATTTTAACAACTTGATACTAAAAAATAATAGAACAAAAACATTTCTAAAAATAATATTTGTCTTTATGTGACATCACAGGCACATACGTACCTGGTGATTAGAAATAATCTGCTTAGTGGTAAAATAGATAGATAATGGATCGGCATGTACTAATGACAGTATTTAAAATCCAGCAGATGCAATCACAGTGAGATGTAAACTTTGGATTTCGATTTTGTTATCCTGTTTTAACATATGCAAGTTATAATAAGCCAGAAAAATGCGAAGGACTAATAAACCCTGGTAAAAGAATAGTGTCTTAATTTCTTCTATAGGGAGTTTATCATGTCTTTCCTCTCAATAACCTAGCACAATAATGGTAACCCGTTACAGGGAAAAAAAATTGTAATTTTCTATCTCAGAACACAATAATCCTATTTGAAGAAAAGTGGGCATGATACAAATTCATGCGTGTGAGTATTGTTTTCAATCGTTGACACTTGACACTACCTACTGACTGTCCTTCCAAAGCCTCAAAAAGAGCTCAAGTAGGTTTCTTGGAAGCCACTCTTGAAGGCCATAGCTTTTATACATACACACACACACACACACACACACTTTGACATAAACCCCATCATATTCTACACATTCATTCACTTGATTTCGCTTTCATAACTTGTCAGATTTCTTTCAGCTTCTTCCCTTGTTGAAGTACTTGTTCTTATCCATCCAAGTAACAAAGTTGCTTTGTTTCCGTGACATTTCAAATATAGTCATGGCAGGGAAGGTCAAGAACAAGGTGGAGATTGGCTTGGGTTGCGGTATCATGGGAAGAATTTTCCAACTCAAAAAAAATAATAAGCTGAGAAAATCATCTGTTCATTGGCTGCCGATGAAGGCTAGCAATAGCGTTGGCAACAATGCGCAACAGAGCAATCAGAAGCCTCCGAATCTTGAATCAAAGGTTGTTCCAAGTCCAAGAAATAGCCTCAGTGAACCTCTTCAGACATCGAAAGAGGACCAGAAACCGGCCAGAAAGAGCACCACTGGTCATGGAGCACCTTCTGCATATCGAAACAACCAGAATCGGAGACCTTCAGATGCTGCTGCAAGAACCTCAACATCATCATCATCATCATCATCAGGTAACTCAAGCCACACGAAGGCTCAACATAACCAGGACTCGAATGATGAGAGCAAGCAACACAGAGAACCCACTCGTAATTCTCTGCAACTTGCTAGGATAAGTACTAGTCGTCACCACAAAGACAATGAGATTAAATCCCCAGCCAAAGACTTAGGTACACCTTTGAGGCTTACCGGGAACTTGCTTGTTAATAACAGCCCAAGAAATAGTGTTACCAAGAACAAAGAGTTGAACACTATGTCCCCTTGTTATAGTAATGCCAACAAAGGCTTAGTTATTGGGAATATCATGAAGAGGAACAGCGATGAGCTTGCCCAGTTTCGAAGCCCAAGGAGTAGAGTGGATCCTGAGGCTTTGAAGGGCATGGGAAATGAAGCATACAAGCAGCGAAGATTTGGAGAGGCTTTGGCTTTGTATGACAGAGCCATTGCTCTTGACTCCAATAAGGCAACGTATCATTGCAATAAGAGTGCGGCTTTAATTTCCTTGGGAAGGATTATGGAGGCATTTGAGGAGTGCGAGGAAGCTATCAGGTTGGAGCCTTCTTATGGCAGAGCCCACAATCGTTTGGCAACAATATATTTCAGGTACTCAATAATAACAATAATGGTGATTGGTTTCTGGGTTATGATATGATGTGGTGTTTTGTAATTTGTTTTGTTACTATTACTTTTGTCCTTATGGAATTGAGAATTTTGATGCAGATTGGGGGAAGCAGAAAAGGCACTGATTTGCAATCAGGCAACGGCGTATGTTGATCCCGAACTTGCCTTCCAAGCTCAGGCTCTTCAGAATCACCTTAACAAATGCACTGAAGCTCGGAAAGTCAATGACTGGAAACTTGTACTAAAGGAAACAGAATCTGCAATATCCCTAGGAGCTGATTCAGCTCCACAGGTTAGTTTCCTTGGTTAGCGTTTGTTTGATTTCCTGAATTCCTGTAGTCTGGTGTCCAACAAATTTCCCCTGATTTTTATTTTAAGTTCCATAGGATTAACCAGCCGTTATGTCATATGCTGATTGAAAATATGGCTATGTATGTCAGGTTTATGCTTTACAAACTGAAGCCTTGCTGAAGCTCCTAAGACATCAAGAGGCATATGCCACTTACGAGAAAATGCCAAAATTTGACCGTGATTGGTGTAACAAATTATTTGGCCTGGCTTGCAGCGCTTACCTTTTGATGATAGGCGCACAAGTTTATTTGGCAGCCGGCAGGTTGGTGTGAAAATGCTTTATTTTGACGCGTTTAGCAAATTCTTCAAACATGATAGCTGTATTTGGCTTGCGATGTAAATGAAGAACAGATTCATTCATTTTACTAATTTGATCATGATACTGATGCATTGTAAGATTAATGACTAAGACAAACACTTCTCCAAATTTGATATACACCAAAGTCAATTATCATCTTCTTGCTGCTACAGCTTTCCTTATATTTAGTGATCAATGATGATATGTCGTCTGATTCTAGTTAAGAATGATCACAAGTTGCCTTGTATTTTTTTGACAGGTTTGAGGATGCTATGACAGCATGTCAGCAAGCAGCTAAACTTGATCCCAGCAATCGTGAGGTGAATGCAGTGGTGAGGAGGGCCAAAGCAGCAACATCAGCCAGAATGAGCGGTAACTTGCTCTTCAAGGCATCGAAATTCATGGAAGCATGCGCGGTATACAACGAAGGATTAGATCATGATCCATACAACTCAGTTCTGCTCTGCAACAGGGCAGCATGCCGTTCTAAACTAGGCCAATTCGAGAAAGCAATTGAAGATTGCAATGCAGCCCTTATGGTTCATCCTAGTTATAGCAAGGCAATGTTGCGGAAGGCAGATTGCAATGCCAAGGTGCCTTAATTGCTACTTTAATATAAAATTCTTCGATCACCTACTTGTTTGAACTTTGAAGTTAATAAAAACTCTGTTATTTTATTTTTTGTACATATAATAGTTGGAACGCTGGGAAGCCGCAATTCAAGACTATGAAACGCTTATAAGAGAAAAGCCAGGGGATGAGGAGGTGGCCAGGGCTCTGTTTGAGGCCCAGCTCCAACTCAAGATGCTGCGTGGTGAAGACATTAAGGACTTGAAATTTGGTTCAAATTTGGTTTTCATATCAAGCAATGATCGGTTTAGACATTATGTAACTTCACCTGGTTAGTCTCATTGCGCTGTGTCTCCTATATGCAATAAAATTTTGGCCATTACCCATAAGAAACACTGAGCAGTTGTGGCTAACTGAACAGGTATGTCTGTGGTGCTGTTTTGCAACAAGGCAACCCACAAGCAGGCATTGCTGGTGTTAGAGCAAACCTGCAAGAGATTCCCATCAGTTAATTTCCTTAAGGTTGGTTAATGTTGAATGTTAAACTTTGCAGCTTGTGAGATTGTCAACTGAAAATTTGAATAAAGAATCTTGAAATCTCTTAACGGACAGTAAGGATGGTATTAACATTGGATTAGAATGGGAGATAACAACATAGCATCTTTGTGTAGGAACAAAGCAAAAAAATCTTGTGACAGAATTCCTCTTTAGTGTGATACCAACAATTTCTTACATTGTTTCTTACTTGTTATTACAATTTTAGGTGGAGATTGAAGATCACCCCTACTTGGCGAAATCAGAAGGTGTGAACTCTATACCAGCCTTCAAAATATACAAGAATGGATCAAGGGTCAAAGAAATTCCTGGCAACAACCACGACTTGTTAGAAAGATCAGTTAAATTATATAGCAGCTGAAGATAGTCGCACTTCTTCCAATGACAAAATACACTGTGCAGGAAAATGACTTTGCTGTCAAGGCAGAGGAAACCAAAGAGGAAGCATAGCATTGCTGTAGAAATGTTTATAGAAAAAGGGAATTCTTTGTGTTAGTAATTGATTCTTTTAATCCTTTGGATGTTTGAGCAGTCTTTAATTCTTCTTATCCCATATTTCATGCATATTGGTTTGGGATACTTCAACTTTTTTAGTTGAAGTTATATATTCATTACAGGAGTGGTTTGTCAGAGGTTGTCACTTTAAATTATTAGAGCAATGTAGAAGGAACACAATTGCTGTACATTACAGAAACTAGGTGGAATTCGTAAACCTCTCTTGGTGAGAGTTCTTATTGTTTTCATTTGATATTTCATTTTCATGCTTCAAAATTCAAACATTTACTGTTGCTTTAACATCGAGAAGGTGGTTCAAAATGCTAAGTGGCATAAAAGAGACAATCCACAGCATAATTGACAGTAAATTACGAATTATTGCCAATATAGCACTGACTTCGACATGATTTGTGCTTAATTATTTAAGGATTGCACTTGTAGTGTTAGATTTGGTTGCATTATTGAACTTGGATTTGGATACCATTTTACTAAAAATCTACCTTTATCAGTCTTCTCCGAAATGCAAGTTTTGCAAACATTTTTTATTCATTTTAACTATTCAATGTGTTCTAACTAGGCCCCAGTTGCATTGTCTACTTGCCAGCAATCAACTTAAATGAAGTACGAGAAAATTCCGCCTGACTTTGTTATGTTTAAATTTTCACTAATCAAGATAGTGGAACAGAAAACAAAAAAAAGTACGTAAGGTGTCTAATTAATTGTGGAAATTTATACATGACCGTGGAAATTTTGAGATAGGCGAGCATCCACTCAATTTTTCGAATTATTTTCATTCCTTTAATTTGTCCAATGTAGGGCTTCTAAATACTATACAGGTGTGTCTCCAACAAAGGGACGAAAGATTCTTCAAGTGTTTGTACTCCTCACAGGCCCAGAGCGTGTTAAATACCCTCAATAGGGTCAAAACCATTCATAGGATGATAGGCCATCTATAATATAAATAATTTTGGGTCTCACCCAACCCAAAAAATAATAAGAGATAGACAGAGAAATAAATCTGTGAAGTATTTGAATTTTCTCATATAAGCGGTCAGAGAGCTAGCATTTACTCCCTCTGTTGTTTCTTTGTTCCACCTAGTTTGCTGTTACCCACTGATCTATTTGGAAGGATGGAAAGGACCATGTTGTTACGGTTTCACCTCAGGACCAGCAGGGTAGGAAGGGGGTTTTCATTTGCGGACAACCTATTATTCTTTGGATCTGGGGACTACTTTACTTGTTTGTATACATATATTTTTCCCCTTTCGGTCCAGGAGAACTATTCTTTTGAGAGCTGAGACAGAAATCTAGGAAAAGAAATGAATCATAGTCAAAATATATGTTGGCGCTAGGTGGGGGAGGGGTAAGAAAAAGATGAGGGAAAGATCAATTGATGGTCACACAGATTGCGCCGTGGACAGTAAACTCTTTGTGATATCAGATATGACATTATTAGCGTGATTTATTCTAACGGTTACATATTATTAAGGCCTCGTGTTGTAGTGAGTAGTAATAAATAATAACCATTTAAAAGTCAACATCATGGAGACAAATGTAATAATTTAAAATATCACAAAAGTTACTAGTATTCTGATTCTGTCCCGAGACAATTTTTCTTCCCCTCCTAATCACTGTTATTGAAGCGAAAGAAATGATTAAGTAGTGTGAAATATGTCACTTATTATAAAGCAACCGCGAGCTATAGGTAAGCCATAACATGACAATTGATAACACTATAGCCGCAGTGATTCCACGATTCCATCTAGTGATTATAGTAACTAGTCATCAATGATATGATACGTCACCTCAGCCAGGAGGGGGGCAAAGACTATATGGGAGTTTGATGGATATAATATAATTACTCCAGTCCAATATATATAAATATTTTTAGGCCTACCCATATTTGGATCAATTGTGAAAAACAGTTATTAGCAACTGATTATATTTAACAACTTTTGATGCAGGAAACGATTTTCCCCACAGGAAACGATCGGGTAGCAGAGAGATGAGTCATGGAAGAAGGGGCCTCCAGCCAAATCAAGTTTTAGCAAGTTGACGTGCACAAACAACACTCATCTTTAACGTATGGTGCTTAGCCTTTTAAGAACAAAATAAGAAGAGGTAAATAACGCTTTCCCAGTTATTACCACTAGGAGACAGGACACTCCAAAATTACCCCAAGATTAAAGCAGCTAGGCTTTTACAGTGTACGGTGAGAGGTACCAAAAACTAACTCAGATACAGAAGCAAAGACGAGACCTTCACTTTGGAGAAACAAAATACTGCCAACTTGCCTGTTTGTCTGGGGGACCTATGGGAAGGCCAGACGACTTCTTATGTGGTACCTCATATGTTTGCTACCACATGGTGACTGGAAGGTTATTCAAAGTCCAATATTTAACGCTTTACAGGCTTGACCAACAGATACAGGCGTGAGTGAGTTTGGGATTTATTTGTTTTTGAAAAGTTTTGGATATGTCACAATTTCAGGCTTAAGCATTTGAGAGAAGTCCAAAACACTCCAACAGTTATTCTTCCATCAGCCCACAACACTTGCCGATGTAGAAAGTGAGAAACGTGTTGTTCTATTTTCTATGGGCCTCTGTGCCTCAGGATTAAGGGGGCAACCACCAGGAGATTCAATTCAGAACTGGGGCCACTTGAGGCCTGGAACAGATGACAAAGTTGTCAACGATGTGCACCCGGGTTCGAGCCTTCCAGCAGAGCTGGTGGTTTTTGTGGAACCCTCCCCTGGCGGCAGCGGCGACCAAAAAAAAAATTTTCAGAGCTGGGACCACCCCACACCAGAATCAGTAGCTAGCTCCTTTTTATCCTGTTTGTTTTTGAATGGACACAACATTTGCAATATTGTACACACATGAATTAAAGCAGTCCCCGCCATGAGAAACTCATGTGCCTCCTAGTTGCTTTATTAAGATGTGTGAAATTCACAATTAAACTTGAAAAAAAAATGACTATTAAAATTTTTCTTAGCATTAATTTTTTAGACTGAGGTCTGTCTCTCAACAATTGAAATAGAAATTGGGCCCCCAAACCTACTAAGATGGATCAGCCAGTGTTGTACACTGTCACTGGAGATTGTTTTGACCGTGTTCTATATCTGGTATCAACTTTCAACTCATCTAGTACTGCAGTGCCACTTTACACCGTCCAGCGTATGATACGGACTCCAGATTCTGCAGTCTTCTTTATTGATGAACCGCAAACTTCCGGGAAACTGATAAAGTAGATATGCTTTAACAGTGAAATTGATGCAGAATGCCAGAATTATAAACCACGGGTAAGGGTTAACATTATTAATTTCTGCTGCTTCAGGTGCCCACATGAGCAAGGCAATATGAGGACTTAATTTACTTTAATGTAAGCTCAATCTTAAACAGTTGATTCATTTCACAAGCTTACAAATTTAAATCACAATACTAGATTTTGAAACAAAAACTCATAACTTGTAAATACTCCACCAATTGTTCTGAAAGCACAAATTATAGCTCATTCAACAACCAGCAGTCAAACTGTTCATGTTTGTTCTTTGTTCTAGTAGGACTGGAAACTGGACTTGAACACAGTTTAAATGCACTTGTTCCGTCTTCTTGGAAAGCGTACTTTTAACAAGCAGAGCAAGATCACGGGGTACTGAATAGTTTTGGAATGCTATCTTCTTTACCATCTGCACTGTCATTTCTCATGAGCTGTATGCAAAGTTTAGTTGGGGATGCGTTACATCTGATCTTCTCATGTCTTATTTTTGTTTATCACCTTGAAGTTGGTGATGTGTGTTGGCTTAGCTGTTGACGGGTCGTAACTTGATTCTGTTCCTCACTTCAAGAATGTTATCCCTTCAATGAGACTTGCTTATCCTGATCCTTAAACAAAAAACAAGAAGTGATTGAAATAGAATCGAATTATTGTTGTTTCCAAACACGATAATATAGTAAGCTATGGGGAGTGGCTTATTCAAATTTATAATTTTTATTGTAATTAGAAAATAATTTATTTTTTGTATTTGATATTATCAAATTTTATATTCATATACAGTTAATTTATTTGAAAAAATAATTTGAATTTAAATATCAAATTTTTATAGTTTTCCTTAATATCGTAACTATCTAATTCATAAATTAGAAAGTATTTTTTTCAACAAAAGTAAATCAACAACAATAAACAAAAAGTATTCATTGAAAAATAAATAAAAAAATTAGTATAATATAAATTATCAATCATATATCCAATATTTCATTTTAAATTAATATTTTTAATACTAAAAAGGCTTATATCAAGCATATTTTAATTTTATTGTTTTTATATACCTTATGATCTATTCTTTTATTTTTTTAAAATAATCCTTCCCTTAATCTATGTATCATAACAAACACTAAATTTATTTATTTTTATTTGAAAAGCAATAAGTTTTTATTTCAGTTGCAATTACGAATTTTATCAATTTTTTATTAAAAAAATTAGCGCCTTTTATGGAAAAAAATGTAGGATAAATTGTTTTGCAAAATTATAAAATTAATAACGAAGGCAAAAATAATGAAACACTAAAATAAGTTTTTCGGTATTAAAAATATTAAATTCAAATAAAACATTGGATATATGATGATAAATTACATCATACTAATTTGTCTATATTGTTCATTCATTTAGTATTTGCTTGAATACCCATTGTTTTAATGTTTATATAATTACTGTATTAAGAAAAAATTTTAAAATAATCTAATACTTAAATTCACATAAATTTTTTTAAATAAATTAATTGTATATGAAAATAAAATTTGATGATATCAAATATAAAATAAATTATTTTTAATTAAAAATTATAAATCTAAATAGAAATATAATTGATAATAATTATTCAATGTTATATTATTATATTAATAAAAAAAATAAAAAGAATGACATTTTAGAAAGAACACAATAAATAATAGTAAAATTGAAGTGATAATAGATATATTAAAGTGACAATAGTCAATCCCTATGTTATGACTAATCCTACACATATTATACTTCAGTCTTCAACTATCCGGGAGAAGTGGCAAGTTCTTCAACACAAAATGATTATACATTTAAAATATCGTTACTCTTAAAATTATGCGAGACTTGTGTGTTTCAGTTAATCTACTTACGATTAACTATGTTTTGGAAGCTTTCCAAACCCATCATTCATTGCACTTGCCCTGATTTGCCAGGTCATGATTTTTCTCGTTGGGGAAGGAACCAAAGCAAGTTAGCCAGGCTCACGCGTACACAATACTAACAAAGTGCACAGTTTTAACACAAAAAAAAAAAAGAAAAGGAAAAAAGGATAAAAAATACAAACAAAGCCACAAAGGCGACAGACAGTAACAGTCACTGGAAGTTTGTAGCAATTAATACTCTCAAAAAAAAAAAAAAAATGGAAATAGCCCCAACTAGAAAAGCTACAGGTATTTTATCGCCACGGTATCTAGTACTCAATGTCAATACTTTTAAAATGTATTAAAATTAATTTTTTATTATAAATTTATTTGTTTATACAATATTATTGATATATTTTTTTATTTTTTTAAAAATAATTATAATAAGAATCAAGTAAATTTAATAATATATTAATAATATCATCTTAAATTTAATATATAATTAACATATATACACATATTCCTACGTCTAAAATTTTAAAATTTAACCGTGTATCCGTACTATCGTCAAATCTTCTCCTTCGTGTATTTTGTCCTTGTTCTTCACAGGTGTGAGGCGAACCGAGGAACCGATCTGTGATTCAAGTTTAATGTTTTCTTTTAAAAAAATTAAAAATAAATAATAAGCAGGTAGACACGTATTCAGGGGCAGTCTTTTTGCACTATCCATACTTTGGCCCTGATTCTAATAACAATGCATACAGTAACAAATATCAATTCATCAATTAGAAAATAAAAAATCACACATTTGATATTCCTCTTACTAATATTTAAGAATCTACACAATCATCAGAGTATGCAAATTCATACATGATACATACACGTACATGCCAGCAAAATATTTTCCCAGAAAGTTACGAAAAGAAATCAGAAAGCTGTACAGATTAACGTAATTAACCATAGCCGAAGCTCAAACTGGGACTGAATTATTAGATTTCCCAGTCGTCACACCAAAGTATTCTGGAAACTGGAAAGAAATGGCACAAACTCGATAATACTAAGGGAAAAAAAAAATTGTGATTCGAAAAAGGAAAAGAGAAAGTTATTCTCAAAAACCACAGTAGTAATGGATCATCATCTTTTCCAACTTCGACTCCTTGAGAATGAATCTCTTAGGCTGCCAACAATCCATGTCTCTTTGGCAATATCAGATGAGATATTGTAAATATCAGGGTCGTATCGCATCACCACCAAGTTCTCTTTCTTTCTCTTATCTTCTTCCATCAACGACTTCAAACTCTGCCCTTTCTTTGTCACCACCTCTGCTTTCCCTTTCCCTTTTTCTTTTTTTTCCCCTCGCGTGCACCCTCCTCTTCTTTTCCCTGTTCATCATCATTGTTATCATCGACACCTTCACTCTCTTTCAACCAACTCTTGGCCGGAGCAGACCTACACCGCATCAGCAACAACGCATTCGGAGGAGGCACACTCGACCCATCATCATCATCTCTCACGTTGTTGTCATATTTGTCCTCTTTGTTTTTCTGATCTTCTTGCAACACCATGAACCATTTGGAGAACACTGTTCTCGATGCTCCTTGATCACTCTCTTTTTCTGCTTCCATCCCCACGTGGGTTTCTTGGGACCCTTCATCTTCATCATCTTCGTCGTCTTCATCTTCCGTGGTGATATCTGTTCCTGGGAATGATCCAAAGCACCTAAGGTCGAACCTTATGCTCCTCAAACACGTCAAGAACTGCATTATCTCCTTCTTGAAACCGAGTGATTCGACCCAGTTGAAGCGCTTCCTCTGCTTCTTGTCGTTGTGGATCTTCTCTATCTCTTCCATCACCGATTGCCAGCTCTTGCAAGCGGTTGTCTTAGGCCTCACCTTGATCTGCCCAGCGCAAGTGACCTTCGGAGAGGTTGGTTCTGAAATCTCTGTGCCCATGGACTTGGTTTTGGACCATAGGAGAGGGCTAGCTTGGCCACCGCCACCACCACCACCAACTCTTGAGATTGATCTCTTGCGGCGGTGGTGGCTGTTGGGGTGGCGTTTGTTGGGCTCTGAAGGCCTTGCTGGGCTGCATATGGGCTTAGGCATCAGAGTGAGATGAGCCCTTGAAGGGAAACATACTAACAAATCTGTAGATGGTGCTGCTTTGGCTTCTCTTCCTTTCATCATGTTGAATAATCTCTTCTGATTTCCCCTTTTTCTTTTCTCTTTTGGGTTTTTGTGTGCGTGTGTGCTTGTGAGTTTGTGTGTTTTGTTGCAACCTTAGATCTTGCGCTTGCTAAGTGTGATGAATAGTGTGTCTTGTAGGGGGGTTTTTGGTTTTGTTTAGGATTTTAAAAGAAAGGAGGGAAGGGAAGGGAAGCAGTGACAGCTTTCCGTGTGCTTTCGCCCTTATCTAGGTGTATGTTCTCGCTTAAAGAGAAATATTGGGTGCTTAACATTTCTTCCCAACAATTCTACACCTCTATTATATAGTATAGAATTGACTAAAGAATTTGCTCCATTTGAGGAGTCCCACACTTATTTTCACTTGCCTCCATACTATAGAGATATAGAAATGTAAGATTGTTGTAAAGAAATGTTATATACTAGATTTTTTTACTCTTTAAAACAATAAACCTATGTGCATGTGTTAGTTCAATTAATTCTTCTTGCACTGCTTTTTGGTCCCCCTTTGAATTTGGGGTCACAAGAGAGAAGTTTCTTTTCTGATCTATATGTTACTTTGCTTCGTGTTTTCTTTTATCACCTGTATTGGTGCTTGGTATTAACATTTAAAACTTGAAAAAGGTTAGGAAGAAAGCCAAGCCCACGAGGCTTGCTTCATGATCCAATCATAGCCACACCTTGTGAGCCCATGCCAGATATTGAGTCACACGCTCTTGTTATATTGCAAGTGCCCACTAACACACATGCCTTCAACCTCAACTAACGAACCACCCCTCCCATGGAACCCACAACTTTCTGTGAGAGAATTTAAAGAAAGGAAAAGGGCCCAGGATTTATAGAGGATATCAGAATAGAGATCTCATTGCTTGGTGATCAATTTACTCAATTTACATTTAATTGCTTGGCAAGGTTAACCGCTTCTATAACATCATTCAACTCATGCCAACAAGGAAAGCCTTTCCTCACGAGTAAAAGCATTAAAACCAGTGATGTTAACCAGGATAATTAAACACGAGAGAACCATGCAGAGTTTTTTTTTACACCCTTTGACACTGGTTTTTCTTTTCTCCCTTAATGGTTTTTTTTTCATAATTATAAAATTGAAGAGATAATTAAAATGTGAAACCATAAATGTAGAATTGTGTTGAAGAAGTGTTGATGTGAAATGGAAGGGTACAAATTTGGACATAAGCACAATGCTATATATATATATATATAACTATCATATTTACCCTTTAAACGTATACCAATATGATATGATTTGACAACAGCAAACTGGAAATTCCAGAGGCCTAGCTAGGTTGTAGCTTCTCTCTCCCTCTTTCTCTTCCTCATTGAGAAAGATGCTCCAGCAGCACTAAAGTTGTTAAGGTGTGAAACGGTGACTAATTAAAGTGAGATGTCATAATGAAGAGGGTAATAATGCACTTGATAGCATGGGGAAAAATGGTCCCCTCTAGCCATCATGCAAATAGCACCAGGATTATAAATAGTTTTATGCTTTGCCAGGACGTATCATAAATACTCTTCTTCATCTTTATGAATTTATATTCATAGTTGTCATCATGACATGGAGATCTTCTAATGGACTTCTATCTATATATATATTCGATGTGGAGCCAGTTAAACAAAGTGATAATTGTAAGGATTAGGCTGCTGAGTTATTAACCTGCTGAACTGTAATGTCCATGTGTCGCAACTATTTGCTTTCAATGATCAAATGAATTTTGAAAAAAGTTAGCTAGCACTGCATGCTTTTAGCGTGAAACTCTGCAAAACTCGCAAGCACACTTTCTGTTCTCTTCAAATGTAGGGGAAGAGTGATGTAAGAGTAAGAGTAAGACTAAGAATTTCAAATTTCCAACCAAAAAAGAAAAAAAGAAAAAGACAAGTAACCATAATTCTGGGATAGACACACTTTACTGAATTTTTAACCTTTTGTAAAAAAAAAAAAAAGGAACATCGGCGAGTCGTTTGAAAAGCCGAAGCTAATATACCATGTTAGTGTTGCTTGGTTGGCTAAAGGTCGTCTGAGTGAAAAAAATTATTCCCTGTCTGCATTTTGCATTGTCACACATGACAAATTAAAATAGTCAAAATTCAATGGAAAGCAATCTGATATCAGGATTCTATTTGCGGCCTATAATACCTTATGTATAAAGTCATGGTTAAAAGGTGCATTCGGACCCATAGTTAATTGGACCGATTGGTCAGTAAAGCATAGTTTGGTCGTGGTAGATAAAAAGTTGTAAATCTTCACGGAACTGATGACCATTAAATGATCAAACAATGCATTCAAGAAGTACTGAAGTCAAATTATTTGTTCATATGATTGATGAGCTCTCCAATTAAGTTGTCTACTGTAAATCACCCCAGTTTAGACAGAGCAGAGACATGATCCAATTTAACATTTAATGCTTACAGTAATTATTACCCTTAACCTATCATATGCTCGACTGATTCTTTTCACTGACCAATTAGACTTCATAAACTGTAACAAAGAGGTTATCTGCATAACTCGCACGTAATCTTTTTTGGATCATCCGTGCTAAGTGAAGATTGACATTGTTTAAATGCTTTGACTTTTAAGAAGGTTTATTGGGCAAAGCAAGCTGACCTAAAAACCTGATTATGTTTTATTATATGTCTACACTCAATGTAACCACCAATATTCGGATCTTAGTATCAAGAATTCAACTACAACTGATCCAACCTAACCCAATAGAGATCCTTTAAGGAGGTAGGGATCTCCCAACAAGAATTCATTTCAATTCCAAGACTCAAATATGAGATCTTTGCTTAAGAGACTAAAATACCTATCACTTTGACAAATCCCATGTTGGTTAGATACTTAGATATGTGTACACTATGCAATTCAAGGGTTTGCAATTTCTTAATTCTATGAAGTATAAACCTCAGTTCACTTGGAGAAGATGCTAACAAGTGAAATGACGTTATCTACGCTGAGAACATTAGTGTAACAATTATTTTCATTTTCTCTTTCTTGGGGTACGTACAGATATGATATAATTATAATACTGATACATTTTTCCGTAACAGTGGACCCATGATCCACTTTTTTGGGTCGATATCCATTTACTTATCTAACATTCCTTCAGAAAAAAGTAAGATGCCTTGTATTTGGGCCCAAATCCCACTCTAGGTTGGAGTGAGACCATTGCAAAGCAAAAACAGTGGGCCACTGCCCAAAAAATAAATGAGTTTGGGGTCCACAGACAAAAAAAAATGGATGCAGTGAATATCGATAATGTAAAGAGCAGAAATCTTTTGAACAAAAAAATAAATAAATAAAAAAGAGCAGAAATCTATTGGCCGCTCGGCTTATTTTGCATGACTGGTAATATCTGTACTTCAAGAGAAATATTCTACCAACTTGTAATATATAAAAATTATCTTTGCAATGAAAAACATATGATATCATCTTTTATTTTTAAATTATTAGTGGTGCGCATGCTACACAAGTCAAGTAGGCACCTTTTGATCAGATGATTTAAATTTAAAAGCAAATTATCCTGACTTTTTTCAAGATTGGATAAAATTCATTCCAATTTTCTTCTATTTATAAAATTTAATCTAGAGATTTCTTGGTTTGTAAAATTGTTAAGCCAACATTCCCTTTATCCACTTGCCATGATTTAATTGAAAAAATGGGTGAAATATATATAAAGAAATGAACCTGAGTTTTATCCATTCACAAAATTCAATCTCAACTCCAGTACATTTTAAAAACTAATTGAATACCCACTAAAATAATAAATTATTTGAAATAATATTATGTTGAAATCAATTAATTTATAGATATTTTATTTTTCTAGTTTAATTATTTAATATATATAAATCAATTAATTGAAATATATTTGATTTTGAAAAGAAAAAAAAAACTACATATTGAAATTCAATATTTCTATCTCTTTGATTTAGTTTCTAAAATTATGAATTTTTCTATAAAATATTTAAACATAGCCAAAAGCTTAAACAATTTTAGAGACTAAAAATCTCAAAATATAATTTGAATGTTGAGTTTAATTCATAGTTAACCTTTTGTTTGGTAGAAATCCATTGTTACTTATATATATTCATTGAATTACTTTTATTGCATAAATAATAACAAATTTATGAAATAAAATATATAATTTCAAAATAATGAAAGAGAACAAATAAAAATTCTTGAAATAGAGATAACATATTCAATTTGCAAGATTAAACAACAAAATAAAGAGATTAGAGGAAAAAACAAGAATGGAAAAAACTAAGGAAGCAATGAATTAAAACTATTTTCTAAAATCCGTTATTGAGGTAAATGGTAAAGATGTATCTTTTAACACTTTAAGTATTTTTCTTAAAGTGAATGTCAAAAGTCCCTTATAATAAACATGCAATACACGTGCTACACACGGGTACATCTAGTAATTAATTGAATTTCCTAACCTACATGCACAAACCTAAAAAAATGATTTTGAAGTGGCCATTAGAAAATACTTATAAGAGGACATATATATTAAAAAAGTAATTGAATAGAGATTTTACAAGAGGACATACAGTTCATGTGTTTGAATGGCTACTGGAGTCTTTACGATTTATACAAGTGGGAATTATAGATTGTAATTTCTCTAATCTAGCTTTAGACAAGTGTCCAAATCTAGTGTGCCACAAATCAGGAGGTTCAGCATTAGTGAAAGAGGTTATTCACATCAATAACAGCAAAGTGCTTATTAAATACCTTCAAGAAATACAATCTATTCCTCAAATTAGCCTTGCCAATCATTTGAGAATTGTGATCTTGGATTAAACAATAATCGGATTTGAATAAGAAGGTTAAATTAGTGTTGTGCAAGGCTGGAAATAGACAACAAATTAACTTTGAAAGAAGGAATGCATAGAACATCTTTGAGAATAAAATCAGGTAGGAGGGTAATGTCACCAATGTCAAGAACACGAATTTTAGAATGATTAGGCAACATGACAGATATGTTATTAACTAGAACAAGGTTCTTAAAGAGTTTTGCAGTGCATGCAATATGCTTAGTTGCACTAGAATCCACAATCCAGAAATTATGTAAGGGCTATAAATAATCATTTGAAGAATTGCAGATTATACCTCCCATGGAATCAACAACATTATCAGGAGAACTTAAAGGCTTCATGCAGTTGAGTAGTCAACATGGAGAGCAAGTTCTTATTCTGTTGTTCAAACATGCCAATGTCTTGGACAGCTTCAGGGACAAGAAACTTGATTCATAAAAAAGGTTTTGTTGTCAGCTTTGTTGGCTTTCTTGCTTAACTTGATGTCAACAATGCATTTCTCGATGGAGAACTCTTTGAAGAGGTATATATGGACTTACCTCTTGGCTACCAAGTCAAAGGAGAGAATTTCTGCTGCAAGCTAAAAAAATCAATATGTGGACTTAAGCAAGCATCTAGACAATGGTTCATGAAATTTTCATCAACTCTCCTTTCACTTAGCTTCCTATAATCCAAAATGACTACTCACTCTTTTCAACAACCACAAATTCAGGACCTATTTACTTATTAGTATATGTTGATGACATCATTACAATTGTCCCTTCCCAAAGCAATAGAACAAGTCAAATCTCAACTTTAACAAGCATTCAAGCTCAAAGATTTGGGCAGTCTAAAATATTTTATGGGATTGGAAATAGCAAGGTCCTCCAAAGGTATTTTTCTTTCTCAAAGAAAATATATCATTTCACTTCTTGAAGACACTAGTTTTTTGGTTGCCAAACCAGCTTCCTACCAATGGACCCCACCTTGAAATTGAGTGCTAATGAAGGAAAACCACTACCAACAACTCCCAACATAGAAGGATTATTGGCCGCTTACTTTATCTAACCATAAGCAGACCTTAACATCAATTTTGTAGTAAACAAGCTCAGTCAATATATGTCCAAACCCTGTTCCACTCACTTGCAAGCTGTCCACAATTACTTCGATATCTCAAGTCATTTCCAGCAAAAGGCATCATCTTCTCATCTCAATCCCAAATAAACATGAAAAGATATGCAGATGTCAATTGGGGCACTTGTTCTTGATACTAGAAAATCTGTGACTGGCCAATGTGTATTACTTGGTGATTCTTTAATCAGTTGGAAGTCAAAGAAATAGTCTACAGTGGCTAGAAGCTTAGTAGAAGCATAATGTAGGTCTCTTGCTTGCATCACCAGTGAGATCACATGGTTAAGCAACTTGCTAAGATACTTCAACATCAATATAAGTAATTCCATGGTTTTTTGCGACAGCCAATCAACCATCCACATCGCTTCTAATCTATCCTTTCATGAGAGAACGAAACACATAGAAATTGACCTTCATTTTATCCAAGAAAAGGTTCAACAAGGAATGCTTAAGCTTGTTCATATTCCCACTCAATACCAACTAGCAGATATATTGACCAAAGCTCTCCCTAATCCAAAGTTCAATGACTTATTATCCAAGATGGAGTTAGACAATCTTCCCTCTATCTTGAGGGGGATTAGACTTTACTAGAAGTTAGTTACAACTATAGTTGTTGACCATGTAACCAAAGTTAGTTGTTGTAACCTTAGTTAATAGTTTGTTATTTTCTTATTGAGGAAGTTAGTCAGAAACCGCATTCTTCTTCTTCCTCTAACTGTATATATATTTGTCTACTTTCATTAATGAAACATAGACCATTCATTTCATTTCTTCTAATACCATTTTATGGAATTATTTAGCTTCTAATTATCTCAAATTGCATGCTTTGTCCTTAGTTTTTTTCTACGTGAAACACTTTAAAATGTGAGGATTTGGCTTACTATTATCTTGGAGCCTTTGTTGAAAATTGAATGTCATGAAGTATGGTTTATTGAGGTGAATTGCAAATTTCAAAATAAAATCTCATTTGTGATTTTTTACAGTGAAAAATTTAGATTTTGGAGATAAAAAGAATCTCAATTGGAAGCTAAGAAGAAGGAAGCAATGCATGAAGAAAAAGCTATGAGAAGAGCATTATAACTGCGTGTCACAACTTGAAATTTACTAGCTTGCAACCTACTGGACACACAAAGCATTTCATCATTTTGTAAAGTCGAGTTGCGACTGATATTTTTCCAGGTCATAACCCAACGCGGCCCAAGCCTATTTTCAGAATAGTTTTAAACCAGATTTTTGGGCTAGTGAAAAAAGTTTAGTTCTTGTACGTTTTTTAGCGTATTTTTAGAGAAAACCTAGGTTTGGGAGGGAGGCTAACACTAGAGAGAAATTCATCTTGGAGATTAAAGACTAAAGGCTTAGAGGAGGATTGAAGCACCACTTTGTTTATTTCTTCCTTTTTCTTTTTATTTTTTAATATTCATTATGGTTTTTGAACTAGTAATTGCTTGTTTATTGTTAGGGATAACTAAAGTTGTAGCTAAGGGACCCTTTAGACTCCTCTATGAATCTTAGATTTATGTAGATTTTCTTATTTAAATGTTAATAAGCATGGTTTTGGTTACCTATTTCTTATCTTAATGTTCTTCAACTATGTTTGGCCATCATTTAAGTTGATTTGGGAATTCCCTTGAATTAGACATAGGAATACGAATATTGGATCTTGGTTATGTAAAGATTAGTTAGTGAGATAAAAACGTACTCATTGCCCTTGCATAGTAAATGCTCGATGTTAGTTCTCAATAATGAGTTAAATTCACACTAGCTCATAAGGACACTTAGTGTTTTAGGTGGAGGAGACATTACTAATTGATAGATATAGGCTTTTAACTATAATTGTCATGCTAATTTAACAAAACTAATTTGTTGGTATTTATTTAAGTAATTTGCATATCCAAATAAAATAGAGGGTGAAAAAAGGTCCCCTAGGTCTTTTAACCTTGGTTGTCTCTCATTTTTAGTTGTGTTAGTGTTTTCAAGTTATTTGTTTATTTCCTTATTTCCGTTAATTTCTTATTAAATCAATATTACTTAAGCTTAAACACGTATTTTAGTTAATTGCTAGCATACTTCTATACAATTCTTGTGGATACGATACTTTTTTACTCATTACTATATTATTTAAGCGACTCGTGCAATTGTAGTATTGTACATGCTTTTGTAGGTGACCATCAAGATGCAATTAAGTAAACCTATTTTCTAAGTATTATGCTTGATGTAAATAGTAAAACTGCTTCCTTTAATATTTTAAGTACTTTGCTCGAAATAAATGTCAAACATCTTTTATAATAAACACATGTGCAATGCACGTGTAACATATGAGTACCGTCTAGTTAGTTGAATTATCTAATGCATGCACACACCTAAAAAGAAACCTTATTGTTTAGTAATTACACTTCAATGTCTAACCATTTCATTCCACGGCTCTCTTCTTATTCTTAGCATTGGGCTACATAGGAGAGCAAGTTAGATTAGTGCTCAATGACTAGTTGAAACTCAAGCTAACCCAAAGGGAAAAAGTGCTAGAGATCCATCCAACCATCAAATGGAATAAGGAAAGGCTCTTGAATTCTTGCTAGGATCGCTAGGTGAGTGTGTGTGTGTACATATGTATAATATCCTTGCTCTCCGTTGGCACGAATGATATTATATATGAGCCACATATATAATGTATTATATAGGTATCCCATTTTTACTTATTTGTAGGATATGAACATTCTAATGGTAGATTTCCAATCTATATCGATGATGATCAAATTGATGAGGATGCTTTTAAGGTAATGTTATTGCCTAGGTTTTGGGCTGTCTAGATGATCGCAGTGGTCATTTCGATCTTAAACACTGATGCACGGGTGGTATGATGCTCAAGTAAATAAGAGCGGAAAAGTGTAAGGTCTAGGTAGAAGCGAAACTCTCGTCCAATAGATTAGAATGGACACCCTTATAATAGTTATGTTCTTTGTAGCTGTTAACCATATTAAGCATGTATGGTGTAAGGGCCAAGTAGCTCATACGCTCCATGCTTAAATTCTATAACAGACTTCTGTCCATACACTAGATGGCCGAACGGACATCAAGAATGAATCTAGACAGAAATAATCTGGTTGGATATAAAACCAATTAGATATAGAGTCCAGTCCACATGCCCTCGGTTCATGAGTCAACATTGTTGACTTAATGAAATATAGCTAATAAGAATAATCTAAATGAAATAGATGCTCTGAATAGGCTACTTCATTTTGATAACAATATTTAATCAAGCTAAGTGTTATAACTAGATCTAGACCTTTCATAACTGGAATTTTCAAAGAAATGTGTGATGGAGAGAAATGAGTGTCTTGATCTAAGAAGCACGACACAACACCCACACGACACATGTCCAACATGCGTCCGCTCTTGTCCAATTAAAAAAATAATTTTTCTAAGCTTGGACGCTGGACATGGTTCTAATTCACTTTGGACACAGCGTGGACATGACTGAGTTAGTTTTTTATTTTCTTTTAAATTTTTAATACCAACATGAGCCCAAAACTAACTCTAGTTGTTTAGTTGACTTGTACTGTTGGGCCATTTTATTTTGAAAATTCTTCAATTGATCACAAAAAAAAAACAAAAATAAGAATTAATTAGATAAAAAAAATACAAATATGACCAAAAAAAATCCAAACAAAC
Organism: Dalbergia oliveri; assembly: GCA_030441495.1. NCBI lineage: Eukaryota > Viridiplantae > Streptophyta > Magnoliopsida > Fabales > Fabaceae > Dalbergia > Dalbergia oliveri. The sequence goes on along the minus strand of JAMLFY010000003.1, from coordinate 12,019,053 downwards.
AAAAATCATACAACAAAATAAAAAAATTTATATATATATATATATATATATATATATGCCGTGTTCGTGTCGTGTGATTTTTTGAGTTTGGTGTGTCTCTGTTCGTGTTAGTGTCTGTGCTTCATAGGTCTTGATCATCCTTTTATAGCGGATTGGTCTTCTTGAAAATTTGTTGGTGTTTCGGTCATATGCCCGAATTAAGATAAAGTTTATGATCAAATGACCAGATTTAGGTTTGTATATATAAAGGTTAAATATGGATGACCAGATTAAGATTTATATAGATAAAGGTAAAAATAGATAACAAGATAAAGCTAAAAATATAGATGACTAGATTATGATTTGTATAGATGAATGTTCTTTTGGTCTTTTTCTTTTCCGTTAGCTTTAGGCTTTTATAATAGAGGGAGTTTCTATGAGCTATCTACCTATGTTAAAACGAACGAATGCCACATTTAGAGCATTTAAATAGGACGTTTAACGTATGGTCATTAAGTCTAATTATATGGTCCTTAATGTTGGGCAAGTATTTAGATTATTTTGATCATTACAAGAGATTCTGTCCAATTAGGAATCTAAATGGAGCGCCACTTGACATTTGTAAGATTATGAAGCTTAATTATAATGTCCATTATTCCTTGTAATCTGTCTGTAGATTTTTTCAGCGTTTCATTAGCCAAATGGTCCAATCTACATTCATAACTTGAATGAACAATAAATCTTGAAGAACATGCTCAAATGCTCTGATTGCATGAATTTTTTTTCCCTCTTGTGAAAAGTATTGCAATAGACTTATTTGGATAAAATATTTTGTGAATATAACCTAAATAGGCTCACTTCTGACTAGAAATAAATGTACATCTACCTTGAAGTTACCATAATGTGACAGCCTTAAATAAGCTTAATTTCAAGCAAAATATATCATAATGCCATAGCCTAAGTAGGCTTATCATTACTTGATTATTTTGTTACCAGAAATAATCACTACGTAGGATAAAAAATTTGATTCAAAATTGACAGACCAAAAACTTAATTTAAAATGTAGACATACTCTTTATTTGACCAAACAGTTTAAGCAACCTCTTCAGTTAAGTTGTTGATATTCATAGTTTGTGCAAATCCTATGACTATGGAGTTAGTTTAAGATTTATAGTCTAAGTAGACTCTTCAACTAAACAATTGGAATTGAGTTTATAGTATGAATAGAACCTTCAACCAAACGCTTGGCATTGAATTTATGGTCTAAATATACTCTTCAACTGAGGAGATGGGATTGAGTGAAACATGAATATATTCTTTGATATTTAAAGCTTTATATTAAATTGATAATTATCTAACCAGATTAAATGTAGGTCCTAATGTGTAAGATAATTATATGCTCTTACCAAACATGTTGCGACAAGTGATCCGACTAGAATTGCGTATGATCGGATAATATGAATCTTTCTCTGTGCATTTTCCCTCCTCTATGTGAATACTATATTTTGTTGGGTATTTTATCTTTCAATTTTATTTAAAACAAAAAAATGAAAAATGAAAAAAAAATAAAAAGTTTTTGCAGCCCATGCTCCTAATGATCCATGAATTGGGAATGAAAAGGCCACCATGCCAACAAAATCATAACAAATTGGAAAAAGGATCTCAATCAGATCAAACACAATCCCAATCAAATCTCCAATCAGGCCACATGTGATCCTCATCATATCTGAAATCATTGTGCAAGAAAATAATGGACCATAGTTGTGTATAAATCAATACAAACACATACGACAAGGGGGCACTGAAGGACGGACGAACTTAGTGAAAAAACCAATAACCCATGCCATAGTCATCACCCCTTATCCCAAATCAACTACCACTACCCACTGTACTCATCATTTCAGGAACACAAACCAACAGCCAACCAAGCTACCACTATTATCCTAACATTTTTCACCATCTTACAAGCACCATCATCACCATCAACCACAACCTTGTCCCATAGCCACCACCACTTTCACCCTTTTCACCATTATCATCAACCAAACCTTCTTCACATCACATAATCATAACCAAATCAAAACCATAATCAAGACAAATAAAATAAAACCAATAGCAGATATCAAAACCAAAAACATCTCAAACACCAAACAAAAAAGAAGCAGTAGGCCACGAACAGAGCCCGCATGAAGCCATTGTCGTCGCCACCCTTCCAGACCCGCTCCTTACGGCGAGATTGGTGCCTTGCCACCGCATGAGCTGGAACGTCGACAAGCGCCTCCGTCCTATGTTGTCAGCCCCTCCTTCGTCTCCACCTCTAGCCGTCGCGCTCCCCATCGTCGGAAGCCAGAGAAGAGCGCGGCCGTCAACTCCACCACCAATTGTTGTGTCGCGCACCAACCCAGGATCGCAAGCCAGGACGAGCCAAGGCCGACAACCAGTTCCACCACCACCTCCACGAGACAACGTCGGTCTCCACATCTTGCCGGCGCCACGCAAACCCGCCGGCTCCTTGCCTTCACTGTTGAAAAGCCCACCGTCACCTGTGCCCCATCTTCGTCCAGGAACACCTCCATCCATTACCACCGCAACGATGGCTACCCTAAGTGTTTCCTTGCGCACCCACTACCTCCTCACAATTTCATTTCTTCCTTATTTCGATATTAGGTGATTGAGTAAAGTTGATTTGGTTTTCCTTTTAATTGTTTTGATTTTATTTTGTTTTCTTTATTTCTTTTTTGGTTAGGTCTGATTTGTTTTTTTTTATTGGGTTTTGTTCGGTCATTCTCTTAGGCCTTGAGGAGTTAGGATGATTTGGGCTAGGTATATTCTTTTAGTTGGGGTCATTTTTTTTTTCCAAAAAACAAGTCTTGGATTTTTTTTTGAGTCTTTTAAAATTTTTTTTTAAAAAAATAAACTTTTGCACAACAGTCAACTGTCATGATTGAGAGGTGGATGCATAATTCATGTCCTGCTAAATTGTATGGATTTATTGAGTAGCCTAGTGCTAATTTAAATATTGTGCATGAGCGATTCCCTTTTTCCAAGAAAAATCATTTTCACAATTAAAATCAACCAACACACTTATCATTTTTTTTATTAAAATTCACCAACACATAATCATTTTCTACAAGAACGACGTGACTTTGAGTTCCTCATTGCACCAGGGATACGTCGGCGTAGCCAACAAGTATCAAGTAAAAATTAATTTTTCATTAAATTGTGTTCTCTTTTAATTTTATTTTATTTTCTTTTATTCTACTCTTGTATAATTGTTACAAGTTTTGGGGAAAAATAAATATTATTAAAGTTATAATTAATTTGCATAATGAGCTCTAGGGTAACTGTATTTATATGGATGTATTAGGGGTGTAGTGGGATTAAGTTTCCACCATTCCCTAATCATAATCAGACTCCGAACCTTAAAACTCTTAAAAAAGACCAGTTTGCAAACCAAAAGGTTTTCCAATTTTAGCCAAAATTAAAATTGGTGGCGACTCCCAAATTCATTTTTTAAATCGATTGTCATTCTCGTCGTGGCGCTTTCTGGTATGTTGTGACAGCTTGGCGACTCCACTGGAGACAGTTAGAGAGTTAAGCCTATTAGAGTAAATTATACAAATAATTATAACTTTATAATATTTATCTTTCCCCTTCATTCTGGCTTTTTTTTTTTTTATAAAGTCTTCCTCTTATTTATTTGTATATATTTGTTTATTTTATCTGTAAATATTTGTCACTCAAACCTTAGGATAAATGAATTTTTGTATATATATTGTTTGGGCTTTTGTCTTGTAAGAATATCTATGCTTCTCATACACAGTGCACCACCATCGCTATCTCACACACATTTTGGCTCTATACCCAAGCTTGTACAACCTAAGGATTAGGTGGAGTCCCAACATTGTCATTGAGGAGCTTCATGCTCACTTGACATTTGGCGGGACACCACTAAATTGTTCCTGATATCATGAATCAGTCATATTGAGAGGGTTCATCCCTACTTATGATCCTTTCATGAACTGGGTCTCTATCTGATGGGTGGAACCTGGGAATCATGACCTTTAGAAATCTAGACCCGTCCCAATAATTGTGCACTAATATATTGAACTTAGTGGCCACCCAATTAAGGTTTGAACCTTAAGAAAATCCATCCCTAGGACTAACTCTTTTAGGACACAGGAGCATCCATCTACCTTTTTTTCTCTCATTGCCCAAAAATAAAAAACTCATCATACACGACTCATTCATTACATACATTTTAAAAAAAAAGAAAAAGAAAAAACTTCACCATTTGTACATGTTTTTTTTTATGCATACATTACTCCTGCTTCTCTCATGCACAACATGCATAGCTCACCCTTACCATTCATCCATGCATACATTCTCATCACATTGACATCATCCAAAAGAAAATGAAAAAAAAAATATCATTTGACATTTATTTTTATGCATTCATAAACAAAAGGGCATGCATTCATGTGCACATCTTTTTTCTCATCCATAGTTCACAATTAAAAAAAAAGAAAAGAAAAATACTTAGACATGAATTCATGAAATCATCCAAAAAATTCAAACATGCATTCTCATCTCTCATATATCTATTCTTTAGTTTACATCATGCATTTTTTTTCTCACACGTCTTTTCTTACACACATTCATGCATAAGCAAAAAACAAAAAAAGAGGAAAGTCATCATTTCACACATTCATGATTTTTTTCATACATGTAGTTCATCTAGCATGCATACATCTTTACACATTAGCATAACCTCAATAGGAGGATCCATTTTCCTTTCATTCTTAACTCTCATAGATAAAATATTTTCTTCAATTTCAACGGTTTGCAGTTTCCAAACATTACACTCGCAAAGGAACTTTATCTGATTCCAAAATATTACACCCACAAAGGAACTTTATTTGATTCTAAGTAGCCTTGTTTAGAAAAGTCCGTCAGGAAATATGGTAGATGTAAGGGATTTTGGAAAGGAGATCGATGATTTGAAGGCTACCATGAACGACAGGTAGAGATAGTCAAAGAAGCGTTGCAGCCATACTAAAAAATCGGGAAGGTGGAGGCAACAACTCCAATAATGAAGGGCTCAGATATGACTCAAATGAGAATGACAACAACACAAACCCGCATGACAAGCTTGAAAAAGAGATGGAAAGACTGAAACTCAAACAAGAACTAGAAAAAAGTATGCAATAACGTTCTAATGCTACGAGGGCCAAGCCCCTACGGCCCAATGAGTATCAATGGCCTATGTTTAGCCCCTAGTGTTGTCATTCCCAAGGATTTCAAGATGCCCGAGTTCATCAAATTTGATGGTAACACCAATCCTATTATGCACCTTTGAATGTATTGCACCAAAATGGGAATGTGGTCCAAAGATGAGAATTTCCTAATTAGCTTTTTCCTTGAAAGTTTGGATGGGGCTGCATGGGAATGGTACATAGATGGATCAAACGCAAATCAGATGTTGGGAAGACTTGGCTCAAGCTTTTATAACCAATACAAATTCAATTTGAATGTCGCACCCATCAGGGATCAACTAAAAGGGCTGAGAAATAAAGAGAATGAGACATTCAAGAAGTATGCCCAAAGGTGGAGAGCCATGGCCTAAAGTTGTTCCACCAACTATGAAGCATGGATACTTCAAAAACCTTGCTGCACCCGTGTCGGATACTTTTACGACATCGACACTATGGCGATCTTTGACACATGTCCAAGGGGTGTCCTGCTATGTCACTTCATCTCTTAATCTCGAGAGCCCAGACAGTTCTAACTCAAGCAAACATAGCAACAAATTCCATTTTCATTATGCAAACATTTATTCATTATTTTTTGCAGATAAAAACTTGTGCAGATTTTTTTATTCTTGTAAATTTTTTTGTCAATTCTTGGTTATAGGGTGTTATTTAGCCATAAAGGTGCTTAGATTTGGTTTTTCTCATCATGACATGTTATTTTTATGTGTTATTATACAATGTATCCTAACGTCTCGTATCCTATATTTTGTAAAAATCACCATGTCCCTATGTCATGTCGTGTCATATTTGTATCGCTTGTCATATGGGTGCTTCCTTGTCCACCAATGCTTGAGCAAGAGATGTATTCTTATTTCATTCATACCTTAGAAGGTCTATTCTTCAAGAATATGTTGGGGACTCACATCAAGGAGTTCGTGGACTTGATGGAAATTGGAGAAAGAATTGAAGCCAATATCCAAGAGGCGAAGGTGGAGTTAACAAAAGATGAGTTGAGTAAGCCACAACCCAAGCAAGGGTCATTGAGGAAAGAAGACACTGAACTGCATGCAACCACAACAACCATCCCAATCATACAAGCTTATTTTCCGCCCAAATTACTATTCATCTTACTAACACCCGCATCATCCATCTTCTATACCTTATCCATCCCCTACATATTACTCAAATAAGCCATATCAAGTTAATCACATATTCTCCTCTCAACCACACGCACCTTTCAAACCGTGCCTCACCAAACCATGCCTCCAAATCATCAAAGAACCCCTTTAACACTGCTAACCCTACACCTTCAACAAGTAAACGACCTTTGCCCAACTTCAATGTGAGCAACTCTAAATTGTTTAGAAGCTTATATGAAGCAAACTTTCTCACCCATCCCTGATGAAAGTTGCAGGACCACCATATCCCCATTGGTACAATTCAAATCATGTATGTGAATATCATTCCAATACCCAGGGGCACTTGATTGACTATTGTAATGGTTTCAAAGACGCTGTATGACGTCAACTTGATGCAAAGGCTATTGAAGTGCAAGGGGCAAGAAAAGAAGATCAAATTGGTGATGGTCTTAGCTAAATTCATCAACATTATTCGAATCTTCATTTGACTTGTTGTGATTAGAGAATAAATTTGCTCATATCTTGAAACTTGTTCATGATTATGTGTGTTTCTTTTCACAATACCTTTTTTAATCACTATTATCCTTTCACTACATTCTCTTTTCCTCTTCTCTAAGAATAAGGCAGAAATAATTGAGAAGACCCATTAATTGATTCTTGTGTTATAATGAGCTTGAATGATCATGATCATGATGAAGATCCTAAACTATGCAAATGGTTTGGTGATCAAAAGGAAAAATCAAAATATCACCATCAACTAAGGGAATAATGCATCATGGCCTCAATGTTTTGGTCAAATGGCACATGTTGAAGTATCATACCAAGCAGACAAACCAGGCAAATAGGCAACACTTTACTAAAAAGAAAAAGTCCTGTAAAGAGGAAGTTTCACAAGACATTCAGTCAAAGCCCACATTTTGAGAAAATAAAGAAAAAGGCTCGTTGGATTAAAAAGAAGAGAGAGAGAGAGTCCAGGCAAAAATTAGAGCAAGAAATACCATTAGGTTGAAAATCCGAAAGGGTTACCTAAAAAAAAATGCATTAACGGAAAAATCTACAAACAACGACTTAAAAAAAAAGAAAAAAGTGCCCAAACTGGGGCAATTTGATTGGTGACGAATGATCAAGGAACAAGTATTCAACAGAAGACAAAGAGACAACTTTCACATACAAACTTGATGGTCACGTAGCAAAGGGTTGCAATCTTGATCATGAATTTAAGCTCAACGTAACCAAGTTATCAATGAAATGGGTTTATCGATTAGATCTTACTTTTTTTTATCTTTCATACCTCACTCTCGCCCCTCTCCTCCCTTTTCATCAAAAAGTATGTTCTTTCAAGAAATGCATTTTGCTTTCTCCATTTTTTTCCCTTTCTCTGAATCACACATAATCATCCAGAGTCAAGAGGCATTGAAAAGGAAAAAAAATAGAAAAGGAAAAAGAAGCCAGATCGAAAACCTGAAAAGGTGGTCTAGGAAAAAATTAGGGCAAACAAAAAGAACAGGCTTGGTATATCGAAGACAAAAAATGACTATCTAGGCAAAAGTAAGAGCTGAATCAAGTCAAACTCTAACACAAGAGAGACAAGAGCTAAAAATAAAATCCATAAGTAATTCTGAAAGGAAAAATAAAGTCAATTGTGGTGGCTTTTTGAACAAAATGGCTTATTAGGAATCAGACTAAGTTTTTTTAAAAAAAAAACGATGTTTGAATAGGAACTGGGCAATTGTTTCTTTCCTTTCCTAAAGCATGTCATCATCATTCTAAAAAAAAATGGGACAATTTGCTTTCTCTTCCTTTTCTCCCTTTATGAAATTTTTGTATTATTCAATCATTCAGGTTTCATTATCACCATATCATTCATCATGCTCAATCATCTAAGTTTTATCTATCCTGCAAACTAGGGCAAAATTTTTCGGGCATCCTCATCGTTAAGCTTCATCATCATCATCAAACCATTAGCATGTTAAAATTTTCATTTGCATCCTTAATCATCGAATCATTTAGGACATTCATCATACTCATACCATCAGCATTTCATGCCACAAATTGGGGCAAATTTGTTTCCTTTGTGAAGTTATCTCATCATGTTTGGGCATTCATCATTTACACCATCAAATCATCTAGGCATAGTGGTCACAAGTCATATCATTATGGCATTATTCAATCATCCCTAGTATCTACTTTTTGCAACATGAATCATTGCATTGTTTTGTAAATATTATCTATCATGAGCAAGCATCACACATAATTCATTGAGCATCTATTTAATTTTCCACACTTTCTTTTATCACATTGATCGCATCATGTACTTTTCGCACTATCGCATCATTCACTTTTCAACAACTATCGCATCATTCACTTTTCAACAATTATCATATCATTCACTTTCTGTGCTATCACATCATTACTTTCTGTATTATCACATCATTTACTATTCAACGCCTATCATATTATTCACTTTCCACTTATCCTATCATTACTTTCAGCAATTATCACATTATTTACTTTTCTGTCTTAATCATTTACTTTTCAATCTTGATCCCGATTATTTACTTTTCAATCTCGATCCCAATCATTTACTTTTCTGTCTTGATCTTGATCATTTACATTTATGTCTTGATCTCAATCATTTACTTTTCAATCTTTAATCCGAATCATTTACTTTCTGTCTTCGTTTACTTTTCACTTTCCATCTCGATCATTTACTTTTCATTTTCCATCTCAATCATTTACTTTCAGTTTCGATCACAATCATTTACTTTCAGTCTCGATCATAATTATGTACTTTCACATTTTACATGCTTTCACAAACACTTACTTTGCTTTCACATGTCTTTAAATTTCACAAACATTTACATGCTTTCACATTTTACATGTTTTCACAGCCTTTACATGCTTTCACATGTCTTTAAATTTCACAAACATTTACATGCTTTCACATGTCTTTAAATTTCACAAACATTTACTTTGCTTTTACATGTTTTTACATTTCACATGCATTTGCTTTCACAGATTTCACTTTCACATGCATTTGCTTCCACAAATTTCACTTTCACATTCTTTTCAGATGCTTTTCAATTTTACATGCATGTAGTTTTCACATACATTTCATTCCCTGCTTGACATTAGCAGTGTGCATTCAACATGAGGTCATTGGCATCATTCATAAGGGCGTTGTTGTCATGTATCCATCCTTTTCATAAAATCATTTAGCATCATTCATCACAACATTTCACATTTTCATCAAGCATTTATTGTCTTTGTCCATTGGTCATCTAGTAGCATCCATGAGAACATCTCGCATTGTCACCATGCATTCATCATTACCATCACGCACACATTATTATCTTATCATCATATCTAAAAAAAAAAAGATCATCAACAACTATCAGCTCTTCTACCATAATCATTATTCATTTTTCACCCATCATCATATTGTCACATTTCAATAGTCGAGTCATTTGTTTTCATCATCACATTATTTGTCCCTTACACCGTCTATCTTTCTACTTCAAACCTTCCCTATAGAAGTCATACATCCTCATCATACATTCATCAACATTGTCATCATCATGGTGTCATCATGCACTCATCATTAACATGCATTTGGACAAAATATGTGTTTATATCTTTACTTGTCTCTTACAGTAAAATGTCAAAGCCGTCGCCTTTGTATTTTTTAATAAGAAACAAGTAAAGAAGGGCAATTGTGAACACCATATTTTGTCCAGGTATTTTATCTTTCAATTTCATTTAAAATAAAAAAACAAAAAATGAAAAAAAAAAAGTGTTTGCAGCCCATGCTCCTAATGATCCATGAATTAGGGATGATAAGGCCACTATGCCAACAAAACCATAACAAATTGGAAAGAATCTCAATCAGATCAAACACAATCCCAATCAAATCTCCAATCAGGCCACATGTGATCCCCATCATATCCGAAATCATTGTGCAAGAAATTAATGGACCATAGTTGTGTATAAATCAATACAAACACATACAACAGGGGGCCTGAAGGAAGATAGGGCCAAACTGAGTGAAAAAACCAATAACTCATGCCATAGCCATCACCCCCTCCATCCCAATTAACCGCCACTACCCACGTACTCATCATTTCAAGAACACAAACCAAAAGCCACCCAAGCCACCACCATTATCCTAACATCTTTCACCATCTTACAACACCATCATCACCATCAACCACAACCTTGTCCCATAGCCACCACCACTTTCACCCTTTTCATCATTATCATCAACCAAACCTTCTTTACATCACATAATCATAACCAAATCAAAACCATAATCAAGACAAATAAAATAAAACCAGTAGTAGATATCAAAACCAAAAACATCTCAAACACCAAACAAAAAAGAAGAAGCAGGCCGTGAACAAAGCCCGCATGAAGCCGCCGTCGTCACCACCCCTTCCGATCCTCTTCCGCGGCCTAAGATCATGCCCCCAGGCATGAGCTGGAATGTCGACAAGCTCCTATGTCCTATGGTCAGCCCCACCTCCATCTCCACCTCTAGTCGTCGCGCTCCATCGCCTGAAGCCAGGAGAGAGCGGCCGTGAACTCCACCACCAATCCTGCGCCGCACACCAGCCCAAGATCGCAAGCCGTGCGAGCCAAGGCCGACGCGAACCCATCGCCACCTCCACGAGACAACATCGCGATCTCCACATCTTGCCAACACCACCGCAAAGCCCGCCAACTCCTTGCCTTCACTGAAGAGCCCACCGTCACCTGCGCCCCACCTTCGCCAAATCTCTCAGGACACCTCCATCAATTGCCCACAATGGTGGCTACCCAAGTGTTTCCTTGCGCACCCACCTCCTCAGTTTCATTTCTTCCTTATTTCCATATTAGGTGATTGAGTAAAGTTGATTTGGTTTTCCTTTTTAATTGTTTTGATTTTATTTTGTTTTCTTTATTTCTTTTTTGGTCTGTCCTAATTTGTTTTTTTTTTTTATTGGGTTTTGTTTGGTCATTCTCTTGGGTCTTGAGAAGTTAGGATGATTTGGGCTAGGTATATTCTTTTAGTTGGGGTCATTTTTTTTTTAAAATGAGTCTTTGATTTTTTTTTTTTTTGAGTCTTTATTTTAAATCTTTTTCCTAAAAAACAAACTTTTGCGCAACAGTCAATTGTCATGATTGAGAGGTGGATGTGTCCTTCATATACTATTGAATTGTATGGATTTATTAAGTAGCCTAGTGCTAATTTGAATATTATGCATGAGTAGATTACCTTTTTTCCAAGAAAAATCCTTTTCACAATTAAAATCAATCAACACACTTATCATTTTTTTTATTAAAATCCACCAAGAAATAATCATTTTCTACAAAAATGACATGACTTTGGGTTCCCATTGCACCAAAGGATACGTCGTAGCCAACAACTATCAAGCAAAAATTAATTTTTCATTAAATTGTGTTCTCTTTTAAGTTAATTTTCTTTTCTTTTATTCTACTCTTGTATAATTGTTACAATTTTTGGGAAAAAATAAATATTATTAAAGTTATAATTAATTTGCATAATGAGTTCTAGGGTAACTATATTTATATGGATGTATTAGGATGCAGTGGGATTAAGTTTCCACCATTTCCTAATTATAATTAGACTCCAAACCTTAAAACTCTTAAAAAAGACCAATTTACAAACCAAAAAGTTTTCCAATTTAGCCAAAATTAAAATTGGTGGCAACTTTCAAATTCATTTTTAAATCGGTTTTTCGTCGGTGCCTCTGGGTACGTTGGACACTCTATATGAACTTTTATCATGCAAACACTGCTTTCGTTCCAACGTTATTTAACTGATATAAATATGTCTTCAATGCTGAAATATCTCTTCACAAATCATTATACTGTGACTGCCATAGTAGTACTAATTTGCCTCGCAATATGTTCAAAACATTTTAAATCTAGCATAAAAATAGGAAATATCAATGTTAGGACTTCTAAAATAATGCTTAAAAGGATATTTAGGTATACTAAAGGAGAACTATATAACATTATAACATGAACGACTTGGCGTGAATGACCGCCCTAGTAATATTCGTGCATTGTAAAATTGCACGGTCAATACTAATCAACCATTGCATCTAAGACACTGAAAATGTGAATGAATGAACTGCTCAGGACACCTAAAATAGGATCAAGCTATATTTGCTTATGGAAAAAATAGGAATGACTCCACCTTACTGGCTATTAGAATCAAATAATTAATTGATTAATTATTTAATTAATTATCATAACCATTAACTTTATTATTTTGCATCCATATATGAATAACCACTTGAATATGATCAACATTCAACAATATGAGCATATATGAGCATTAAATAACAAATTTATGAGCATATGAGCATATACAATAAAACGGTGCATCACAAATCCACAATGTTAATGTTAATGTTAAAGAAAGTTGCGTAATTTTTATAGCATAAGGCACCTGCGGGTTGGAGTAATCACAATGGCGTGATATGTTTTTTGGCCATGCTAGGTCAATCACAAATTAAAATTACAAGAGGCTTTATGACATAGTATACTAGGCAACTTGATAAGTCATAAAACCGACTAGAAGAATTGTCAATGAATAGCAAAATGTTCGGAAAAAACAAATTTAAAAGGCATATTAAGAAATAAAACCAACCAAAGGTATATAACTTTCAACCCAGGACAATTACTTATATAGGTTTGAACAAATTTCTTAAACAATTTTCAACCTTGAATTAGAGCTTCGATCCCAAAAACAATAATAATAGATAAATATATCTAGACAGATTTATAATTATATATAATCTTGAATATGGTCATTCGAGAGCATAATTATTTGGGAACAAATGGTAAATATTTAATAATATATTTGGACAGATTTATAGTTATATACAACTTTGAATATGGTCATTCGAGAGCATAATTATCCGGCAGAACAAATGATGAATATTTAATAAGATATTACAGATTTATAATTATATACAACCTTGAATATGTTCATTCAATAGCATAATTATCTGGGCAAAACAAATGATAAATATTATATCATAATTATCCGGGCAGAACAAATGGTGAATATTTTATCCTAAGTTGTATACTGTGGTTTGGACTTAGGCCAATAGAAATTATCCACTCAATTATTAAGAGCCTTTTAACATGAGGGTCAGAACATATCTTTAGCATTTAGAGTCTTTTAAATTTTCTACTCAATTATTAAGTAGCCTATCAAAGCACATTATGAAGGACTTTATTTTTTTTCATAAACCGTCCAGATTAATTTGTCTATTCAAGCTAAGTGAAACGTCAGGTCTTATTGAGTGTGCTGTAGACATGAGTAACTAAGCCATGAGCAACCATGATGATCTATATTTTAATAGAAAGTTCAACATGCTTATATTATGGCTTAGGTGCAGTATGTTCATCTAAACTTGTGAGACAAAAAACAAGGAAGCTTGTCTTATGCTAAGCGATAACTAAGTGGGGGTAGATTAAGTGTGTTGCGGATCAATTTTGTAATAACTTAAAATGGAGAATTCTACAGTAATAGTTATTCTATAGTAGAGAAGCGCCCAGACTTATCTTTTTACAAACAGAAAAATGAACAAAAAATTTGATAACGAAGGAAGTGTAGAATATACGCATCTGATATGTATAGGTTGACACCCTTTGTTATTAAATATGTCCAGCTAAGTTGTGGTGGCACTCCTTCAAATTTGCCAAACTCCATTTTCAACTTGCTTATTTCAGAATGATTGTCATGGTTCTATTTTTCACATGCTTAAGAACAATATCAAAATGTTTTAAAACACAAAATAATCTAAAAATATAGAGACGTGATAAAGATTAGATATTTAGCATGAGGGAAGGAGAACTAATCAAAAATTTTATTTTTACGAGAAACATTTTATCGTTCCCCACAAACAGAGCCAAATGTTCTTGCCTAGATTCAAGGCGGTTCAGATGATGGGCAGTGGCCATTCCGATCTTGAACACTAATGCACAGGGTGGTTTGATACTCAAGTTAATAAGAGCGGAAAAGTGTAAGGTTTAGATAGAAGTGGAACCTTCCTCTAGTAGATTAAAGTGGACGCCCTTATAATAGTTATAGTTATGTTCTTCGTAACTATTAAGCTCATTAAGCATAGGTGGTGTAATGGTCAAGCAGCTCATATACTACACGGTTAAATTCTATAACAAACTTTTATCTTTATGCCATACACTAAATGGGTAAATGGACATCAAGAATGAATCTAGACATAAGAGAATCTGGTCAGATATAAAACCATCAGATATATGGGTCTAGTCCAGGCAACAAATGCTGCCACCTATCTAGTTAACAGTATATATTTCAATTGTATATTTTGACTAACTTGTTTACACTATTGTTATAATAATCATCAGGCTTTGCACAACAGGGGCCAAGGGATAAGGATTCTTGTTTCTAGAGTTCCAAAAGACACGGCTGCTTCCTACACCTTGAAAGATCGAATAATGTGACTCCCTCAAGTGCATAGAGGATATTTAGATTGTAGATGATCTATTCAAGGAATTGAAACCACTTCGGAATTTGATGAAAGGGTGTATCAAATTTTATCACCTTCTTATTGAAAAATGGAATATATAGCATTTTTCCATAATTTAAATTTTGAATAACAACGTCCAAATTGATATATAAATAATGTTTGATGTACAATAAAGTTATACAATAATAATACACTAACACTCACAATATTCTTTATCTTTTGGTGCATTAGTATCCACTTTCACTAAAAGGCAAAAAAACCATTGTTAGTGTCAGTGTAATATTATTATACAACTTTATTATACACCAAATATTACTCAAAATTTTAAGCTCAATTACCAACCAAGAAGTCCATGTAAAGATGCATTTGATAAAATGCTTGATTTTTTTTTGGTCAGGTTAAATACTTGATTAAATCCTACAAATAAGCTACTAGGATTGGCCTAGTAGTAAGGGATTTGAATAATATGTATAATGTCTTAGATTAAATCTTATTGTGATGAATGTAATTTCTAAAGTATATGAAAAAACAAACCTGCATTCAGACCAAAAACACTTGTGTAGTGTTCAAGAAAATAAAAACTGTGGAGTTCAGAGACAAAAAAAATCACTTTGTTTATTGCCATAGGAAAAAAAACCTTGTGTAGGCAGCCCAACATATCCTGCTGGTCCAAATATTACAAAATGAAGTACAAGGCCCACTAGTTGGATTACACAGCAGAAGATCTTGACTCTCTAACCAAGATCGAAAACAAAGGAGTGTTTTGGATCTGACCAAAAAGGAAGGAGTGTTTGGGTCAATAAAAGAGAGTGTTTTGGAATGTTGAACCACCCCCCCCCAAAAAAAAAAAAAGAAAAAAGAAAAGGGAGTGTTTGAAATAATTTAAAAATAGAAATGATTTCATTTGCAAATTTGTTAGATTTTTTTTCTAAAATTCTATTAAATTTGATAATGTTTGAATGTAACTGATTTGATTTTAAAATTGAAATACAAATCAAATTAAATCAATTCTTATTTTAATTATTTCAAATGTAATCTAGTATATTTTAAACATTCCAAACATGAAAAACTTATATTTGAGCATAATAGGTGTGCACTAATCAGAATGACGTGTTATGCAGATAAATTGTAGTGCAGGATCTCCTTTTCTGATGCTATGCCTTGAAGGGGAGTTGAAGCTTTTTCTGAAATCAACAAGCTGTAGAAACCGGAGTTAATTGACAAGTCAGAATTATGTCATTCCCTTTTGAAGCTTTGCTCCCAGACCGTTCTGCATATGCTGATGCTCCTTTGGTGTGGATAACTAACAGTACTAGGAGCAATTTTGGATGTTTGTTATTTGATTGAGGTGCAGTGGTAAAGAATTGATTTTGGGTATCATAGACTTATACCGTAAAACATATTTTAATAACTAATTTGTCGACATGTTGACGTTTGAATAGGCAGACAGGTGGTTTACCCTAAAATGAAACATTTTTTCTATTCCTCTTTGTACCATTTTATCTCCTTATATTTTATTCCACTTACCATAAAATATCTATAGTTTCTGTCCCGCATAACAATCTTGGTAGAAGCACCAGGGACGGAGCGCGAGAGAACCCTTTTAAGCTTTCACACACAAGATAAGCAGAATGTTAAGGTTAAATGATGAAGCTCAAGACTTCAAACTATGATTTACTTTACCATGCCATGAGAAAAGAAAAAGATGGACATGTAGAGGCGATGGAGATTGGAATGGAGAGGCATTTTTTCTTTTTATGGGCCCGTTATATTTTTTTTTTTATGCGTACTTTATTGGCTTTTAGCCTTTTAAATCCATGTCTAAAATTGCTGATAACATGCTTTTGTGAGATGAATGATGTATGTATTCATGTCCGGTGCACAAGAGCGGAGCAACATCAATCTACTCGAGGAACCAAAAACAAAAAATATCACTTTGAAGGGGCCAGCTTGAGATTGTTATTTTCTTTCTAAAAGAGAATTACATATAGCTACAGGTGCGTCACAGATATATGTGGCTAGTCGATACTAGCTTCACCGAATGGGTTTTGATCTTTAATTAGACACTAAATTCCAAAACTCATCTTCCAACTTTTTTTTTTCATTTTAATTTTCTGAGTGTCATTTTCTAACTTTTTTCACTACAACTAATACGCCAAATGGCTAGTGACCCACAGTACAAATGCAATGCGCATGAAAGAATTCAATACCACTTTTCGTACTTGATAGGTTCTTCCCCCGTTTCTTTACTTGCTTTAGCTTCTTTTAATTAGAGGGGAGGGGAGTGTTGGGTTTATTCGTGTAAACTCCTTGAAAGATACTTTAACAGTGGATTTGGATGGGAGCTTGTCCATTTCAATCGTGAGTTTTGGATTCCAAACTCACTTTTCTGGTTATGTTTGATGATAAAAAGAATACGTTTGTCAGTTCTGAGTGTGATTTTAATTTGATGCTAAAGATTGAATAGAAGCAAATTCTTGTTGCTTTCTCATTAAGCAAAATCAAACTAGTTTTTATTTTCTTGCTAATATATATATATGAAGTTCTCATTATAACCTTTTTCTTACACTGTATATAATAGGTATTAATATTCTCATGTTTTATTTTATTTTATAATTTGTTTCCCCATGTATCTTCCATAAAAAATATATTGATATATAATAAATTATTTGTTACATAAATAAGATAATTATGTTGATTTATTATATTATACCTATTATATACAGATATTACAGCCTGATTAAGCAAGATTTTAATTAAATTAAAATTTCTTATATATGTATTATTCATTTATAGTATTTTTTTTCATTTCAATTTAATGCTAGACCGAAAAGTTTTTTTAAAAAATATATACATCAATATAATATATTAAAGCATATTAAAAAATAATGAAATAAAAAAAGATAATATTAACATTGTAATACATACCATTTTAGTAGTTTCACACAAGTAAAAATGATTTGGATCTATCAATTAATATCATGCAAAAGAATATTCTTTTATTCAAACTCATTTTTAAGATAAAAGTTCCTAAATATAAATTATACTAACCTTACCTTTTAATCAAAATCAAATTTATAAAACCATATTGATCCAAATTAAAATTAAGTTTACAAATTTAAATCCAAACACACGCTACCAACTGTGTGATCAATTATTGAATGGTCACAAATTTTTTCACTATTTTGTGCCCACCTAAGAATTATATTTATCTTTATTTATCACGATCGGTGGTTTGAAGCCCTGTTAATAACTTATAAACTTTGATGTTCGCAGCAGAATGCGGCATGCAACTCCATGGTTTGAAAAAAATGGTCTTCCTTTTCTAGTCGGATTTTCTACATCTCAAGCAAATCAACTTTGAAATATCCCAATGCGTGAGTGACACTAACTGTGTTATTCATACTAATTATACATATGTAAGACCCTGATAATTCATACCTTATTCACTATTTTAAATAGGTTTGGACTCTAACTACTTTAATAGGGTTCAGTCCCCTTTAATAGTGGATATATGTGATATTAGTTGATATATATCATGCATAATAAATATAAATAATATTTTCGATAGATATTTATTTTGAGTTAGAGCTGACACAAGTTTGCAATTATAAGAGACGTGTCTGTCACTGACATTAGCAAGGACAGCTGGGGTAGGAAAAGCATTCAAGTTTGTGGTAGACTACGTTAGCGATATAAAAGCGAAAAGGTTGAAATTAGAGAGGCACATAGCAGGAAGACTATAGCCTCCATATATTGGGACTTAATGATGAAAAGGTAGAAGGAATTAAAACCGTCTCAATGGCAGCAAACATTATCAAAATTAAAGAGCCCGTGCTGCATTTTGTGCTGCTCCAAATCAAAGCGTGTGTCACAACAAATCAATATTAAATACACACGCTTTTAATTTGAAGACTCTTATCCCAGCCCCATGACACGTTAACGTTAGTTTTTGTCGCACACGCTCATGTAAATTTTCTAACGCAATATTGAGCAACTTGCATGTCTAACTACCCACAGCTTAAAAGTCAAATAGTGATCGAGAAGCAACACCTATCATCTTAGGAGCAGTAGGCGTTATATATGGTTGTCAATAATCATTTGATCTAGATCTTGCTCGATATCATTGCTTTTCGTTCTTTCAGTTCATACTTCATGCCATCGTTGATCAATTCTAGTTTTCTTCTTTAATTTTTCCATTATCTTATTTCGAATAATATTTTTCTCCGCACGTGGTAATGATGTTAATATCATTAATTGTTACTCACATCACCTAGCAACATAACTGGCTAAGCTATCATACTACCAAAAGAAAGCAACATCTTCCACTCTTTACATTTTCATTATATATGAATTTATTCTAGTTCATAATTTATTTCTATCGAAGAAATTCTGTGTTCTTGTGTAGGATAGTGTTTCTTTAATTTCAATGATTGTTGCTTGTGTCCTATATTTACATAAATTAATTTAACAGTACTAGTGCCGGCTTGTCACTAAAACCCTCCTCTTGGCCGATGCTAACCTTTTGGGAATATAGTACACGTTTGGATTTTTCCTACTTCAATCATTCTTGTGTATGAGCACGCACGTGACGTGAGAAACTGGGAACTGCTCAAAATGCGTCGGTGTTGGAATGATAACATGTTAGGCTGTTAGCAAAGATCCAGTCTCGTCGAATGTGGGTTCTTAGAGTGTATGTTCAGTCAAATCATAATGAAAATCTAAGTGCAAAGCCAATCAAGGTTATATAACTTTATATTGTGGCTGTGGGGGAAGGGTTTCAAATTCCGCAACAGGGCATGCAGCACGATTCTTGACAACCTAGTTCATCAAACTACGATCATCGAAAATGCCTCTCACATTTTTCTTTTCGATTCTCTGCCTCGAGGTTCCTTGGCATACATGATAGATGCGCATTATTTAGACTCGGATTCTATGCAAGCAATGCACGTCCCCTTATTTTCTTTCTTTCTTTCTTGCTTTTCCATTTTGGACGTGGGTGGGTGGGTTGGTAACTATGCTTTTTTAATTAAAAGGTGTTATATAACTTGATGTGCGTAGGTTGCTTTATTTTATTTTATAAATTTAATTTTTATATACTGATCATATCAATCAATAGAATTTTACCAAAACAATAAGTAATGACGAGTAGTTATCATGTTGGGTAGTTATTTTCTATGATATGTCACTTTAGTAAAATTATGTGGATCGACAATATAAAAGTATTTATATATAGAAATCAAATTCTTATTTTAATGTGAAAGTGTATTCTAACCATAAATATGATTTGTTCTTCCTTTCACCTTATAATAATTGGACAAATGTTATTTATACATTAGAAGTAAATATTAAAAAATGGGCACTACAAAAGGTAAAAAAGATATGATAATATGATATTTAATAGAGATAGATAAAACTAAGACCTTATGTTGTTATTATAATGTCCATTCTTGCATACCCACACTTTCCATTTACAAATGAAAAATGCTAAGATAACGGAGATTTTGTTTATATACACGTGACATGTTAATTTTTTTTATGATTAAGTCGGTCATATCATTCCGGGCGGATGCATGTTGAACAATGTGGGCGCATACAAGATTTTTTAATTTTTTTTAATAATTATATGGATATGTATAATTTTGTCTCATTTCTCAATTAAGTTTGATCTCACACTAATTCTAAACAAAATAAAATAATAGAATATAGTATATCTTACTTATTATTATGATTACATATTATTTTTGCCTCATTACCAATATTATTTGGATCCATCACTGATATCATTTTATTCCATTCTACAGTTATAATTATTTTTTGGCCAAAGGATTCTCGTAATCTTTTTTGGAAATATTGAGTTAATCTTTACAAATAATGTTACTCCGTAAGTTTTCGGTAAGTTCGTGAGAAATGTGGAATTTCGTTACCTCAAAAGGTCGTTTCTCTCATGTTGTGTAATTTAAGGGGTCATTTATTACAACATTATTGCTCCTCGAATATGTAGTAACTATATTTTCTTCCTTTTCTTTTAATCTTTTGTTTTATTGTTCTAACGTGCGGTACTTTTGGATCACTGCCACAGAAGCCACGGCTGAACCTAGTACTTCTGTTCGTGACTGATGCGAAAAAGGCATTAGAATTTGTTTTAGATTTTTTAAAAATATATTATGAAATTTATATTTTATATATAATTAATTAAATTAAAAAAATTCAAAAATTATTCTTTTTATCTTCTATAATAAAATATTTAAAATTTAATTTTTTAAAAATTTTAATTATTTTTAAACAATTTTCTAAATATATGAAAAATAATTTTTGGGTGAAAAATTACACCCAAATAATCCCAAACAAACGGCCCTGATTTATGAGTAGAGAAATTACACGGTCCAGATCCCGTCTCTAAAATTACTCACGAATTGAAAAATGTAAAATTGTAAATTAAAGTTGTATTACACTATAAGATGTAATGTGTTTTTGATGGGGTAGTACACTGCAGGACAATCAATTATACTTTGGACCATTCTAGCTAGTGCTCTAAGCACTAATGATAAAAACAAGCAACAGAGGAAACCTCCGTAAGATATTGACAAAGATTCAAAGGACAATCCTTTTTGTTCATTATCTTAGCATATAACTTCACGGGATAAATTAGATTACAACAATAATTTTGTTCGTAGAATGTTCCTATTCGCTTCACTAAGTACACTTATCTGTATTCTTTAGAATAAAAAATCTCAACAGATGGGAGCAATCTAAGATTTATCTGGTGGATCGATTATATTTTATAGGAGTAGTAACCAGAGCCATTACTACACGCATAAAGTGCACTCTTTCCATCCAATAAATTCAAAATCTTCTATGACAAACTCATTGGTGCCACTCAATGAGGCGTTAAATCTCCTATATGCGTGCCTAATAAGATTTTGGGAACCTAATCTTTGGATATTCAAGTAGAATATATGAGATTTAAAAACGTAAACCATTAGCCTTTTGATGCAGGGGAGTTTAAAACGCACCCCCAACTCCAAGTTGCCCCAAACGCGCGCAAAATAGTTAACATTAATGAAACTTTTAATCTTTGCCAATTGAATTCCATTCCGGTGGCCCACTGAGCATGATAGAATATATAAAAACTAAAGCCAAACACATTCTGAAAAAAGTTGAGGTTAGAGTGGGTTTCCGTGAAGTGTAGATTAGAAATGAGGCAGATGCTGCTGAGCTAAGAGAGGTGGTGGGGATGACAGGGGGAATTAAAGATGAGTGGGGTGCGTGGTGGGCATAAGTGGGCTTTGCACTAACCATTAAGCCATGATTTGTGGGCCCAAGATGAATCATTGCCCTGGCATCGTGGCTGGCAAGTCACATCACAAAAAGGCATCAAGGGGGGGTGGGCCCATGCCCAGCTGCAGCTGGGCTTTCCTTCCTTAGTCGGGGACCCATTATTGCTATAATTATTATAATGTGAAAAAACCGAAGCCCTCTCTTTCAGGTCTCTCAGTGGTGGCTGGCGGTTTTTTCGGTTAGTTGATTACCATTTATGAAATATGACCTTTCCATTTTGGGCAAAATCTGCTTTGAGAATGAGAGACTGAACTTTTTTGAAGGGCTGAGGTACGGCGACCGCACCACTAGTTTAGAGCCTAGCAGGAGCAGCCATGATTAATTTGGTCCAAGGAGAAGGCAACTTGACCGGCTTCCATGATGGATATATGCATATCCTTGTTATATCTTACATAAAATATTAGACAACAAATACGAATATCTCCTTTAAGCAGCACAAGTCCATGTCAAAGGAAAAAAAAATCTCATTTTATTGAATTATTCATCTGCAAGTAGTTTTATTTTATTTCATATTAATTATAGTATAATTTGAATTATAAAAGAGGATATCACACATGCTGAATCAGAACAAAAGAATATATGTTAATCCTCCCTCTATACTAAATCTACAGACAGAAACATGTATATAGGTGACTGAAAAATGTCATATATTTATTTTATGTGTAAGCCTTGACATAAATGTTGTATATTGAACTTTTTATTTATTTTTTAATCATTATATTTTTATAGGCAAGGCTAAGCAATTGAATCTTCGTGCACTTTTTATTATAGAATGAATTCTCATGTCAAAATTTAACATGACAATGTCATGTGTGATCTCTCACCATTAATTTTAAATATGAGATCCAAAAAGACATATGGCATAGTAAAAGATTTAAAGGTGAAAGATCACATGTGATCTTATTATGTTAAATTTTGATATGAGAGAATTCGTTTCTAGGGGCGGAGGGTCATATACTTGAGGGATGGCCATACCACCCCTGAATTTTTTAATTTTCTTGTATATATATATATTTATATGTATTTAGCCCCTCTAAAATTTTTGTATATTAATTAGAAGGATTTATAGGATAATATATCATTAGTTTTAGAAGAATCAAAGTAGTTCAATATCCTAATTAGTTCAATTTTATCATCCACTCTTGTTTTATTTATTTATTATTTTTTTTGTACTTTGAAAATTATATTGATCATTATGAGATTTGAATCTAGGACCTCATGTATACTACACAAACCTTTCACCACTAGACTAATCCTAGTTGCTTCCCTTGTTTTATTTTTTGATTGATTATTTCTATCTAACTTAAAAATGCAATTTAAATATTTAAGGTTAGTACTTATAAATCTTTTACTTAGCTAGATATTTAAATATATTATTATTTTTTACATGTATATTTTAGCATTGGCCCCGTTAAAATTAGTGCCTAGCTCCGCCCCTGTAATCATTCCCCTTTCATTATTAATACAGCAATTATATTTAGTACGAATCAATTTTCACGCGAAAATGACGAAGGTTGTTTTTTACCATTCATGCAGTGGTTGAATTTGACAAGAAGACAAAGAAAATGGTTAAACACCAAAACCAAACCAACTAATAAGCGTAATTACGAATTTTGCACATCGTTTTGTTGGTAACAAATGTCCTTTCTCTTATTAATATTAGAGTTTTATTTTAATATACTAA
The DNA here is from genome assembly GCA_030441495.1 of Dalbergia oliveri. Lineage (NCBI taxonomy): Eukaryota > Viridiplantae > Streptophyta > Magnoliopsida > Fabales > Fabaceae > Dalbergia > Dalbergia oliveri. Next base: position 11,995,133 of record JAMLFY010000003.1, on the reverse strand, counting down.
TAATGGAAAAGAGTTATATACTCTCATCCAATCAAATATTTCCTTTTGCATGATTTTTCAAATAGTAGGGATGAAAATTAACTATATTAACTATAATTTGATGAATGTGTAATTTTTTTAGCACTACCACTTGTTGTTGTTGCTATCTAGCTCGGATAGAAAGTAGGCTAGTGTTTAGCTAGAAAATAAGGTGTCTCATATCCCCTAGCACTCCATGGGTATATATGCTTGTGAGACATTAATAAAAGGGATCGTGATTGGACGTGGATCATGGGGTTGATGGGTGCTAATTATGAGGGCATGGATTGTGGGCGTGATAGTTGGGGAGTAATAAATTGGCTGGATTCCTGGGTTGGGATGGTTGGGAACCAAGGTTGGCTATATATCCTACCGGTACACCAGCCCTCCAACCTCAAGCTCGAGAGAGCGAAGAGGCTACGTGTCAAAGTAGGTTAACCGATCGATCATAAGCCCTCCAGCCTTGAGCTCAAGTGAGAGCAAAGATGCTGTGTCAAAGTAGGTTGAACGACTGATTCACAAGGCCTCCAATCTCGAGCTCTGTCAATAGCAAAGGGACTTATAGGGGAAGACGAAGTGGTCCTAAATATCCATTTTGGAAAGGCAACAAGTATGCATCAGGACCAATTGTCATATTTGGCAAGGTCTTCGGGTGCAATAGCTTGAGGTTTTGCCTGATTTGGACATGCTCAAATGCTACCAAGTTAGTCAAAACTTATGTGTTGCCAGATTATCTAGGTTTTAACTATTTTTTGATATTGATGCTAAGCTTTAATTGTCAATATCGACCATCTATGAGTGTATTGATCTAGGCTTGAATGATGATGGGTATTAGAAGTTTCCTAGTAACATTTCTTAATATATATCACTATGGTCTTGCACTGCGGCTTGTCGGCTTAGTCTTGGGGTTGTTGAATTGGGATCAGTCTTTCGATACTATTAATGAATACCAATATCTCATATAATACCAGTGAATACTAGGATTAGATGCTCATGAATACGAGGTGGTGCTGGTGAATATTGGGCTTAGGTGCTCGTGAATACGAGACTTAGTGAAGTGAATACCGAGCTTAGTAATTGCCTATGAGTATAAGACTTGTTTTCATGTCCTAATATCAAGTCTTCAAACAATGCCAATGAATAATGGGCTTATATGCTTGTGAACGCAAGACTTAAGGGTTAGTGAATACAAGTTTTGAGTGCTTTGTGAATGAGTCTTGAGTGATAGTGAATATCGGTTTTGGGTGCTAGTGAATCCTGGTCTTTGGTGCTCGTGAATACGAGTCTAGTGCTAGTAAATGTCAGTCTTGGTGCCGTGAATACTAGTCTTAGGTGCTCGTGAATATGACTCTTGAGTGCAAGAATACCGTCTTGGGTGCTGGTGAATATCGGTCTTTGGTGCTCATGAATACAAGTCTTAAGTCCGTGAATACAGTCTTGGATGCTACTAAATATTAGTCTTATCGTCATAAATAACTGGATTTTCTTTCTTGATGAGAGCATCCGCAAACATAAGCTTGCTATCCCTGTTTTTACAATCTTATAATAACACATCAATACTATCATTTCCAAAGTCAGCACTTTAAACAAAACAATAAGCTAAACCTGTGGATAAATTCTGTGTCCTTTGTCTCTTGTCCATGCACTTATTTATTTGGATTATTAAATTGCATAAATATCAACATAAATCAAAATATATATTCACAACACCAAACGGAAGGTACGTTATAAAACCAATTATTATACACACTTGAATAACAGTTATATAATACTCTCATATGATTAATTATATAATGATTAATTGATTAATATAATTTGCTTGATATTATATGAACTAAGTACGTTGTGAAAGACAAGGTCAAAATCGGCAAGTTTGTGATTTTTCATGTTTAACTATAAATGATTAAGAGATCAACTCAATCTAACAAATGTCAATACTCAATAGTACGTTAATTTTCCATTTGAAAAGCTCAAAGTACAGACCTATAGACTATTGTTTTAGAATTCCAAACAAACACGCAAAGATGATATAAGTCGTGTGAGTTTTGTGGGGAAAAAAGTGTGTGAAACTCCTTTGAGTCCTTCTGTTAAATGATGAAGATCCACTTTGACAAAGCCACATACAATAAATTTTACGTGAGAAGAGTAGGTTAGCACAAATCCAAAATATCATCCATGTCAAAACCATTCCAAGTCATAAAGAGTCAATTGTTACTATAAACAAATCCTCGGCTCATTTATCTGACAATTAGTTTTCATTCCCCCAAATCTGAAAAATCCTTGGCTCCGATCCAGTTACTTAAAAGCCGGATAAATTATAGCATTTCATTACCCACCGTTAATCAACTAAAAAGCAAAGCAAAAACAAGGTGAAAAAGGATAGCAAAGCGGTCTTCTTCTAGTTCTACTTTTATCTAGAAATGCTCAGACCAGCTAAAAGTTTATGAATTGCTTCTTATAAAAGATCTTTCTCTAATTAATCTTTTTAAAAAATAAAAGTTGATTTATGTTTATACGTAACGTTAATTTATATTTAGATATAATATTAAAATATCTTTATTATATTGTCAAAAATCTTTTTATGTTATAAAAAATATAATTTTTTTCAGATATGAAAATTCTAGTTTCTCAAAATAGATTTTTTTTTAAATTTTTTTCTAATAATTCTATTTTTATTTTAAAAAAATTACTCTAACATACTGAAAAACATAAAAAGATATATTTTTAAAAAAAATTAAAAAAGATCCCTTTTTATCAGAAAACACATCCAAACGAACTGTAAATAACGAGTATCTTAATCTAAATTTATTCAACTTTCGATGGACCATGATTATGATATGCCAAAGATGTAAAATATTCCTCCCCACTTTATAGTAACTGAACACTATTAACAAAACACGTTTCCCTCATTTTTTTCAACCCGTTTTTCCGTTTCAATTCCAATGGCTTTTTCCTCCATTTTCAAAGAGAAGAACCAAACACAGGAAAACAAGACCAGCAACAAAAAAAATAACAGTAACAACAAAACCGATGGCAATTCAGTAAATATCATCAAATCCATGGCCAATTACCTGATTACAAAGCTCCTTCGCCGCAATGATAATGGAATGATACTAAACAAGATTTATGACGGAACCCCAAATTATGATAATAATTGACTCTACTAAAAGAAATGAAGTAAATGCTAATAATTTTGCTCATAATTAAGCATATAATTTATGAAAATATTAAAAATAATCTCCCATTAAAAGAAACTAATCATCAAATCATAATCCAATAACTAGACAACATTAGTAATTAAAATTAATAAATGGTATAACAACTACCCAATTCACGGTAATAATTGATTACTAAAGGTAAAATTGAACAAATAGAAACGATGCTTGTTTACGATCAATGAATGGCATCAATTATAATGAATGTTAATTTAAATCAATAAACAATTTGCGTTTCACAGATAATAATTTGGGTTAAAGGAGAGAATTAACTAGTAGTTAATAGCAATTTCCGTTTCACAATTATTACAGCCATATAAATGATAGTTTGCTATGAAATTAAACAATAGTTGCTATCCAAATATTTATTTATTGTAAATGATGTGCGCTCAAATACATCATTCCTGCAACTGATTTTTTATTGCCCGAAATAATTGTTCCGTTTTAAAAATTAGCCTTTAAAATTATAGATGTAGCAATAATTGTTCCACCATATTTGCCCGAGAGAATTAACTATAATTAATATAATATCGTTTGATAAAATATTTCGAAATAGAATCTATCTATTCACTTATATTCACAATATTTTATGTTAATTCGTACTTTTTTTCTACGTTCAATTACAGATATAGTTGCATATTTTTGTAATTTAATTATTTTCGATTTTTCTCTTTTTAATTTTAAGAATATTAGAAATAATATTTGAGAATCATCTACTTGTATTTTTTTGTTTTCCTTTTTCTTATTTTTCTTGCAATCAAATATTTTGAGACAATATAGATCATTTGACGTTATAAATGGATAGAAATCGTACATAATTACAAAAAGATAGAACCATGAATTTGCAAGTGTTAAACATTTAATTTGTTTATGCTTATCTAGCAAAAATACCATACGTTCAAAAACGTAACATCTTCTGAATATATCAATCACATCATATATAAAGAAAATACTTAATTATTAAATTAGGGTAAAAACTGATATTGATGAAAAAATCAATCTGGAAATCTTATTTGAAAAATCAGGCTACATTTAGAGTATCATTGATAAAAAAAATGTTATTTGTCCTTATAAGCATGGGAATACCAACTCACATCTTATCCACCGTTCCTATTTGATGAGATGTAAATCCTATTTAAATAAGATCAACACCTCATCCAACGATAAATGAGATGTGAGTTTACTGAATATCTCATGGATTATTGTACAAATAACATAACTCTTGATAGAAAGTACTTAATGGAAAAACTTACCTGTAGTTCTTCCATTCCTCACAAAAGTTTTCGAGAAGGTGGTGTTTAACTCTTTATAGTAGGAGAGTATTGAAGCTAAGTTGGAACATGCCCCTCGTCACTAATCCTACGGTGTTTTATAAGGTCTGGTTTTTGGCTTAACACAATTATCCACCAAATTAAATTTCCCTTTAAAATCAAATGCTTCCTCGCTTCCAATCTCTTTTCACATCCTTTATGTAGTAGCCTAATTTTGCCTTGACGTCCCTCGTTAACACCGTGGAGACGCCTTAAAGCTCTTTGTAGATTTCTTCCACGTAAAAGGGGCACCAAAGAATTATCCGACATTGAACCCGCGATGGTAGCAGAAATGACAAACAAAAGCTGAGGTGTTATACTGCGTGCATGTGTGTTACGCATCTCGACCTTGAAGATGGAGCTTCATCTCACGGCTTGTAGGTTTTGTCACGTATGTTATGGGAAAAGTTTTACCGTTCCCTACAAACGGCACCAAAATATTGTTGTTTGGTTCTGGATAGAGAGTAGAATGAGGTGTCCCCATCCCTAGCACTCCATGGGTGTATATGCTAGTGAGACATTAATAAAGGGGATAGTGATTGGGCATGGATCATAGGATTGATGGCTGATAATTATGGGGGGCATGGATTGCGGGCGCGATGGTTGGAGAGTAATAAATTGATTAGATGTCCTGAGTTGGGATATGCTGGAACCAAGATCGACTATCCTGACCAGGACGTATACAAAAACCCCTCATCTTTGAGCGAAGAGGCTAAGTGTCAAAGTAGGTAGACCGACTGCTCTAGTTGTAACAATTTGACAATATATAATAAAATCCAACATCATAGAAAATTCTCCCTATGTGCTAATTATTCTTATCCTTATTTTATATTATTCACTACAAGAAAAATTAGTATTTTCAATGGTTTTGGATAATTATAGTGTCAATAAAAGTATTATAAAAAAAATAAAATAATTTTGATATTAAGTAACCGTTAAAAATATTTATAAATTTTTATCTACAATTAGTATATGTCAAAAATAAATTTATAAGCATTTTCAACAGTCATTTTATGTTGAAATTACTTTTCTTGATAACACGTTATTGACACTTTAATTGTCGATTACTTTTGAAGATACCAATTTTTGTTGTAGTCATTCCTAGTCAATATTTCTTGTTATTGTTAGTAACTCTTATCTTAACTCTAAAATATTTCTATGGGATGTTCTTATTCCCCAACAAATTCCTTCATATTCTTTTAGTACACCTTCAAAACATCCAATTTCTTGTTGTTTTTTGTTGTACAAATTGAACCAGCTGATCTTTCGTCTTCATCGTCAAGAACAATACTTGCCATGCGCAAGGTCTTCTAGAAGGTAAAGAGTAAAGAATATTATTGGAAAGAAAAAAAAGGGAAAATCGAATTAAACTTGAGCTTTTAACTTAAACCAAGAAAGAAAGAAACAATAAGCTTTATGCTCGAAGAGTAGCACGACCAAGACCAAAGCCCAATTGGGATTTATGCTTTCCTTTAAGCTAGAAACCTCTCTCATTATTTTGAAAGATACCACATATTCTTCGTCACATTGATATTTTGAAGGGCATTGGATTCTACTTTTGACTCAAAAGAGGTTCATGCATTATAGCATCTCAGGTATAAAAATCAAATGACACTACGGTCTATGGATGCCACCTCGCTGTTAGATTGGCAGCCAAAAAGGGAAAATATGTATGCAAAAACTATGATTCAGAAGTTAGGATACATATTGGAATCCGAGAAACCTTGGATTTCTTAAATACAAAAATGTAATCAACCAAACATTCTCAACTAGCACATAGCAGTGAAGAGCTAGTACAAAGATCAAGAGATGGAACTCCGATGAACAAGGGCGAAAATACCCCCGAGGCAAACAGTGAATGCATTTTTTTGTTGTTGTTCCTTTGGATGTTTTATGGTGGGAATTCTATTATTCCTTTGGTTGCTTAATATACGTCATTTTTCAATTATATATGGAAATTAAGATAATGATTAAATCTTACTTCTATTGATCTTCTACAAAATTAAAATAAAACACATAAATATATTTTTATCACTCAACCACCATTCATTCTCTCAAACTAAATACTTTAACAAATTCACCTTTACTCATTCTCTCTAATTAAATAAAATCGAATATAAATTACTCTATTTTTCACTTCATTTGCTCATTTTTTCCATTTTTATTATAAAATATCTGTCTATTTATTATATAAAAAATTATTATTTTTTATTTTCAATACTATCCTTAATATAATTAATTATACTTATTTTTTAATAATATTGTAATCATATAAATTTATGTTTTAATAAAAGTAATATGATCCACTTGTCCATCATTTTTCCATTATGAAGATATATTTATTATTTTCTTAATGTGTGTCTTTTTTTTAATTTCTGGATAGATAGAGTGAAAATAAGGGAGTAATTAATAAGTTATTGAAATTTGAAAATAGTTTATAATTTGAAATACAAAAAAAAAAAACATAAAAATGACCTATATTAAAGAACAAAAGTAGTAATGTAAACTTCTGAAGCTTATGACAGCTAAAGAGTAATTAGTGAGATTTGAATGAGAGAGAATGAGGACTCTTTAGATATGTGTGATATGGTATGGGTTCGAGTAGGAAGGAACTACTACTCTTGCTGTATTAATTTTACTCTTAATAGTTAGAATAATTATAATAACAAAGTACAATTTTATTATGGAATAAAAGTGTATTTATGGGTTTAATAACAATTGAAAACACTTATGATACTAATAAACCTCGCTATCTTCCGAACAACAAAGATTGTTTTGATTTGAGCTAAACGGGTATACTTGTGTTTTCTTTTTCTTCCTTGAATGATATAAAATATGAAGTTGGGTCTCTACCTCAAAAAACTATTAACAACAATACGAGATTGGGATGCTAATAGATATATACATCTACGGACATAACACATCTATGAGCTGTTTTTTTTCTCTCCGTATAGGGCACCCCTTCACATGTCCTCGAATGACCAAATAATTTAAAACATTCCACTTGTGATTTCATTGGATACAAGAATTACTGAAACAAAAAGTGGTATGTTCTCATCCCATTCTATCTTATATTAAAATAACAGGAGGATAAGACGTCGTTTGACAACTTGTCAAGTGGCAAACATATAGGAGTTTATATTGTCAAGTGGCTAACCTTAACCTTAAAAGGGTTCTTCGTATAATGTCAAGTGGCTAACCTTAAAACAGTCCTTTGCTATCGGCAATAAATAATGCACATAAGCTATTCCGAAACTTCGTATGATAACAAAATAAAAAGCTGGGTTGTAATTAATGAGTTATTTATTTTTTCTTATACTTAAAACTCTTAATAAATTAGACCAAAAAGAAAACTCTTAATAGAAGGATAATGAGAAAAGAGAAAAGAAAAATAAACAAATAGAAAATCGAATCAAGGCCCAAAGTCACGTCATTTCATGAATGCAATGGTCAAGAGAGGTGGTATTCGAGCTGCACTTCATCATCAGCAACGAGTTTAGGGGGAAAAGAAACTAAACTTCAATATCTCATGAAATTTAAGATTAGATAATTTGTTTTACTTAAATATCGCATCCCATTCCCATACCTAAACAAAAGGCAGAAGATATGGCGTGTTAAGGTAAAGGTCCAAGATCCTCAGACCTTAGTTCCTACCCAATAGAATAAGTTAACTAAAGTAGCCCAATTGCATTGTGGACACGATGGACACACGTGGCCGTATCACTACTATCTACCCTTTACAGGTCCCACGCGGATCAATCAAATCAAGATCCCCTTCATCTTCCGTCCAATAATCTTCATTTTCCGCAAAAATTGATATGCCGAAAATAAAGGCAAGACGGGGAACAGCTGGAAAATTTACACATAAGAAAGCAGTCACGTACTAGGGAAAAGCATACTAGTTGCTAAAATTCCTTTGTAGCTTCTGGGACCTCTTGAGAGTAAATTTCTATCCTTTGTTTTCCCTTGGCAGCATCAGATAAACTTTGCTTAGTCAGATTATTTGACTTTTTCTCATACTTCAATAACTGCGACAAATATTTGATTCAAAAGTGCCTCTAAAGTCCTCAACTCTTATGGCAGTTTGGTCCACTTAAATTTTGTTCTCATATTCAATACTAACCAATTATGTTCCCTCATGACTTAATGCAATTGGAAACCGCTTAGAAAACCATTTTAAGAATGAATCAGGTTCAATAATTGGAATAACAATAAGAATTTTTTTAAGGGTACTGATTAAAGATATTTTAAAACAGTAAATTTCAAATTTTTTTAATAAGTTCCATGTTTTGAAAATACAAAAACTCTTTTTTAATATAATTTTTTTTTAACTTCTTAATCATTATTCCTAGAATACTGATTAGATAAATACTAATAGCAATATTAACCCAATTATTTTTCATGGGGATCTGTAGTTACTTGTTCTTTAATATACCGTGCTGCATGCCGAACTCCTTTTGACAATCCCTTACTTCATTTGTATAAGAAAATACTAATAATCATCATAAAGAAAAGAGAGCAACATCATTGTTGTAGTCTTTAAATTAATTTAATTAGCCTCGTTACAAGAAATGTGTGGTATACCGACTATGTCATTGATAGATTTTCTAACAATTTGAAATTATACCCAAGTTTTACCGACAATATGGGTCTTCAATTTTTGGCTGTTGACAAAATATTATCGACAGGTAAACATATCAATTGTTAATTTTTGACGGTTTTAATTACAGTAAAAAATGAAGCCGTCGGTACAATTGTATTGAAAGTGTCATTGGATCGTCAGATAAATAATATTACCGATGATATATGTTAATTGTATTGATAGGTATTAAAAAATAAAAATAATTCTCTTATTAATATTTACTGATGAGTTCATATTTTTTTAAATATTTAATTTGAAAAAAATTATTTTACAGGTTAGCCCATCGGTAATGTTTTAGTAATTTTTTCGAATAACCAATTGCATTGTCGTGTATAGCTCATCTATATAAACTATGGATTGTTTGATATTTATTTTTATTTATATAATAATTTAATAATCAATTAAAGTGATATTAATTAAGAAAATAATGAAATGATAATAAAATAAATAAACTGATGAAATAAATAAACAAAGTATCATAATAAAATAAACACAAAGTGCAATAAACATAAAAAATATCCAAAATAAAATTAAAAAAACTAGATAAAGACTAGTTAAACTCTTCATTGGCAGCATCATTATGGTTACCAAAGTCGTCAAACCCATCAGACGGTGAAGAGCTCTAAAAATGAAAAGGAGTGGCATATAGGAAAATATTTGTTGGTATTTGCGAATTTTTAGTAGTGACTCCTTTTACATGGCAGTTAGCTTGGAAAGAATCTCCAAGGCCACCGGTTTTGAAAGTAAATTTTGAATCTGGAAAGAACAGTAAAGAACAAGGCGAAAAGTATATGACTTTCTAGTTTTATTTAACTCGCGCCATACAAACCATTTGAATTTGCAGTAAGAGGGGAACAGACTAATTCTTTATTTTCATACAGTTTCATTATTTAAACATACTGACTAAATTAAATACCCCAAATTGATAAGTGATTGATACATGCTCAATATTGGGCATCCCTGGTAAGATAGATGAGGCTCATAAAAAATAGTCAAGGAATAAAAGACAAAAGCCAATTGAATTATTGTAAATGAGCTAAATAAAATCAAAATGCTACAATAATCCACTTGACTTTTGTCTTTTTTTCTTTCATCATTTATGAGCTTCATCCTATCTTTGGTGTTGTGATCAAATGTCCAATTTACCTTTTTTGAGCAATCAATGATAATAGCTTTTTAAATAGATAGTTATTTGTGGAAAATTAAAATTTTAAAAGTGAATGATTATTTGAAAACAGAAGTAGTACTTATTTTTAGTTAATTAGTACCATGTTTATTGTATAATTGAAATTCATACTTATACAAATTACGATCGTTACAAATCAATTTGAATGTCTGTACACAAAATAAAAAATATATTTCCCATTTTTATGTACCAAAAAGTATTAAACACGTGAAGAATTAAATTTTGACAACAGTGGTGGAAAGGAAAAAATCTTTAGCTATTTTTAGTTTGTTGCTTAAACAAACTAATGAAGCACAAAATGCAGGATGCTGAAATCCGCAAAGAAGTACTAGTATATAACAAAAGGATTGTCGGTTTTTTATTCCTAAATTTGTTTTTTAATATATAATTTTTATTCCTAAATTTGTTTTTTAATATATAATTTTATTCCTAAACTTTATTTCCGAGACACTCTGCTTCTGCTTTTGACAAGCAGAGTCATACTTAGGAATTGTTAGGTCCGATAATGAATAAATTATATCATATTCATATATTATATGTGGAAGACCGATCAATTTAAAACATTTTTTTATTTTAAAAAGGAGAGGTTTGTGAACTGTGCCTGTGAGGAAGGGGAGGATGACTCGTGTCACCTGAAAACTTCAGTTAAATTTCTCTGTGCCTACCATATAATCATCAGCATGGACAATGAAATTGAAAAGCAATACGAATCTGTAGCAAGTCGCAGATGCATTAGCAAGAAACGTTCTCTCTTCTCTGGCTAACCAAGGAAGAACTTTCTCAAGATTTTCAGATGCATTCAGCAACTCCGACAGATTTCGGATTTCCATTTTCGTCTTGGAAAAAAAAAAAAAGAATGATGCTTGTTCCTTGCAGTTTGAACTACTGTACTGGTATAACGTATATACTCCCCTGTTAAACCTTTATACCTAGTTATGTTCAAAATTATTATAATGTAAGTCACAATTATAATCTTTATGTTACATAAAATATCAAAATTAAAAATTAATTAGTGATACTAAATATTTATATACTCATTTAAAAGAGTCATGTCATATTATATTTTAATTTTGATAATTAATAATATAAAATCTAATGGTTGATATTTGCTTCTCTTATTCTCACAATTAATAACATCATTGGTGTGGATCATATCAAACAATTTAAGAGTGATTAATTATTCAATTCTATAAAAAAAAATTATTCAATTTTTTGGTTTACAATCTTTCTCACCGTAGAGGTTTTTTTTTTTAAAAAAGAAAACCTATAATATATTTGTTAGGTTACAAGAAGTTCTTTATCTATCGACCTCTTATTATTATAATTAATTTATGCACTAAAATTATATTTAATTAGCAAAATATGACAAATCTAACAATATTACCAAGGATGTGTTTGGTTTGGGATAAAAATAGGGAAACATTATAAAATAGTTTTTAAGAAAGGTAAATACAAAAGAAAGTCATATTTTTACAAGTTAATTAAACAGAAGAGAATTTTTTTCTAAACAAATAGCATTTTTATCCACTAATTATATGCTTCCGTGGAGGTTTTTTTTTTTTACCCATCTACATGATATCGCCTTGATCACCATTGTTTTCTATCACGTTTATCATTCCATCTCTAGCACTCGGAGTTTTGAGCGTTTTACAATAATTTATCATGCTTCTGTGCCACACGTGTTCGGGTTCTAGACAACTATGAAACACCAATAATAACATGGACACAAGATAGATTACAATATAAGACACACAAAATAAAAAAAATTAAGGACACAAACATGACATAAATATATATAACTTTTTTTTGTCATTTTTTTATTTGAATTTTTTTATCGTGTTTGTATAATTTTTTTTATATAATCAATTCTTCTTTTTTTTTTTACTAACGGAGAATTTTTAAAATAAAATGACCTCACAGTTCCTGATCCAATTAAATAACCAGGGTTGATTTTTGACTCATATTGGTATTAAAAATTTGAAAAAAAAAAGTAAACCAATTGCGCGCATCCAAGCCATATGCACATTGAATAAGCAGTGTCCAACCGTTCCATGTGTATTCTAGTTTAAAAAAATTATTTTTTAGTTGGACGTGTAGAGACGCGTGTTGTGTGGGTGTTGGTATTTGTGGTGTGTCAACACACGGACACACGTGCTTCTTAGCTAGACACATATGCTTCTTAAACTACCTATGAAGTCAATAACTATACAATTTTGGGGGTTGACAAAATTAAAATTGAAATATATAGCTCAAACTATCACTAAAAAATGAGATGGAATACATGAACTACAAGGGGAGTGGCCTATTTCATATGATATTACTATATATAACTACTTTTCATTAACATAATTGATGGAAGTGGAGGAGAGAGAGTTTAAAGCAGAAAAGGAAAGGATTTATACCGCTGTTTTGAAGTTTACTATAAACAGAAATGTTAGGTTTCTGCTGGTTTTTGTTTTTTCTTTTGGTTTCGGTGGAACTATACAAGGGGCGATTAAGGGTTCATCTATCATTGGTTGATATTTCATGCTAAGATTCTGTTTCTTATTGCCTATACTCTAAGTTGTAATACTATATCAAAGAGTTACCCAAGAAAAAATGAAATTAAGAATGTGGTGGTTACGCAGAAAGTAAAGAATGCGGAAGTTTTAAATACGTTTTTGAGAAGAATAGAAAGGTAACTTTTGTGAGAACAAGGCAAGGGAGAAAGAAGAGAAATGAATAAGTTCCTCTGGCGTAAGTTGAGCATGACAGTTGTGACCTTGTCTTTTCTGAAAAAATTGGCAAATTCACTCTCCAATGTCTTTGATAAATATTGCACAAGCAAAATATTACGCTATATATATTATATATAAATCGATTTCCTAACATTTTTCCTCCCTCAATTTTGTAGTTGGGTGGTAAGTTTACACGAGCTAATAAGTTCCTCTTTTCCCCTCAGAATATTTCTCTAATATGTAAAATGTAAATACAGAAGCAAGTTACATTACCATCCAAGAGTTACCTTTGCCAATGTGCACGTTATGGTTGGCAAGATTCATATGCAAATGATTTTGTTTGCCGTGAATTCTTACCTCATGAAGCTCAAGACCATTAAAAAAATAGGGATGGGGTAAATTATGTGGTCCTTCCCTCTCTCCTAAGCCAGTACACTAACATAGTGCTACGAGAAAACTCGCTTTTTGTTTCACCACACAATTATTGCTCCCCACCAGTCAAATGACTCAACACTAGAACCCTGATAATTTCCCCAAATTTATACTTACAAAAAAACGGCTATAAAAAAATTGTTAAATTTACTTGGTACAGCATCATTTTATTCATATTATATTGACTTAATTTAACTCATCAGGTATTTCATGTAACTCAGAATTTCCTTTCATAGAAGAGTTAAGAGGCCAGTTGGTGTCCTTTTAACTTGACTTAACAGAACAAATCAAATTAGTGCTAAACGCTGTGAAATTACATGATCTTTACAGTAAAGGTTCTTGATGATTATGTACACTTTTTATACAGCAGAAAAAAAAGAAAATTAAAAAGGAGGATAGGAAGAAAATTAAAGCAGCTGTGGGATCAAGGGGTGGCCCCTTCAGTTGCATATTTAGTATAGTTGTGGAAAAGTACAAGGGCCAGGAAAGGAAGTGGTTGTTTCGTCGGTTTGTGCCGTGAAACCTAAGTTTATAAATTGACCAGACACCCCTCTCCGGTTTGTGACTTGAACTGAGCCAACCAGTGCAAGAAGAACCAAGTGTAATTTTATTTATTTTATTTTATTTTATTTTTATTTTATTTGGACATTTTTCTTTTCCTATAAAAGCCCTCATAGCCACGTACCGCAATCGCCACACCTGCTCCTCTACTCTTGCCACTTTCTTCTATCCCTGCTTCTTCTTCTTCTTCCAAAAGTTCTCTTCTTCAGCTATTATTGCATTTCCTTGAGCACCAGTTCCTAGCTGAGGGAGCTAGCTCTTGAGTTTGTTATTACCACAAGCCCTTTGAACTTTGAAAGGAAGATATATAGAGAGAGATAGACATAAATTAAGGATGACGAACCAGAATGTGGCGGGTCCTGATGTCATGTTTGTCGCGTTAGCAGCGTCCATTGCAAACTCCCCACTGTTGCCAAATGCAGCAGTGCGGGAATCCATGGCTTTGCTTGGCGGGTTTCTTCACCTTTCCCATAGAAAACAGACGACCGTGAAAAGGTTGGAGATTGATGATGGTGGTGAAGGTGGGAATAAGGGTGGAAGAGCCAAGGTTAACAGCTGGATTGATTCAATGAGGGCCTCTTCTCCAACTCGTGTCAAATCTACTTCTTTAACTGCTTCTGATGATAACCAAGAAAAAAGCTCTTGGATTGTAAGCATAATATATATATACACGCACACACGAAACCTTAATTTTTCTGATTTTTTTTTTTTTTTTTGTTTATCATGTTATGTGCCAATGACTAATACATGGTTTGTGCTGACTTGACTCTGTTCTGTTCCTGTTTCTCAAACTGTTTGCGCAGCTTTATCACCCTTCTGCGTTGAACATGTTTGATCAGATAATATACAACATGAAAGGAAAGCAGATCGTAACCTTTCTTGACTATGATGGGACCCTATCCCCAATTGTTGCGGATCCAGATAAAGCATTCATGTCCAGAAAGGTTTTTCTTTTGTTACCTCTCTCGTGTTTATCCTTTACTCATTTCGGTTTCTATATTCATACAATAGGATTGATTTTCCCTCTGTGTTGCTATATCAGATGAGGGCAACCCTAAAGGACATAGCAATGCATTTTCCCACAGCTATCGTCACTGGAAGATGTAGAGACAAGGTACATTTTTTGTTTTCAAAGCAATGAAATGTAAAAGCAACTTAAAAGTGATTATTTATTATGATAATTCTTAAATGGTTCTTGTCTTTCTTAATTAGGTTCTCAACTTCTCATTTTATTTTTAATGTTTTCAGGTGTATAGTTTTGTGAAATTGACAGAAGTTTACTACGCTGGAAGCCATGGCATGGACATTAAGGGGCCAACAAAAAGCCGAAGTTCTAAGAAAGTGAGAGAGTACTTTTCTGTTATTAATTACCCAATGCATCGAAGCCTTCATCTTGATGTTCTATCTACTTAGCTTTGTGATGTGTTGCTTAATTTGTTTCAGGGAAATGATAAAGCAGTGCTTTGCCAACCTGCTAGTAAATTCCTACCAATGATAGAAGAGGTTCGTTTTTTTTTTTTTTTTTAGACGTCCAATTGGCATTTGAGAACACATATATACGGGTATTAAGTGCGTCGTTATCAACAACAAAAAAATTTCAGGTGTACAAGATCTTGTTAGAAAAAACAAAGTCTATCCCAGGGGCTAAGGTGGAGAACAACAAGTTCTGCCTGTCCGTACACTTCCGTTGTGTTGACGAAAAGGTATACCTGTCAACATATAATTCAATTCGCTAAATTAGTTGAATTACCTAACCCAAAAGCACATGCCGAAAAAGAAAAATTTGTTGTTTCATAATTACAATTCAGTATCTAACCATTTCATTCCTCCCGCTCTGTGTTTTTCTTAGTGTTGGGCTACATTGGCGGAGCAAGTTAGATTGGTGCTCAATGACTACCCAAAACTCAAGCTAACCCAAGGGAGAAAAGTGCTAGAGATCCGTCCGACCATCAAATGGGATAAGGGCAAGGCTCTCGAATTCTTGCTAGCATCGCTAGGTGAGTATATATATGTTTCATGCAAAACTAGCTAGTCTTGCTTGACCATTGGCACGTATAATATTATATATATATATATATATATATATATATACAATGTCTTAATTATCTCATTTTTACTTATTTGTAGGATATGAGCATTCTAATGACGTATTCCCGATCTATATTGGTGATGATCGAACTGACGAGGATGCTTTTAAGGTAACAAATGTCGCCACCAATATATCAAGTTAAAAGTATATATATTGCTATTATATTTCAATTGCATATTTTGACTAACTTGTTTACACTATTTATATAATAAAATCATCAGGTTTTGCACAGCAGGGGTCAAGGAATGGGGATTCTTGTTTCTAGAGTTCCAAAAGACACAGCAGCTTCCTATACCTTGAAAGATCCATTAGAGGCAAGTCCATATATGGTTATTTCATAAATGTTGGCACTTGACTGTGTTTAAATCAAGCATCAATCTTGTATTGTATACATGATTTGTGAATCTGAGTTTTGTGCTTACATACAGGTTGAGCAATTTTTGCGGCGTCTAGTGGAGTGGAAAAGATATAGTGTGACTCCTCCCGTATGTAGAGGATGCAGATTGTAGATTATCTAATTAATCACCACCTCGGAATTTGATGAAGGGGTGTATCGAATTGTATCTCTTTCTTGTTGAAAAATGGAATACAGTATTTTTCCATAATTTAAATTTTGAATGACAAAGTCCAAATGGATATATTCCTTCGCACGGTTGCATGCGCGTGCGGATAGTGAAAGACAGATGTTTTATGCCGCAGTTGCAAATGGGGTGTCAATTGTTGCTCCGAATTGTACTTATCGTACAGGTGGCCAATTTATACTGAAAATGATATATAATTAGACTCAACTTGAAAAGCTGATTTAGACAACCTGAAATACAAAATGAGTTATTTGAGGATATTTAATAAAGAAGCCTTTTTTAAAAAAATTCCAACTTATAAAAGGTCATATAAAATGATAATGGTGTAAATAATGAGAATAAAGAGAGTAACATACTTGTATTAGATTGCTTCACCGAGTATCTCGGCATTACAAGCGGTTGAAAAAGACATTCACTAAAAGGGACTTAAATCCTCCTTTCCTTCTACGGTTTTACCAATAGTTTGTTGGTTAAAACTTAAAAGGTTAGAGAAGACACACTTTATGTATTCATGAACTATCATTTTTTTATGGATTATCTCTTTTTAGTCTTCTTGTTTTAATGTTGAATTCAATTCAGAGAAAATATATAACCGAAGTGAATGTTTTGGGAATTTTATTAACAAATGTCTTCAAGACACTCATTAAAATGTTAAGAGTTAATTAATTTTTTTTATAGTAAAACGTGACTCGTCAAAAGGTAAAGCCGCAAAGACCATCCATACATAATGAACCATACACATGTGACTCACCATAATGATCAATGCCACAGCTTATTGCTTCCACTCAAACCACTCGTGTAAAAATAGTAAAGCTATTTTTATGGTCAAAGAGTGAAATGGACGGGACTTACCTACTTAATAGCAACCATTGTTTTTTGATGGAAGAGATAAAAATGCTTGTTACCTCATGTTACGATGGTTTACGTAAGAGAAGCTCACCTATAAATTGAGCTTTCTCAATTCATTTTCATCAAGTCATCCAGAGAAAAATATAAAAGTTTCTTTGAGAGGTGATCTCCTATATATAAGAGAGAAGTGTGTTCTTTGAAAGAAAGAGTGTTATTATTATCTCCTTGTAATAGAGAGAAGTTATAATCCTCAAAGAAAGTTATTCAATTCTTTCCACATATTGTGTAGAGTTTCCATTTTCATACTTTTATATTTTAGCTCATCATACGTCGTACCTAAAGTGGTATCAGAGCACATGTTACTGATTGATTTTTTATTTTTTTTTGCTTAAGTTACCATGTTAAAAAAAATAGCAAAGTATGAAGTTGAAAAGTTTAGTGGGAGTAATTTGTCCCTCTAGAAATTGAAGATGAAGGCAATCCTAAGGAAGACAATTGCTTACAATTGAAGGCAGACCTACTAGGATAGCTGATGACAAATGGAAAGATAGGATGATAGTGCCTGTTGCAAATTTGCATTTGGCATTGGCTAATTCAGTCTTGTCAAGTGTTGCAAAAAAGAGACAGCAAAGGAAATTTGGGATGCATTTGTCAAACTGGAGAGGTCAAGTCACTTCACAATAGAATATTTCTAAAAGGAGGTTGTATTCTCTTCAATGAGTGAATCCACATTGGTGACGAATCACATCAACAATCTGAATATGCTATTCTCTCAGCTCCTCAAATTATACAATAGCAGAATGAGCGTGCAAAGCTTCTATTTCAAAGTCTACCTGACTCATATGATCAACTTGTTATCAACATCACCAATAATAATATTGTCGATCGTTTAGCCTTTGATGATGTTGTTGGTGCTATTCTTGAAGAAGAATCCAGACGTAAGAATAAGGAAGATAAATGGAAGCTCAAGACTAGCTAAAGCATTGTCAATGACAAGAGGGATATCAATGGAACGAGACTCAGGAGGAGCCATGGCCAAAGTAGATCAAAGTCAAGAAGAAGGAAGAATTTCAAATGCCACCAATGTGGCATGAAAGGGCACATGAAGAAAGATTGTTGGTATAACAGGAGGAACACCGAGAGGACTTCAAACACAACAACATCTCAAGGATGTGTTGTGAGTACCTCTGATGAAGGAGAAATTCTATACAACGAAGCAACAATTAGTTCCAAAGGTGGTAAACAGTTCATGATGTTTGGATAATGGACTCAGGAGCAACTTGGCATATGACTCTACGCCGTGATTGGTTTTGCACTTATGAACCTTTTGAAGGATCTATGTTTATGGGAAATGATCATGCTTTGGAAATTGCTGGTGTTGGTGTTGTCAAAATAAAATATTTGATGGTTCTATTCGCACAATTCAAGGGGTACAGCATGTGAAAGGCTTGAAGAAGAACCTATTGTCTATTGAAAACGGATAACCTTGGTGCAAGACCCATATTGAAGGTGAGGTCTTGAAAGTTATAAAAGGAGCTCTTGTGGTGATAAAGCAGAAAAGATCGGGGTAAATCTATATGTGCTTTAGAAGACACGTTGCAAGAGGCAGAATGCATTAGTTGCATCAGACAGCCTAGAAAATCGACAATGATGTGGCATTGCAAATTGGGCCACATGTCAGAACGTGGCTTGTAGGTTCTTGTGGAACGTAATCTCATTCCTAGCCTCAAATTCATTAATTTACCATTTTGTGAGCATTGTGTGATGAGTAAACAGCATAGATTGAAGTTTACCATTAATTTACCATTGTAATTGCTCAAAGCATGCACATGCTAGATTTGATTCATTCTGATGTGTGGAAGTCAGGAAATATCCCTAGAGGAGCAAAATATTGTGTCATTCATCGATGATTACTCCAGGAGATTATGGGTGTATCCGATCAAGAAGAAGTCAGATGTGTTTCAAATATTCAAAGACTTTAAAGCAAGAGTAGAACTTGAATCTGAAAGAGGATCAAATGCTTAAGGACTGACAATGGAGGAGAATACATAGATGGTGATTTTATCAAATTTTGCAAGTAGGAAGGTATTCAAAGGCAATTCACAGTTGTCCATGTGCCTCAGCAAATGGTGTAGTAGAGCGGATGAATAGGACTCTCCTAGAAAGAACAAGAGCTATGTTGAGAACTAGGATTAGCCAAGTCCTTCTGGAGAAGCAATTAAGACTGCTGCTATGTGATAAATCGATCACCATCGACTACGATTGGTTTGCAAACACAATGGAGATGTGGAATGGCAAGCCAACAGATTATTCTTCTCTCCATGTGTTCAGATGTCCTGTGTATGTGATGTACAACTTTCAGGAAAGAACAAAGTTAGACCCAAAGTCTAGGAAATGTATATGCTTGATGGTGTTAAGGGGTATCGCCTGTGGATCCTACTTCCACAAGGTTATCATCAGAAGAAGTAATATTTGCAGAAAATGAATTGCAAGGAAATGACAGCAATAAAGAGTCTACTAAGTTTAGAATTGACAAGGAATATGGAGAAGATGATCCTTTTGAAGTAGAACCAGCATGAAGAACAGGACTGGAAGAGTCCAATGATATGGCAGTTCGCGATCAACCCGTGAGATAAAACCTCTATCATGGCACTCAGATTATGTTATGGCAAGCCATGATGCGTACTGTCTACTATCAGAAGATAGAGAGCCAACAAGTTTTCAAGAAGCAATGAGAAATAAAAATGCTTCTTTGTGGATGAAGGATGCAGGAAGAAATTGAAGTATTATAGAAATTAAACATGGAAGCTTGTTCCACTACCAAAAGTTTGTAAAGCTTTCGAAATAAGTGGGTCTACAAGATCAAATGAGATAGCAATGACCAGGTGGAAAGATACCGAGCAAGATTGGTGGTCAAAGGTTATGTCCAAAAGGAAGATATAGATTTTAATGAGATATTTTCTCTGTAGTTAGACTAACCACAATTCGGGTGGTTTTGGCAATGTGTGCTGTATTTGATTTGCATCTAGAGCAACTAGATGTGAAAACAACTTTCCTTCATGGAGAACTTGAAGAAGAAATCTATATGCTCCAACCATAAGATTTTGAAGAGCAAGGGAAGAACTTAGTTTGCAAATTAACGAAGTCTTTGTATGGCTTGAAACAAGCTCCTAGGTGTTGGTATAAAAGATTTCATTCCTTTATTACTAGCCTTGAATACAATAGGCTGAGTTCAGATCATTGTATCACAAGTGGTTTGGTAATGATGAGTTCATCATTTTACGTTGTACGTGGATGATATGTTGGTGGTGGGCCCTAACAAAGATCAAGTCCAAACATTGAAGGCGCAATTGGCTAAGGAATTCAACATGAAGGACTTAGGACGGCAAACAAGATTCTGGAATGCAAATACACTGAAACATAAAGATAGGAAGATTTGGCTTCCCAAAGGAATTATTTGAGGAAAAGCTTAATGTTTCAACATGCAAGATTGTAAGCCAATTTCTACCCCACTTCCTATCAATTGTAAGTTATCCTCAAGCATGTGTCCCACCAATGAAGCAGAGAGGAGGGAAATGTCTTGGGTGCCATATGCATCAGGAGTGGGGAGCCTTATGTATGCAATGATATGTACAAGAGTAGACATTGCTCAAGCAGGTTGGAGTAGTAAGCCACTTTATAGGAGATCCAGGTAAAGAGCACTAGAATGCTATGAAGAGGATCCTTAGATACATCAAAGGAACCTCAAATACGTGTTATACTTTAGAGGATCAAAGTTTACTGTCAAAGGATATTTGATTCAAACTTTGCAGGTGACCCTGATAAAGGAAGTCCACTACAGGCTATGTGTTTACACTTGCAGGTGGAGCTGTCAGCTGGCTATCTGAAGCTACAACTGAAGAAGCTAAATACATGGCATCTACTCAGGCATACAAGGAAGCTACTTGGGTGCAAAGGTTAATGGAAGAACTTAGGCACAAACAGGAGAAATTCCATTATATTGTGAAGTTCAAGAGTGCCTTGCACATTGCAAGAAATCCGGCCTTTCACTCAAGGACGAAGCACATAGGTGTCCAATATCACTTTGTTCGTGAAGTAGTGGAAGCAGGGAGTGTGGACATGCAGAAGATTCATACTAAAGATAACTTAGCATATATCATTATGAAGCTAATCAACATGACAAGTTTAAATGATGTAGATCCTCCTATGGTCTATTAGACAAATGAAGTTTTTTGAAAACTAACCAAAATTAGCTTTAAGTGGGAGATTGTGAAAATAGTAAAGCTATTTTTGTGGTCAAAGAATGAAATGGAATTGAAGAACTTACCTACTTAATAGCAACCATTGTTTTTTGATGGAAGAGATAAAAATGCTTGTTACCTCATGTTACGGATGGTTACGTAAGAGCTCACCTATAAATTGAGCTTCTCAATTCATTTTTGATCAAGTCATCAGAGAGAAAAACATAAGAGTTTCTTTGAAAGGTGATCTCCTATATATAAGAGAGAAGTGTGTTTTCTTAAAAGAGAGAGTGTTATTATTATTCCTTATAATAAAGAGAAGTTATAATCCTCAAAGAAAGTTATTCAATTCTTTCCACATATTGTGTAGAGTTTCCATTTTCATACTTTTATATTTTAGCCATCATACGTCTAGTACCTAACAGTGGTATAAGAGCACATGTTCCTGATTATTTTTTTTTCGCTTTAGTTACCATGTTAAAAAAAAATGGCAAAAGTATGAAGTTGAAAAGTTTAGTGGGAGTAATTTCTCCCTCTAGAAATTGAAAATGAAGGCAATCTTAAGGAAGGACAATTGCTTACCAGTAATTGAGGGAGACATGGAATAGCTGATGACAAATGGAAAAATATGAATTATAGTGCTGTTGCAAATTTGTATTTGGCATTAGCTCATTCAATCTTGTCAAGTGTTGCAGAAAGAGACAAAAGGAATGTCTGAAAAGATATTTTTAGTATAATATAAACTCATTAAAAGATAAGTTTTTTAAGCTTTCAACATATTAACGCAATAAATGTCTAAAAAAACTAATTTTTACTTTTTAATCAATATTTTTAACACATTTATTAATAAAATCTGTATCTCAATTGTTTAGGCAACATAATAATTAAACTTATATGCATTGATAGTATAATTTACACGATCAATCAATAGAATTTGACCAAAGTGATAGATTATAGAAAATAATTATCTACTATTACATTTACCCATCAACAAAATTTGTTATTTACATGAAATTTTATTAACTAACCCTAAAATACTTAGAAATTAAACTAAGAGCTGTAATCACAACTTTTTGAACCTTAATAATGGAAAAGCAAAATTTCCCTACATGTGTTTACCAATGTTATGTACTCTATTTGTCCTTGAATAATTCTGTTTTAAATGTGTATTGGAATTAAGGAAATCATTGAAAAAACATTAAAGTTAGAAAAGTTAAAAATAATTTTCTGAATTGTCATTGTTTCTTTTAAAATTCAAATTTTCTCTCTCCTACTTCACTATATTGTTCTCCTCCTCCAATAGTATTTGATAAGGATATTGTTGAAGAGAAATAATTAATACTATTTAAATTTTTGAAATTGACAATTATTTAAGGACGAGAATATATATTAAGGTTTTTTAATGATTGTCTAAAATAATTTGTTAGAGAATAAAAAAAAAAGAAAATTTTAAATATTTTTAATGTAGTTAATGGGGAGTGGCTATTGTCACTCCATTTTGATTACTGTCACTTCACTCAACTATCTTTTTATGTAATTGTGCTAGAATTCCCTTTTCCTCTTCACAATTAATAAACTAGTTATATATCGTTACTATAATATTATATAAAATCATTGTTATAAATATTTTAAAAAATATGTTAATATTTTATTATCTGTTCTTCTAATTTTTTATTTTGCAAAAAAATATATGTTACATGAAAAATATCTTTCCATTTTGAAAAAGCACATTTTGATTTCCCATTAATTAACATAACTAGTAAGTATATTTTATTTTTAATTTTTTTATACTATACATAACATTTAGGTTGGTGTAGATGTACGCAATATCATATATATACCCAATATTATACCATCAAACATTTATAAAATTTTAGCTAATATTGAATAAAAATATTATACTAGTTTTCGTACATCAATCTCTCATTATTAAAAAATTTTAATCTATTATTTTCTTTCTGACAAATTAAGGTAACATTATACATCAAGTTAGTCATTTATTTAATGACTTAATTACAAGGTAGAGTACTGTGTTAAGATTTCAATCATCAGTGAGATCAAATGACATATGTGCAAAAACAAATGAAGTTGCATAGTATATGTGTAAGGTTAATGGAAAAATTGAATTAATTAAAGTATTTATGATTTATATATCATTTAATATATTTTTTAAAAGAAAAACAATAAGGTAAAAAACTGCTTCTCTTCGGATTTGAAGAGTTCGAGCCTTTTTCGTAATATATTATCGAAAAAAAAAATCAAACATATTTACAGGTTATGTTTTTGGCAAACTGGAAAAATAATTTTTGTGTAATATATTGTTCTTGGCAAAATGAAAAAAATATGGAAGCACTAATAAAAAATTAACAGAATTTTTTCAAAAACATTTATAATAAGAATTTTGAATAATAGTAGAATAATAATATATAAGTTTACTAATTGTGAACGGAAAAAAGGCATTTTAAGACAATTACTTAAAAACAAGTTTTTTTTTTACAGGACTTAAAAAAAGTTGAATACGAGTAATAATAGTTAAAATGAAGTGTTAATATCCACTCGCTAGTTAATATATTGAAAACTTATAAAAAAAAAATAAAACTCATTTTTGATATAAAATTTATCATATTTATTGTTGGGTTTATTTAACTATTGCTCTAAGGGTTAAGACCTGGTTAAGGAATTAAAAAGGTAAATATTTTTCTAAAAATGAGATTTTATGTTTTCAAAATATTATACTTATGATAAAATTTTAAAACTTAACATTTTTAATAACTTTAACTATTACCCTAAAGATACTGGTTAATAAATCCCTTATTTGTTTAACGAGTAATGTGGACCTCGATCGTGCCACAGATTCAGGTTTTTTTTTATATGGGTCACTGAAAATACTGTAAACTTAAGAAAGTTGTGGATAACAGGGATCTCGGGAACTCCGGCTTATTCAGTTTGGCGTCCAATAAAGTGAAGGCTAACGAAAATTAAAGATAAGATAGCCATGTGAAATCTTGAATTTGGCGTCTCTACCCTCATTTCCACGATCAGAGTCATATAAATTCTTGTAGAGTGGAGATATATAACAGTTGTCAAGATTCTTATGTGCACTAGCAGATTGTACTATTGAGGTGTGCCGCTGTTATTTATTACTGCTTATACATATATCATTAATAATAATAATAATATTATTATTATTATTATATCAATCAAACTATTCAAATATTTTTTTTTTAACAAAGACATTAGGCTTAAAAATTATTCCTATAGGAATATTTTGAGTTTAGATTTTAAAAGAAAAAAAAATTTGTAATATAAAATTATATTAAATTCTCTCTTCTCTTTTTTTTTTAAAATTCAAACTCACAAATATATCCATAAAATATAGAGAAAATATGAGAGTTGAACATGAGACCATATACTTAAAGATACATCAGACAACTACAATCACTAAAATTTCAAAAATTTACACTTTAATTTTAATAATTATTTGTATAATAATATAAATGAGAATAGTTCGCATACTCACCAACACGAAATAATAATAAATATATATAATAAACTTGTTGAAGATTGGTTGAGATAATAAGCGATATTGACCTTTTAGAAAAAGATTGATAGTTTAAATGTTAAGAAAATAACTCTTGTGGGAGGGGTGACAATTACCACTTTAAATAGTTATTGTCACTCCTTTTTATTAATCATTATGACAATCTCTCTCTCTAGAGAATCATAATAACAATCTAATATTAAATAATAGTTATTATGAATTATATTTTTATATAAATTTATTATTTTATTTCAATTAAATATTTATATTTTGTCTTACACACTCTTAATTGTTTATTTTTACATATGATTAATTTATTAGACACAATTATTTTAATTTTAAAATTAAATTACTTATTCATATATTTTGTAATATAGTAATTATTTTCATAATAAAACAGGATACCAATTATTTTAAAAAATAATGTTTGGAAGTAAATAACAATAAATACAAATTAGTTTTATTTGCGTTAAATAATGTATCCAATTTTGTGTTTAATGTTAATATTTTAAATATAAAAATATATTTTACTTTTTTTCTTTGTGATCTAATACTTTTAATTTACTTTTAAAATTTTAAGATTCATTTATTTTTTCCATAGAAATCACTAATTATACATTTTTTTAAAAATAATTGAGAAAATATTTTATTGACTCAAATGAAAACTTTTCACTTTTATGAGAAAAAATATATTTAGCATATTTGATGAAAAAAAAAAAGAGAATAAGAGAAGGATTAATTTTTCACAGAAAATTGAAAAAGCATAGGTAAACAAGTAGAAATAATATAACGTCTTGAGAAGTTTACAAAAAATATTAAAATATTTATTTTAATGATATACTAGATATGTACTTCATGCATTATCATATATTAACTTTTTTTATTATTTTTAGTCATTGTTTCTTTAAGAAAACTAACTATTAGATATACTACTTAGATAATTGTTATATTTAGAAAGGATTAAAGAATTTAATTTATATTTTAATGTAAGAAAATTGTGTTAAATATTATAAATGTATCATATTTTATATGTATAGTATAAATATTAGATATATGTGTTCTATTTTAAATAATCACTTTAAAGCAATAAATTTATGTGTCATATTTTATAATATACTATTTTTTACTTTTATTAATGTTAACTTGCTACTCCCTCACTTTTAAAATATCTATCAACTTTTAGACAAGTTCATATTTCAAATATTTATCTACTTTTAGACAACTTTAATTCACATTTTAATACAATATTTATTTATTTTTTCAATAGTACCCTAAGTAATTTCACTTACTAAATTTTAATTTTCCAAAAATATTTCATTTAATAGTGGTATATTAATTCATTCACTATATTGTACTTCATTATCAAATTATTTATTATATTTCTTAACACTTGTGCTTATCTAAAAGTGACAGATATTTTAAAAGAGAGGAAATATTTTTTAATATTTCATTATTTTATTATTTAGATAATTATTATATGAATAAAATTTTAAAAGATAACTCAATATTTAAATCCATAATTGTATTAGGATGTTAGTATTATATAGAGATGATAAATTGATGAAATTATTGATAAAAAATTATTTCAAGCAATTCAAATGAACTCATAAATCATAATAAATATTTAATAATATATTAGTATGTTAATTGACGAACAAAAGAAAGGACATTTTAGAGGAATTAAAAAATGATAGTTAAGTGAGAGTGGCAATAGTCATTTGTGAATGACAATAGCTTTCTTGTAGGAGACTATATATAATTGTTTGCTCCTTCATTTGAACAAAAATTAACTCTTTGAATAGTTTGAAATTTTAATGTTGATGCTCTCATAGTGTACAAAAAACTTATATTGTCATCTAATCAAATATTTTTTTATTTGGATGAACATTCAAGTAGTAAATATGAGATTCATTTATATCAATAAATGTGATAATATATAATTAAATGATAGCGTCAATGTATCAAAATTAAATACATAGTTTAAATGGACCAAACCTACAAGGATAGCTTGTAGCCCAAAAAACAAAAAAAGATAGCAAAAATGAGAAGTGTCTTAGGCTTGCTTGCGATAGATTCAAAAATATAATCCTCTTAAAAGATACTCTATGTCACCATGGTTAAATGGAACTCAACTAAAGAACTACCCACTTGTTTGTACTGATCAAAGTTTAAATTTATTCTATTTTAATCTAAACAATTAGTATTGAAAGTCAACTGAACTCTAACTAATCTAGCCTAAGTTAGGTTGATCCACAACTTGATCCTTAATACCTAGGGTGTGTTTGCTTCAAATTTTTTGATAAAAACGTTATTCTTTTTAATTAGAAAAATCACTTTTTACATAAGTCATTTGTACTAGTTTCTACTCAGCAATTTTAAAAAATAATTATTTTAAATTTTTGTATAAAAGCTTATGTGAGTCATTTCTATGAAAAAAATGATATTTTTATTGAGAAAATAAAATAAATACACTCTTAAGGTGAGTAATTAATAATAAACTTGGAAACACCTGTCAATATAAATTTATATCTTTTTATTCATTAAATATTTGAACTATTTCCACTCTTTTTGCTACTATCTCTATTTACAAGTAAGTATTCATTTAAAGATTTTTTTCCACAAATAAACTTCTAGTTTAAAAAATCAAGGCAATATCAATTAATTTCTATAAATTATATCCCTATTAATGGAGAAAAGAGAAGTGAAGGGGAGAGAGTAATTAAGAAAGAGGGAGGAAAATAGTGAGGGTAATTAAGTAAAATAGACTTAAATTATCCTAATATCAAGGTTGTGTCAATCATTTTCTTAATCCACGTGCACATTTATGAGTGAACATTTATTTGTAAACGAATGGAGTAATTAGAAGGGCAATTTCTACTTTAATTAGCACTAGTGTGGTTGGTTTGATTGCTCACTAACCACTATATAACTATAAAGAGAAATATTTTTTCAATTTTCACTTTCTAAACTATTACTCCTAAATTTTGTCGGAATCTCATTTTAACATCCTTTATCTTATTCTTTTATCCTTATATTGGAATGGACACCTAAAGCAAAAAAAAAGTCAAAATGTGACAAATATATACAAGTTGACTGGGTCCTACACAGAAAGCTTTGTAATTCATGCTTTGGCTTACGTCTTTCTCAATCACCATGCAATAATTGTTCAAAGGCCATAATTCAAACTTTGGGTGAGGACAGATGATGTGTCAAGCTAGAAACGCGATGGCTTCTCCTTTGATTATCACTATCCATGTTTCAGTTTGGCATGCTACTTCTTCCTTACCCAGTCATGCATTGCATTACTAACCTAGCTAATAAGACAACTAACAATAATGTTAAAGGATTCACCCTCTATATGCTGTAGCCATCATGTAGTCATAAAGCCCCTCGAAGACACTTCTATTATTGCTTACAGCCCAGGTGCTGTGAACTTAGCCACGTATGTAGAATGTAGTTATTAAACATAGGGAATTAAAATTGAAGGAGATAATTTCTGACTACTATACAAAAAGCTGCTTGTTCATGTACCTCGCAACTTATATACTAGGCATATCTATCTTTTGTGAGACAAAACTTGGAAAAAGACATAATTAAGCACGAGGGAAAATTTAATATGCCTGATGGGACTAAGATGAGAGTTGGAGCGGCTGGCACCATCACAGGAGCCAGGAACTCCAAATCTGGAGCATACTTTATTAATTATGATGATTATCATTATATTAATTAAGGGACTTCCTAAAGCTAAAGGGAAGATCTGAGATAGTAATAAAGTATTTAAGAGCAGCATTTGTTACGACAGCGGATTATATTAGTATTGTCTCTAATTTTTAGATTTGGATCCTCTAAAATCTCACTTTAAGAGTAAAGTGAGAGTTTCATCTTTAAATTAATAGAGTGAAAAGATTTTCACTTCTAATTTTATTAATTTAAAAATAAAATTATTTTATTTTACTCTCTAAAATGATATATTCACTTTAGAGGATCTCTATTCTTAATTTCCAATACGTCTTACAAATTTACAATTAACAATTGAAAACCCTGTCTTTGTTTAAATTAGCATATTAAACCTAAATTGATCCTTTACTTGCTCACAAAGAGATGTTTTACTAAACCATTGGGCACTCAGATTTGACAGAGCCCACCTCAATCAAATATCACCGAAGTGGTATCTCAAAATATTAATATTTTATACAATGTAAGAGATCTGATCTCTAGTTTAATGGGTTATTTTCAAAGGGTTAGGTGTGTGAAAGGGAAGCCCACTACTTTGTGAATCTTATGAATGGTTGATGAGGAGTTGGAATCCACTCAAAGTGCTTGATTTGAAGAAGACATTGGGATTCTTAATGGTGACACCAAACATGGTTCCTAGAACGTGTAAAGGTAGTTTGCCACTAGATTCAGTTTCATCATTGGTGCCTTCAACTGAAATAAACTAAGTCCTATAAGCTCCAATTATTGATAGAAAACAGGCACTCTCCCAACACATCGACTGAACCCTCTTTTCTAGCACATATTATTTGTATATTAAAAGTGAACATTTAGGATAGATATTATAATAAAAAAGACAAAATAATTAATAATGGTAAACAGAAACAAAACTTTGATTTTTTTTTATAATATCCAATTTTAATTTACGAATAATATTTACCTCTCTCCATACTAAAGTCGAACAACTTTGACTCATACATGTGCAATATATTATTCATAAGTTGTGAGTTACAAAAATATAAAGCCTAGCCGCCATATATAATGGGTGATATATATCGATGCAATTTAAGATTTATATGTGTCTTTCTGTTACAAGTTATAACCTTGGTGCTTCCAATAAACCACACCTGAGAATAAAGAAATTTCCCTTGAAAGTATAATTGCTAGAATACCTTCGGCGTTCATAAGTTGACAAACCACGCCCATCTTATTTGGATGGTTTTATGACTTTCCCAGTTCCCACAATAAAATATTCCTGCGACCTGAACAACTTGTGTTATTGTTTAATCATTACTCTGGAACCATTGTTAATTTTCTTTAATAATTAAGTTAGCTAGACTACCAGCCATATGGTTCTCTCTGTAATGCATTATTTTGCAGTAGAGACAGATACTCAATAATGGATCTCTCCATCGGCGTGTCTGCTTCTGCCGAAGGATATCTATTGGTCCCCGCATAGAGGGTCGAGCATATTTGTAGGTGTTCAATGTTTTATGTATGCAATTTAATATAATGCCAACATATATATAAGAAACGTCGTACGGTGTCGATATATATATGTAAATGGTGAGTTGTAGGTTAGCACTAGGTGGCAATTGAATGATTGGATTAAGTATGCTTATATGAACAGTTGCTGCTGTTGTAGGGAGCAAGATGGTGCATGTAATTTTGACATTACATAAAAGGCTCATTGCTAGTATCTAGCCCTTCATTCATGGTTGATTAAAAGCACAGGTATTGTTTAAGGGGAAAGTGATATTAGCTAAAAAAGATTATATATAAAAAAATGTACAGCCGAGTATCATAGCATAGCTTTCGGCTACCATGCATCCAGTCAGTTTTTCAATTGGACAGATGTAGCCATAACTAGCAAGCAGTTCGAATTGGTGACTATACATTGCCAAAGAATATGCTTCTACGGTTGGCATATATCAAACGTTTCCTTACCGAGAACATGGAATTTTTAATGACGAGTAATAACACCATAACAGGTATAGACCGCAAGATGCTCAAGAAGGGAGGGGTTTGGATGCATGCCAACTATCCTAACGTTTGGTTTCTCCTTTTCAAGCATTTGACTGAACAAAGTGGATATCGTGCCCTGTTTTGCTTTCTATCAATATAGTTGGAAATTTGAGGGTAAATATGTCCCACCAAACAGGACAGTTATTAGCCTGTTTTTTATTTTGGGAAATGATTTTTGGACTTTATTTCGTATTGATATATTCCGTTTGTTTTTTAACATTTTATTAAAAAATAAAAGTCTACACAGGATTAATTCATGAGAGCGATATGCCTTAGACATTATATCAATTCTTCAAAACCCAAACAATTAAAATAGTTGAGTAATATAAAAATGATATATCTTTTTCAAAATCCTCGTAAGTTCAGGGTTATTTGCATCCAAGCCACTAGAATTAGTTTAGTGGTGAGGAGTTTGGATAATAAACATGAAGTTTTAGGTTTAAAGCCATTGAATCAATGTAATTTTTGAAGTATAAAAAAAAGGCTAGTTGCATCCATATTCATTTATCGATAAATAAAAAGAGGCAAACTACTCCAAAAAATCGTTAAAGCTATCTTTAGTGCTTATGCTTAGACAAACGTAATTTTCCTATGATTGAAGATATTAACAAATTATATATAATTAGGAGCTAAGTCACAATATCATTTAGAGTAATGTTACATCAGTTCTAATAGAGTTTATGTCTCTCTAGCATTTTCTATTATTTATCTGTTTGAAGGGAGGGAAACCTATATGAGAAAGGTTGGAGGGTTGAAATTTTTAGGGTATAAAATAATGTAAAAAATGTTTCACTCACATAGTAAAATATATGTGAGTTCTGTAAAGGAAAAAAAATGAATGTTTATTTTTATTTTTGAAATTGTAAAGATGAGCCGTTTTAGTTTCTAAAATAAAAAAATAAAATTTTAGTTATTGAAATTATAAAATATGAGTCAAATTAATACTTAAAATACAAACAAATCAAATTAGTCTCCCTTTAAATCTTGAGTCAAAGCAGTCCCTACAAATATTAATTCTTTAAATTTAAAAGACTAGCTTGATTCACTTGTATTTTTAAAGACTAATTTAACTTATATTTTATAATTGAAGAGGCCAAAAAATTAATTTCTTAATCTTAAGGACCATACTCACATGTATAAGTTCATATAGAAGTGAGGTTTCATAATAATAATAATAATATGTATCGTTTCTCTTATATAATGAACGATGTTGAGTTGTCAAAATCAATAATTTCTTACATATAATTGAGCAAGTTCAATGGTTACGCTAAAACTTATGGTCATATCTATTGACAACATATTATCACTAATGAAATTTAACTGATTGGATGATTCAAGATAATGTACTGATGATCTGATAGAAAAAATGGAAAATATCATGCATGCTGCTATTTGAACATATTAAGATAAACATTATAAAGAGAGACTTCAAAAAAGACAAGAGTAAAAGAAAGAGATAGGTCCACGATAATATATATCTTCTAATAGTTATATCATTACTCGTGGTGTCCTTATAATGAAGGATGCGGAATATCATAATACAAAGCGTTAGATATTATATTTCAAATAAGTTATCCATGTTTTTTGAAAGTGTTATTTATTTAAATGGTTCATGTCAGAAAGGGAAAAAATTGTCTTAGATTTTGCTTACATGCATGCAGGGGAGAGGCAGGGGAGAGCAGTAAAGTTTACTGGCTACCTAAAACAAAACAATAAAATTAATCGTTTAATTATTGTTCAAAGATTATTTCAAAATTCCACCTATAGTTAGGTTCCATAATAATCTTATCAGTTATCACAGAAACTCCCACTATCAATTTCACAAAAAGGTGCCATGTGAATTCCTCCAAAGTTCTTGAACCCTTTTATAAGGAGAAAGAATTCGTAAATAGAAAACGAGTTAAGTGCCTTGAAAAGTTGACCAATCTACTATTTCGCAAGGTCGTCAATAAGTTTGGAGGAGTATCATATTGAAATTGATAATGAATGGAGAACATGATAGAGAAGTTGACTTCAAATCACATATCAACATCAGGTTTTGTTACTATTAAAGAAGCTTTAGTCAACCCAAGTTATTATATAGATCATAACCATAAGGAATCCCCAAAATGCTTCTCGCCACTCCGCTTCCGCCATTAATCGTTCAGTAGTTTTCAACTTTTCAGAAAATTTGTTGAACAGTAGCCAACTAATAATTAGACTATATACACGTAATATTCCAATAATCCTTGTGCCTCAGTTGATCGGCTGCTAGAGTGAGACAAGATATTACAGCTAATTTGATTAAACATGAAAAAAAAAAAAAACCACGTACGAATACGAGAAACTATAAGCAGTTAATATTTGCATCAGGGGGCAAATGATAAGAATTTTGAATTTATATACAACTTTTGCGACTAAAATATGCATGTTGGGTCAAAAACCAAAACAGCACCGAAGAAGAAAATTTTCACAATTTACAATAATACCTGAATCTAGAAATTGGGAATTTGAGAATTACAAGGAAGAACAATGAATTTGTTGGGTACATGTGAGCTGCTATTGTCTGCACATATGTCCTAAATATAGAGATCATTCAATCAAAGGTATCCCAGGAATGAATAAGAGTAAAAAAAGAAAAAAAGGAAACCTAATTAAGCAAACGTTTTCCTGTTATACAAGAAAGAATGGAAGGCACAAGTGGTGAAACAGTTAGTGTCGTTCGGTCTCACATTGTTGTGAAACTACTCGAGTGTTTTTGGCCAATGTATCCATCGTCACTTGGCACGCAACATCGTATTTCATTGTCCCACTACGTAGCAACCCCAACTTGATTCTCGCTTGGACGTTAATGGCTAAGGAAAACGTGACATGCACTTTCTTCTTATCGCTTTCATCCTCCTCCTTAGGTGCTTTTGAGCCTCTTAAAGTTAATCCAAACGCTGTCGAATTATGACGCGGTTGATAGAAACTGGGGTAATCTCCCGAAGCAATTTGTTGTCGCCTCAGAGAGAGTGAAACGCGCCCTCCTTGTTTGTACGAAATGCCCACTTTCGAGTTGGGATTGTAGACCTGTAAAACGACGTCGTATTGGGCGTGGGGTGCTGAGGTGACGAGGTGAAAGCGTTGGATGGAGAACCTAGGGGACTTTGGTGTGAGCACTATGGAGAAAAGGCCACCTAGGACACCACCAATGGAGACTATAGTGGCGATGAAGACGAGGATGATGATCAACACGAGGCAACAACAACCTTTGCGGTTTTTTGTTTCTCCAGGGGAGAGTTTCGATGGAGCTCGGCGATGCGAGCGTTTTCAGGGGTGGGACACGGTAGATTTGGTCCTTGGGGACTTGGACAACGTAGGTGCCTGGGCTTATGTCGGGTAACTTGGGTTTGCAATTATTACTGTGGGGGTTGCTGTTGTTGTTGTTGTTTAGGTGGTCATGAGGAGGTGGTGGTGCCGGCGGCGGTGGCGGTGGGGCCCGCTCCTCCATGGGAGCGGTGGCAAGGAGGGCACAGAGGGGGTCTTACTAGAGAGGAGGAAGCTAGAGAGGGGGTGTGGTGGTGTTTGCATGCATGGGGGGGAATGAATGGAAGTGGTGGCGTTACTGTATGCGATTTGCATGGGACGGGATAATGTGCGATCCAGAGAGAAGCGGGTGAAGGTTTGGTTGAAAATTACGGGACTTGGGGACATGATATGCCCATATTAGGCTTGGCTTTGAGCTGCTTTAACGGGTCAACAATGGCACTAAATTACTAGGGGTTCATAGATAAAATTGGGGATGGTCTGCTTCGTGTGTCTCAATTCTTCAGAATAAAAGTAAATAGAAATACACCAAAAAGAAAAAAGGTAAATGGAAATAAACTTTGACTTCCGTTGAACATTTTCATTTACTGAAATTTTATTTCAATTGGATGATAGTGAAGATCAAAATTCAGTCGTCAAAATTAATCCCAAAATTGCAATTTTGCATACTCTCCTCGAGCTACGCCTGCTGCTGCTAGAGGTCTGTTCTGGGTTTTAATTTTTTTGGGTCAGAAAGTATTTTTGGCTCATATTTTTGTCCTGTAGGGGCCTAATTAGATCATGGATACATCACGTCCTAGGCTTTTCTTATGGGCTTAGAAAGGGGTGCACAGCCAAAGAAGCAAAATATGATTGAGGCCCAATACTAGGCCTCCTCTTTACATTCAGAACATACCCCAAGAAAAATCGCAAATGCTATTTTAATATCCAAAATGTTGGTGTTTATTGGGATCCACTTTTTAACAATTGGAATGTGATGATGCTTGTTACTTATCTCATCCATCGAATGCTTAAAAAGTGATTGGAACACCACTTTTGGGTGTTAAAATAACACTTCTCAAGAAAAATGAAACCAAAAAAGAGGCAGTCCATCTGCATTTGAGGCACGAGGCAAGTGGTTATCGTATAATCTCATTACAGTGTACACAGCTATTCAAATCCCAGCTCCAATGCCCTTCCCCGCAAAGGCCCAATCCCCTTACCAACAAAACTATAAATGTGCTTGTCCATCTCAGATCCGAAAGAAAGAAGAGTGCTAGTCCATCAATCACAAAACACAAATTGATGATAGTGCATGGGATGGATATCAACCTTCCCATATTGAAAAGAAGCCCAACACTCTTCAGCATTCTACACTGAATTGCACATTGCATAAACCTTTTAAAAAAAATGAATCTGAGAATAAGCTATGTCATATCACGTTTGCTCACATAGATGTTTAGTGAATTTTTTCTCATAGCATGTTTGGTAAAGATTAAAAGTTTTTCCTTTTTCCACGGGGGATTAAAAGTTTAATTTTTCTTGGTCTCTAAATTAATACTTAATCAGAAAATTTTAGCGGGTTTTAACCTGCGATCAAATAACGCTGCAGCTAAGCACCGTATGCCCTGCTAAAGAATTCCAAATAATTAAGCTCTCTGATTTAGAAACTTACATGATGAGAACTTGTACCGAGGTTCATCTGAGTATTCAACATCAGGCAGCACACGTTATCTCACAAACCATGATTTCACCAATCACTATATATATTTTGAGACTTGTGCCCTTGTGGTTTGAATTTTTAATTTTTAATTTTAATTTTTAATTTTTTATTTTTATGAAAAAAATATTAAAAATTTTAAAGACTATAAATTTTAATTTTTAATTTTAATTTTTAATATCTCCTTTATAAAATTTTAAATACTAAAAAATTAAAATTAAAAATTAAAAATTCAAATTAAATATATACTAATTTTACGGCAAAAACCTTTCTATGAAAAATGTGGCCACACACCGAATTTTTAAGGCCTACACTTACGTGTTCATGTGATGTAAGTTTGAGTACACACTTCTCCGTACGAGCATTGATTAAATACATGACCTGTATACATCAAAGAATGAAACCATGTTATCGGATGTACCATTGTCCATGTGAATCAGTAAATATTGATTGATGGTTTTTACAATGCATGAGAGTTCACATGACAGCATCTTATCCATGTGGTACCTGGTAAAAAGGACAAAAGATGATTAAATATTGATTGATGATCTCTAAGCTCATGTGCTTAGACCATCACAAAAGGATGTAAGAGACAAATGGAGTGAGAGAAAATGTGAGACATAAAAGGCAGGATATAAAAGAAATAAATAGTATCTATAAAATTTGAAGTAATATTATTTAAACACTCAAAAAATAAATATTTATTAAGATATTAACTTAATAATTATTGAATGTGATAATTAATCTTATACACTCCATTCATAATATCACATATAATAATTATTAAGTAAATGTCTTCACTTTTTAGGTGTTTAAATAGTATTTTTATAAAATTTGTGTGAACCTTTTTTTAAATGTAATATAAATTAACCGTATTGCAAAATCAACATAACACGCACAGACGAACTATTGGGCTGATTAGCTTGCCAATAAAAACCTGATTAATTTATAAATGTTTTTTTTTTGAAAAACTTGGTTCTAACGGATATGGTAAATTAAAAAATTCACTGAGGCCATGAAAGGATCACAATAAGTGGTATGCCGTTTCTTTTAATTCAGTGTATCCATCATTGAAAGAAGTAACTAATCTCTTAACATAGGTGTGTTTTGCATCTCACTTTGAGAAGTACTATGTGTAAAGTCTAGCCAAATGATATTTCAAAAATATTAATACCATCTAATTGAACAAAACCAAAATGAGCGAGTGTAGCTTGTGAGCTCAACTTGCCTATAAATGATAGGAAAGATAGGGATAATTTTTGTTTTCCTGATAAATTTATAAGAGAGGATCAACATTGATATTATGTTTGGTTGGAGAGTAAAAATAAATTGTAAAATTTTAAGAATGAATTTTATGTATAATTTTACATATAAAATTTATCTATAAAACTTTATATTTTATTTTTATCTAACAAACATATCTTGAAAAAAAGAGTGGAGCAAAAAGAAATCCCCAGATACAATTCATATAGGGAAGTCCAACACCTGATTCTACAATTACAGAAAAATCACAAGCCAGTACTTTTTAACACCAGGCTCATTCAGCTAGAGCACGACACACCCCAAAGGAAGCTTCACTGGAGGCAAGCATTCAATTAAAGTTCAGATGACTTGGATTCTAGTTTACCAAAAACATTGCCACCATGATAATCTTTCGGAAATCTTAATTAAAGTTTTAGATTTGATTCTCATATAAAATTCATCAGTATATCAGAATAAAAACAGAATCTGAAAAAAAGAGAGAGAATAAAAACAGAATCCCCCTCCTCATCCCCAATACACCCTCTCCCTCAGACCACAAAAATAATAAAAAAAAAAGTCGAGAAAACAGTCTATTTTGTGCGGCAATTTCTATTTCCATTGACAATACCCATATCATGAAGAAAAAAAATCCAACTAAATTTTTATACAATTTTATATTTTAAAATATCTGTTAATTTTGCATTTCAATACTCCCTCCCTTTAAGCACAAAATAAAAAATACTCTATTTCTTTTAGAATATCTATCCACTTTTAAATAATTTTATATTTTAACATATCTATCAATTTCACACTTCAATAAAATTTTAAATTTATTTTTTCAATACTGTCCCTAATTAATTTTATAATTTTAAAATATTCAATCTAATATTAGCCTTGAATATTGTGCTACATTAATTAATACTTAGGTAGATATTAGTCAATTTATTATATTTTATTTTATTATCAATATTATTTATTATTATTTTTAATATCTGTGTTTTGTTAAAATTGATAAATATTTTAAAAGAGAGAGATTAAGGTATTAATTTTGTTTTTCCAATATTAATTAATTTTATATTTTCAAAACATTTCATTTAATATTAAATTTAAACATTATACTTTATTAATTAATATGTATGAATATACTAATTTATTTAATATATTTTATTCTATTATTAATATTATTTATTATTTTCTTAATATTTATAATTGGTTAAAATTAACATATATTTTAAAATGAAGTAAGTAATTATTAATCAAATCAATTCTTCAATTAGTCATTCAAATCTTTACTAAAAAATCTTTGGATCTTTCTAACCCAACCTGTAGATGACGTCAAAGAGGAAAAGACAGAGACGTGAATTTGGGTAGAGTTTATCTCACTCCTAGCATTTATGAGTTTGGGAGCTCTCTAGTCTATTTAGAAACGGCCTTCTGGCATTATCAATGATTTGCATCACAAGAAGGGACCAGAAAACACATGATAAGCCAATTGCAGGCACGCTTTTTTAAAATTATTTTCGGTGAACAACGTATGATCCTCGCTGAGAGAAACTTTTCACTCAGTTAACGCTATCTTCTTATCTTTGAATTGGATTATGCCATGGCCCCGCTTCATTGATAAAAAGTACTTGGATAATTCACCACCAATGAAGAAAAAAAAGATAAGAAGAGATAAGAACTTTTATGTGGACCGAGGAAACATTCAATTTTTTATTAATATAATATGATTGTCCCTTTAACTTCCTTCCATTTTTAACAAACCTCATTCCGTTTTTGAAGAGCTTCAACCTGGTTTGAAAATAGCCAAAAATAATTAATTAATCTTTTATCTGTTTTTTAAAAAAATTATCCTCTAATTAATATATGTTTCAAATTTATCCTCTGACTAAAGGGCGAAATTGAAAGCAAAAAATAAAGTAAAGGACGAATTGATTTTGTCTTAAAAATAAATTTTAATTTATACATCTTGCATACGGATGGCAATTGACGTGTTTTTCGTTATGCATTGAGAATAATCATAAGCAATGTCATGTGAATTTATTTAAAATCTATCTAAGTAGTAGTGGTTAAAAATACTAATATTGATATCACACCAAAAAAAAAATGAGAGAAGATTAAAAAAATTCTCCGGACGAACTTTAGTTTTTAGCTATCGGGAGGAGAGAGATGTGCAACAGTGAAAGGCTGAGAGCTTTTGTTTTATGTTGGTTTTTCTTTAGTACCGTTTCATAGAACTTTGTTACCAAGAGCACGTTCCTTGATCATTCGGGGAGGTGGAATCTATGGGCATAGTCGAAGGTTCAATGGATGGAATCCCTTGAGAATAGGGGTCATTGGATTCCTTGTTCCCAAGCCAGCATATCGTGCTTCGGAATTTGTCCGGGGAATCTTTTAGTTTTGATTTACGAAAAATAAATCCTTTTAAAACATCTATCAATTTAAGATAATATCAAAAATAATAATAAATAATATTAATAAATGAGTAAAATATAATTAATAGACTAATATATTCTTACTTAGTAATTAATTAATATAACACAATGTTTAAGATTAATATTAAATAAAATACTTTGAAAATATAAAATTAAATATGAGTAACATTAGAAGAAAAAATGAATATTATATTGAAAGACATTTTAAAATATAAAATTATCTAAAAATAAATAGATAATCTGAAAAGAAAAGAATATTTGTCACTTTTAGACAAACATAAATATTAAAAAGGATAATAAATATTAAAAATAAAGTAGAATACAGTGAATGAATAATATATTCCTATTAAATGAAATAGTTTTAGAAAACTAATAATTAATAAAATTATTTAAGATATTAAAAAAAGAAATATTATATTAGAATATGGTGTTTAAAAGTGGACATTTTAATACATAAAAGCCTAAAAGTAAACAGATATTATGAAATTGAGGAAGCGGTAATCTACAGCTATTCGGCTATGCCGTGTTCACACTTCACATACAGCAGAAGGAAAAAAACAACAGGAGGGGGCGTTCGCAAATTTTAGTAATGTGTTTTATGAATCTTGCAATGAGAAAAAGGAAAAGGAAACTGAATATAAATGAATAACCTAACACTGCTCAATTTCTCCAAATGAACTTTCTGGAGAGCTAAATAGTATAACAAATTACTACTTCAGTGAGTCGAACGACGAATGCTACCTAAGAATGCTCAAATCGGTAGCGAAACAACCCTGTATACAGTATACACTTTCGTTTGGTATAACTATTAACATTTACTATTTACCGCTACTGTAATAATACTCCAACATATAAATTTTATTTTCTTTTAAAAAGGTTTAAAGCATTGTCTTTGACCAACTTCCAACCACATATCAGAGCAAAGCAGAACCGTGCAGTTATTGCTTTCCTTAGTTTATGGCCCGTTGTGATGCACGTTTGAAGGACGGAGCAATAATGAACGAGGGCCCATCCGCTTGCGCGGTTGAAAGTCCGTCTGCGACTCTGCGTCCTCTAAAAGGAAAAAGAATAAGCACTTGGGGACAATTAACTCGGGTGCTAGCTCAAGATGATCATCCAAGTCCAATCTTGGGATGGAATTAAAATGTAAACCTCACGAAATTAAGCGAAAATATTGCATAACCACCGTAAAGCATAGCAATCACAAACGCATTAATCCTACCACAGAAGAAAAATAAATAAATAAATAAACCATGAAAATGAAGCACGCAGAGACATAAGCCGCGATTCGGATTTCGGAATAAAGCCACCATGACTAGAAACAAGCTATTAGAAACCAGAGAGGAAAATATAAAAGATGAGAAACAAACTAGTGCAATGTTCATATACTCCATAAGATGAAATACAAGCATAATTGAAATACACCAATAATATACTTTTCGTAAGAACTACTAATAACCGGAGTCATACATTCTCCCAGGCCAAGCAAGAAAAAAACCAGCTATGACCGAAAGAAGTGGAGAGATTTTACACCATATTAACAGAAAAATCAACTACGCAAGAAGTACCTAGCTAGAATACACCAGAATCCTACGAGTAGCTCTGCAATTGTCAAAAATTCCATTGCAGCAGCCCCCTAAGACCTACAAATATACTACTAGATCATGCATTAGAATCCTCACTGGAATAACAAGTTACATAATAAAACACGTGACACGGACTAGAACTTTAGGATAACACGGCACGGCTCGGCTCGGCTTCTTCACAGAGAATCCCAATCGATCTCATAAGAGGGGTACTTGAGAAGATTAAAATTATCCGAAGCACCCTCCCACTGTGGCTCACCAACATCATCGGCAAAGGTCAGATCCGAAAGAGGCGAGGAATTCTCAGATCCCTCACTCTCTGTCATCACCGGACACAGCGAAGCAGCTTCGACCTTGCAAGAATTCTCCAACCCCTTGACATCGCCGACAACCTCGGGGGCTACAGCCTCTGGCTTAGGCTGAGCAACCTTGGAACCTTGTTTCGATCGCCCCGCAGGTGACCTCTTGAGGACGCCGTAGCCTTGTCGGACTTCCCCTGCTTCTGCATCTCAGCCAGGCCTTCGCATATTGCCTGAAGCTTGGCGTCAACAGCGGAGTGGAGAGGTTTGTACTCGCCGAAGTCTCCCCCAACAGAGGAACCTTGGTGTCGGAGGTTGGGGAAGTTGAGCCTTGCGAAGTCACCTCGGAGCTTGTAAGCGGCCTTGTCGTATGCCAAAGCAGCTTCCTCGGCGGTGTCAAAGGTACCGAGCCAGAGCCTCGTGCGGTTCTTTGGGAGTCTGATCTCGGCGACCCACTTCCCCCAGTGCCTCTGCCTCACCCCTCTGTACAGCTTCGTGGGCTTTGGTGGTGCCCCCACGTGCTTCATGGGGATGGGCTTAGGCCCGAGGAAGCTGAGGGTTGTGTTGTGGTGGTTGTGCTGCTGCCATGGTTGGGCCTGGGCCTGGAACTGGATCTGGGCCTGGATCTGGTTGATCTGGGACGGGGTTAGGTGGTTGAGGCCGAGGAGGGAAGTTGGTTGCCCGAAGCCGAAGTGGTTTTGGCTGTCGGATGACCCGTTTGCAAATAGATGGGTCATCAATGTGGGGCAACAACCATCGGGGTAGAAAGTGGGTTGACCAGGAAGTGATGGAGGAGAGGAGTGGTAGAAGGTTGGGAGAGGAGGGTAAGAAGTAGAAGGTAGAGATGAGGTTGAAGAAGGAGATGAGGCTACAGAGGGAGGAGGAGACGGAGAAGGAGAAGGGCTTGTGGAAGGACTCTTCATGAAAGGTTCAAGAGCTTCCATTAGCTCACCCCTGAAGGGATCTGAGTGAAGTTGTGTACTGCTGTAGAAATCCATCATAGCTGCCATAATTATACCTGCGTCCTTCTAAAACTGAAGAAATCAGGTAGCGGTACTATTACTGGGTTAACACTCAAAAATCAAAACCCAACAAACCAAGAAAAATTAATTAAACAGACAAGGGAAATCTTTTCTACAGAGAGACAAAAAAAATAAAGAAAAAGGATGGAAGAGATTTTAAATAGACAATCCCTTCGATCACAGTAGGATCTTAAAGAGAAAATAGCTTTGAGGGATCAAAAACAACCCTCTTGGCTGATTTCAAAGAAAACAAAAAAATAAAAATTTTAACAAAAATAAAAGAAAAGCCTGGATCTCGATTCTGAAAACACCTGGCTTTCGAGAAATCCTTCTAAGTTTGCTTCTTGACCAGTTAAAAGACAAACCCAAAAATCATAACTTGAAAGACAGATGATTAACAGAAAGGGATTCAGAGAAGCGGGGCGTTACAGAGGGGGGAAAGGAGAAGAAGATGAAAGGAAGATCAACAACCACACAATCTGAAAGCGCTCAAGAAAATAGACACAGATCTTTCTTTTTTTTTTAATGTGAGTATCTCTCGCCACTCTTGGTTTTGTTTTTCAGACTCTCACTCCATTATATAGCACCCTACCAGCTTGATCCCCACTGTTAAATTGTTAATTACATAATTAATCCCCTAATTATCGCTCACGTAACCATGGTTTGGTTTAAGCAAAACGCTTGGCATGACGCACGAGATGCTCGAATTGATTAAGGTAAGGACCAATGAGATATGGACACGTACCCTCATAAATGTCGGTAAAGGACACGTGTCCGCTCAAAACGGGCAGGTGTCGGTGTCCTTAACGTTGTCATTTTCTTAAGATAATTTTGTCTTTAATCTATGTTGACCATATTAGTGCGCGTTCACACCAAGTCACCAACTACTTATCCTCTCGTATTTAATTCCAACTTTCTACTGCATCACTCTTCCCACTTTTTCCTATTGCCTCCATTGCACGCCTCCATTCTTCTATTTTATATAAACAAATGAGGTTAATTTCTATATAAATTTTTTTATATTATTATTTAATTAAATTATTTTATTTATATAATTTTTAAATATTAAATATATAGTTTAATTATTTTTAGTGGTGTAATAATATATAATTAAATAAAAGTGTAAAAAATTTTACACTATAAATAAAAATTAAATTCTAAATTTTTGTTGATAAGAGATTGAATTCTAAATTTTTGTTGATAAGAAATTGAAGTCTAAATTAGTTAGCTTAAAAGTTTCAACTTCTGCGCATTATTATTAAAATTAAAATCTCTATGTAAGTCCAACTATGCAAAATAGAGAATAATCCAATGAGAATTGAAATAAGTAATCATGAATCAGAAGATAATATACTCTTATGAGGAGGGCGTCAGAGTGTACCAATTGCGAAGTTGACAGCCGTTTTCCTCTTTTGATTTTGGCCGAGATAGTGGACGCCAGTTTAATTTCTTATGTATGGATGTGTTGATTAGTATTGGGTGGTTTAATTAACAATGGAATCAATACTAGATTAGATTGGGAAGTCACCACCGAAAAAAAGATTAGATTGGAAAGTTCTTTCCTGTAGTAGTAAATAAGGATTAGGTCATACGACTAATTTCGGAATCCAAACAGAGTCAGGAAGAGTCTAGATGAAAAAAAAAAGGAAAAAAAAAAAGTAAAACTCTAATTTAGTCCCACTAAAATTTTAAGTAGAATAAATTAGTCTCTGTAAAAAAATTCTTAAATTAGTTTCTATAAAATTGAGTAATAACAAATTAATCCTTACTAAAAAAATCTCAAATTAATTCT
This sequence comes from Dalbergia oliveri, assembly GCA_030441495.1. Taxonomy (NCBI): domain Eukaryota; kingdom Viridiplantae; phylum Streptophyta; class Magnoliopsida; order Fabales; family Fabaceae; genus Dalbergia; species Dalbergia oliveri. The sequence continues at coordinate 11,950,649 of JAMLFY010000003.1, read as the reverse complement.
TGTAAAAGTGAATTATCAACAAATTAATCTTTCTATCAACGTATTAGCAAGACTAATTTGAGTGATTATTCAATTTTATATGGATCAATTTGTCCAATTGAAATTTTATAAGGATCAATTTAAGAATTTTTTTAAAGACTAATTTATTTGATAATTTAATTTTCAGAAATTAATTTGTCTGATTAAAAATTTTAAAAGAGTTAAAATAAGTGTTTTGTAAAAAAAAAAAAAGGGAGGGTCATACGGCCAGGCAGCCAGCCCAGCAAGATGCACGCCAGTTCCACATTCAAAATTTAAATCTGAACCATTACCCCTCATATGATTGTTTAGAATAAGTTTAAATTATTCTAAGTATTTTTTAACTACTAATTAAAAATGAAACAATATTTCATAATATTGATCTGACAAAGATGTTAATTATAATTATTTTAGAAAACCTTTTTTACCGAACATTACTCCTAAGAGAATTGTTCAGATCAAAATTTAAAAAGATCCATCCATTTTTAATTATTTTTTAGGAAATCAGAAAAAATTTAATATATTAAAAATTTAATATATTTAAACAAAAATTATATTTAAATACATTAAATTTTGAATGCATAGTAACTTTTTGTTGATTCTAATAGTTAAAAGTGGATTGTCCTTAATTAAGCACATAGAAAAAGTCGTATTGCGTGCCAAAAAAGTTGTTGATCGTGGTTGCAATTTGCAATAAGAAAGCTCCATGGAGAGATGGGCACAACTAAGGGCATTAAATCAGAGCCGTTGACAAGGTGGAATCCACTACTATTGGGAGAAGGTGAAGTCATCGTTACATATGAGAGAGAGTGACTTTTACCGGAATGGAGCCCATGAAATGGCGGTGGCTAATAATTGCTGAGGACGTGGCAGATAGGAAGGGACCGGTGAGGCCAGGATTAAAGAGGGGTCACTTGCTCACTGTCACTGGTTATGTCAAAATAAAAATATTATTTTGACTCACATCCAATAAAATATTATGTTGATATATTCATAATTATTATTAAATTGAATATAAATTTTAATTAATTTAAATTTTATATCATTTAATAATAAATATAAATATATTAACATAATATTTCATAAAATATAAATTAAAATAATATTACTCTATCAAAAATGAACAAGAGGCACTCATTAAGCTGCGCTGTGCAGTGGAAACGCATGCCTTTGAACATTTTGGTAACAATGATGAAATGCTGCTTTAACCATGGTTGGTTAGTGCCTTGGGTTTGACCGTGGTTGGGCTGGGTTGGGTATACGCGGCTTTGACGGCGTAGGATTGAAGCAATGCAGCATCAACATGGTAGCGGCACGTGGGCGTGCGTGCAACGGACTCTTGAATTGCGGCGCCACTAGTGAGTGAGATCCACTCTTGGACTCTACGATTCGAAGATGCTTGCTATAGAGTAAATTAAAACCAGTTGTTTTGTTTATATTCATTGTATATTAGTATAGTATCTCATATATTATCAGCACCAATAGAAAGTTTTCAATTAATATAACACCCATTGGAAATGACCGTTTATTTTATAATTATTTCTTTATGTTTATCCTGTATTTTTTTAATAAAAATATAACTTCAAAAATAATAAATATTGTTTAAAATTTCAGAATTGATAATTATTTATGAAAAAATCAAATTTGAAATGATATTTTCAACCAGATAAAGTACTTAAATAATAAATAGTTTTGCTAATTAAAAGGTATAAATAGAAAAGTTTTGTTGTTTCTATGAATTTAAGAGTACATTGAAAATTATAAAATTTACTTCTTTTCATTAAAATTTATTATTTTTAGGTTCCTTATTCAATGTTGTAGCAAAACCCTCAATAACAAATAAATTTCAATTTTTTTCAATAAATTACATATTCTGAAATAATATTATTAAAACATCTAGATATACACTATGGTGGATATTATAAAAAGGCTAGTTGGCTCCTTAAGCTTTTAGTTAGATATTCAATTTCTAGCGATATATATTGGAAGTGTCTGTGGCCAGGGTTTGCTCCCTTATAAGAGCTACCCCTCAAAGGAATTATTCACTATTTTGGGTGGTGAATATTTTGGAAAACTAAAATCTTATAAAAAGATATAAAAAGTTTTAATCTGATATAGTTGTCAGGATTCAAACCTCTAATTATATGTTTAAGAAATACAATTAACTATTAACTATGTTAGGTCTTGTGGTTTATATAGTCTTTTTTTTTTCTTGTAACAATTTATATGGTCATTTTTCCTTTATTATACTCACTAAATAAATAAAAGGTCTTGATGTTTTATTATTATTTTAAATTCTTTAACAAATATCTTCAGAACTTTAATAAATTCTGTATTTTTCTTCACCACCTTTGCATTGGTGTTGCAATAAAATTAAAATTAAAGTGTACAAATTTATAATAATTATAAATATTACGATTTATGGTTAAGCATATTTTCTACATTATTTTTTTTACTGAATTATAAAAAATATAAAAACTCTAATAAAAGTTTATAAATTATAACGATCTAGGTCTCACATGTTAATATATTTTTTTAGCAATTCTTTAGAACTTGAAGATAGGAAAAAATATTTATCATGCCTCTAAAAATATTGCTACTATATTTATCATGTCTTGAAATGATTAAGACAAATATATAGTCGACAAGGAAACTTTTAAAATAATACATAATTTGATATTATTCTCTTTTGAAAACTTTTATAAGCTGATAGTAATTGACATTGTGGAGAATAGAGTGAAACTATATACTCTTAACAATTAATTTAAATATTTTTTCTAATTCAAAAATTTAATTACAATGATATACAGTTTATACACATTTAAAAACTATTTATTATTTAATACAGATATTTAAATTTTAAAAAGTAAGCACACCAATTTAAAAAATACACTAATTTTTCGAGGAAAGTGTCACTTTGATTATTGAAATTGTAACGCGCTTTACTTTAATCCTTGAAATTTCAAAATCAATCCTTTAGTCTACAATTGTATTCCATAAGTTATTTTAGTCTGATCAATAACAATCAATCAATTATCATATTTTACTAACGTTAACGTTAAATAACATATGGCATGTCACTTGTCGTTTTCAATTTCATGCATGTCCTTAATGTTCACGTTAATAAAATATAACAATTAATTGATGATTAGTTGAATAGAGAATAAAGTGACTTATGGAATATAATTTCAAGGATTAAAAAATTAATTTTAAAATTTTAAATACTATAATAAAATATACTTATAATTTTAAAGATCAAAGTGACACTTTATTACTATTTTTTCCTTAGAAGAATACTGGAATTCTACGCATTGATGTTGGCGGCTTGGCGCAGGAGTTATGAAGGGACAAATAGTTGAATTTGTATTGTTTATTGTTTAATTTTTTGGTGAGGAGACGGCCAAACTCAGGCACAGATGCGCTGGTTAAGTTAGTTGACCGAATTGGCTCAATCAACACTCAACAGCATCCGGAATAAATAAAATAACTATTCGTTGCTCGAGTGTGCCCAAAACATATTGTTTCCTTTTTCGTTTCTATCATTTGCTCCACTTTCCGGCTAATTTTCTACATCAAGAAAGGAAAAATGCTGCACACTCCACGTTGACACTTCAAGCTAAGCAAGTATAAAAACCATAAAGATTGACTCATAATTACTCGATATTTCCTTTCATATTTAATCCCTTATTATTTCAACTGATGCACCATGTGACAATAATTATAGCACAATTGCTTTTTTTTTTTTTGGGTAGGATTATAGCACAATTGATAAGAGTACTTGAAAGAGTTCATAATTAAATAAATACACATTAATATTTTGGTTTCTTGGAGTGCTGCGATGCTTGCGTGGGAATCCTTTTCAGCTATATTTTACTATATTTATGAAGTTTGATATCAAACTTATGAATAAGTATTTAAAAAACTTGAATCCCTTTTATTCGACCCAGTATTTTATTAATATTGGCACTTCTCTAATATATATTTTTTTAATCTCATTTGAATGCCCTAATTGAGGTTGATTTATCTTGTTTTTATTTTTATTTTCCAATGATACATGGTACCGTTAAAGTTTGAATTCATGACTTACAAACTATTAAAATATTTTATTATTATAGGTCACGCCTGATCAACTAATATAAGGAGTGACGATGCGTTTTCGGCTTTTTCACCAAAAAAAAAAAAGTTATTTATGAATTTCTATCCAGTATTATTTATCAATATACACCAATTTTTGAATTATACTAAAACAGTTGATAGATGGACGAAATAAATCATATAAAACATTTGATAGTCAAATGACTTAATTAATTATACGTTAACAGTTAACGAATTACTATGACACCTATGAATATCCTATTTCGACCAATTACTAACCGAATTATTGCCTTTAAGAAGTTCAGTGAAATTTTTATTTTCTTTTTCTTTTTCTTGTTTTCTTCATGTATGCATCTTTATACTTTTTGCTATGAAATGGTCAATTTTTTACTATATCTCATGAGTTAGTCTTGTCTTGCTATATCTCACTTAAAGTATGATAGTTCTTATTTTGCTTTGAAATGGTCAAATTTTTTTTTTTTGAAAAAGAAAATCAACAACTTATCTTTAAAACTATTTTGCTTACAATTTTGTTTTTTAAATAGTTATTTTGTATCAGCATGGCCTTTTGTAAAAAATATTGAATTAAGTTGATATAAAACAATTAAGTTAATACAAGATTTACAAATTTAGAAGGGTAAAATACATTTACTTTCCTTGAGGTATCAAGAAATAATATTTTACCCTATTTGTTTAAAAAATTTACACTCCACCCTATTTCATTAAGGGTGTGCTTGATATTTTTTGTTTATAGTTTATTTTTTATAAATTATATATTAAATAATAAAGATAATTATAAAATAAGTAATGAATTTAATTTCTATTTACTAATAGTATAAAATAAAATATTGATAAATAAATTTTTACCAAATTTGACACTTTTTAAAATTTTTATCAATTTACGGTTAAAATTATTTTATATTTTAGGTTTATATAAACTAAATTCATAAATAAAACTAAGAATTATATTAAAATTTAAAATTAAAACTTTTGTATTTATAGAAACTAAATTCATAACTTTTATTCAGAAATATAATTCTAAATTCATAAACTAAATTTTAACTTTTAATATAATTATTAATTTTATTTGTGAATTTAGTTTCTATAAATCTACAATATAAAATAATTTTAATTATGAACAGATAAAATTTTTTAAAAAGTGTTAAATTTAGTAAAAAAAATTGTCAATATTTTACCTTATACTATACGTGTATAGAAATTAAATTCATTACTTATTTTATAATTATTTTTATCATGAACCGACAATCAATGATCCGTTGACTAGGGACTACCCATCCTTGCTAGTAATAATAGGGTTGGATGCATGAATCATCCATTTATATTAGTGTGGGGTAGTACTTGTCATGTGAAGCCCAAATTTCGTGGCCATTTGTCAATTTCGATGGCAACAGCTAATTAGGATCACATGAAACTATAACATACATCTAAACCTTACAAACTATAACACACATAAAGACCATATAGCCACAAAACTGAGCAAAATCACCACCATCAAGGAGAACTCGATCATAGAAGGGAGGGCTAGTTAACAAGCTACACCCATCTTTTCGTATTGGCCGAAGACCTGAGCATGCAATCCACCACCTCCTTGTTGACAGACATTTACTATTCCATGCATGTGTGTGGGAGAGGAGCTAGACCACAATTCTAGGAGGGCCATTATTTACTAGTTAATTTTATGTGAAGAATATATATATGTCTTATAATTTTTGTTTGATTTCAAAATTTACTAAATATTTTACAAATAAAGCTCAAGAAAACACACGTATATGTGTAACATATTATTTGATTTTTAAACATCTATTAAATAAAAAAATTGATAAGAATTAATAAAAAAATTAGAGGGGGCCAAATTGAAAAAATAAAGCAAATTATCAAGAAGGTAGAAATTTTAAGGGGGGGGCATGGCCCTTTTTTCCAACACAAGGAGCTGGCTTTGCATGTGTGCCGCTTCATGATCTCTCGCTTCCATAAAGCGAGAGATTCTTCATAGTTATAGATCATTATATATAAAGTGAAACATGTTCTAAATTGGATTTGAGCTTCAATTTTCGGTAGTACTCATTTTTATCTAAAATATCATTCTAATGGGTAAAATATATTTTGTGGCTTCAATTCATGGCCATAAAAGAAAATTTCAAATGATAGGGTACTTTTATTTGATAAATTTACAGTACAAATGGGATTTGTAGTTGTATTTTGTTTGGGAAGCACCCAAAAAAAAAAGTTAGAGCCGTATTTTTGTTGGTGTGTAAATTTAATTTTATATATTTACAAAGATGGAAGCTTCAAAGGTGAACTATTTTACTAGTAAGTCGTAGAACTACCTATACTTTATTCATAATCATAATTATTTAAAAAACTTAAACTAAGGGTAAGATTTATAATTACGTCAAGCAATTAGTTAAACTTCAAAACAAAAACAATCTCTGCATGTATAACCTTAATAAGTTCGTGTTATAAGCCAATCATACTAGCGTGAATCAAGCAATGTCCTTAACCCATGGTTTCTCCTCTTCTCTTGGGTCTTGGGAGTTTCCATTAGTTGCAAATTTGAGTTCTTAAATATTTAGGATGCACTCATGACTCATATGTGCATGTAGGGACAGAAAGACTGAAAGAGCCGGTGCGTAGGGCCATGACCTTCAACCTTAACACATGTGAGTGTTATCCTGATTGAATTAGTGAGTGCATTTAAAAGTTCAAAGCTTCAACCTAATTAGAGTGATTGCTAGATAGTAGATAGAGATAAATTCATCCATATTTATCTGTAACAAATGCTAGAGGATGTTGTGTGGTAGAAAAGTTTGAAGGAGTCAGTAACAAGTTACATGAGGCATATTTCCATTGGTTGACAGATGGCTTGGCGAGTGATTAAGATTATTTATGGTGTTCCTTGTATTGCTTTGAGGAATTCTGCTGGTGATTGCATGACTTTTACAAACTGCAATTGCTGTACTAGTGAGGCTGTCTTCATTCCCAAGTTGAGGTGGGACTTGTGACTCTCTTTATTGATGCCACTCTAGGTTGCTTTTCTTTTCCAAGTTGCATTTCCAATGGAGGTGTCCTCTGTATTCTATTTAGTGATATCACTTGCGGCTGTAGTCGAATGGCTTTTGGCATAGGTTGGACTCCACATCATTTTCTACGTGGTTTTTTATCTGGTTTTATTATGTATGTCAGTTGTAGGTTGCTTATTAGATGTTGCTATTGCTTGTTAGTGGAGGGTTCAAATATTATCTGGTATTTTCTTAGTTTTTGTTTCTTTTTTTTCTAGATTCTTTCTTTCTCGATTATAGGGTTAAGCCTTTTCTCCTTGTTGAAATATCAAAAAAAAAAATTCATCCATATTTAGGTACATCATAATAAAATTATGTTTTTTTTAACATGAAATTAAGTTTTATTATTACTGTTAAAGATACAATTATTTATTGAGGTTTGATGTAAAATACATAAACTTTCAGCTGTGTTCTAGAATTTTCTATCCAACGGATTTGGTTTTCACACTCTTCAAATTATATACTTCTGATCGAACAAAAAAAACTAGGTACTTTTTGGTGATAAAAAACTAGGGCCTTTTAGTTTCAACTTTTAGTTTTAGATTTTGTGAAGGAAATAATGAAAATTCTAAAACTATAAATTTCTATTTGATATTTCTTCACAAAATCCTAAAACTGAAAAAATAAAAGGAAAATTGAAACTGAAATCAAACATGCCCTAGGTACTTTACTTTACTTTGTAGATAAGTGACGAAAATAATCCATTTTAGATAATGCAATGGTAGAGATGAAAACAGTAAGAGATGGTAGCCCCAGTTACTCCATTGAATGTTTAGATTCATGCCAAATTTCATGCATGTTTGGTTGAGTGTAATAAGGAAAACAATGAGAGTTCATTTGGTGTGTGTAATTGGAATTACCTCAAAATTGAAATTTTATGTTTGGCTCTTGCAAAAAATTAGGATCTAGAACTCGAATTGTAAATTCAATTTCATTTGTATTGATTGTATATGCTATCTATAACTTCAAAATATTTTCACTATATTAAGTTTATGCAGCCAACAATCAACAATGGTGGTAGGACACCAGGTTGGCTGTTGGCCAATGGCAGTGAGCAATAATGGGCGACGGGCGTGTCAACAAGGGCCAATTGACCACTAATGTCAAGCGATCAACAACTGGCAGCAAGCGAGCCAATAAGGGTGTGATCGGCCAGGAGTGCTGCTAGTCGCAACGGTGTTTGGTCGTGGACAATGAGAGATGGTCAAGTTGGAGAATGACAAGTGTTATAAGATTTGTATTTTTGGTCAAAAAGACTATGAGATATGGAATTGACAATTTTTAAGATATGAGTTAAAAATTAAAAAAGACTTAGGTTAGTTATTTTTCAATTTTATAGAATTGTTATATGAGATTATGATTCTAATTTTAAAATGACTATTAAACATAAAATTTGAAATTAGACTATCCAATTATAGTTCCAAACTTCAATTCCTTACTCAATTTCGTACACCAAGCGGACCCTAGTAGAAATTCCCATGTGCTTTGGGCTAAAGCCCCGACTCGGCAATCCTATTCTTTCAGCAATATGCGTAAACTTTTTAAAAAAAATAAATAAACAAAGGCACTCTTTATCATTTTCAGAAAATAAAGTCTAACTTCATTAATACTCTATTACTATATGGATATTATTGATTTTATTTCTTAGTAATGTTTTTTGAAAATAAGTTACTTTCTATTGCATAACTTTATCGAATTAAACAAAATAAAAAGTAATAAAAATATTCACCCGTTTGATGGTGAAGAGTAGGTGACCAGTGACTATATACTATATCACGTTTCATTATAACTGCAATCATCATCAGTACGCAATGAACGAGTGTAATGTGACTCACTGACTCATGATTTGTGTTACTTTTTGCTTTTACCTGTTCTTGTTGAATCTGGCAGAATAGGACATACTAATTCAAGGGATGCTGACAGTCACCAAAATCACATTATTCTCGTCCTGTGCCCCCATTCTTCTGATCTCTTCTTAACAGTTACGTTAACAGATTCACGCTATAGGCTATACATTGAATAATTATTGACATCATCATGAAATGATAAATTTAGCTGTTGTCATTCACATTTTCAGCCATCTTTAATTAGATGATGCTTGTTTCGAAATTCAATTTGCCGCACTAAATATATTACTGTGCAACTAGCACACCTAACATTCCATGGATTGACATATTTAATTTACATAAAAAGTATGCTTGAATTAGTCCTTATTTAAAAAATTACTCCACAAGAATATATATATATATAATTGTTCTTCATCCATCTTGTAGTTGTCATGCTGATAATTAGTAGATTACTCCATTGATTGATTAAGAACAACCCGTGTGGTTCAAGTTTCATGCCCCCTCTGCAAAGGAATGTCGTCAATTCCAATACTGACCGACTGACTGATAGGAAGTTTTTAACCACAAAATATCGATGCACCTTTTCTTTTCAAGGAAGTACAAACATGGCTGTAGCCGATCAATTTCGAATTTAATGTATAAAGTTTGAAGACGAATTGAAGAGATTCATAAAATTCACTATAGCTTGACAGGAATCATATTTAATATTCAGTGTTTTCATATTTTATTTGATGTACTTAATTAATAGGCACAAGTTGATGGAAATTTAGGACGCAAAGTTACTGCTTAGGTGCGCAGCACTGAAGACCAAACAAGCAAGGCAAGAAACTAGGAAGCAGAAACCAAACGAAAGCAGGTAGCACAGTTTTGGTCACAAAGTCCAATTGATGAAAATATTGTACGTTTCTAATGAAGAATTAATTGACTTTGTCATGTTGCGCCCCAATTTTCAACAATTTGAGCTGGAAAGGTGGGAAGACTGAGTCATGGGTCTCATTGATTAGAATGCTTGCGTTGTTGAGAAGCATAGCAATTGAAATTTCGGGACCATTTCAGCAAATGGAGTTGCAAATCAAATAAAACCGTCCTTTTCAAGTCACAGCCAAAGATATTTCGATCAGATTTGGTGGGGGCTCAAGTTAACTCCAATTTTAACTTTTTCACGGCACTGCACGTGATAATCATATCGTGTCCACACCTTCTTCCACCATTCTTTAATATTCAAAAGCCTTAGGAAATGGGACTTAATTGAATGGTTTTGGTTGGAATTCGTAATCTAGACACAGGACACACATCCCATTGGTGTGTGTGTGCAGAAGGAGAACCAACCTTAAAGGTGAATCCATATTTTAAATTTTAATACCTGTTGAATTGAGGGGCAAAGGTTGGAATGTTCCTCTAGAGCGAGAGCAAGTAGCATGCGCCTAAGCCCTAAAGGGCTCTTTTTATTCGTCATTTACGTCTTTTCACAACTTTTTCTTTACCCTTTTTCCCTGTTTCACAAAGAAACGCAAACCTTTTTTTAGTCAAGTTCCACTTAACCTCAAAGACTCCTATTTCCTTTCCTTTATTGCTTGAGGGGTTAGTTAACCTGAGCTTTAACAGTAAGCAACTTCTGCAATTTCATAATCCTCTTTTTTAAAATACTTTCTTTGCCTTTTGTCCAACTCCCAAATTTGCAGAATGTACAATCTGCGCAACTCTTGATTCACAAATATATACATTCTTACATTCACCATCGTTCACCTGTGTCAAGGTAGAAGCACTTAAAAGGAAAATACTCTCAGTAAGAAAGCACCTTGTATGAAATTTATATGAATGATATAGCCTTTTGGGAGTTTCTTGCATGAGGCGTGACCTTGATGGTCCTTGAACTGTGGAGGCATTGTAAGATTTGTTAGAATTGCAGAAGTCACCCCATATGAAAAGAGAGAAAATGGTAAGTTTATACGTTGGACCCCAGATTTGGTATTGCAATTAGTGCGTCATATTTATAAAATGGTAATGAATATTAATGGATGAATTACATTTTATTAATAGTATTAGAGCATTTCTCCTGTATCCTAAGCTATAAATTATTCATTTAATTAACTTTTATAACTTATGGATAAAAATTTAACTGTCTTCCTAACTAAATTTATTAATATTTTAACACTAATGATTAAATCACAACCCTTTGATTTAAAATGGTACCAATACCTTGGGTACCAAAATAAAAATCTTATTTAAAAACACTAATATTAATTATTATTACATCTTAATTATAAATTAATATAGTATAATATTATTTTTATTGTTATATATTTATTATTATTTAATATTAAAAATAACAATTATAACACTTAATAATATTGAATAGTAATAATAATAATTAGTGTTATTATATTAGTAAGAGACATATATTACACAATAATCTTTATAAATGAAGTACCAAATGAAAGACATATATAATGATTAATTATTATTAGCATTTGATTTCTATAGTTGTCAACCAATATTAGAAAATAACTACTCATTATCACAACCATCCATTATAATTTGTCATTTAGGTGAAATTCTATTGATCTGATAGTATAAAATTATTTTATATTGTTGATACATAAAATTAAAGGATCAATTATTATAGAGATACCTATAGTTTCAATCAATTTTTAATCACATCCTATATTTTAATTAAAAATTTTCATACAGTATAGGGACTTGATCACAAATTATTAGACTATAAGAGTTTGATTGAAATTTTGGTAAAATACAGACACTTGATTACAAATCTTAAAGCTATAGAAACTGAATTAAAAATTAAGTAAAACTATAAGAACTTTTAAAATAATTACACCAAAATTATATTATTATTATTTAATATTAAAAAGAGTAATTATAATAATTAATAATACTAATTAATAATGATATCAAAAGAAAAGTAACAACAACTTTTTTATTTTCTAATCAATTAAGTCTTGCCCTCGGTTTGTTAACCACAAATTAATTATTCTTCAAATTAACATATATGGACGAAAAGTTACAGATGAAATATAAACAAATTTGAAATATAGTATATTTTTATGTAGTCAATGATAAAATTTGTTCAGAATACGTCCCAAATCTGGATGAAGGTGAATTGTAGATTAGGACGAAATATAAACAATTTATTATTTTGTCTAAAATTTGTTGCAAATATTTTGGCTCCAAAGTTTGAGACAAAATATGGCCAAATTTGGAATAGAATATACTTTTATACAATTAATGCCAAAAATGGTTGAAAATTCGTTACAATTCAATCTGAAGGCAAAATATACATTTGGATGAAATAGATTCTATTGAAAATTTCAGTCTGAAAATCACCATTTTCTAGTAGTGAAACTTACTCTAGTGATTGATGTATTGAAGTATAAAACAAAAATTCCCTAAATACCACGTAATAAAAATGCAAAATAGGCGGATGGACCATCATGGTCCATAACTTCTTCCTCCCCATATTAGAAGGCGCCGTAGTTTTTTAATAAAGTTATTCTATGTTTTTTTTTGGTTACAAAAGTTATTCTACGTTGATTTATGTTTACTCACGAGCTAAATATATGGCTTTTATCATTTGTGTGTCATTTTGACTTGTATCAAATAGCAGTAATCCTACTTAAATAATTTACGAAAAAGATATTTGGATAGACAATTATTTAATGAATCTTTTCAACTGCTTATAAGATTGAGTCATTTATAATATTAAAAAAAAATCATTTTTTTCACAATACAATTTTGATCACGTTTATCAATTTGTTTTTATTGAGAATGAACTTTTTCTTTGAAAGAAAAGGTGTACGCCTGACTTATATTTGGTGTATCTTAATTCTCTCGATTATTTGATGTGAAACTTAGGTTGGTAAAACTTGTAGGCTTGAAAGATCTTCTTTACACATTTAGTTCCACACTTGGGTTTTTTTGAAAGAATTTTTCGTAAACAACAACAAACTATGGGGCCAATTGTACTTCTAGTCAATTGGCACAACTATTCATCCTTTACACATTTTAGTTTCTTTGTGAATTGGTTAATGCCAATGATATTTGAAGAATTGAAGGTTAACATTATACAATATTATATATTTTTTTTATAGATACTATAAAGTGAAAAACAAAAGAATTTTTTTTCGCAAAAAAAAAGGCAAAATTTTAACATCATTCATTATTACCAAAATACTTTATATTTTCTCTCCATCGTGTTCATCAAAAAATTGATTTATAAATAATATTGCCCTTGTGAATTGTATGCTAGTCTCAGGTATATCATCCGTTGTATTTGAAATATACTATATCCTTAAATTGAGGCAGAGAATTTTCCCTACCAAGAAAAGCTGCGGCTCCATTTTATGGCTCTTAAATAATTCAAAAGAAAAAAAAATGAACCTCCAGAGGAGCCGTTTACCGTTTCAACTTTCTGCTTGCCGACACCTCGGTGGTATTTATTGTTGAGCTGGTCAAAGTGGGCCCTAAGGCACGGCCCAATCCTTTTCAACCTTGCTACCGCACCCTCATTCCCTCAATTCTTCTTGGCTAAAAGCTTGAAATACGTTCATGAACCGGAAAGTACAGAGGTTTTTTTTTTTTTCCGGTATTAAAAACGTAAGTAAGGGGGCACCTCCAATATCAGCGGACAGGGCACCAATACTCGAATTAAGGATCTAACCAATTGAGCTGGTGGACCCTTATTAGGCTTAGCCCACAGCAGTTACACCATCACATCAAACTAGACTAGTTTAAGGCTATCCAGAAGACTCATTGATATTACCCTTAAGTAGTAGAAATTCTCCTTATAGAGAGTTATCCACCAATTGAAGATTTAATAGTTGTGAGAGATTCTCGTGATTATGGGAAGTCACGAAGTCAACGTTTGTGCCAACCTCACTTTGGCAGTACGGAGTATTTTAATTCTCTCCTTTTTGTTTTGTTTTTTGATAATTGTTTGAAAGTGTATTGGGCTGGGCTCAATACGTGAATTATTAAATTGAAATGGCATGGAGGGTGCGGAGGAATGAGCGCGCCCAACTATCTTTAATTCTCTTATCTGTTATTTTATCAGCCGAAACCCTTTCAGTAGAGTGAACCAAAGCAAAAATGATGATTGGACCCAAAAAAACAAAATAAGATTATTGGAATTTGTATGTTTCGTTCTATTCTCAATATATGCCAAGAAATTTTTATACATCAACAAGAAAGGGAATGGTGGGAAAAATGACCCACACTCAGTTGGAATATGACATGGACATTTAGGAATACCAACCAAAAGAAAAATTTGAAAGAAAAAAAAGAGAATTTATCATCCAGACACATAATAAAAAAAAGAAATATCATTCAGAAAGATTCTTTGAGTTAAGGCAAATTGTGTTCCAAATCTAAACTGATGATGCATGACTTGTTTTTACCTGTTGCTTTTTGGATGTCTAAATAGAAAGTCTTAGACCAGACTTGGGCTTCTAGATTTTTTTTATTATTTTTTAATTAATCCAAATGTTTGTCAGCAAGGATTTATTAAGGATTCTAAAGGTGAAGATTTTGACACCTTCTCAGGAACGAAATCTAGCAATCTCCTGAACCAGAAAACTTTTGTTGCTCTTATATCGATGTCAAGACAACGGCTTCACGTCGCGGACTAACCTTTTATTTTTCTCTTTGTTTTCTGTATGGATTTTTTTGCTAGTTAAAAGAGACCTGATGGCTTGATGCCACAATAAAAAAGAAGTTCTCAATCAGACACCTAAAAGTGGACCTAGCCGTTGATGCTGCAGCTCTCTAGTTACATCCATGTGATGAAGAGGTGGAGAAAGTAGTTCCAATTTCATCAAAATTGGCCATAAATTTAGATTTTGGATTCCGATCATGATTTCATTCATAATATATGGAAAATAAGGAGCAAGAAAATAATGCATCCTGGATAATAATGAACCCGTGATGTGCCATAAGATAATAACAGACTACCAGCACAGAGGTTATAACCACCTCACTGTACCAAACTGACTACTGATGATATACACATAACAAACATCATTGGATTACTAGTTAGAAGTATAGCAATGGAAGTGGACTGCATTTTATACGAACTTATTTTACAATTAATATCAAGATGTTTGAATATCATAGTTGTCTCGTTGTGTGAGACTTTACCTTTCTTTTTGCTTCCGAAAATACTTTTGGACAAAGCAAGAAAATTCTTACGTTTTACAAAAGTACATTGCTAAGGTGACTTTCTCATTTAATTTTCATTCTACAAAAATTGCTATCCAGACAAGCATTTTATCTATTTACCGGCTAGTGTAAAATTGCGTGTAACCATTTCAATAGTCTATAAACATGGTGTTATACTTTTCTTATTTGGAAGGTGGAGGCCCATTATAGGGCTAGCAAAATATCATATTAGAATTACGAACGAAGAACTGACTTGAGTATATTTATATTAAATTCGACATGCCCCTCATCAATTACTACGGTAGTAATTCATATGTTCGTCCACCAACGGTTCCACGTTGCCACAATAGGAAAATGTTCAGAGGGTAGTGCAGGTTTTGTGGATTTTAATTCACTCCACTTTTTTTATCAGTATTCAGTGCTTTATTTGGCGGCAAGCAGAGCACTGTGCTATTTCCCTGTCAAAACTCTAACAAACCAGCAAAGCAGAGCAAAGGACTTCCTCTTTTTTGGAGTTATAGCACAAAAGTAGTTTGATTTGTACAGGAGCAACTGCCATGCTGTAGCATAGCTGCATGTACCTTTACGTTATCCACTTTCAGCACTTTATGTGCTATAAGCAGCGGTATGAGCCAAGATTATCATCTTGCTTTTAATTCTTGCTTCATTTTCACCGAAAAGCAACTACATCAATTAATGCCAATATTGTTTATGAGACATCACAAAAAAGAACAAGTAAGGCGCTTGCATGTGCTAATAGCTTTCTCAGCTTGCTGCAAAGAGGTCCTAAAGGCAGAATTAATATAATAAAAGAGGCTGAACTCATTAGTTATTGAGTTATCATGATTGTCCACACGCAAGTAACAACAATAGCAACACTACTATTTGAATATTTAAAAGTGAGTGTTCCATTTAGATATACACACTCTATATTATTATGAAATGAATGGAGTAAGTGTATCATATCATCTGGTGATAAGGTGAGTGTCCAAATGGGAAGAAATTATGCTTTTAGAACGCATTTAATGTGTGCTCTACAAATAAATTTCTTCCAAATAACAAACACACTCTTAAATGTTCAAATAATATTATTGTCAAAAAACTTAAAGCACAAGAAGAAAATATATTACTCCAATTACTAATAAAATCTTTTTTAAAAAATAGTATTAGGGTATTTTTTTTCTCTTTTTGGAATAATGATATCTAGAACTCATAACTTCTTGTTAAATTGATTTGAGTCAGGCCAATTATGAGAATAGATCTCTCTCATATTAATTTTTCCATTCAAACACAATTTGATTTATAAATTAAATCAATTTCTATTTTTAACCATTTGCAAACACTAGGTTAGTGTTGGTTAGGTGTTTTCTCTCATTTAGAATTTGACAAGTACATTTTTAATATGTAACTACAAGTCAAATAATCTCTTAATAGATATATATTTTATAATAATTTATGAAAAATTATAAAATTTTAAAGTTGAATTAATATATTTTACATAACATAATGATATTTCTACATTGATATGATTTATTTTGAAACCTATATCATAAAATATCTAAAATATTATTTCTTATTTGTAAAATTTTATAATTTTACTATGTACAATATCCAAATTTCCGTATATTGTTCGATGTAATTACAAATATCATTATTGGAATTTTTAAAACACTTGGTCACCCCAGTGTTGGTAATAATATGCGTCGATTGCAACATTAGCTTGGTGAAACAATCTTGTAAATTCCCGAGGATCAGCTAATGGCTTATTTCTTAGTATCCTTAGACTTTGTGTGATATTGCTTAGGTTTTTAAAAGTTGTTAAGGTCTTTCAACTCTCTAAAAGTTAGTCTTAAAAAACTATAGGACATGTGTGGATGATAGAACTTATGACTTTTTTTTTTTTTTTTAGAAATCAAAAGACATATTTTAACTTTTTGCTATATTTGGCTTTATAGTCGACTACTTCTCAAAAATCCACTTTTGATATTTTTTTATAAGTTAAATATTTAGCTTAGTAAGATACATTTTTTATAATATTAAATGTAAGCACTTTTATTATTATATATTTAAATATAAAATTACTCATTTATAATTTATTTTTCAAAAGTTAGTTTTGCATAAGTGCTTAAATAAATTATTTATTCAAACAAATCTATGGTGGTATTATTTGGTAAAATAACAAAAATTGTTCTTAATAGGGAAAAGCCACACCACAATGATGTTTGGCAAATTAAATATATTATAGAGTCGCTCTTGTAATCCAAAATATCTGTAATGGATATAGATATTAAAAATGCATGGTAAAACATATTTTTATTGACAATAATTAGAGTAAATTAAGTTATATGGGTCTTTTAAGTTTTGAACAATATAAGCTAGCCTTTAAAAATATACTTGAAGTGCTATCAAAAGCACTCTAACTTTTAAAAGTCAATATGTACTAAAAGAACCTCAATTTTTGTTTAAAAAAAACATTAACTTATGATAAGTGAGAGGACTCTTTTATAAAGTACAACCAAACCAAGCCTTCCGTAATTCTATGCTAGAAGATTCCAATAAACACTATGATGCAGTTGAGGAAAATGAAATGTAACCAAACCAATCTGTTGCTTGCAATGGATAGTTCTTTGTTCTGCTCCACCTCGATCATAAATGCTTGTATAGATGTGTAACGGTGCTGCGTTAAAATTAGCTACTTGCTTTTAATGTCAAGAAATCGATAAATGAAAATTGCCAACT
Source organism: Dalbergia oliveri (assembly GCA_030441495.1). Classification (NCBI taxonomy): domain Eukaryota; kingdom Viridiplantae; phylum Streptophyta; class Magnoliopsida; order Fabales; family Fabaceae; genus Dalbergia; species Dalbergia oliveri. The sequence continues at coordinate 11,932,699 of JAMLFY010000003.1, read as the reverse complement.
TAGCTAGGCAACCTATAAAGCCATTCCGTCTCTCTTGAAAAAATATCAATATATACATGGAAAATTAGTGATTGCCCTATTGCTGAAGTCTTTGCAAGTAAGATATATTGTTCTGTTTTGGTTCTAACAGAGCCAACTCAATAACTTATTCAATCCCAATCTTTTTGAACAATGTGTATAGCATTGTTTCTTTGGCAAGCCCACCCTCTTTACCCTTTTTTTCTTTTGAATAACAGAGATGAGTATCATAATAGGCAAGTTTTCTTCTTTGTTTGTTTGCTTTTATTATTATTTTTTTTTGCTCAATTTTTTTTTCCCATGCCTGTTTGATTTGGAGAATGTGTTTGCATTTGCATATATGTCATTATTTTTTAACAAAAGAAAAAGATATTTGTGGATGAAGGCCAACGAAACCAGTGTCATGGTGGGAAGGAGGTGATATTCTAGGAGGAAGGGACGAGATAGCAATGGGAACATGGTTGGCTTGTTCTAGAGAAGGAAGAGTGGCTTTTCTTACCAATGTTTTGGAGCTCCATACCCTCCCTGAGGCCAAAAGTCGCGGAGAACTACCCCTCCTATTTCTCAAGGTATATAACTACGAGATTACTAGGTTAAATGTCATATTTCTCATATTTTCAACTAGCGGGATAAATGTGTACAAATAATTTACACTAAGGTTATGTATTATGTTTGGATACTAAGTGACGAAAGAAATAATATAACATCGGTGTTTTGGTATGTGGCTGAATGTGTAAGCGAAAATTATGGGATCATGTACGGAGAGTGAACAAGAATAACCAATAAAAACATGGCACGTGTTTTCAAAAGAATTTCGTACCTTTTGTTTTCACATTGTTTGGCATCTCACATAAAATAAGTGTGATGTAATAATGAGAGGAATAGAGCGTAATGAAATAAACGTTCCCTTCTATCTCTTTTCAGATATCAAATGATGAAATGAAAAAAGTTTCTATTACACTGTTCAAAGATACAATGGAAGAAAACTAAATGATAAAATTTGTTATTTTTTGGAGTTTAATTTCTATAATTGACTAATGAAAAATACTTTTGTACTAACATTAGAGTTTTTATGATAACTTTTTTGGTGATGACTATAAAGTCATCACTAAAAGTGATAATTTTGTGACGACTTTCACTAGTTGTCCTTAGATTTATATTAGTGGGTATATTTTGTGGTCACAATAAATCATGATATAAGTGACAATTTTTTCTAACAATGCAAATATCTAAAATATAAGTGATGACTTAAGTAATTATAAAATATATTACTTTTAGTCACAATTACTTAAAGTTGTCACTGTTAACCTTTTAGCTAAAAGGTATGAATTATAACTTTTAATCGTCACTTAAAGTATAAAAAGTCGTCACTAAAAGCTTTTGTGATGATGTTGAAATATTTATGTGGCGACTAAAAGTCATCATAAAAAATCTTATTTCTTGTAGTATATTGTCATATAAGTAAAAGAGATTTTTTTTTAAGATATGAAAGTTAACCAGTTTTACTTATGTTGCAGCACTTAATTGGATGTAGAATTATTTTACATTGACGGTATACAAAAATAAAACTCTATTTTTTTATTTCTCTATTTCATTTTATTCCATTTTGTACAAATTAAAAGGCCAGAAAAATAATAATATTGGATGGAATTAAATGTATTTCACCAAATACCATTCAATTACATCCTATTTCAAAATAAGCAAACAATGTAACATCATTCTATTTTATTTCATTTCATCACTTTCTATTAATCCAAACATAACCTAAACCAACCATCATTAATAAATTGCTACAATTTCTTTTCACCTAATTGTTTTATATGTAAAGTGATGACGAATCTGTTGTTGATTACCTCTATCCAAATTCTAACTCATTTCACACGTTACATGCATATTTCCTGTTTCTAAAACAATTCTATGAAATCACCAGCCCAAATACAAGCCCTGTTTATTTAGCCCTTTCAAATTATCGAGTTAGAGTCTTTGCTCTTTGCAGGGGTTTTCCATTTTTAATTAGCACATAAAGAAAGGAGAGCAATTAAGAAGAATAAGAGTATCAGTCTTGGCTTTGGTTTCCACTATACATCTTTAGGCAAAATGAACTACGTCTTTCACATTTTTGTCAAAGCCCAAATTGTTCTTCAATCTTCATCTCACTCATCAATATAATTGTTCAAATTGACTTCCAAACTGTAACTGAATGTCCATATTTCTTCATTTGGTGGAACAATGGCAGAGCAGAAAGCATCCACAAGAATTTGCAGAGAGCCTGAAAACTGAGGTTCATTATTACAATGGGTTCAACTTAATCGTGGCCGATATTACGTCCAAATCCATGGTGTACATCTCCAACAGGCCCAAAGGACAACCCATAACCATTCAAGAGGTTCCTCCGGGCCTGCATGTCCTTTCTAACGATAAGTTAGATTCGCCATGGTATAAGGTTAGTTTACTTAACGAGTGCTTATATAATGTATTAAAAAGTACCATTGAATTTGTGTTCCATGCATACGGGAATGTGAAATTCTTAAATGGTCCTGAAACAGAAAAAAAAGATCGTTATGCTATGTGTTGTATTCAAAATGTATAACATCTTAGTTAATTACGATATTAAAAAAATGAGTTTTGCTTACTGCTAAAAACATGTTTCAATAATACTTTTCCTATTTTAAATTAGATGTTGTTTCTGAATTTTTATTTTCACTTTAAAATTTTTATTAAACAGTAGTTAATTTATATCAATTTTGTCTCTCTACTTGTTTTTATACATGTTGCTATCACCAATGCCATTATATAATCACTTTTGCACATTATTCTATTCATCGAATGTCTGAGTCAGAACTACGATTATTCCATCAAACTTCACATGGACTCTTGATTATATCTTGCTTTGAGATTTCCCCGATTGAGAAGTCCTAATTGGAATTATCTCTTGTCTTGCAGTCTCAGCGTCTTGAATCCAATTTCAAAGAACAGGTCGCTAAATATGGGGAAGATGAGATACCTGCGAAGGAAGTAATTCAAAAGATAATGAAGGACACAGTTAAGGCTGACGAAAGCCAACTACCTCACATATGCTCTCTTGATTGGGAATACAATCTGAGCTCCATTTTTGTTGAAGTGGAAACACCGCTGGTAATTAAGTTAATTAAGAATTATCCTATAACTAAGTTAATTGATCTTAAGTTATTAAGAATTATCCTATAAAGCACCCTTACATACATGCCAATCACAATCATGTGACCTCTGACTTATTGACCGGTTAATCCATCTATATATGTATACGCATGCAGGGTCTATATGGCACTAGGAGTAGCGCTGCCGTAACCATAAGATCAAGTGGGAAGGTTACCTTTTATGAGCATTATCTTGATGGCAGCATTTGGAAGTATCATGTTACCGATTTCCATGTCGATCCGCAAGTTAAAGTAGACACAGAGACGATTATATAGAGTGTCATTGATGAAGTGCCCATGCCAAGGGCAATAAGAGCAAAAACAATAATTTGCTTGCTTTATAGTTAATGTATTCCTTCATTCATATATGAGGAGGTATTGGTGTCAACTGATCCCTCCCAGTTTCGTATTTGTATGTTATGCATGATTAGATAGGAGAATTTTTGCATACTCCTGAAACATATTTGACCGTGCTACATTAATATTTATAATCACATATTTTTTATTTTTATATAAATTTTAAACATTTTAAATCAAGATTGAATGATTATGGTTATTCATAGAGGTATTAAATGTATTTTAAGACATATAAATATTTCATAGTGTATGAAGATTAAATAACGAAATAAACCTAATGGTTGATGGCTTATTATTGTTAAATTACAATCAATTTTTATTCATCTAGAATTGTCTTTTTTTTTTTTGGTTATTCGGTGGTGGTGGGCGGAGGGCAGGGGCGGGTGGCTGTCAGATAGAATTGTTTTCTTTAAACCGGGCATATTTTTTTTGTAGCACACAGACCAATGTTTAGCCCAAAACTAATAGCAACTCCTATGCTAGGAGTTGGAGTCCCGAATCCGATGCATGCACACTGGGTGGGACGTCCCACTTTCATTTTGGCGTTGGAGTAAACCGAGCAAATGGGACGTGTCCCACTACAGCGGCACCGCTTCCATTTTTGCTTGATCCATTTAACACAGGACAAGTGACACGTATAAGGTATGTGGGACCAAAGATATAATTAAAGTTAGGATTTTTTATTAGAGTAACAAATCCCAATTCCAATCCCACATTAACTTTTATGATGCATGATGTGACAAGTAATGAGGTCAAAAGTGGGATTTAATATGGGGCCATATATTGGAGATGCTCTGAGACTGACAATTTAAGATGTGCAACAACCTTATGCCAGAAAACTCAACATTGACAATAATGGCAACAAGAAGATAAATTAGCAACAATTAATTCTCTGGTGGAAGCCATTCCTGAACAAAACTTGGTAGAATACATGTTTTTTGCATCTTGCTAATAACGTTTTATGCATAGCAATTAGTGAAATAGGGAAATTGATTTAATGCTTGAATAGGGGCTTTGGATAGATGACTTTGAAGATGGAATTTAAATCCTGCATTCCCCAAATCACAGCCAATGCCCTCCCATTATTGCTACTGTAAGAAACTCCCTCTTTATTGTAAAGTTTTCTTCCTCCGACAAAATCCCCTAATCGTAAACTAATGTGGGCCACGATGAGCCGAACCAGCAAATTTTAGGAGTATATTCATACTGAGCCCATATTTTCAAGCATCATTCTGTACATCCAAAACCCATTTCAAATGGGCTTTATTCACTATCCATTGGCGGACCAATATACTCATTCCATGTCCAATTTAGCTCCAATGGTTGACTTGACAAAAGCAAAAAAGATCGTGACCACCAAAAAAGAAAAAGCAAAAAGGAAAATTCAGAGCCAATGATGGCGAAAGATTAGTTTATTCCCCACCATAAGAAAAGTAGGGTTCTCGTCCTTTTGGAAATATAATATATTGACTGTTCTAATAAAATTTTAATCGCCGTATTTATACTTATTAGTTTGTTTGAGTTTTTTTTTTCTTTTTTTGGGAGTTGTTACTATGTTTTATATATAGACGTGTAAGTTTAATTTTGTTAGGCGATATAAGACTACCAACTTGTCAAAATTGAGCAGTTGCTATATAAGACAGGTGTGCGATTTCCTCCCAGAATGGCAACGACATTTCAGATACGGAATACTTCTTCCGAATATCTATCCAATTATAAATATGTACTGAAATTAAGAAAATAATTAAAAAATATTATAATTAAAAAAAATAAAATAATTTACTAAACTTTCTTTTATTTATTTTTAATATTTCAACTTTTTTTCTTATTTCTCATTACATCTCTCCTCATCCAATAGTATTTAATTGGGACACTATTAAAAAAACAATTAATGATACTTAAATTTTTTATATAAACAATTATTTCTAGACAATTTATTTTAAATGAATAATTATTCAAAAAAGAGGAAGTATATAGTATATTAGATAAATAATACGCTGTTAGCGGTTCATTCAAAGATATTCTTTGCGGTTAAGGCAAACTCAGTTCATTTTCAACTAAATTTAAGCAATAAGGAAGATCTTTGCATCAAGAACTTGATAAAAAATACATGACTCAGTCCATTTGTTGCCATTTGATGCTCCCCGTGATGGTGAAGGATCAAGCTTGGGCTTCAAGATTTTTTGTTTTATTAATTAAATACTCTCAATGGGTGGATCTAGCACGTCTCCAGAGGATCCAAATGTTTGCAAGAAAAAAGATGGTAGATTCCTAAATCCAATTGGTGAAGATATTGCCACCTGCTCGATCGGCTATACCAACATGTCCTCTTTGGAAATGACCTTCTGTTCTAAAGTTCGTGTCACCTGGGGGCCGGGGCTCCACCCAACAACTAGTCAATTTTTATTTCCAATTTTAACTTGCTATGATAAATTAGACTCTCAAACAAATTCAATTCAAATCTTTGATTTACAACCAACTTAACGGAGGTCCATAAAGAAAAATTAAGCATGTATGAATATTTAATAATGTAGTGTATAGACATAGATGCTAGAAATCAAATTAGACCGCTAGCCTGCATGCTGAATCGGGCACTTGCTACGCAAACGTAGGCAGAGCCTTCGGGGGTCACTTTCAGGATCTGAATATGTTGCAGCCAGTTTGCACTAAATCAAAGGAGTTAGATATATCTATTAACTATTTAGTATCACAGGCACAGCGCCTCTCCGGTCAATTTAGTTTAATGGGCATCCACAGGAATCCACAGGAAAAAGAAACAACTAAAGATATTAAAATTAAAGAGTCGTCACGTCTTTCAGAGAGTTAAGGCGGGGTTTCTTGCATGACTTTCATTTTCTTGTGCATGTCGGGATGGGACCTCTGTCAGCAATGGACTTGCCACCTTCATGACAGTGGCTTCAAGGTTATCGAATTAAAACGTCAAATCTTCCTTTGTTTTGGTCGGTAGTAAAATAATCAACTTTTAAACTTTGGGCAGCAAACCCATCTTTATCATCTTTGGAAGACTCGAGAGCTAATTCATACCAACAGGTAGCATGCATATCACGGGAAGACCTCAAATAGGAAAAATTAGATGAAAGGAATATATATATATATAGCTTGATTCTATTGTTTCTAATATACAATAGCAACCAAGGGTATCTATACAAAGGCAAAACTGATCACCTACTGAAGCTCTCATCCAAAAAAATAATTCATAGAAATAGCTCCCTAGAGCCTAAATTTAGAACTTGGTTCTACACTAAATTCAACAGATAAAAACCCCTGCAAAAAAACATCATGCAAAATCAAACTTCATATCTATTTTAGAAGGTCCTCCGCTGGATATGCACATTGAGTACCTCGCTGTACACCTGGAGGTACTCCACTCCATTAAAACATGGAGTCGAGGCAATAATTATGACGTTTTCTGCTGAACTCTAACAAGCTTCCATAGGTGCGGTCAGCAATACCAATAAATAGGGCCTCTGTATCCGGGCTAAAGGATATACCAGCAATTTCACCAAATAGATCTATCTCTTGACCTCGTACATAACCAGACTTTGAGCCAAAAATATGGACGAAGTCTGCTGGCTCAGCCATGGCTAGAAACCGTCCATCAGATGTGAACCTTAAGGCTCTTATTGCACCCATTCTACCCTTCAGCACAGCCATTGACTGTGAAAGGTTTCTTATGTCCCATAACCTGCATGTTGTGTCCTGATTCCCCGTAGCCAATATTCGTCCATCGGGGTGCCAAGCCGACGCAAAAGAATAGTCCAAGTGCCCTTTTAGGCTCCCCGTAACCTGGGATGCACCATAAAAATGATAAAATCAGAAATTAAATAGAAACATTAATAAGGATAACAGCTCCTTAAAAACAACCATATATTAAGCATACCTTCCCGGAGTTAGTATCAGCTATCAAGCACTCAGCACTGTCCCCAAGAACAGCTAATAACTTTCCATCCGGACTGACAGAAGTATTCTGCAAAGGCCAATATGTAAGCACAATTGCTATTTGCGAAAGAGTGTCACCTGAGATTAAGATTTATAGTAACAGTAAATATCAGTGGATGAAACTCACATTAACAGACCAATCATATCTGAAACAACCGACAGAAGCAAAATTCTCTGCATCAAAAACCCGAACTTGGGAATCATTATTTGCTGTGATGACCCTCAACGACCCACTGGCAAAGTGAAAAGGTTTAGTTGTAAAGCAAAAGAAAATCGCCATTTCAAACACAAGGTTCTGCATTCAGCTGCTTACGTTGGATTATGGTAAACATCCACAGCATTGGTTATGGCATTATCATCTGTACTTAATTTACTGCAGAATGCAACTCCGGAGTGATTCAAATTCTGGCCACAAGTAATTCACACGGATAAGAAGTGGGGCCCTTCATATGATTGATTATTCAATTGAGAGAAATCATGATGTATCCTACCTTGCAAATAAGCTCACCATGGAAGCCACCTGCAATCATCAAATTTTCCTTAACTGCCATGGTGCTTATTTGAACTCTGGAGACAGGCTGAGCTAAAAATCCAGGACGCTTCTGCAAAAGAACATGATATCACTCAGATCCAACGAGTTCAGTACAACGAAACACAGGTGATCAACTAAATGGCTACGCACAAGGGTTGGAACAATCGGTTTGGCCACGTTAAGCACTTCTTTGCCCTCCGAAGTAATGAAGACCAATGCATCACTGAGTAGTTTTGCATAAGGTATGCATCATGCTTTGATGTCGCCCACAATAAATTCCTCAGCTGCACAGACAAGAATATTGAAGACATCAATATCAACACCCAAGTGGGAAAATAAAGAGAAATCTACAATTATAGTAAACAAGCAACTCATTTAACTCCAGACAAAACAAGCACCACAAACCAGCGTTGAACACAACCTACAAACGAAAGTTTCTATCAATAACAGTTAATCTAAAATTTTAGAATATTATGTTACTATCCCAGAGAGTAATACAGCTTTGGCCATTGAGTTGTTGTATTAGTACACTGATTGTTATCGGGTTAGTTTTGCACCAGTTGCCCCAGTACTTGACCAAGACATAAAGGGTCAGTCATACAACAAAATCTATTTTGCTTTTCCATACAACTCCCCAAAGTTTAAACACTACGTATATTCCACGACAAGTTACTGTACACTAAATTCTGCACTTCTCAGTAGCAGCAACCCTATTTTTCTTAACTGTATGGCAGTCATTTTATTTTAGGGAGCTGATATTGGTTTCAAGGCACGGAGTTAAAAATGATAGAAACGGTTTCCTCTTCTTTTCTTTCTTCCAGAAAAGGTGCAGCTCAACAGCAATTAAAAGTAAACGGCAATAACACACAATTATTCATTAGACTATCAACGTAGAAAAATAACTATCAATTGTAAACAGCAATTTAACAAAAACCATTCTACAGACTAGAAGATGCTAGAAATATACAGCCAAGCATAGAGGAGAGGCCCCTCTTGATAAGGATAAATCAACACTAACTAATAACAGATATTGTTAGAACCCTCTCAAATGTGGTCAGATATTTTCCTATCATACCATAAAATAACGTCCTGCCAAGCTGCTCACTTCCCACCTGCTTTAAAAGCTGACATAAAAAGAAAAATAGAAGGCCTAAATGCAGAAACAGGTTAAGAATTATTCACAGATATATATATCAATTCAAAAGTAACAGACGTAGCAGCAAATACACACGAAAAGTAACAGATATAATAATGAGAAGCAACCATAGAATCCAAAGTTATTTGAAGTGCGGGAATGCATACTGATTATGGACACCTTATCTTATGAATTATTAATTTGATGTTGTTCTTGCATTGTTGAAGTTATAATGATTATTCTGCAACAGTGCAAGTACAGAATTTAACACGAGTAGTAAATAAGACAGCCTAGTTACATTATCAGAAGTTTTATGCAGCATAAATTAACCCTTCTACACCCAAAAAGTAATTTAGAGAATCATGTCAGCTGTGCATGGTTTCCTCTCCCAGCATTCAATAAGGTATAGGATATCAATCATAGGCTCATAGATGTACAAGACTAGAGAATAATGGGCTTAGAAGCCCCCACCAGATAGCTAGTTCAAAGAAGGCTTGAGTAATACAGATCAAATTTTCATAGCGTATGACTCTGCTAAATCCCAATTAGATGCAGTATTGCCATTATAGAGTTCATGTGCACTGAATCTTAATCAGAAATTTATTTGACATGCTGGAAGAACACAGTTGAAAGTTGATACAGCTCGGATCAAAAGTGTTTGTTGTGTGTGGGATTGGATAGGTGGCAGTGTGTAAACCGTCACCCTGTTGCATGTAACCACATCATACAAATGGAACAAATATTCTCCTACAGAAAATCACTATTTTTTTTTTAAAATTCCGGGTTATATCATAGCCTTGATGCATCAATTTCCATAAATTGGCATGAAACCATCTTGTCTGTGCAAAAGAATATCTGCCAACTACTGGAGATACTTCGTTTGAAATATTGATATTTCTTTTACTAAAGAGAATTGAAGAACAACTAGAGTGTAAAAGGCTAAAAATAAGAGGCATCATTGAGAAACAATTTTTCAGAAGAGAGAGAGAGAGAGAGGCTTCAGTGAAAAAAGTTCTGGCGTAAAAAGCCTTCAGAAGGGGCAATTGATATAGAACCTGCTGAAACCTCTTTGTTAAAAATTTATCAATACGATTTTTATTCTCATTTGAGCATTGCATAAAATAACAAGGAAGGAATTGTTCGCAAAAATAATAGGTTCGCTTAAAAGAACAAGGTTTTCACAAATTAGCCTTTGCAAGCTTGTCAAACAGTTTATTGGAAATGTGTACATGAAAAATCCAATAGGCACTTGATTTAAATCCAGATATGGTGGCAGCCTTTATTCTATCCGTTTGCAATAGGAATAATACAGATTACTGAATCCTGCACCACAGCACCAAAATTATGCATAGCATAACTCGTTATAGCCAGATAACATATCATCAGCCAAGTATGGCAGCAAACAACAATATGAACTCCCTGGACGTAGTAAAGCAAATAAACCGTGTGACAACATAGTTCACGGGAAAAAAGTTAAAATAAAATAAAATAAAAATAAAACCAAATAGCAGCAGTATGAATTGCCAAAATAAAATAAAGATGAAATCAAATCAGATAAACTGACCAAGGAAAACAAAGCGTGATTCATGGCTTTTAATTATTTTAAAATTATTACTAAAATCTCTGTTTAAATCCCACACATACATAGCAGTGAAAAGAGCGTATAATTATATATTGCAAATGATCAGCCCAATCCCCATAAACGTCTAATATAATATGATATAATATAATTTCCATCCATAGTATAAGTAGTGATGAACAAAGTCTCTACCTGAAAATGCACAATTGTGGATTTGACAAGCCTGGTGTTGAACTGGAAGTCATAGAAGGCGTTCCCTTTCTGCACTTCCAAGCACTCCTGCAGCAAACCAATAATTAAAATAAATAAATAAATAAAGAGTTCGTAATTTTGGTCTGAAATCAAGGTAAGCGAAACGGTGAAATCTGTGTCACCTTGTCGAGGTCCTCACGAGAGAGAGAGAGGTTCTCGTAGTTCTTGTACTGCTTCAAACGAGTCTCGCGGTACTTTCTCTGCTGTAATTAAGCCTCTCCCAAGGAATCCCCTGTATATCTTTCCCCTTTCTAGCTTCCGATGCAGAAGTATCAGTCTTCGCCTTACTCTGTCGCACCAAAAAAAAAAAAACTCACATGATCAATTACATCACAGATAGTTCAATTTCGCGATCGAGAAAACAAATAGCAAGGAAATCGCGAAGCAATCGTGTACCGTTTCGAAGTCGTCTTCGAAATCGGAGTCTAGAGAATCGAAGCGGGAGGTTCCGTGAGTAGCATTATTATCAGAAGGGAAGGCTTCGTCGTATTCGAAGTCAGGGTCGTCGTAGTAGTCATCGACAACGTACTCGAGGTCGTCGTTGTTGAACTGCTCCATGATGATTGTTTTCTTAGACAACTTTCCCGGGAAACAAGCGGACAAAAAGAGTGAGTGAGTGATTGAGTGAGGGAGGGGTTTGTTTTGTTTGCGAAAAGAGCAGACGGAGGGGGTGAGTCCCGGTGCGGTTCTTATAGAGGAGGAAGCGAGGAAAGGGCGGAAGGAAGGAAGGGTGGGTGGGGCCCATAACCCCCATTCGGTATTGAGAGGGTGTTGAATCCGTAGGCGTGCTCGTGGGCTCCATTTAACCGCCCGTTACTTTTTCTCCGCTGTTGCCGTTTCATTCAAATTTCTCGTAACCGGGACTCCAACCCCCTCTTGGGTTTCCGCAACCAATTTCCCTTTTTATATTATAATTTAATTGGAATGCACCGATGATAATATGTAAAAGTTTTATATATTTATTAAATTATATAATGATATTATAATAAATATAGTTATTTTTTATTTAATTATATAAAAAAAAGATTTAATTGCATAATCAATACATCTAAATTAAACTCTCTTCGTTTTAAAAAAAAGTATAATTTGGGTGATTTTATTCTATGACTATAGGCAAAACGAACAAGGAGCTCTATCTTTATAAACTAATGATATAAGAAATTAATTATGACGCATTATTAATATAAAAAATTTTATACAAACGTCCACTTATATGTTTCTATTTATAAAATTTTTAAAATAATGAGTTATTGTATTACATATTTTATTTAATGTGTCAATACATAATTAAAAGTTTAATTAGATTATTGAGGGACTGGTTAATTTGATGACCAAAATATTTAAATAACTAATGTATTATGCTATATATTTGAGAGACCAAAATAAGATTGCATATATTTATATATTCGTGTGTGGGTGGGATCCATTTATTTTAAGAGAAATAATTTTAAATTTTGAACATTTTGGGTGTTTATAAATTTTGAATATAGAGTAGTATTATATGAATTTAATTTATATGCAAATGTTATGTAGGAAAATTTTATACTTATGGTACATTTAGTTGAAGAGTAAAAATAGGGATAAAAATTACATGAATGAGCTATATATGTAAAATAATACATCAAGCTCATCCATATAATTTTTACCTATGTTTTCACCTTAGTTGTATTATTTGAACTTATAATGTGTGAAACATTATGCCAATACACTCATATCTATCATTGAATGAGATGTATGGTAGATATAAGTGTGTCAACAAGTGTCCCATATATTGTGAGGACAATACATTTCTTTTCACCTTCTAACTAAACATTTTCTTATAATGTGCTTGGTTGAGAAGTAAAAATGAAGGTAAAAATTACCTAAATGAATTTTATGTGTAAAATTGTACATAGAACCCATATAAATAATTTTTATCCTCATTTTACTTCTCAACCAAACACGTCCTTACATTCAATCATGTATTGTAACATTAGGAAGAGTGCTTGACTCAATAATAAGCTCCTTTAAAAGTCTTAAGAATAGATGTATATGATTGTATGACAATGAAAAACTCTTTTATATTGTTAATGTATCAAATTAATCTCATATTATATTGACAATTTCTTCTAACATTTATTTAATTTCTTAAAAAGATCATAATAAACCATAGTATTTAATGTGTTGAATATTTAGTATTTTTAAAACTAAAAAAACAATTTCCATTGGTTTTTAATGAATTAGATTAGTTATAATCGTGTAAATTTATTTATATTTGAATATTTTCATTTATTGCACATATTTAGAAATTTCTTTTGGCACATTTTAGCATTAACTCTTCAACGCGTTTTATAACAGTATTTTTAAAACTATAAGCGTGACAAATATTAACCACTTATTCTTTTCCATTGAAAAAAAAAACTTTTTGATTCATCTGTTAAATTCTATGAACGAGGTTCTCGGTACATTACCAAAAAAAATAGGTTCTTGTAAATTTTGTATTTATTATTGCATGTCTTTTTTTTAGTGTTTATACATGTGGAGTTTGAAAAATCCTTATAACAATTATCTTCTTCGGTTAGAGTGTAAATGGTTTAATTCACTTTTATTACTACATCTTTATAGCAACTAATAATAATATGCAATTTAACTACATGAGATATTTAATAATGATGCAAATAAATAAAATTTTAGAGCAAATGCACATGAAGAAAATAAAAGTAATTTTATCACCTAAAACTTAAATCTTGAATATTTGCGAACTAAACTGTTGAAAGGAACGGATATAATATTAGTTCTTATCGGTTGTTAAATCTAGCAAGAATAAAATCATACATCACAAGTGACTTACGTTTTGTCTTTATTATTATACGTATATACATATAACAATAACAATAATAAGTTTGGCATAGATATTAAAAAATAAGGGATTAATAAGAATAAGTTTGACATAGATGTTAAAAAGTAATGAATAGTGGTCCCTGTAAAGCCAATGGTTGTTTGGGAAGGGAAAGTAGAGTAGAGTAGAGTCCAGTAGCTGCGATTTGTGGAGTCCACGTGGCTGAGGGCACGATTTCAAGAAGCCTGGCAATCTGTAGTTCCACCGCGTGGCCCTCCACAAGGACGGGCCCACATACCTTGGTTTCTCCAATTGTTAACACCGTCTGTCAGCGTTAGTTTAACCATGATTAGTTTGCTTCAGACTTCAAAACAACTCAAACAAAACCATAGCGCATTCTTGGTCCTGTGTGTTTTAGACCACCTGATGCAGGGTTTTTTAACAAATTCAAAAATATTTTTTAATTGTAAATAAAACTAATTTTTTTCTCCATCCACTAGCTCATCTCTCTCCTCTTTCTAACACTACCACACTATACCATGGACCACTTGAACCCCAATCCCTCTCCCCTTTGCCTCTCATTCAACGTCAGGTTTGCCTCTACAATCACCTCCCACCTCCCTCAATTATGCCCCCAATCTTCCCAGCTTTTGGTTTTGGGAACATTTCAAAGAAGCTTCTCAAAACTGCTTTTATTATTCAGAATTAGCAACTTCATTTGTTCAATGTTTCAGATTTCAAAAGTTCCTATCAATCAATCCTGAAGATTTGAGAACTTATCCTAAAAATGTTTTATCTCTTTCCTCATGTAGGTTGACCTAAGAGAGTAGATTCGCACTCTATTGCTTTAAAGCAAGCTTGCATAAAAAATTACAAGAAAATGAAAAAAAGAACTAAAAAAATGTCAAGAAGTTGCTGTGCTGAAATGGATGAGGTTGGTGAAGATGATGGTGGTGGTGACCTTCACCTAAAAAAAAAAAAAAGCAATAATTACTAAAAGAGTTTCTTCTAAATATAACATCAGCTGCACTTGCAATTTGCGACCACATAGCATTATAAAAAATAAAAAATCAAATAGGAAATTGCTATAAGAGCATCATCAACATTTGGTGCTTTGAGCATGTCGCATTTGCAAATATGTGGCCCATCATGGTGGTAGAGATGAGATCGAGGTGGAGGAGAGGAGATTGCGATGGCGAGATGAGGTCATCCACTCGCCTTAGCAGATCCAGTAGTAATTGGTGCAATGAGCTATGAGCTATTAAGAAATAGGCTTGTGGAGGGAATGGTGGAACAAACTTGCGGAGGAGGAGAGGATCGAGGTTCAAGTGGTATGTGGTACAGTGCGGTAGTGTTAGAAAGAGGAGGAAGATGAGCTAGTGGATGGAAAAAAATTAGTTTTATTTACAATTAAAAAAGTACTTTTGAATTTGTTAAGAAACCCTGTATCAGGTGGTCCAAAACACATATGGGACCAAGATAGAATGCACCCAAAACCACAGCTCATCAGTTTCAATCATGGGGGAGTGGAGTGAGTCATTTAAGGGTGTGTTTGTTTTCCAGTTTTTAGTTTTAGTTTTCAATTTTTAGTTTTTCTTCACAAATCATAAAACTAAAACTGAAACTGAAAACTGAAAATTGAAAGTTGTCAAAGCAAACAACTTGCTTATCCTTGCTTTCATTTCACCGCATCCTCATAAAATTGTTTATGGTGCGTGCGGTTGATTGACCCTTCTGCTTCACCTATTTGACTCGATAATAGATATTGGTTACATTTCACAGTAACAATCAATTTTTAAATTTTTTCATATTTTAGAATATTTATAATATATAGATAGTATTAATATTTTTCTTTCATTGATACACTTAATATGAATATATTAGTTAAATAATTAATACATTTATCAAGATAAATAATAATAACTATGAAAAATAGTTCTATCAACTCATCTTTTTTCACCTTTATTGAAATATCTTTTATTTTTCTTATTATGTGTATTATTTAATTTTTATCAATTATTTAAAAACGGATGGAGTGTCAATGATATATGAATACTTTAGAATACTTGACATACCCATATTAAAATAGGGTATTCACTATTATGTGTATTATTTAATTTTTGGCAAGTATTCACTATTTTATTAATACTCTTCGATATTTAAACTTATATGTTCATATTTTTAATTTGATATATGAGTTGAATTTTCGTATCATACTTGTATCATACCGACACTCGTCCGTGCAAGATAGCTCAGTATTGATATTCTCACGTAGAAAACATACTGATCATAAGGGAAGAGGCAAGAAGGCTAACGCATGCGTACAAAGGGGAGGATGCTGTCTGCCTTACGATCATTCTGCAAAGGTAATTAAGGTTTCTCTTGTATACAATGAACCGAGGGCTGAGAACAAGACAAGACAAGAATGAATTGAAGGAATTGCTACAGCAGCCCAATTAGTGCATGTTTGGATTATCATTTAGAAATCTAAAAATATAATTTTCATGCTCAATATTTCTAAAACTGATTGATTTTTAATTTGTCATTATGATCTTTAACTTTCATCTAAGATTAAATGACCTGATCATCTTTTAGTCAATTTGATATTTAACATAAACAATCTAACAGTATGAACTGGAAAACGTATTATAAATATTTAGACCGAAATAACAGAAATGACACTCAGCAGCCATTCCATGAGCAATTGAGCACACAGTATATGAGAGGGGAAAATGCAAGCCAGTAGGGCCCTGTTTTTTAAAAGCCATTTTTAATTAGTTTGCATCCAATTAATTAGATATTATATTATGTTTAAAAAATGTGAAGGGCATTTCATGGTAAAATTTTAGGCTTAAATATGTCTTTAACATATTGAAAATAAATTAATTTTAATTTTAATTTTGATTTCTAAAAAATATTTATTTTCAATTTAAATATTTCTAAAATCATTAAATTTTAATCTCTATATATCCTATGTATGTAATTGCTGAATGTAGCTATTAATTTTAATCTCTATCTCTATTCTTATAGGAAATATATATGCTGAATGTAGCTAAATACATTCAAAAGTGTGACTAAATGCACCTTGTCACACTCACCGAAAAGAACATAAATAATAAAACGAGGTGAACTCACCATGGCATAGTGAATTCACCAAAAAAAAAAATCATATTCTCGTAGATATCCACAGAAGACCATGCTTTGGTACGTATAAAGAAAACATAAAAAAGATAACAACGCCCTCCTGGACAGTTCAAAATGAATGAATTCTATAAAAGAATTTTTTCTCACTCGCTTTTAGGGCGATACTCTCTTTTTGTTTACATTAACAAGCCCTTTAATGCGCCTTTTAATCACATTTTCGAATTCAAGTTGGATACAAATTAACTTGCTGATATAGCAAGTAGCAATGTATAAAATGACATAAAAGTAGTTTAACATGGGGCGAGTTGGTATAGCCTTTTTAATTGGCGATGCATTAAAATTTATTTGGTTGTGATTTGTGACTAGACTCGTATGTGATCATTCAATTAACTAGCCAAGGGTCCCAATTCCCAAGCCGGCCCATGCAGCACAATATAATATAATATCCATTGAAATCTTTTCTGGAGAGTTCTATTCCTTATATATATATATATATATTGAGTAAATTAACCACAAGCTAAACATGATTCCGAAAGGGGAGTCGAATACAGGAATTAAACAGGGCAATTTGAGACATAAAAGAAAGATATTATTAGGATGAAAAAAATGGCATTAGGTAGGAAGAGGAGACATATTCATTACATCATAAAATGTTCTACATTTTTAATTAAATTAAAAAGAAGAATCATGGAAATTAAATTGTGGCATGATTCAAATGCCATCAAGTCCTGTTTTAAGATTTAAAAGACGAATCATGGAAATTATGGCATGATACAAACGCCATCAATGCTTGTGGAAGCCTAGTGCCATATATATAGCATGCGTCAAATGCCAGTAAAACGAGAATGTTTAGTTAAAATTAATGAATGTTTGCTTGTCCCTTCAGGAGCATTTGATTATATATACACAGGCGCACATTAAACTTGAGGCTTCTAAGGTTAATATAGGTAATTGATAGACGATAGGGGCAAACATGCCATCTATGATACGGGTAATTGTAATTGATAACACATGGTTTTTGAAAAAATGCACTTGATATTAAATAATAGAATACAGTAAAAAAAATTTATCCTTGGATTAATAAAATTAGAAGTGGGTCACTTTTTACTCAAATAGATATCATCATATGAATTTTTAGGAACCAAAATTATGTCTATTTTTTCAAAACACTAACTTAATGTAAAAAAATCTTGCAAAAACTAAATAGATATTATAGGTATCTTTTATGGATTAAATTTATGTTTGGTTTGCTCCCAGCCTCTCTGGTTTGGTTGGTGAGTTTTTGAAACTTATAAAAAAAATGAATATCTTTAAAAAACCAAATTGCTAGTTTAATCTAATTTATATCATTATTTTATTTTGATATGTAATATATATCATTCGATGTATAGAAAGGAAGTATTGATAGAAAAATATTACTCTCTTCATTTTACAGTAACTTTCAAAAATCAAACAATACACATAAAAAACATCTTGATAAATATAGAAAATCATATAAGTTGACAAAATTATCATTGTATAGTCATTATTACTTATTTTGAAAAATGTGTTGATTATTAAACTAACACATTTACATCAAGGGTATAAATGGAAGAAAAAAATTAATGTTACCTAAATAGCCTAAATGACAGATATTCTAAAATATTAAAATGTAAAATATCAACTGTTCTTGTGAAATGGAGGGAATAGATAAAAATGATAGCATCTACTAAAATAAGTAAGTATTTTCATCTATATTTAAGAATTTTTTATCACAAATAATAATATGTAATTAATGTCCCTAAAATAATAAATATGCATATTTCTTGATACAAAGTATAAATCTAAAATACAAAGCAATCCATAATGAGATAACATATTAATCCTTTTGCTGGCTACCTTCATCATGCTTATCTCAATTTCCCAAGCGCCTAATTGGGGATCGCATATATACGGTCAAGGGCTAACGGATAAGATGCTTATCCTCATTATCAAATAACCTAACGGCGGCAGGTTAAAAGCAAAGGGACTTAGATTGATGATTACATTTTTAAACATTAATAATAAAAAGATTTCATTAAAAAACATATTAATCATCCTGTAGTTACAGATAAACGATTGTCCTCCTGTTGTCGAGGCTCAAATTACCTGGTTCGTTGAAATTAAGCATATGCGCTGGAAATGAGGCGACAAATAATTAAAGAAAACCATTGATGTGGAACCCATTGATAGAAATCCCAACACGTAATTGATATGGAAGATAGTATTGAAAAGCAAATAAAATAGCACAAGAGAATCACTCTACCTTATAATCTTTTATTCAACTTCATAGGCAAGATTACTCAATCTCATTGTGGCATAAAATTTCTTAAAAGAAACCATAAAATTTCATTCAAACAAAACTAAGAAAAGTGGCTGTCAAGTTTAGAGGTATTTTTACCTCTTATTTGGGTTAGACTTATTTCCTAATCCTATTTGACTAGGTCTAAATTACTACACTAACAATTGGACTTAACAAACATAAAAATAAAATAAGTCTTGAAATAATTTTAAAATATAAATTAATAAACTAAATAAATCAGACTTACCCAATATGACCAGAACATATGCTTGAGGTAAATTAAGCCATTAATAGGATTTTTTTCTTCTGGTGCTAAAATATCCATTTTGCCGTCCTAAACTCGTATCAATCATTCATGTACGTATTGGGCTTGTGGGATAGAAAGGGACGCAGCCACCAAGATGAATTCAAGAAGGTGCCAAAAGTGATGTATGATGGAGAGGGTTTAGTTCACGGCCAACTTTAATCAAAATCTACGGTTAATGTTTTGGTTTTAAGTATAATTATCATACTCGACCCAATAATTGACTCGGTTAAAGCATAAAGTCAATTGGATCATTGGTTCAACCAATAGATTATTGATTGAATTAGTTAAACTATATATAAATAAATTAATATATAAAAATATAATTTATATATATATATATATTATACATAAAATAATGAAGTTTATTAACAAAAGAAGCAACTAGCCTAGTGTGCAGTTCAGCTGATTTGTGCATGATTTAGTGAGGGCTTGATTTGCTTTGGGTTTGACCAACATTGACCAATTGATGCACACCCTATTTTTTGTTCAAATCGACAGTCTGTTCGGCTCTAATAATTGTGGTTTTGAGTTATGTTATTTGTCCTCATAATATATAAACATCGTATCCACTCACATCTCTTTAACTCACATGTGACAGTAACAACTAGATAAGTATACCTTGTTAGCCTAGTAACAAGTTAGTTAGCTCAGTGACATTGTATATAAGGGTGTGTTTGTTTCAGATTTTGAAGAAAGTGATTATGAGACTTAAATATTAAATATAATTAAAAAAGTTTAAACTGATTTTTTTCAGAAGCTACTATTTTTAACTCCTATAAAAGCTGAAAACTAACCTTTTTTTGAGTTTTTGATTATTTTTTAAAAATTATTTAAATATACAAAAAGTGACTTTTTTGGGTAAAAAAAGTGATTTTTAATTAAGGTAAAATAATCACAAACAAATGCATTCTAAGTAAGATAGATCCATGGTATCAAAAATTCTGCACAATTATTAATTCATTCGCGAAGGATCAATACAAGAATTCTCTCATTCATTCTCTTTCATCTTCGTCACTCCTTTTCCATTCATTCTCAAGTTGAGAATTTGTCATCTATCATTGGATGAAGGGACCCATTGGTCAGATTTGTAATACCTTCGGTATACTTTTTCCTAGGTGATTTTAGTCCAGTACACGTGTCCCCTAGACAAATCCAGAACCACCATAGGATTTCTCGAGACCTAATCATGTTGTTGATAGGCCCCACTTTAATTAATGACTGAAAGATTTGAGAAAAACCACTCTGGAGAGTGTTGCAGCGTGAAGTGAGCACTGCAATGGTTGGAAGGCGGTGCAAAATAAGAAAATGTGGCACTTCTGGTGAGCGCTAAGTGCTAAAATTTTTCACAAACCCCATTTTAAGAGTTTAGACCAACAAACACGATTCTTACACCCCCCATGAGCGAAAACTTCGTTTTCTACCATTTTCACCATCCAAACTCCATTTTCTTCCAATTTCTCTCAAAATCAATTTCAATCTTTCACTTCTAGGCTTTAAGATATGTTGTTGTATTGATTTTACTTTCTTTTCCTTTTAATCTCTCTTTTTTCTTGAGGTGGCATGGTGGTTCTTCATGTTGTCAAAGAAATGAAGTTCTTTCCTTATGTTAAAGTTGGATTTGAGTTATTTAAGGATTATTAGATATTAAACTAGCGTATTCTAGTTGTATGATAGATCCTGGTGCCATTCTTGTTTCTCATAATTTTGTTGGTCCTGTTCCTATGTCTTCTACCACTCAGGTAAGTATGTTCATATATGTAATATCTATGTTAGCCATTATAACTATTTTCATCAAAATATGAAACATTACATGATTTTAGAGTTTATTTTAAGAACAATTGAGATTTCTCCTGAATTGAGAATTTATGGTTTTCAAAATAACATGAACTGTATTTAATAAAACTCATGGGATCATCATTGATGAAATAAACTTATAGAGAACTGGACTATGATTTTAACCATTTAGAGCTATTATGATGTTTATATGATTTCTAATGCTAAATGCTGTTATATGAAGAAGTTTTGAACCCTAGGGTAGAAACCCTTTGCAAAATATAGAGAAAATTAAGATTTAGTTTGCTGATAGAGTTGGATAGTAGCTATAGAACAAGCTGCATATGAACGGTACTTATTCCATTAACCTTGGTACCAAGTAGCCCAGGGCTAGAGAAAATAGAGAAAGGACCTAGTTAGGTGTCCAGAGATCAAAGATTATTGTTACGCCACGTTTCCAAGCATAACTAGAGATTTATTTGTTATGTCATAGGTTTTGTGCATAACTAGAGATTGCGTTTCTCTATTAGATCCTGTTGAATTGATTTCTAATATATGTAAATATGAAATGTTTTTTAGCATTATTGATACTATTATGATTTTATGCATATCTTCCTTGGTGTCCTGTGATGAGGGTTCCAGGTGAGGACTCATTTCCTGGTTTTGTTACAAAACTCACCCTTTTCTTCCTTCTCCTATTTATAGATACGCCTACAAATACTTCCTAACCATCTTCTTCTCAGTAGCATTAAATCCAGTTGCTAAGCTTTACTAGGTGAGGTGTTTGATGTTTTGCTCTAGAGTGCTCTAGTGTAGATATAGGCAAGATCTTGGACCGTAGAGCATGTTTCATATTTTACATATTAGGCTATTATTTAGTCTATATTTATATAACTTTACTTCTCATGGTTATTGTACATGATGGACTATATATATATTTGTTGATATTATGATTTCATATTTTAGAAACAAATTAAGAAGTTTCCATTTTTAAATATTATGATTTAATAAAATAGGTGATTTGTATATAGAAAATGAAATTATACTTGAATGGTTTTACAACTATCTGTGCCTATAAAGTTAAGGTCATGAGGTTTACGTGGAATGAGATTTTCATGTGCAGGTCAAGTGCCAAATCGGGTTGTGACAATCTAGTCCGATTCTTATAACTATAGTTTTGAATTATGTTATTATTCATAATATATAAAATATTATGTCGATTTACATAATCTATTATGAATGAGATATGTTCATCATGGATATATATAACATTTTTCTATGGTTTTTGTTGTGGATGAGATATCTATCTATTATGACAGACGAGAATGAATATTCCCTCATACAATTTGTTGAGTTTCTATATTGTTCTGGAAGAATGATACATCCTCCTATATATTCCACTACAATTTTTTTAACATACTCAATGAAATAAAAAAGTATATTGCAATCATGTCTTGAAATTTTAAAAAGTAATTAAAACTTGATATGTTTAATATTTAGAAGAATTTGTAGGATAATAAAGTAGGAGTGTATATCATTTTTCGTCGTTTCATGTCTAAGCTTACTATTTTTGTGATTAGAAACATTTGTCCATTTTTGGTGGCTAGTGGTTGTAATTTCAGTTAGTCCTTACTTAGTGGTCTTTCTGTCATGCTATATGTCGATCAGGCAATGTGAACACTTTTATGAAAGGGTAGCTTCCAGGGATTAGCAAAAAGGCAAACAATAAAGGGTTCATTTGGTTTAAATTTTAGCATAATTACTTTTAAAATAATTGATATAGAAAAAATTGATTTGTATTTGAGGATGATGTTAAAAAAATTAGTTTAGAGGAGTTGATGTGAGATAGAAAGGTAAAAGCTATGGATCTGCTTGGTTTGAGTTTTCAATTTTTTATTTTAGTTTCAGTTTTAGATTTTGTGAAAAAAATATTGAAAATTCTGAAAACTAAGGTCTGTTTAGTTTCAGTTTTCAGTTTTAGTTTTTATTTTCATTTTTGGGATTTTGTAAAGGAAATATGAAACTGGAAATGAAACTGAAAATTGAAGTTCAAACCAAATAGGCCTACAAATTCCAGTTTCAGTTTTAATTTCCAGTTGTAGTATTTCTTCACAAAATTCTAAAAACTGAAAATTGAAAATGAAAACTGAAACCAAATAGGTCATAATATTTTTTACTTCTAATAGAATTACTTTTAATGGAAGTGAGACACTTCTTCCAAAATTAAAAACCCAAAACAAATGATCTCAACTTGTGTACACCTTGTTTTTTCCCACCGCAACGGAAAAAATATGGGTAACCAAACACACAAAAACACACACCACAATTAGCTTGACTTTTGTTCAAGAGTTTAATTTTACTAATAATGTAAAATAATTGTATATCATGGAATGATAGAATTTTAAAAGGTATTAAATTATATTTAGTAAATCTTTATTATAATTTGGTACTCTATAGTAGTTGACATATAAGAACACAAAATGTCAATTAAATTAGTCTCTGATGACTTCATTTCTAGTATTGCATCAGCATGTTTTGTTAATGTTATATGTTAAATGACATACTAATTATAGACTTATATTTTACTTGTCTTAAAAGTGACATAGTCGAATAGTATGATCAAATTACTAGCACATGTCAAATCAAATATATTAATAATATTATGTAATTATATGTAAAATCTATCTAAAGTCCAATTATGTTCATCCCCATGCATTTTTATCGATAGAGGCCAAGAAAAATACAGTTATTGCCAGCATGTCAATTAATGTGATATTTAAGAAAAATGTGATGTCATAATAATGATATAAGAGAGACAAAAAAATGTTACTAAATGGAATTCTATTTACTAATAATATATAATAGTATAAACAAAATAAAAGTTATTATGTTTTTTATATTTGAAAATAAACAAATTTTGGTTTTGACTTTTTTTTGTTCCGAATGTCTTAAGATCGTTTGGATTTTCTCCCTCTATTTATTTGTATATGTTAAATATTGAACTAGTTAATAAAAGATTATGTCATTCAATCCTATATAACATACAATAATCTTATATGTTATTTATTGTAAAATTGCTTATTGAGTTGGGTAAAATGATTTATTGGATGGAGTCAAATGAGTTACTAGATGAAGGTTTAATTTGATATAGGATCATAATATATGATGTAAGATTACTAACTGCCATGTAGAATTAGATGCCATGACCTTATGTTATTTAACTCGATATTTAACATATATAAACAGACTAACTACAACTAAAATGAAACAATTTTAGAAATGTTAGGATGAAAACTAATTTTTTTTACAAATCAAACCAAAAATCATTTTTTTTCTGGAAACCAAAAACATAATTAAACTTAAAATAAATATAAATTACTTCAAAAGTTATACATATAATTATTCAAGTTTAATTTTGATAAACAAAACTTTACTTGTTAACCAATTATATATATATATATAAGAGTTTGTGGATAGTTGGTGGTTGAGTACAATGGCGGAAGATAACTAAAAAGTTAATGGGGACAAACACATAATGCTAATATATCTTTCTAATTATTAAATTTTTTAATTTTAAATTACACTCACAATAATATGAGTTGTAATTTACACAACATATATACATGTAAAGGAGATTTTAAATTAAGAGATTTTTTATGCACAGTAAATAAAAAGATTTATTATTTCTGACAAACATATTAACCATTTAATTTAAAATATAAATATATAAATGAAATGTCTCGATGATAACATTGAAAATATAGAAAAAATTTATTGGTGTTTTTCTTCATACACATTAGAGAACAAAAAATTAGACTTATTTTATATATACACACACACACTAGTGAACTACATTTTTAAAATTTAATGTGAAATTTTTCAAAAAAAAAATGTTGATAAAAAAATTAGTTTAAATATATAAGAAATATTAAAAAATAAGGTTAGAAGTCATTGGATAGTTTAAATATATAATTAGGTGACACTAAAAACCTATCATGACCATATATTATCGTTAATCTTAACTTGGTTTCTGAAAAAATGAGAAAAAATCAAGCATTCCTTTCGTTGATTGTTGAACGACGCACCACACCTGTTTCGTGGTTTTTGTTTTTTGGTTTTTCCCCATAACACACCTGTTTCCTGGTCAAGAACGAGCAACAGTTACTAATTAATTCCTTAACAATACTGCAATTCGTACAGCTGTCTCTTTAACGGTGGCTATTCATGGATAAGTATCTTTCTGGAAAAAAAATTTGTCTAATATTATTTATCATTTGATAATTTTAAGAAAATAATAATTATATTTTTTATTTATTCTTACATAAATTCTCTCATACTTCTCATGATAATTATTCACAAATAAAATAAAAAAATAATTTTATCAATATAAATTAATTTATTTTGATAATTGTGTTTTTAAATAATTTTTTAATATATGTGTCTAAATCTTAAAAAACATTTATTCATGGAATGAGTTAATATCACTTTGTCACTGACGAAACATAGATGTTTAGAATTGTATACACAGTCAAAAAAAAATTGTATACAATGTTAATTTGTCATCATTATATATAATGTATAAATGATATACAAGTAATAAAAGATAACTTGCCATGATTATTTACAATTTTTAATTGCCGACACCGGAAACTACAGCCAACTGCTTGGTTACGTTATATTAATAATAATGAAGACGACATTGGATAGAGATAAGGTACTTTAATTAAATTTAGCTTTGATGGGACACATTGCACGCGTAAAGGCAACTTCTTAACAAGTCATTGCATGTTTTGAGGGTTATTTATCTCTTTTTTTTGTAATTTTTCTGGCAGATAATTTTGAATAATAAGCTAGTTTTGAAGGTATACTGTTAAACGTAACTGTCATGAAACTGTTAGTTTGTTTGAATTTTCCAAAAAGTGCTGGTTCTGAATCTCTCACCAGTCTAACTTGATCAATTTTCAAAATTCAACTTTATTATCCAAGGCTTGGGTTCCCACTACATGGAGGAAACAATGCGTGTTATTATTTGGTTTGCTACTTTAGGTAAGGAGCTTGAAATGGATAGCAACCTCTCAATCGTGGCAGCTGTGGCTTGTGAGCAAAGGATAATTTGATTTGATACATTAGTAGAAACTCAAGCATTAGCACGAAATGATTTGACAGCAGTAAAATACTAATTCTTCATGAGTAAGTGTCACAACTTATTTCTAATATAATTTCCTTAGTATATATTTCATATATTTGGCTACAACTGCTTAATGTTTGATTAAAGTAATTATACCCGCTTGGCAATCAGATCAAGATGGCTGAGAATTGAGATGGGCCCGTCTCTGCAGTCCTCCTTTTTTTTGTCTCTCCTTTTTAAAAGAAAGTATTTTGACCAACAAATAGGCTCATGAACGTATTGGCTTCCAACTTCATATGGTGTAAATACTCAACAAGATATTTTTATCAACTCAAATTCTCTTAAAATTATATTGAGTCACTCAAATTCATGCCACCTATGGTTTGCTCTGTAGTGGATTATTTATAAGTATTCATTTATTGAGTGATCTTTCTAGTCAATCTTTTTTTCCACTTAAGGCTATGCACTCTTCCATTTTAATATTGTTATATTTTATTTATATTTATTTCAAAGTTATCATTATTATTATTATTATTCAATGTAGATTTACTTCACCGTTTCTCAACGAGGACGTTTTTGAAAGTTGGTGTAAGAGATATGGCCGTTTGTTCATTTGGATGTTTGGCTGTTAGAATAAAAATGAAGTTGTGAGCATTCATTCTTAATGAATAGCAATGGTTCTATTCATTTAAAAAGTTATTACTACATAATTTTGATCAGCAATATAAACACCAGCTTTTGTTTAGAGGCAGGGAAATTCTACAACAGAAACTCCATTTCATATACACTTTAGTTTTCAACTTTTGACAAATAAGTATAGATAAATATTAGTGCAGTGTTTTAATGGATAAATCTAATAGAGTTATTCCTGTATAGTCTCACTAGTTAAAGTGCCGAGTTAATAGGAGACTGAACTGTATTTTGGAGGTTAGTTAAAACCATCTGCAAGAGTAATTAATTGTCATTATGAGATCCTTAAACTCATTCTTTAAGCAATTTAGCCAACCTAAATTATAATCCTGATAAGCCACTTATTTTATTTTAATTATGTTATTTATTTGTCATATTTAGCTTTATAATTTTTTTGACTCATGATTTATATTATGTCAAATTATTTCTTATGTTATTTAATCTCATTTGTGTTATTCTTATCAATTTTTTCAATAAATATTTTTGTTTACCTTATAGATTTGTTTTTTTAATATAAGTGTAAAGACTCAACCTACCAAAATGGAGCACTCAGTCTGACACAAATACGGAGAGACCTACAAATTAGCCATTCATTTCTCTCAATCAATAAAGTACCATGACATACACCCATTTACTCGAAGCACAGAGGCAGCCACTCTACGCATGTAAACACACTCACACCCCACACAACTATATCGACACATGGACCCAAAACACCCCACACATCCACATGCATGCAAAACACCTATCCTCGCAAACTACACCTGACAGTGTATCACTGATTTATATGTGTCACCTCACACAGTGTGTTTACTTTATAGATTGAACAAGGCTAAATGCAACAACACCCACATGCTCGATGTCAAAAACAAACCGAGAAGTCAATTATATTATTTAGAGTGTAATTGGATGAAGGATAAAAATAAGGGAAAATTTTATATGCATGAGTTATTTTATCAATGAAATGTAAGACAAGAAAGTTACAAGCCTATTCTTGGAAATAGACCGTCAACATAGGTGTTCAGAGATGGAAAATTCTTTGACCAAAAAAGAAAAGATGGAAAATTTTTGTTTATACATAAGTGTAACAACTTGTATTTAGGCATATTCACGATAAAGACGATGTGACCTATAATTAAGTGATTGAATATTGAATAAAATTGATTAGACCTAATTTTTATTATTGGTGCGATTAAATTTGAATTGTTACATTTGTATCCATACAGGGTTCTTTTTTCTTTTTGGTCTGGATCCATCCAAGGTTGAATAGCTGACCTGCAAACAGCAAAACATATTTGGACCAATCACCAGTCCAATGGCTACAACAAAATCCCTTTTTGTCTTTTTTGGCCCGGACAAAATCCTTGGAGTTTGTAACGATGCTGCTTGGGCCTATTAAAGGCTAAAGCCTATTATTCAGGCGTGTTGACTACTCAAATTCACATTTAGTGTAGATTGGGCTCATCATTTCCAATGCTAATGGGTATTCATCCCATCAAAACTCGTCGCTCAGGACCAGAAAAAACCCCCCTTGCATTCTTGACCAAAAGAAATAAATCCTTGCTTTTCTTGAAATCCGTCCTGTTCCCCCCTCTCTTCTCCGCCCTTCAAACTCTTAGCTTTCAAGCCTGACACTGCGTTTTATTTAAGGGAGAAGCCAGCCCATGGAGGTGACTTATTTCCTCGTCGATGATTTTCAATGACCCCTTCTAGCCTTTCTAATGTGTTTTGTTTTATCATTTTTCTCTTTTGTGGGGGTTCATTTTTTGACGAATTTTTCTTAAAGGTGATGATGTCCGTATCATAGGAGTCTAGAAGATGGTGTTTATAAGGATCAAAAGAGAATTTTGAAGATATTTATAATGACAAAAAATAAAATTTTTAATATTTGAAAAAGTTTAAATTTATATTCTAAACCACTTTTAAGGACCTAAATGTGAAATGCAGGGACCGAAAATATAATATTACCAAAAGGAGGGACTAAAACATAAACAAAATTTTTAGAGAGACTAAAATCAAAATGACATATTTACAGACAAAGTATATTTAAGTCTTTTTTTTTTTGGTCAGGTGGGGGGGCGGGAAGTCCTAGACTCCTTGAACTCGCGATCCTTAACTGTGATCAGTTCCCTAAGAGGGCGGTGCCGTAAGGCGTTGCTTCAAACTGCTATATTTAAGTCTTTTAAAAAATTACGTAAATAATATTTTATAGATGGGCCTTACACTAGTGTTATCTAGTAAGCCCACCGCCTTATATGTAACCTATAAATGGGCCTGATGCTAGTGTCAATTGGATTGTGTTTATCGCTCGCGCTTGCTACCTGACCAAAGAAAACAAAAAAGATCGTGCATGCTATAAATTTTGTCTCTTGCAGAACGAGACCAACGCTTCTTGGAGAGATCCATTGGCCTGCATACTTGCACCCACTATGATTTGAGAGAGCGGGTAATATTGTGACCAAAGCACAATAAAAACAAGAACTACGTAATATGATTCAAGATAAAAAGAAAGAACAATATTGCGATTAATTTTTGAATTTTTTTGCATCTTGGTGATGTTATGCAGTGGTGCAACTTTTGGAGGAATCAATGTATGGCTCCAAGATTCAAAGAAGAGGAAACTAGGAGAAGCCCTGAAAAGGAAGGGATCATGGCGATGACTTTCTTGAATTTATGCAATTGTAGTGGTTTAACCCACAGAAATATTTATCAAGAAGAAGCACAATCAAGATTTGGTATCCTTTGATTCGGTGCTACGCAACTATACCAAGAAAATAAAATTTAAGATTGACGACTAAAGAGTATAGACACAAATTCACTTAAAAATTCTACACTGCGCTTCTCTTATTGTTTCAAACCAATAAATTCTAGCATCTTCACCAATTATTTTGTTGAAAGCAGGATTGAAATTGTAGGAATGTATCAGGGAGATATTTGGAAAACAAATCTCATTGGAAAGTTATAATAATGGAAAGCGATTCCCTAATTAAGATTCTCAATAACCTCAGCGACATTGGGGAGGAGAACATTTGGTACAAGGAGAAGGTAATTAGTATCATTTATCAGACTCCACAAGCATGTCTAAATTCTAGCTATTATTAGTATCTTTCATTTTAGAAAAGGTAATTAGTACAAGTCACATGGCTTACAGTGTTATGTACACGAATCATTCATCGTATATATATTTCTTATAGCTTTATTACTAAGTTATTAAAAATTTAAC
Source organism: Dalbergia oliveri (assembly GCA_030441495.1). NCBI lineage: Eukaryota > Viridiplantae > Streptophyta > Magnoliopsida > Fabales > Fabaceae > Dalbergia > Dalbergia oliveri. Next base: position 11,902,287 of record JAMLFY010000003.1, on the reverse strand, counting down.
TCACTTTTTTATGTCAACATTAATATGCAGGAAACAATGACAAAAGATGTATAGCAAGTGAGAGGATATCATAGGAGCCAAGTTGTCAAACTCAAAACAAAAACCCTCGCACGGATTTTGCTGAACCAAGGAAAAAAGACAGCTGATGATCACAGATCGCTGTTGCTTGATATTCTATTTCTATTATAACTGACCTTAAAAGATAAATAATGTATAATACACTTTTTTTTTTAAACTTTACCAACATTTAATTATATGTTATAAGACATCACATTATTGTTGACATGGACACACACACACATGTAGGCAACTAGGCGGTGCCTTTATAACCTGTCGTCCTGTTTTTCTGCAGTTCCAATTCCCATCAAACACCATTTTCACAGCATGGCCCTCTCACCACACTTCACCATCACCATTGCTACTTTTATCTCCTCCTTATTCCTTCTCCACAATCATCTTCTCCACGCCCAACCAACAACAACTAAGCCACCTTTTGCCTGTGACTGGTCCAACCCATCCTCCAGGTCCTTCCCCTTTTGCAACCCAAAGCTGCCCATCAGCCAGCGGACCAAGGACCTCGTGTCAAGGCTCACATTGGAGGAGAAGCTCGCCCAACTCGTCAACTCGGCCCCTCCGATTCCCCGACTCGGCATCCCCGGTTACGAGTGGTGGAGCGAGGCCCTGCATGGTGTTGGCAGTGTTGGCCGTGGAATCTTCTTCAATGGGACCATCCATTCCGCAACTAGCTTCCCTCAAGTCATCCTCACGGCAGCCACATTTGACTCACACCTCTGGTACCAAATCGGTCAAGTGAGTAGTCACTCACTCTCACTATACATTCAGAGTTCATTAAACTTTAGAGTAAAACTATTCAAAAGTTCATCTTCTTTTTTTTCTTTCTTTTATATTCACAAGATTTCAATCAAAGGCCTTCCTTGAGGAAAACATGTAACCTTGCTTATAAGTATGTAATGCAGTAAGTTAGTAATACTAATTAGTAAAGTTTTGGTTTCTTTTTGGTCACTAATTAATGCTGATTTTTGTTTTGTTTGTGTTTGATAATTCTATTGGGGTATGTCTGTGTGTGAATGAATGAAGGCTATTGGAATTGAAGCTAGAGCGATCTACAATGCTGGGCAAGCTGTGGGGATGACGTTTTGGGCTCCAAACATTAACATATTCAGGGACCCAAGATGGGGTAGGGGGCAAGAGACAGCTGGGGAAGATCCACTGGTGACTTCCAGGTATGCAGTGTCCTACGTGAGAGGGCTTCAAGGGGATTCCTTTCAGGGAGGCAAGTTGAGAGGGCACCTTCAGGCCTCTGCTTGTTGCAAGCATTTCACTGCCTATGATTTGGACAAATGGAAGGGTGTTGATCGCTTCGTCTTTGATGCTCGCGTAAGTAGTGAAATTGTGCGTGTGAATCAATATATATCATGTATAATAAAGTGATGTGAATGTGACAGACTCTTCCCATTGGCCTAGTCTTTAAAGTTTAATCTTCTCCGTTATATTGGCTATTTACCAGTTTGCTTCACTTATGTTAGTGTAGTGTTGTTCCGTTACTGTGAGTTTGAGATGAATATTTTTGTCGATAAAAAATGTTATTTGGACGTAATTCATTAAGATCATATTATTTATTATTAATGAGATGTAACCTTAAACATCATAACTCTTTAACTCTTTTGTGCATTGGATTCTTCGTAGTTGTATTGTGCCATTTGCCAAGTTCTTAACTTTATCATTCTTTAATTGTGTAGTGTGTTTTTTTGTTCATTGTATCGCTTAAAAGAAAGATACATATGGAAAACAAAGATACGCGTGATTTCGTATGGTCCATGGTCTAATTGATTGTTCACTTTCAAGCAATGATTCCGGATTATGTGTAGGATATTTGCTTTCTTGGGTCTTTACTTTGAGGGTCATTTAGCAGTGTAGGATTATATTCGAAGATTAGTGGGTGATACGATTTACTGTATGGTGTTACTGTTTACCTACTCCCTTTTTGGTTTTCTCAATAATGTCTTTTAACATACGATATCATTATTTTAACATGATTTCGGTTTCTAATAGCGTGTAAAAAAAATGTGTAGTAATACTAGTTATGTGATCTCTTTCTTACCTTTCTCTGAATTGCCGGATATACATACATTATGATTTAGGTCACTTTGCAAGATCTAGCCGACACATACCAGCCTCCATTTAAGAGTTGTGTACAGCAAGGACGAGCAAGTGGGATAATGTGTGCTTACAATCGTGTCAATGGGGTCCCAAACTGTGCTGATTACAATCTCTTAACCAAAACCGCAAGAAAACAATGGGATTTCAAAGGGTAATTAAACCATTTTTGCCTCCCTCCTTTCGAGGCAATTGTTGTTGTTTTTTTTACTCTTGAACGTTGTTTATTGGTGAAAAATGTACCAGGTACATTACGTCGGATTGTGGTGCAGTCTCGATCATACATGACAAGCAAGGTTATGCGAAATCAGCAGAGGATGCTGTGGCCGATGTGCTTCGAGCTGGTATGGTGGGACCTAATCCCTCTCTTTCTTTTATCTTTAACTTTTCTGCGTTTCCTCCAAGTTATAATTGTTAGTCATATACTTTCAAAATCTCGGTTATAATTGGAATCTTAGAGTGCAAAGGTTAATTGATTACCTAATTGTGTAATTCCCTTTATGCATGAAGACAAGTTTTTTGTCAACTAGTATTTTGTCGCTTCACATAATAATGAATACTATCCGTAAGCCTTATTAATAGCGAAGCCATGCCGTTTGGCCCACACTTCCCCTTCTTCCACGTCCCTGCAACTAACCGTGTCTCTCACTCTCACTCTCACTCTCACTCAGCCAGAGTCATCGATTTACCTTAATACCATTTTAGTATGATGATATTTTTTTTGTGTGGAAATGGTTCTTTTTTAATTTCTTTCATATTCAATCAATTTTCTATTTAAAGACTGGTGTAGTATTGCATTATAACTAGAAATTGAAATTAATGTTATTTGATTTTGAATATTTGTCCACCTGAATTTTGATTTTAACTTTTACGGCTCTCTCTGTTCTTGTCCGTGTGTCATTATCTGGATTAATGTAAGTGTGAGCCCTCAAATAAGACTTTTTTTTCTTTCTATGTTTCCTTTTTCAAACCAGAATGCCAGCCGTACCACACTGGCCTCTCTTCATCCCGATAATGACAGCCGTGCCCCTTACATACGTTTTATTTTTGGTCAGTAACCCTTACGGCCTTACATATGAACGTATGAGGTTTTTGGTCAGAACATATGATTGAACTCAGTTGTGACCAATAAAAACAAAAAGCAACTTACAACATCAGCGATCTTTTTGGGCCAAACATTGGGCTATCTTTGTTTTATAGGCTTACAGTCTAGGCTTAGAAGCAAATAAATAAGGCCCGTTTTAATCTTCCATCGTTCGACCCAAAAAATATAAGTAGTAGATGTGAAGATGCTAACAGAATATTCCCTTTAAATTTGTATCTAATTATAATTATAATTTACAATTTTACATGAATATCTCGCTGGGTTAGGATTCTTATTTTCAGTATTTTCAACAAATAATTCCAACATTTTTCTAACACAAAAAAGGTTAAAAAAAAATATTTCTGTCATATAAAAGATTGTTTTTGAAGAAATATTATTGGATTAAATATTTCAAAGCTTAATTTGACGGAAGTCCTATTGTAGTAGCTATTGAGGTCTGAGGACTTCTTCACCTTGTTTCTCTGTTTATCCCATTTTTTTCGATGGATAATTAAAGTGGAGCACCACTACTTCTACATATTGTACGTACTTGCCCAAACACAACCAAGCAACTGGCCTTGTGTTCGCATCATCGTTATCGCATATGCAATGACTCGGGTCCTATGGCCACCAACCCATTCACTAAGTCCATTAAATCAATACCACCTACACCTACGGCCATTAGACTGAGATTTTAAAACATAAAAAAAAAAAAATATATTAAAACAGTAGATGCTACTTGCTAGATTGTGTAAACTGCTGTAAAGAATTATGAGTTATGACAATAAGCATTCTGCTTTTTGGTGTGTAGTTTTTATGCGTAATTATAATATCACGTGACAAGAATTATGAAATAACAAATTGTAGGTCCTGGTGGAAATATAGTGAGAAGAATTAAGAAATGACTAATCATAGTCTGACATGCTGAAAGAGTTTGGAAGTAATGAGTTTAGGTTTTGAGTTTGTTCGAGTTTGCATTTAATTTGTTAAGTGTGCTACTCCAAACACTAGCCAAACCTACCTGGTGAGAAAAATACTGTTACTCAGACTTAGTCAATGCAGTGAACTCCGTGTAATTTTTGGCTGAAAACAATTCAGCTACGTTTAATGCTATTGTAATTTGGATGGACCATGATGTGATATGGCTGTGCTTTTCAAATATTCAGGGATGGATGTGGAATGTGGTAGTTATTTGACCGGCCATGCTAAATCAGCAGTGCTGCAGAAAAAATTACCTATATCTCAAGTAGACCGTGCCCTTCACAATCTTTTTCTATAAGAATGAGGCTAGGCCTATTTGGTGGGGATCCAACCAAGCTCCCATTTGGCATGATTGGACCCAATCATGTCTGCTCCAAAGACCACCAATACCTAGCTCTTGAGGCTGCAAGAAATGGCATTGTCCTCTTGAAGAACACAGGCTCACTTCTCCCACTTCCAAAAACAAGGCCCAGTATCTCCCTGGCAGTGATTGGTCCCAATGCCAATGCTTCCCCTCTAACTCTTCTAGGAAACTATGCTGGCCCTCCTTGTAAATATGTCACATTGTTGCAAGGTCTTCAGCACTATGTTAAGGATGCTGTCTATCATCCTGGCTGTGATGGTGGCCCTAAGTGTCCTTCTGCCCAAATAGGCCAGGCAGTGGCAGTTGCCAAAAAAGTGGATTATGTGGTGATGATCATGGGGTTGGATCAAAGTGAAGAGAGGGAAGAACGATCGCGTTCACCTTGACTTGCCAGGCAAGCAACTGGAACTCATCAACAGTGTTGCTGAAGCTTCTAAAAGACCAGTTATTTTGGTGCTCCTTTGTGGAGGTCCTCTAGATATCTCTTCAGCCAAGTATAATGACAAAATTGGAGGCATCCTATGGGCTGGTTATCCAGGGGAACTTGGAGGCATAGCACTTGCACAGATTATATTTGGTGACCACAACCCAGGTTAGTTTTCTTCTGTATTGCACCCATGAACATATGCACAAACATAGAGGAAAAAAAAAAAAGTGAACAATGCCCAAATTAGTCCTCCAAAGAATACACATCAAGTTAGTCCTGGAAAGATTTTGGGCATCAATTTGGTCCCTTAGTATTCAAAATGGACATCAATTTAGTATTTCAGTGTATATTTAGATTTCACTTTAGTCTTTAAATTGATGGATATTTTATGCTATCAAGAACCAAATTAACATAAAAAATCTTTGAAGGACTAGTTTAGTATTTCGTATAACAGATTTTAAGGTTTATTAGTCAATTGGGGTGCTTCACTGGTTGGTGTCATCAATGCTGTGCAGGAGGAAGACTACCAATTACTTGGTACCCCAAAATTACATCGAAGTACCAATGACAGACATGAGGATGCGAGCCGATCCAAAATCAGGCTACCCCGGGAGAACATACAGATTTTACACAGGTCCAAAGGTGTACGAATTCGGCTATGGCCTAAGCTACTCAAAATATTCCTATGAGTTCGTTTCTGTCACACAAGACAAGCTTCACTTCAATCAGTCATCCACTCATTGGATGGTTGAAAATTCAGAACCCGTCAAGTACAAGTTAGTTTCCGAGTTAGGTGAAGATGCTTGCCAAAGCATGTCGATATCGGTAACCGTGGGAGTTCAGAATCATGGCAGAATGGTGGGGAAGCATTCTGTGTTGCTATTTATGAGGCAAGGGAAACAGAGAAATGGAACTCCTATGAAACAGTTGGTTGGTTTTCAGAGTGTGGTGTTAGATGCAGGGGAAAGGACTCATGTTGGATTTGAGCTAAGCCCTTGTGAGCACTTGAGTGGAGCAAATGAGGCTGGTTCAATGGTAATACAAGAAGGGTCTCATTACTTGCTTGTGGGTGATGAAGAGTACCCAATAAATGTCATTGTCTAATGCTACAGATTCAATCTTCAACAAGGTATAGCTCATTTGGTGGCAAGTGGCTACCTGTTTATGAAACATGATTCACTTTGGAATTTTCCAATGAGACCATGAGAGGTTTTATAACCTGATTTGGTTATTGTTAATAAAAATTAATGTGCTGTTGGGAGGTCCCTAAATATGGTGAAACACGGGCTCATCTTTTTGCTAAAGTAATTATATGATGTTTAAATGCCTCGCTGATCATGAAGGCATGAAGCTGTTCATTGATGTTTCCTTCGTTGTCTTTTTGGGTGAGAATCATAATAAGTGTTTAACTGTAATAAAGTATAAGCAATAAGGATTATACATAGAAGTGTTACTGGGCCGAGAAATTTTATGATGGAATGACATTGGATGCATTGATTTGTATTTATGAATATACTAAAAAAGTTAAAGTGATATTTATTATGAAATGAAAAGGGTAACTAATGATTATGTGATTCTTTAATTATAATTTACTTTTAATGTTTATTTTCAATCAAAGTGTCCTTCAATTATTGAATATGATGATTATATGAGGTACTTTTGTCTACTTAGAATATCCTAGAATTTCTCTTCCATCCGTTTCTACCAGTCCAAACATAACTAAATGAGAATCACAGGCAACCACCCCGGCATTAACTATTCGTAGATGGACAATTAATGTTTCTTGCACAGATCATCTATCATATGGTTGCTACTCTTTCGTGCAGTTGCGCACATGGAGGACAGAGACGGATGGAAGCAATAAGGTGGCAGCATGGCTTGGAGCCGCGTGTTTGTTTATTTTGACTATATTTAAGGAAGCAAAAAAAGGTCGAAAAAAAAAAAACTTTTATTTTTAAAACATGCCTTTGGTTTGAAAAATCAGTTATCAATTTTTATTTCATGTTATATTATTTATTGAATTTTATGAAAAAAAATTAAAAATTATAATATTTAATTTTTAATTTAATTATTAGTATTTCTTTCATAAAATCCTTAAAAAGAATAAGTGAAAATTGCTTTTTAAAACTAAATATCTCATAAATTTTTGTGTTTTCAATGCATGAGATCCACTATAAAAGTTGAAAACTTTTTATTTTTGGGTTTTTCTGAGCACTGATTGAAAAAACTCAATTTATACATCTTTTAGACATATTTAGGTTCATTTATAGAAATATATATTTATTTTTATTTACACAAGAACAAAGAAAGAACATGATAAGTAACACAAAAGTCAGAAATGAATTTACTTTCAAAAAAAATATTTGAAGTATATCGAGAAAAAAAATGTTGGAAGACATCCTATCTTGTATGAATAATGTGAAGAATAGCCTCAATAATAAAATGAAAAACAAAATTACTTAATATTAAATGGAAGACTATATTTACATTGTATTTTTGTGCTATGGAATATGTATTTTTTTATTCTAAGAAATTCTTAGCAAGGTAGAGATAGTTAGCGAAAATTTCTTATTTTAAGCATATACATTAACAATGGTGAAAAGTTCTTATTTCACACCGCATGGGTTGACTAACATAAGTTAAAAGTTCTCATTTTAAGCATATATACATTACATTTTGAGCTTATAAAAAAATTAACTTGAAACCTTTTTAAACATTTTCATAATAAGACTTTCAATACTCAATGCATCACTTGTTATATTAAAAATATAACTAAAGTGAAAAATGTAACAAATAACATCGACAGAGTTAAGGTATTATAAATTTATAATTCACATTACATACATGTGAAAAGTTGATTGAAAAATGGAGATTGGAATTTCCACCAAGCAATGTCTCTGAATTGGCAATCGCATTAACAATTTTGATCAAGTTTGTGACAGTGACTGTGGGAGTGTCAGAGTGCATATAAATATGAGAACCATAACCCATTTCAACCGGTGAGGAGGGATAAGGTTGCTTGTTGCTTGTTTCTTGTTTCTCGTTTTTTGGGAATCCAGCTTCCAAGCATATCCTATTGGTCCCTGGTAGGAGATGTCCATCTTAGCATTTTCATTGAAGTTATCTCTGCTTCTTTCAATGCATCTTTTTTTGTTGAGTGTCCCTCTCCTACTTTAGTGGCAAATATATAAATACATGTGAGTTATATATAGCATCTCCATTGTTGTGCCAGACTATTCTTTGATCAGTGTTATGTTAGTCATATCCAATTTTTGGCTGTGAATCCTGGTTATGAATGTGATTATTGATTACAGTGCTTTCTCGATAGTTAAATTTTTTATCCCACTTCTCTGTGTACTGCAAATATTCAGATTGTCCCATTTGCTTTATCTTGCTCAGGAAATAAAGCAAATGTCAAATGTTAGTAAATGTGTCTAATGATTTTATTCGATTTGATATCCGATCAAGTTTCATATAATATTGAATGGCTTGAATCTATTATCCATTTGTCATCTATGTGCTCATTAATAAGGTCTTTGATATTCTTTCTACTTACCTATCACTGTGACAAGATCTACTATTAAGCTTTGTCATATTGCTGTTTTCGTGTGCCATGTTTTCAGGGGTGTTGCTTCTCTTATTTGTTTGGATCTGTAAATTTTATTTGAACTAAACATGAAAGTGAGAACAGCATGTACGGTATGAATTGTGTACAAGGTAAGCAAGGTTTATACGTAATAGAAGGCTGTAAGTACTCCTAACAACCGAAACTAACAAACTAGAAAACTTGAGCTAGCTAAGTAATTGTGTGCAAACCTTTGTTAACCACTAACTACAGTGAAATGACGCAAGTGGCTATAAAAAAACGCCACATTTCAACGACCAAAATCAAAGTAAAAATTATATCCCATCAAATTCACTTTGCTTCCCTCAAAGCTTAGCTTGCGGTATGTCACTGAGTGGGACTCATTTCTTTGATGTTAAACTTAGTAATGTGTATGGCTAGAATTTTATATAAGTATTACAGCATTCTAGCATCATGAAAAATCAATGAGGTATTGGATAAAAATAGCCCAGTGTCATTCTTCCTTGCTTTTATGCTGTAATTGTCTAGAATGAAGATGAACGAATATTACTACGGTAAATTGTTACTGACCTTTACATTGTTCATTGCTAATTTTAGGACAATCTCAACACTGAACACCATGAGTGTGGGTCTTAAAGAAACTGCCTCTAATGGCCATGAGAAAATGTTGATATCACAAGAACAGCAGGCAAAGGTATGTCCTGTTATTTTGCTCTCTTTATATATCCACCCATGTTGCCTTTGAAATTATTAAACCACGATGTTTTGATTTAAGAAAAGGGCGCAAAAAAATAATAATTTACTTCCTTCCAGATCAATGAGGTGAGAAGGCTGATAGGTCCATTATCAGATAAGGCATCTATTTATTGTTCTGATGCATCCATCTCAAGGTATTTAAGATCACAAAATTGGAATGTCAAGAAGGCAACTCAAATGTTGCAACGGAGCCTAAAATGGAGAGAAGAATACAAACCTGAAGACATCCGCTGGGTGAGTTACTGCTTCTATTCACCGTTTTCTTCTGGTATTATGCTTGAACTGGTACTAACTATTAACACATTGTTCTTAACACTGATAAACTGAATCCGGTTAATTATTGACTCACTTGGAATGTGTGGCTGTGATCCCAACATGGAGACTAGGGTCAATGTTCACACATTGTGATATTCTATTTTGATTAGCTATTTGGTGTGTATTTTTTCTTAATGCAGGAAGAGGTTGCTGATGAAGCATGGACTGGGAAGATGTATACATCAAATTATTGTGACAAGCATGGCAGAACAGTCATTATAATGAAACCTGGTCGCCAGGTTTCTCTCAAAATCACTTTTTTATCTCTACTTTGTTTATTTTAACGAGGGCATCATCATAGAAAATTCCATTCTTACATCCTACATTTTTCAATTGTAGAAAACATTCTTGAAGTTTACAGAGCAGTCCTAGGCTCCTGTCCCTTTTACTCCCCTGCTTTGGAATTGATGTCAAAGGATTAATAGATCATTCATGCATAATCTCCTTAGAGGAATGTTATCCTTGTTTCTATTTCATTTCTAATTTCCTTTTTCTTCTTTACTTGGACTGCAGAACTCAAATTCAGTGAAAGGGCAGATTAGGAGCTTTGTGTACTGCATGGAGAAAGCCATTTTCAATCTTCCACCACACCAGGAAGAGTTGGTGTGGCTGATTGATTTCCAGGGTTACAGATTGGCAAATATATCATTCAAGGTCTCACGTGAAACTGCTCATATATTGCAAGAATATTATCCAGAGCGGCTCGGTTTGGCAATAATGTACAATGCACCAAAGATCTTCCAACCATTCTTCACGGTAACTAACAGCTTTTTTCATGTGACAACACTTCATCTTCATGCCTTCATTATCTATGTATACGGCTTTGGTATAGGCCGCGTATGATTTTTGTACATTGACATATATTGAAGTGTTAAATGCAGCCTGCAAGTTAATTATGAGATTGGGCTGACTATTTTGGATTATGAGATTGCGCTGACTATTCAGGATTGTATGCCAGAATGAGTCATAGAGTGCGTTTCATTCTTAAAGGAACTTTTGATGTCAAGCTTAAATTTTGAGCCACATGAGAAAGGATTGACAAGAAGTTGGTTTAGAACTCAAGCACTTACAGTAGATCATTTGGTGTGGTTTTAGAAAATATTTTCTATTTGAAAAAGAGAGGGGGGAATTCATGGTCTTCTTTCCCTAATTGATTCATTTCTTTAAACTGTATACTTATAGTAGATCATTTTTGCTGGTGGTATATGCGTAGTTGTTCTTTGTATTTTGATTTTGTTGTTAAATAGTTCTGATCATGAATCTAGTATACCATTTTGTGATGTCAAAGAGTGAATTGCTGCAGATGGTAAAACCCTTTTTAGAGCCCAAAACTTATGATAAAGTCATGTTCGGTTACTCCAATGACCACAACACCAGGAAGATGTTGGAGGATTTGTTTGATATGGGTCATCTCGAATCTGCATTTGGTGGCAATGATGACACAGTATTTGACATAAACAATTATGCTGAGAGAATGAAAGAGGAAGACAAAAAGGTATCCTCTTTCTGGACACGGGTGAACATTACATCATCAGCCCCCCACAATGCGACTTGTTTAGGCTCGATCAGGTTAGATGCAGATTCTGATGCTTCTAACAATGAAAATATAGACTGTTCCCCTGTTCCTAACCCTGATGAGAATATCTTGGCTAATCAAGGCAACAGAAATATCATAGCATGCGAATGAGAAATCACATTCCTGATTCTTCTTGAAGGAGTTTGAAACTAGGAATCAAGAAACTCAGTGTGAACCTTATGTTGGATTTATGTTCATAATTGATATGAATTTACCTTGTGGAACAGGCATGGAATCCATGCTTACCAATCTAGCAGTCCTGTACTTCTCGTGGTTAACAATAATTTTCCTCCCTCATGGTTAGATGCTTCCTCCTCTTTTATGATGTATTGATGTTTGAATCCTTTACAGACCATGAACCACTCAGTTCTATTTTCTTTGTTTTGTTTTGTAAGGTGAAATCATAATGAAATAATAGCCAAATGTTTGGTAGAATAGCAATGGCAAAGTTTAATTAGAATTATTCGGAAATTTCCATAATTTTAAATTTTTAATATACTTGCAATGCAGATTTGTGGGAATAATATTAGCGTTTAATTCTCAATTGTATATGAAACAAGAGAATAAGGTGTGTAAAAGAAGAGTACTCTGGGAAAAGTAGATAGTTTTTACAAGGAAAACATTTTTGACATCCATGCACCAAAAAAGGAATTCATGATATCCAATAAAAGTCACGTTACGACTCACATGGAAACAATTACTCGCTGACCATATGAGATAAATAAATATACCTAAGAATGGGAGCTGGTCTCTCCCAATACACCGGCTCAAAACTGTACCAAAACAGCCTAGCTTTAGGACAAGTGCAAATATTCATGTTACATGACAGCAACACTGAGAACATCTACCCCCATTTATGCGATTCAACTGTTATGCTGCTGAGTAGTAATGAATGCATACCCTGTGAAGAGCCAAACGGTGTGACCAAGTTATGAAGTTGTCAGTGCCTTGCCAAATTTTCACAAAAGAAGATTTGAAGAACTAATAATGGAACTACTTAATTTTAATATCACATCAGAGCATCAATTCAAATAGCAGATGATTTATGATACTAATAGATCAAAGACCCAGAAAATGCATATTTCATGTATGCAAATTTAACTTTTTGTTCCTATCTATCAAAGCGCTTACAGAAGTTTGAGGAGTGGCTGCCATTTTTTTTCAAGTACGAAAAGCAATCTAGAAAACTAAATATAACTGAGTTTATTATCACGGAGTTTCTCCAAGGGAATTTTCTAATAAGGAATATTGTCAGTTTTAGATGCAACAACTTTCTATAAGGATTGGTATGCCTCTCTGGAATTCTTAAATGAAGGGCGAAGCTTAAAATTTCTCTCAAAATGAAAAAAATGTCTCAAACTGAAAGCTTAAAACCTGATATTACTATATAAGCAAACACTTGTACGTAAAGAACGTAACCGCACAAAGATTAATTTTGGAAACCTCTAAACGTGACTAATATGTATAAATAAATTGAATATTTTTAAAATATATCAAGTTTAACTAAGTTTTATAATTCTGAAAATGTTTTCAATCATAAATATTAAATATAAAACTTGTAAAATTATATAATCTGTCAAAGCCAAACATAATAAATGACTAAAATTCTAAAATAGTCAAAACAATATAGTGATGTTAGGAATTTACAAATATTAGAGTATTAAACTAATATAACCAATAGTAGCTCTACTCAAAGCGAAACTCACCAAAGAAGCTAGCATTATGGAGAGATCATGTGGTGCGTAGCTATATATCTATAGGGAGGAAAAGAGAGGGGTGAGTTCATCAAACTTAATTAATGAGCCTACACTCACAACTCACATGGGACAACAACAAATATACATATATACATGCGACTAATGTAAAATATTTTTATATATAATTACATATAATTGTATTGAAAATTCTAATTTAATATATTCATGGCAATAACTAGTAGAGAAACGGAGATGTTTTGTCCATAAATAAATGAGCTAAAGCTAACCTAAGCCAATAGCTAACCTGATGGATACCTAATTATCCCATAAATGGACAACACATGGTGTAATATCCCAAATATGAATATTATTACTATTACTATTAATTTAGTAGACATTTTAACATAATATGAGATGCATGCATGGAACGCTCTAATAATATTATAAAAGAAAACGTGTAACATATTGACATTATTATTAATTAATTTTATTATTATTAGTATTATTATTACTACTACTTTAAAATAACTATATAAGTAAAGTTATTTTATATTTATATATATAAAAGAAAAAATTTGAAGCAGACAAACGTGCATCACGTTAAAAAAAAAAAAAAAAGTGAGTTGCACGCTTTCAATTATTATATATATAACAAACGAGACACAGGTATATACTATTACTATTATTATTATAATAAATATATTACAAGACCCGTGATGCATGCAATGCACAGGTGAATTATTATTATTATATATATATATATATATATATATATATATATATATAGAGAGAGAGAGAGAGAGAGAGAGAGAGAGAGAGTAGTAAAGCCTACAACTTCAATTTGCAGTTTTTTTTTTCGTTTTATACCCTCGTATATTTAAGGCACATTGTAATATTTTTAAATATTTTTTAAGATTTATAGCCGTCAAAAATTTTTTCAAGAGATAAATGTGATTTCACTCAATTTTCTGGTTAATATCTTTGGTAAGTGATCTTCATATAATTTACTCAATTCCTTCCTCTTTTTATCTTTTCTCTCAATATTTCTCCTCCTATTATCCTAAAAACTCATTTTGGTGATAAAGTTATATTGCTTATGTTTTTATTATATTATTTGGCAACTGTCAGTGTCATTCCTTAAGATCAAGTTTAGTGAAAACACACTCTCAGTTATCAACGGTGAGTGAGTTTAAGCTTAGGGCCATATTTTTTATCATTATTATTATTTTCCCATATTATATAAATTAGTTATAAAATTTTAGAATGATTTATGTCAAGAAATATGTCTTTATGGATTATAAAAATTTTAGAAAATTATTGTTTTGTAGTTATCATGATAAATTATTATTTTAGAAAACTCATGGGACCATACTTGTTATATGTATGATTTATATTTATCTTATTAACCAGAAAATTTTATGAATTCTAGTGTTGTATGAACGTGAATTTTGTTGCTATTAATTTTTAGCTAATAAATAGTGAAAAATAAATCAGGTTAATGGCTGTAGGATTGATCATTAACCTTGGTACAAGTGAAGGAAGGTACCACTAAAGGAAGTGTGGTGTCCATTTATAGGACTTAGTTAAATGCCATTAAATTAGTCATTGGCTAGATTTAGCTATCAACTTAGTTAATTATATATAAAATATCTCTTATTTCTTTACTAATTATTGCCATGGATTTAGTTAAATTCTTGTTACAGTTAGATGTAATTATATATAAAATATTTTACATCAGTTGCATGTATATATTATGTATATTTATTGTTGTCCCATGTGGGTTGTGAGTGGATGCTCATTCATTGAGTTTTGATGAATTCACTCCTCCCTTCCTCCTACAAATTCAATGGCACCATAGGATCTTACCCAGTAGTTCTTTGGTGAGCTTCGCTTTGGAGTGGAGCTTATTATTGGTATATCAATTTAGTAGTTTCAATAATTGTGCAGGATTTAGACATGTATTATATTGTTTTGACTATTTTAAAATTTCAGTCATTTAATATGTTTGGCTTTGACCTAGATTATGGATTTTACAATTTTATGTTTAGTATTTATGATTGGAAACATTTTTGAAATTATGAAGTTTAGTTAAACTTGAGATATTTTAAATATATTCGACTTATTTATGCATATTAGACAATCATATTATTAGAGGCTTCATGAAATCCAAATCCTCATGTGTCACGTCTCTAGGTGGGTCATGACACTGGGTTCCTTATGTGGGTGAGCTAGTCCTCTAGTGGACCACTTGATCCAAGGTTAATGGTCAATATTGGTTGTTAACTCGTTTTCTGTTTCTCACTAATTATTACAAAATAACTTGTACATAAACTGAATAAATCGTAAAGCTCTGAATTCATATAATTATAACAATCTGATTTTAGCATAACTGAGGTTCTAAAATCATGCCCAAGGGATCACCAGCTTGTAGATATAGTGATTTCAGAAGCCTATAGAGTATGTATCTAACAATTGTTATGAATCATACTTTGTTCCACACTTTCAATAAATCATATCTAATGTTTAAAATCTTAATAGGAAATCCAAAGTCTGAAAACATGATAATCAATACTTCTCCTGTAAACATTAACTGAGGTCTCATAATTTCATAAATTAGAAAAAGATATTTCATAACATGCAAGATATCAAATATGATCTCATGAACTTTCTAAAATAAGGTTTTTATGATAACTGTGAAAAACAATAATTTTTCTGAAATTTTTGACATAATTGTGAAAGCATGTATTAGGCATAAGTCATCCTAGGATTTCATAAACAATTTACATAATGCTGGGAAAATACTAATAATGATAAAAAAAAATATGGTCATGAACTTAAACCCACTTACAATTGGTAGGAAAGTGTGCTTTCATTAACAACTTGATTCTAAAGCTGGAATGGTACACTAACGGAAGAGATTTAATCGGAAAAGTTGAGAGAAACCACGCTTTCTCTAAGGAAAATCCTTAGGCGGCTATGGTACTTAGAAAAATATTTGGAATACTAGTGGACAACGAGAACGGAAACTCAACGTCAGAATATGCTCTGTCTTTCACGGCTTTCACGTATGTGTGTGTATATATATATATATATAAAAAAAATAATATTTAAAACGTATAGTGCGACATGTTTTAATAATATTAAAACGATAATACGTTAAAATATTATTAAAATAATCTATCGTAAAATGATTGTACGTTAAATAATATTAATAACTTGTGTCTCATGTCTAACCTATATATATTATTAAAACAATATTGCAATGCATTATTGGAAAATAATATTATTAAAACGATAATACGTTATAATATTAAAATATTTACCAAATAATAATAGTAATAATAATTTAGATACTGATAAATTTCATATTTAGGGTATTACATATAATCAAGAATTAAGCTAGTAAAAGTCGAACTATAGCCACCAATAATAACATATTCTCATATTCAAGTAGAGTAACACAGTAATATTGAAGCTTTCTTAATTAGTTCAATAATAAAAACATTTATCAGTATCAATCATTACAACACAGCACAAAAGAAAAAAATATAATATCACAAACAAAACTATTTTGATGTTCTATTCTTCGTATATTTGGTGTACTGGGCTTTCCAGACAACTGATATCTATCTTAAATCAAAACTTCTATAATGTGGGAATCTTAAGAAAGGTTTCAAATATAAAAGCTGGTATAAACCACATACCCTTGTATAGGCATAAACTTTCCTTTCGTTAATAAAACTATCATTTTATTATAATTTTATTTCTTTTTAATTATTTACTTAGTATTAGAATTATTTGCATTAGTGAGATAATAGTAGTATATAATAGAATTTAACATCTTATATAATATCATACCCGACACTATAGTATATAGTACTCCCTCTCTTTTGTTTTATCTGTCAAATTTTTGAGTTTTTTTTTGTTTTAAAATATTTGTCTATTTGTAACATCAATGAAGCATTAACTTATTTCTTTTCACCAATACAACCCTTAGTATAATTAATTTTACTAACTATATTAATAAGAATAATCTTATCCATTTATATGAATTTATACTATTACTAATATTTATTTATTATTTTCTCAGTATATGGATTTTTTTTTTACAAGGGAAATGGAGAAAATATTAAAATTTTAATAGGTCTTCTGATCCTATTACAATGGTAGGTTTTATCTTATGAGCCTTGTCAAACACGAGGCGACAATCAAGGAAGCAAGAAACCACTCCAACATTAGCTATCCATATTGATAGGATGTAGATGGACAATTGTCAATTGATGTAGCTTGCACGGATATTTTTTCTTCGTCATTATTTCAACTTTCAAGTTTCCACAAAACCAAAACGAAAAATTAATAGTTATGGTTGGTTGTTACTCTGGACGGATGGAACGAATGAGGTGAAAGCGTGGCCTAGAGCGTGAAAACAACGATGCATTATATATAGCACATCTATACATGATTGTTAGCAAATTATGTATTTATTTTTAGACCAGAAATTCACGTTATTATTCCCTCCATTTTTTATAGACAGTCACTATCGAAAAATTATGTAATTTTGATACAGAGAACAGTTAATATATCTAACTATAAATTGTATCAAAATTGCACAATTTCTTGAGAGTAAATATTAATAGAGAATAAAAGGAGTATTGTCTAATAAAACTTATACACAAGGATAAGTATATAATTTCATTTCATTGACATTAATTGCTAATTTTTTGTCTTGCCTAATTAACGTCATGTCTCCTCTACATAACATTTTCAAAAATAATTCAACCAGTAGCAACACATTAAGAGGATATTTTTTTTTGGTGATTGTAATTAAGAGGATATTTTAAAAGAGTATGTTACAAATATATTACAAATAAAAACTAAAAATTGAGACAATATTTATGGTTTATACTTTCTATTTAGAATACAAATCACGACTTTTAAAGTATCCATACGATTTACATATTATATTATGACACCGTAAGCCACGTAATATTTTACAGTAATTTTTTTTTCAAAAATAATGGATAGTATGATAAAATTTTACATTTTAAAAGTTTAAATAATTTTTATATTTTAAATAATAAAATAATTTTCATTTATTAATATGTTCTTACCCAAATTTTTAACGTGAGTTTAATGGATTTAAAATGTTAATGTTTTTGAAAATCAAGAATTATGTAATACTTAAAAAAATATTAAATATAATTTAATTTTTTCTTAATAGATTATTCATCGTAGTGGGTATAAGAGTATAGATAATTTATTTTTTATTTTTATTTTACAATATTTTTCATATAATAATGATTATGTTATATACAGAAGAGAGAACATTAATTATGTGAGAGAAAAATCAAACTCATAATTAATGTTATAATATATATATATATATATATATATGTATTTTTTTTATAATTTTATGATATATTAAATTAATAATCAAACATATCAAATATTAAAAAAATTGGACAGTAATATACATGTAAGTCGATAAAAATGTGTTCCCCTATATATTGATTAGGCTCACTCCTATTAGATCTTTCTAAACATATCAATTAACTCGTGAGATAGAGTTTGAAAAGTAATGGTTAAAGATGTGTATGTGTTTAATTTCTATGTAGTTACAATTTAAAATTGTTTTAGATAGTCGATCAATAAAAATGTTAGAAAACATTAAATCATAATAGATAATTATAATAATGAACACTTATTTGTCATAACTTGATATTTTTATAAATTTTTATCGATTAACCATGTAAAATAATTTTAAATTATTATTTTTCATAATTTTACATTATTAATCTATAAAAATTAAACTCTTCAGATTTCAAGTTAATTGAAGTATTTTATATATGATTTGACTTCTCTAAAATGAGAAAAAAGTATAAAAGTGAGAGGTTAATTACCTTTGTATTAATAACTTCTATCATATATACATATGTATGGATCTTACTAGCTAAATAATCAAAGATAATTAATCACTCACTTTACATTTTACTAACATCCTTCTATATATTACTTTGATGTCCAAAACCCAAAAAGTGAAACTACGGCAAGTAAGAGAAGGCAAGTTGGGCAAAAACAAAGGTAATTGAAATTCTTAAGTAATCATTTTGAGTGACACTTATAAGATTTGTGGTTTGTAATTTATAATTTAACTCGTAAAATACAATTTAAGATTTGTAATTTATCTGGTGCACTGAAGATTGAGCCACAGACTCTAAAGCTCACTTCAGGATTTATTTGGTTATGTTTATTTTTTAATGACAAAGAAATTATTTTTATTTTTTTAAATCTTACTCAGATTATTTTTATTTAATTTATTTTTTTAAATAAAAATTATGTATTTATGCAAGGGTAAGAAAAGGAGATAATAAGTAAAGAATTTAATTTAAATGCAATGTGTGTAAAAAGATTTTATACAAATATCCAATCATATATATACAAACATCAATAGAAATATTTGATTTGTCTACTTATTATTCTAAAATTCTTACAAATAGAAATATCTGATTGAATAACAATATAAAAACTCATTTATATTATCATTACATTAAAATTAATATTATAAAAAAAACACAAGTCAAAAATGAATTTACATTAAAAAAATTCAAATATAGAGAGACAAACAAAAATGTTGCTAAACTAATTATACATCCAATCTATAAATGCTGAGAAGAATAGTCATGAAAATAATGGACATTGGAATTTCCATCCAGCAATATATTTACTACCATATATATATATATATATATGATTGCAATAGTTTTATACGAGAATGAAAAGGGTAAATTCGGTATCACATACATAAATGATTATAATTAAAAATTATTAAAATATCATATGACTACTTAAATTTAATTTCTATGAGGAGTTATTAAAGGGTATAATAAATTCACAGACTTACACCTGATGGAAACCAATCCCTATCCATATGTGAAATGTAGATAAACGTCCAATCTTATAAATGTTGTAAAGAGTAGTTGTAAAAATAATGGAGATTGGAATTTGATTGAAGTTTCTACCCAGAAATGTCTATGGATTGGCAATCGCAATAACACGTTGTTGTGTTGTGACATTGACCCGCGGGAGTAGCATAGTGCATATAAATAAATGTGAAAACCATAGCCCATTCTCCAACCAGTGCGGAGGGACAAAGTTGTTAGTTTCTTGTTTCTCGCATTTTGGAATCCAGCTTCCAAGCACATCCTGTTGGTCCCTGGTCAGATGTTCATCTTATCATTTTCATTTCATTTCTCTCTGCTTCTTTCAATGTGATTTTTCTTTTTCTTTTTTACCCTTTTAAGTGTCCATCCCCTACTAATTTGTGCCAGGCTATTCTTCAATCTTATGCTAATCATATGCAGTTTTCCGCTATGAACCCCAGTCATGATTATAATGCTTTCTTGATAGTCAACTGTTTCATCCTGCTTTCCTGTGTTCTACAATATTTAGATGTACTAAGCTCCACGTTACTTAAAAATATGGTCAAAATAGTCTCTGTAAAAGTTGTCTTTCTTCTCCTTTTGAAGTAATTTTTGAGCTAAACTTAATCTCATGATCTTAAGATGTTTTCAGAGCATTTCTCTTAACACCAAAAGTGGGTTTACTCTATCATCATTGGATGTGATGGATAAGTGGAGAAAGTTGGGGTAAGGGACATCTAAAGGTGATAGAGTGGGTATCTAATTTTACACAACTTTTAGGTGTTAAAATAACAATTTTATATCCACTATTGTGACAAGCTCTTCTATAATGAAGCTTTGTCTTATTGTTATTGTGTCATATGAGAAGTTGGTCTAAGAGTACAATTCTAATTCCTCATTTTTACACACTTACAATAAAAGTGAGTCCTATAATTTTTATTTATGATATACTCATTTATTTATAGGTTCCACCAACTTTGTTATGAGTGTGTATAAAGATGAGTGATTGGAATTGAGCTCACATAAGAGTCATTCTTGTCTTATTGCTTCGTGTTCGCATGTCATGTTGTCAGTGTTTTGCTCCTCTTATTTGTTTGGATCTTTAGATTTAATCTGAACTAAAACGAAAGTGAGGACAAAATGTACGGTATGAATTGTGTACAATGGAAGTAAGGTTTATACGTAATTGAAGGCTTAACTACTGCTTACAACTGAAACTAACTACCAAACTTGAGCTAGCTACGTGATTGTGTGTTAACCTTTTGTTAGTTAGTTAGTTACAATTCCACATTTCAATATGAACAAATCAAAGAAAAAAATCATATCCCATGAAATTCACTCTGCTACCCTCAAAATTTAGCTTGCGGTATGTTACTGGATGGTGCCCATTTCATTGACGCTAAACTTAGTAATGTGTATGGCATGAATTTTATATAAGAATTACAGCCCTTTTGCTTAATTGATTAATGAGGTGTTGGATAATTGTAGCCCAAAATGTCAATCTTGATTACTGTTATGCTGTCAGTGTCTAGAATGAAGACAATTATTACCGCTGTAAATTGATACTGACCTTTCCAATGTTCATTGTTAATTTTTAGAGAATCTCTACACTGAAAAACATGAGTCTGGATCTTGAAAAAACTGCCACTAATGTCCCTGAGAAAATGTTATTGTCACAAGAACAGCAGGCAAAGGTATGTCCAGTTATTTTGCTCTCTTTATATATATATATATTATTAAACCACAATGTTTTGATTTAAGCAAAGGATGCAAAAAAATAACAATTCACTTCCTTCCAGATCGTTGAGGTGAGAACGTTGATAGGGCCATTATCAGACAAGGCATCTGTTTATTGTTCTGATGCATCCATCTCGAGGTATTTAAGGTCACAAAATTGGAATGTCAAGAAGGCAGCTCAAATGTTGAAACGGAGCCTCAAATGGAGAGAAGAATACAAACCTGAAGAGATCCGCTGGGTGAGTTACTGCTGCTCTTCACCGTTTTCTTCTTGTATTATGCTTGAACTAAATTAACTATATATTATCTTAACACATTATTCTTAAACACTGATAAACTGAATCCGGTTAATTATTGACTCACTTGGAATGTGAGGCTGTGATCCCAACACTGAGACATGGGTCAACGTTCACTCATTGTGATATTCTATTTTGATTAGTTATTTGATGTGTAATTTTTTTTCCTTGATGTAGGAAGATATTGCTGATGAGGCAGAGACTGGAACGATGCATACACCAAATTATTGTGACAAGCGTGGCAGAACAATCATTATAATGAAACCTGGTCGCCAGGTTTGTCCTCAAAATCACTTTTGATTGCTAGTTTGTATATTTTAATGAGGGCATGATCATATAAAATTCCAAATCAGATTTATGTAGTACATGGAGATCATTCATGAAAATTTACATGTGGCCAACCAACTTCTTGATTTTCATTCCTACCTTTTTCTCTTGTAGAAAACATTCTTGAAGTTTACAAAGTAGTCCTAGGCTCAGCCGCTCATGTCCCTTTAGTTTTGTTTACTCACTGCTTTGAAGTAGATATCAAATGTTTAATAGGTCATACATGCATGATCGATTAGTGGCATGTTATCCACTTTTCTATTTCCATTTCTAAGTTCCCTTTGCTTCTTTATTTGGACTGCAGAACATAGTTTCAATAAAAGGGCAGATTAGGTATTTTGTATACTGCATGGAGAGGGCCATTTTCAATCTTCCACCACAGCAGGAAGAGATAGTGTGGCTGATTGATATGCAGGGTTACAGTTTGACAAGTATAACATTCAAGGCCTCACGTGAAACTTCTCATATATTGCGAGAATATTATCCACAGCGGCTGGGCTTGGCATTAATGTACAATGGACCAAAGATCATGGAACCATTCTACGGGGTAACTAAGCACCAGCTTGCAAGTTAATGATCAGAATATGTCATGCTTAGATTTTGAGCCTTTTGAAAAAGAATGGAAGAGCACTTGGTTCAGAACTCAAGCACTTAAGAGTTAATTTGGTTTTACAAAATATTTTATTTTAACTTTCTGCTTATCACTAAAGGAAATTTATGGTCTTTTCCCTTAACTGGCGAATTTCCTTTGAGCTTTAGACCTGTAGTAGATTAATTTCGCTGGTTTATACGTGTTGTTCTTTGTATTTTGATCTAGTTGTTAAATAGTTCTGATCATGAATTCAGTATCATTTTTTGATGTCAAAGAGTGAATTATTGCTGCAGATGATGCCCTTTTTCGAGCCCAAAAAATTCAAGTTCGGCTACTCAAATGATCGGAACACCAAGAAGATGATGGAGGATTTGTTCGATATGGATCAGCTTGAATCTGCATTTGGTGGGAATGATGACACAGTATTTGACATAAATAAGTATGCTGAGAGAATGACAGAGGAAGACAGAAAGATATCCTCTTTCTGGGCACAGGCAAAGACTATGTCATCAGTCCCACACAATGCACGTTCTTTAGACCGATCAAGTGGTGATGCAGATTCTGATGCTAAAAACGACCCCGTTCCTGACCCTGATCAGAATATCTTGGCAAATCAAGGCAACACATGGGAATGAGAGATCACATACCAAAGTCTTTTTTAAGGAGTGCTGAGCCAACTATAAATAATGCAGCAAGATGCTATATCATACTAGTTTGAAACTTGGAATCAAGAAAATAAGTGTGAAGTGTGAACTCTAATGTTGGATTTATGATAATAAATTATTTTACCTTATGGATTTAAACTACTGACCTTTAAAACACGCATGGAACAAGACAGACAATGAGATGTGTAAGAGTATAAGTAGTTAGTTTTTATAATAAAAACATCCATGATTTCCATGCACCAAAATAAAAAAATCCATGATATCCAATAAAAGTCTTGTTATAACTCATTTACAATTATAATAATGGATCCGGACTGAAAATATTACAGAAGTATCATATGTATCAGATACATCTACAAGAGTCACATGGAAACAATTACTCGCCGACCATATGAAATAAATAAATATACCTAAGAATGGGAGCTGGTCTCTCCCAATACACCGGCTCAAATCAGTACCAAAACAACCTAGCTTTAGGGCAAGTGTAAATATTCATTTTACCTAACAGTAACACGGAGAACATCTACCCCCCTCTATGTGATTCAAGTTCAACTGCTATGCTGCATTGCTGCTGATTAATAGTGAATGCATACCCTGAAACAATCAAAGATAACCAAATGTTAGTAAACGAAGAGAGAAGCATATATAAGCAGATGAAAGGAAGCAATGAGTGTTTACCTAAAATAACACATTATTGGAACATGTCATCCAACTTCTGTTTGTAAAGAGCCAAACGCTGTGACGAAGTTATGAAGTTGTTAGTGCCGATGCAAACTAAGTTAAAACAGGAGATTTGAAGAATGAATAATGGAACTTAATTTTAATATCATAATAGAGCATCAATCCAAATAGGAGATGATTCATGACTACTAACAGATCAGAAGAAAATGCGAACTTCATATATATACATATTAAACTTCTAGCTCCAAACTATAAAAGTGCTTCCAGAAGTTTAAGCGGCTGCCACTTTTTTCTGGTATGAAAAGCAATCTAGAAATATAAATATAACTGAGTATATTATGATAGTTTCTTCACTGCTAATTTTCAACTATTAATTATGTATTGCCAAGCTAAACCACACTAGTTGAAGCCAAAGGAAATATTTTAATCAGGAATATCAACACGTCAAGGTGTAACAACGGTATCAGGATTAGATTCATCTATGGAATTCTTAAAATGAAAGATGAAGCTTAAAATTTCTCCCAAAATGAAAAAGGTCTCAAACTGGAAGCCTATAACCGGATATTACAATATAAGCAAACACTTGTAATCCAAGAGTTAAGCTAGGAGGATTCAAACAATAGCCATCAATAGTAAAATTCAACTCGTATATATCTTGAAGGCTTTCCCATTACAAAACCCAGACCTCCAATCTTAGACTTGGTTGCAGGGTACAAGGAGAGTAACAGCGAAGCTTTCTTAGTTTAAAAATAAGAACATTCATCAATATCAATCATTATAAATTAGCGCATAAATACGAAGAAAAATAATATCACAAGCCAAACTAATTTGATGTTCTATTCTTTGTTCCAGACAACTGGTATCTATCCTTAAATCAAAATTTCGGCAGGAAAAAAAGGAACATCTTAAAAATGGTTGAAATATAAAAGCCAATATAAAACACATACCTTGGTATAAGCATAAACTCCAGCTTCGGTTGGTCCTATGGGACTCCCCCTCCTAATGAATCTTCCCTCTTTGAAAATATAAAGCATGGGAATTCCAGTTGACAGTTCTAAACTAATGACCTATAGAAAGGTAAAAGAAAGAAAAAAGATCATGACTATTTAGTGTCACACGTGAAGCTAATAGCCATGATAACTCAGAATACTCCAATCACCTCTTGGGAAGTTAACTTATCGAGGTACATGATAATGGATCTCAGTGAATTTCCATGGGCAGCAATCATAACATTATTTCCTGATAAAAGTTGAGGTTCAATCTGCAACACAATGTAAATGAGAACAATCCCTTATCAATGTTATATGATCACTTCAACCATGCCAGAAATTTGACCTTATAACATATCAAACTACAGAAATACTTCCTCTCCAGGACAAATAGCTTGAAGCTATATGTGTCCTAACATCAAACATATATCAAATATATTACTGAACTACTAAAACAGAACTACTGATTTCAGAAGAACATCTATTTTAAAAGTTACACTTGTCTAGAAAACTTAAATACCAAATTTAAAATGTGAGGAAAGAGTAGGAGAGAGAGAGGGGGGGGGAAGAAGGGTTGGAGAGGAATCTCATCTTACTAATCACAAATATACACACACACGCGTGCGCACGCACATCAAAATGAAACTTTCACTTACTTGGTCTCTGAAATAGGCAACTGCTCTTTGAGCACACATTTCCAAACTTTCACCATTTGGGGGAGGGATGTCATAACTTCGGCGCCACTCATGGACTTGTTCTTTCCCATATCTGTCGGCTGTTTCTTGCTTATTGAGACCCTGTAGTTCCCCATACCTGAAAGGATAACAATTATTGAATGTTGATTACATTTTAATGTTATTCTCAACATTGTAAAGCAGGAATTACAAATAAAAATAGGAGAAGGATTACTACATTCTTTCATTCAGTTGCCAGGCTGCTATGACTGGAATGGACTGCTTTTTTGTCTCTTCACTAAAAACTTGACTCCATGCCCTTGCTTGTTCACTTTCATTATGTATAATGATAGGCACCTGAAGGAAGGTTGATGGTTAATAGCCTATAAAATGAAATTTGAGTAATACATTGCAGCGAGTGAAAATATTTCTTCAAATAATGTAGACTAGAGTTTAGCATGCCACTATTACATGATCAGCGATAAGCATAGCATAACATCACATGTGAATTTATCTATTGCCTAATTTTCTAGATTCCAGTGCCAGTATAAATATAATTTAAACTCCCCTCTATTTTCAGCTAAGCACCAGTGATTTGGAGCATGACATGCTTCCTAATATGCCTTAAGCAATTGTGATACTTTTGTCACCTTAAGATGGTTATCCATTCACGTTACCTTCTTACGACGGTGCTGGGTCATGGCGAGCATGGCTGTCATTTGTGCACGAATCAAAGCAGATGTAAATATCACATCAACCGGAATGCTGCTAATTCTTTTGCCTGCTTCAATTGCCTCGTCTATGCCCTTCTTGCTCAGTGGAACATCAACACAACCTGTGAATAAGTTCTTTTCATTCCACAGTGACTCACCATGCCTAATAAGGATCAAGGCTGCTTCATCTGAATAGGAACACATTGAACAGCAGTTAGATAACATCTGGCCAACACAACTTCAACTTCTTGAACGTGACAACCACCTAACACTAGATGAGTCCAACTTCAAGATGCAACCAATGCAAACATGTATGTAATGTCAATCGACAGGGGAAGCATTTATCTTACTTGATTTCTTGTTAGTGTCACCAATGTTGCTTCTGGAACGGGATAACACTGGATCTGCCACTGATGTTTGGGAAGCTGAAGATCGAACTACACTACGATTCCTCTTGTTAGAGTGGCTACTTCCTCTGCGTGACAAAGCATTGCTACTGATAAAATCCTTTGTCATCAACCTTACCAATCTGGTCCTAAGCTTTTGCTGACGATTGCTATTGTTAAGATAGGACTGGGACTGCAAAGTCCCAATAGCCTGGTGAAATACTTCAGCGGCCATTATCTGATGATTGAACGCAAACAACTACGTAAGGCAATACCAACCAGAGGTTGCTATCATCATCATACACAAGATGCATGTAGGTATAACTGCCTAAACGAGTTTCTTGACACGTATGATTAAATCAAGGAAACAGAGGAGAAATACATATATATATTACATCACAAAGAAAAACTTCAAAGCGAAATAAGAAACATGCCCATCATTCACACAGCTATTAATAATTCAGTTGCAGATCCATAAGGAAGAAAACAATGAAACAAGAGGAAGCCCAGGTAGAATTTTCACACGCGTAGAACAAAAAACATTTTTTTTTCTTTTTTTGCAACGAGTATTAATAACTCTAACATAATAATGAATAAAATGGAATCGGCGTACCCCAGATGGAATTAATGGAAGAAAGGAGAAAAGATGGAGAGGGAAAGGGTAAATGCCGTGAAAGAGAAAGGGAAAAGTAAAGAAAGTGAGACTAAGGAAGGACATTATATTGACACACCTGGTAAACGGTGATTGATTTATATAGAGTGGCGTAGCGAGGAAAACGAGGGGGCAATGCGGAGATGCGTAGAGTTTATGACGAGAGAAAGTGATTCTAAGGAAGAAAAGACGGCGGAGTTACAGAAGCTTAGGTAAGGTGGGAAAAGATGTCGTCGATTTTGGAGAGGGAAAGCAGAACAAATTATTGGTACTTGTCACGAGCAGTGTCAATGACAACGTGATTTATAGAAGAAGTCGCGGTTGGGCTTGGTCGTGTCCATAAAGCACTAGCATATATATATATATATATACACACATGACATGAACAAAACGGCCAACGAGAACTTACTATGTTGTTGGAGAAAAATTCAGAAGGGCTGCCACCACACCCCACCAACGGTACAATGCCAAAGTTGAAAAAAACAGAGTTGTGAATTGTCATTACCTAACCTTTTTTTTGTGAGTGCTCATTTATGTTTTTCTTTGTCTGTCTTCCAATTTCTCTTATTTTTCTCTTTTGCCCCCACCCAAAGTCAGACCAAGCGTAAAAGCTAATTTGTGAGCTAATAAATCCACCTTTTTCTTGCCCTGCTTCTTATCATAGCCCATAATTAAAAAATGTGTATGATTATATTATTATTTTGATTTTGATTAAATATGAGTATATGTACTACATCAACATCATTAAGAGTTTGACCTCTCATATTGTTTTCATAATTTTTTTTTAATATTTGAAAGACAATGAGGTTTGAACTATATATAATATTAATTTTAATACACTTGTGAGTGTAAAATCTTTTGATTTAAAGTAATGGGTAAGTAAATAAAACACTTTTATTAATATCTCAATACATAATTGGAGTGTGAAAAAACCAGGATCGTTTTGTTTATCAGGTTCTGGCTTTGGGGAGGTGACGTGATTGTGTTTGTTTTTTAACGATTTTGCAAAGGAAATAAAGACTTCTAACTGCATTTCTAGCACTAAATTAGCCCCCAAACCTTGTGCCCGTCGTATGTCAAACAAAAATCAATTACTAAAGAGTTATGGTAAAATCCAAACTCGACCTAAGCAATTATTTTCTATCAGCTTTCATCATCCTGATTTTGCCTTGCGGTGTCTGTTAGTAAAAATTCAGTCAAGGGAATAAACAAATATAATCCTAATTGGCCTTCTTGAGGTCTTAAAATTAGAATTTGGGCGTAATGAACAGACACTCAATGCACACTATGATGGAGGCTGGTCTCTTGATAGAAAGTGAAAGAATGTTCACTTCAGGCCATTCCAAGCTTCAAACCTTCCTAGCTTGAAAAGGAAAATTAAAGGAAGTAAAAATTGAAAATGTCATGCTTTATTTTAATGCACACCAACTTTATAGAAATAGATTAATTAGACAAACCCTTCGTTACAATCTAGGGACCAATAATAAACCATCCCAAGCCAACCCTAGCGGCCCATCTGTCCCACTTTATTAATTTATTTTCTTCAGTTCTCTGTATGTTTTGTTAGTTCCACAATGAGAAGAAGAAAGCACCTGACAAAGCAAACCTTCAAAGTGTGAATTTAACACCACCAAACACCAACGCCGGTGCACCTTCATCATGTGTGGTGGGTTTGACACACACGTGCTTATTATGTCATGCACCTCAAAGTTTTGAAAACCAAACTCACCAAAAGCACTATTCCACCTAATCCCCTTTTTTGGTTTAACCCTTTCAAGGACGCTGAAATCAAAGCCTTGGCCTTGAAATTTTCAAAGGCCAAAATATGAGCCAGGATCAC